>BSBM01000541.1:4532500-5732500 GCA_027924585.1 Larix kaempferi | reverse complement strand
ACGACCCTTGGAAGCTGCAAAAACAAAAAATATTACATTGCCTCAATATGAATGAGGTATAATCTCTGATAAAGGACGAGGCGGGCATTCCCATGCTCGTATCAAGACATATACAAAACAATTAGTCCCGAGAAGGGGGATCTAATACGTAAAGAAATATACTGGTACATCATAATGGTCCAGAGGGGACATGATTGTGGGATATTCTCATGATCATGGCTGATCTCAATAACTGATACACTGGAATAACTGTTGAACTGCTGAAACTGAAGGTGTCCAACATCTGTATGGACTCAATGACTGTGAGCCATCTCTAGGCAGTATTGTAACTGTATACTCAAGGGAGTATGGAACCTGGGTAAATCTGAATACTGTCGCCATGCGCAGCCCGGATATCTATAGAAAAAGTGTAACTGGTGTTATCCATAGGAAGACTCTCAAATGTGGAGGAGTCAGGAGGTATCCGGGGTCTTCGACTAATAACTGAATGGACCAATACCCTGTGCGAGTCTCAACGATGCGATCAAGGTGTTGAAGTCGAGCATGTGAGAAACAACCATTGGGAGAGGTACTGAGGATTTCTCTCGAAATGATTCGTAGGCACTCATCATAAATGGTAATGAGTCCAAGACACAGGGGCCTCTAGGTCTATCCTCTGGAATCAATGTGGTTGTCGTCGACAGAGGGAGACCAGCAACTAACAAGGCAATGATGTTTCCTTGCTGGGAGCGCGAGGTGTAAACTGAAGTGATGTAGTACTGCTGGTAGGACTGACATACTTGTGGGGATGGGAAATAACTGGGTCAAAAATGGGTAGACTCAAACTTCCTTTGTTCAGAGCAAGATGACGTGGTTGACCTGGCAGCGTAGGGAACTGACTTGTAGGTGTGGGGATCATCTTTTAGGGACTGAAGGGTATGTACTGACTCTGGGGGGGTGAAGCTGATGGTAGCTGTCGAGGGAGTTTCCGGGTGACATACTGCAGAATACTCTGAACAAAGGCGACCAGAATGGGGAAGCTGCTATGTGAGTAGATATGATCTGTCGTGGCGCCAAGAGGCACCCTTCTTCCTTCTTCGTAGTTTTTAATGAGCTCCAAGAAGGGATAAAAGTGTGCTCTGAAATGGTACTGTCTTGTGGATTTTGTGAGCCCAGGATGGCGCATGCTCATGGTTGCTATCATGTTTAGAGAGTCTGAAAGCGGTAAGTGGACTCTATTGGTGTTCTTTTTCGTGGTTTAGTCTCCAAGGCCCAAAAAAGCATAAAATGATGCGGATGGAGAACTCTTCTAGCCGATGTGACTAGAGTATACCTTTTTCATAATTAGTCTACGAGGTCCGGAAAAGGGGTAAAATTATACCAGGTAGACGCCCTTTCAGATACGTTTAGCGAGCATGAAAGGAAGCAAGATTGCTCGGCGATCTTTTCATTGTTTTAGGAGTCAGAAAAGAGCTTAACAGAAACTCCCTAAGTGCCTTTTTCGTAAAGAGGGGTTGCTCGGCCCGAAAAAGGGATAAAATTATACCGAACAAAAATGGATTGATGAGGGCGAGGAAAGGTCTCAAGCATCGTCATCAGCGCGGGAAACTGGATCCGGTGACATACGGATTGTCGAAAAACGGAGAACGGCCGATGTGGCATGCAAACCGAGGTGATGAGGGGGCGTGGAAAAAATGCCCGAAAAATATAAAGGTGAGAGCGAGAAATGGTCTCAAGCATCATCACGAGCGCGGAAAACTGAATCCGGCTATATAAGGCACGTCTAAAACGGAGAACGGCCGATGTGGCACGCAAACCGAGGCGACGAGGGGGCGTGGAAAAAATGCCCGAAAAATCTAGGCATGAGAGCGAGAAATGATCTCTAGCATCGTCACGAGCGCGGAAAAATGAATCCGATGATATCAAATATATCAAAAATGGGGAGCAGCCGAAGTGGTACGCAAACTGGGGCGACAAGGTGTCGGGACACAATGTTGATATTGGTCCTGGTGAGAGCGAGAAATGATCTCAAGCATCATCACGGGCACGGAAATATGAATCCGGCAGTGCAAATGGTGCGAAAAACGGAGGTCATAAGGACTCCGGAATGGTTAAAGGAAAGAACTAGGTTAAAAAATGGCTACAAATAAAGGTGATCTCACCAAGCGAAGGATGCAGTGGTGGGGAGAAATGATGACCCGTGGGGGCAAAATACTAGGTGTATCAAATCAACTGAAATATACAAGTGACACGTGACCTCAAAAAATGGTTGAGATCACGAATATGAAAAAGTGAGCAGGGTTAATGACCTGCCCCCATGCTATGTGCATGGGATTTGTGATTGTGGATCACATATGTGTTGGTTTGAACGATGGGCTCATTGAGGTGTTGAGATAGAGATGATGGGGGAGGTTCAAAATGATTGATCATGCCCCCTATCCCGGGGTCGAGGTAATCTATTATGCCCCCTAACTCAGAGGTGTCAATGTGGTGTAGATGTTGTCTCAGAGAGAGATCAATAGGGCATTGAGCAACTGCTGGCGGGGTGTTATACCATGAGGCTGTGGGTCGTGGTGGCATACTGAAGTGATGATATGATGATGGGGGATTCCCTTTGTGGGGTGGATGCCCCCAGTATCTCCGACGAGGATCACGATGAGGGTGAGTAGGCAAGGTTTTGGGCCTGCCCCCATGTTGTGTACATGTGGTTTCCTGGTCGATTTGAAAGGGTTGAACCTGTGTGTCAAAGGGATCAATGGAAGGGGCCGACCGGACAGAGGGGTATCCAGTGGAGATCGTATAAATGGCGGGGTCAAGGCCAGGCATTTCGGTATCTGACCAAGTAAAGACATCAGTGAATTCTTGGAAGAGTTGTTGGTATTCTCCGATCTCATGCTCACTGTGGGAGGTTCCTAATGTGATGGTATGAAGGGCACCAAGTGGGTCAGAGATGTCAATGTGGATGACGGGAGAAATATCGGCCATGGGATCCGTTAACCAGTCGATTTTAGTAGGAAGGAAATCTTTGGACTCAACCGCGGATTGGGTAGCGGTGGTGGATGAAGTCTCTTCCAGGAGGAAGTATGGACGATGGTGCATGTCTTCCCCGGGATAATCAAAGGTAGTAGGAGTCTCGAGAACCTCTTCATCATTGCGGGAGCTTTGAGTGGTCAAATCGAGTGATGAGGTAGTGGTAGTCGAAGAGATCGTGTATATGGTGTTAATCTAGGGGGTATGACCCCCATGTTGGGCATGCCCATGACAGGTGGTGGTCCTGTGTTAGGCATTCCTGAATGTGGAGTGTTACCCATGTTGGGCATACCCAAGGGGGTGGCTGTTGCCGTTGATGGTACTACCGCAGAAGGGTCTGCGGATGTCTGACCTATGGTTAACGTATATAGTGGATCAACTGGTGTTCCAGACATAATTGTGGTTGGTGGTAACTCTGTGGGGTTTTCGGATTCTACCTCCAAATCAAAGGTGAAGTGGGGTATGTCAGAATCGGATGACCGTCTAGATGATCGACGATGTGTCGAATCAAGGGATAATGCTCTGCGTCCGTGACGTGGAGAGCCAAGTGGACTAAACTCTGGGAGTTCGCCCTGTAGACGACGAGAACGTCTAGAATTCTCAATGGTGAGAATATGTTTTTTATTTTAAAAATTGTTTTAAGTATCAGGTGGTGATATATATGTAAAAGACTCAAAAACCCTAATGCAACCAAGGGTGCAAAAAGGGGAGTGAAAAAAGAAGGCTCACAGGCCAAAAAATCAATCCTCAAAAAATGCACTTATTCTAGCAGCTGTGCTACAATAAGTGGAGGAATGCAACAACCGGTCAGAATACCAACATGCAAACGGCTCCTAGAAAAAATAGGTGTAACTAGACTCAAAAGGTGGTAAAGATCATGCAAACACCTAATCTAAAAGTATTGTGACTCAAACAGACGATATCCCCTGCAAGGTGATGAAATCCAAGTCAGACAATATGAATGTAGAGACAACGGCTAGATATCCCCCTACCGGGAGGGACACCGGGTAATCAATCCTAAAAAGACAGGCTACTAGGATACTCCGTTCATGACGCGTCGAGAAAAGGTAAATCTGCCGTTTGGTCCTTTGATCGCAATATCCCAATACAGGGATATCCCGAGAACTGCGAATGGTAGCCCTTCGGTTACTGAATGGGTTTCGGTATCCCACTCAGGCTTCCGGAACCATCCTCGCGACTTCAACCCTCCTAGGGGAGAGGCCTTCCCACAAACCGGTTGTGACCGCGCCAAAAAGTACTAAGAGATTTTAGCTCCCTAATTGGACAACTTCTATGTCTCAGATGTATGAACTGAGGGGTGTTATTGGAACACCTATCCCCCCAATACTACCTAGCTACAAGAATTCTTTTCGTGTTCCCCAAGTGGGGTTAAGAGTGTGTTCAAGTTAGGGTAAGTTTTAAGTCTTAGTTCAATTAAGTGATCGTGTGAGTGCACGTGAGGTGTTGTAAACTGAACTTGGAAAAATTAAATGCTTTTAAGGGAAATTTTCAAAAAATAAAGGACTTTTCGAAAATACAAAGCAAATATCTAAGACTTTTTCACTAAAAGGAATTAATATGCTTTTTCAAAAAATAACTCAAAAAATAAAAGATTTCTTAGATTTATGAAAGCAAATAATAAACTCCTTTTTAAAAGAAATAAATGGATTTCTTCGTTTCAATAAAAATTGCTAAGGGCAAGATTCTAAAGAAGTAAACAAGAAAAAATTTGAATCTAGATAAAGAATGCAAAATGAGTCTTCCTTTCACTTTCTTGAAAACTTTTAAAAGGATTTCTAGGTATGCACTTTTAAATAGTAAAAAAAAATTTCAAATCTGTAAACTATGCAGAATTTAGTACTGTAAAAAAAAAATGTGCTATGGGCAGAAAGTACAGTAAAAAATATTTTTCAAAATCGGGATGGCCGAATGAAAAAATTCAGCCGCGCGGGTTTTGGACGAACAGCCGCGATGGGCCGCGCGGGTTTTGGCAGCACAGTCGCGATGGACCGCACGGGTTTTGGCCGCAGAGTCGCGATGGACCGCGCGGGTTTTGGCCGCACAGTCGCGATGAGCCGCGCAGGTTTTGGCCGCACAGCCGCGATGAGCCGCGCAGGTTTTGGCCGTACAGCCGCGATGAGCAGCGCGGAAAAATACAGAAAAGTCGCGATGGACCGCGCAACTGTCTGTAAAAAATCCGCGATGGACCGCGCGGAAAAAGGCCGAAAAGTCGCGATGGACCGCGTGACTGTCTGTAAAAAATCCGCGAGGCGGAAGCCGTGCACGGAAACCGAGAAACGAACCCGAAAATTGAAAATTTCGGGCTGTTTATGGGGCCAAATCTCAGAACAGCAATGGATCTGCTGTCTAAGATGGTAGATCTATGGATCTAAAGGTTAAAAATTCATAAAAACTAAGATTTAATGGCAAAGCTAGAGATCTAAAGTTCAAACCAAAGCGGAGTCGCCAAAAACTGTTGGCTCGGTTTTACAACCAAGCTTAGTGCTATGGGCACCTGCTAACTAGTAGCAGCAGTTTCAATAGAAATAAAAACAATAAACTAAATAAACAATACTTTTCATGGATCTAAGCAAGAATCTAATCAAATAATTCAAATATTTCAAAAATCAAGAACAAGAAACATAAGAAATAATTTTTGTATTGAAAAGTGGGGGGCAAGCAAGTGCTTGCGATATTACCTTCAATGGTGAAGGTTGATGTTGAGCAACTCCCAAGATGAGTAGCTCCAAACTCCAATAGGTCTCTTTCTCCAAGGTTGCTTCAATGGCTAAAAGTGCTCAGGGGAGATTTCAGCAGCATAAGGATGAGATAATGGAAGGATGTGAAATGAGGAGCCCCTACCACCTTTTTATAGGTTTTGGTGGTGAGGAATACCATTTGTGGTTTTGTGGAAACCAATGGTATTGACCAACATGGTTTAGGTAATTTTCCCTCCTTTTTCCTTTTTTGAATAAAAATAATATTTTAATTCCCTTTTTAATATTTTTGGGAATTTGGACCCTTTTTGAGGGTTTTTTATGATTTTCTTGGAAAAATAATCTTTTTTAATGGAAAAAGGGGTGTACTAAGGTCTTTTGGTGACCTTTTGTTGGTTTCAGAGGCTCAGATGGTGGAAAAGTGGACAAATGGGTCATGTGAGTAAGGGAATGAGCTAGTGAGCACTTTTTAGGTGTTAACACTGCCCACCTCTACCGTCCTGGATAGGATACTTTTTCGTGGCAGCTACTAACTTTGTGATAACAAGTCTAATATAGTACAAAACCATTGAAAATAGATAAGAAATGATGTATTTTAGGGTTGATATTTTAGCAAATGAAATGCATAAAATTAGACTAGAAACATAAAATAAAACAAAGCTATTTTAACCCCCCCAAAAATTGCTAAAACTAATCTAGAATTTTCAGATTTTTTTTTTTTGGGGGGGGGGTGGTAAATATACCTTAGAAACTACTCTAAGCTACTCTAGAAATCAAAGTAAATATTTTTTTCTGGATATTTTGAATAATATCTACCCTATGAAAACAAGGAAATTGAGTTTTTGATGGTTTTTTATGGTTGAAGAATTTGGAGAAAGGGCTAGTTCCTTTCAAACCCTTGGGCTATGGGGTCTTGGGATCAAATCCTCCAAGAAATGTGCTCCAAAGGGATTTTCACAAGACCATCTCAAATCCCCTTTCCAAATGGGGTCTTCAACCAACCAAGTCTACCAATCACCCACACATGTCCACAAGCTATCCTCCAAAGGTTTCTTCGAAGGTTACTTTCTCTTCAAACAAGGTCCAAAGGGGGTTTGAAACCCTCAATGTTGACTACTTTCCACCTCCAATGGATTCCTCATAAGTTACTTCTTCCTTAAGAAACTCCCAAAAGGGAGATGAATCAACCAATGGAAACAAATCCTTGTCCACAAGGCAAACCAACCACATCAAGCTATGTCCACTTGGAAGATGCACCAATAATATATGTCCATAAGCTAGACTCCGAAGGCCTGTCTCAAGGTTACTTATAATTATTTTTCCCTTACCCCATCTGACATCCCAACCCGTAGGCTTTGTGAGGAATTAATCATTACATTTCAATCCTGGAAAAAAATATTTATATTTAGCATACATTTAACCACTGCTTTTTAGGCCTTATGACCCTTAATATTTTGCATGTGCTTAGAAGAACAACTAATTGCAGCTTTCATCGAGGGTTCTTTACATTTCATTCCATAGCCCTCTTCATTGTGCTTAAAAGCATAGTTTTACTTTATATTCATTATGGGCTTGCATTTGAGAATACATAATAATGAATCACATAATGCATGTAATGATGGTAGAACAATTTTCTTCAAGTCTTAACTGACACAACTTAGGAAACTAGGGGGAATCATCCACAATCAGGACCAAACATCGAGGGAAACTGACTAGAGAGTTCAATTCTTTAGAAACCAACTCACTTAAGCTCAGGAACCAACACCAGCAGATTCTCCTGGCCAAGAAGGATCAAGGCTTCGATAAGTTATGTTGCAAACTCAGAGCCGAGACACATAATAACAGGGATTTTAACCAACATAGAAGCATAACTGGGGAAGTCCTCAATATCATAGGCTAAAGTGTAAGTCAGGGCACAACCAAGAATGGATGATAACAGATGGATGGGGAAGGTGACATGTGAATCCATAATTGGTGGGAATGACCAAGTCCATACTACTAAGAGGGTGAAACCAATGAGTATACACAAGAAATTCTAATTCCAAGCAATTAAATTACTTCTACTCTAAACATTCAACCAATAACAACATAATATATCGCCAGATCATGACCACTAAATACCCAGCTAAGCTACCAAGATAAGTAAAAGAGCACACTAAAGACATCCAATGCACAACCATATACCTGTTGGGTCATATACCTGTATCCATCACTTGAACCATCAACTATCACTGGAATACAACTGTTTCATAACTCTGGGAACTATCATATCACTGCTCTGGATGGAAGACAATGGCCACCTCAGTCCTCAAATATGGGGTCATGAGGCTTAGTCATGGCATAAGGCTGAAAATATATGCTCTGGGTCCGCTAAAAATATGAGTGATCATAGGAAAGCTGCTCATCAACTGTTGATATCAAACATATCATAGCAAAAGGACTGGCTCAGAAAAGTACTGGAAACTGATCTAAAGATATGGTATCCCTGACTACTATAAATGCGATAACAGTTCCATATCAAATTACTGGCATTGCATGTCCGAGCACATTCCGCCCGAGCCACCTATATGGCGAAAAGATTCCTCTTCCTATCAATGGACATATACTAAAGAGGTATTTTACAGGTGATATCTAACATTTACTACCTTTTTATTAATGATCTTGTTAGTTGGTTTGTTAGTCGTTTATTATTTGTGTATTATTTTGTTGTTAGTTGTTGCGTTTTTACTGTCTTTAGTCTCTTATTTATTAAATCTATTTTCATATCTTTATGATGAGCAAAGCAAGATGGAAGTGTTTGCCTCATGATGCTTTGATGTCCTTGGATATTTGATGTGTGTGTAGGTCTGCAGGTACCCAGAATATTAATGGATTCTCAAGCACTCTCGAGAGGAGCGCTCGTCTTGCAGTTGGAGCCAATGTTACATGGTAACAGTACCACCACACCTTCAGACATGTTCCCAGGGAGAGAGGGTCATTTTTTCAGGGCCATGAGGGGTGTTATTTATCATTTTTTAGTGGTGTTCATGGCCCAACCCTTTGGTCCTTCTCTTAGGAGTACTATGGATTAGTGGCATTACTGACTTCCTCATTATAGGGATTGTAGCCTTCAGGTTCGTGTCTGGGGATCCTAGAGGTGGGTCATTGGGTCAAATGACCCCCCACTTGTTTCATTACTCCGATGAAATTCCTTACAGCTGTGAGGCACTTTCCTCTCTTCCAGGTCACCTCAGGCACCCTCCTTTTCCCTCTGCAGCCTAGTACCCTCTCTCATTGGGCCTCTTCTAGTGATGGCATCATCATCTCCACCAGGCCGTATTGCTTGTTCTAGGGAGGAATTGAGGGATTATTCTCACTATTGGGGTTAGATGGGGAATGAATCCCCCCCCATCGTACTCTAGCCTTCAATTTGGAGTATTTTGCTCATTTTTAGCCATTTTAGTTACTTTTGAGTAAACTTTGGGGAAAATTCCTCAAGTTACCCACAAATTTGATTATTTTATGTTGTAATTTTAAGTTTACATGTTATAATTTCAAATTGAAATTTTAAATACACATCGGCCTGGTTATGTTTTAAAAGTGAGTGTGAGAGCATATAAATAGCATCTCCTCACTTCATTTTCAAAACACAACTTATGGGAGAAAACTACTATGTTACTTTTTTACCTAGATTGGATTTATGAAGTGATGCACACCTCTTGAAGGGATGAATATTTTCTATTGTGGATGAAAGTTGGTTGCTCTTTTGCTTTGCTAATGCTTTGTGGATGCTAGAATGGATGGAATAACTCATGCTCAAGTAAGTCTATTCCATTTTTAGTCTTGCTTGGTGAATGGTAGGTAAATTTTGGATCTTGAATGATTGAATGGAAGCCCTAGGGCTGCATTATTTTTTAATAGGGTCTTTATCTACTTTTCTATCCCCTTTTTTACAAAGTTTAGCCTTGGATCTCTAACTTTTCCCTAGTTTAGGCTCTTGAAACGAACCTTATAGATTGTTTCAAGAATCCCTAACCTAGTTGACAAGGAGAAATACCTCCAAGAGGAAGGTTGGTCACGTTCCTCTAAGTCTAGGGTTTAATGGTAATATCCATTAAAACCCTAAGTTTGGCCATCTTTTTTACCTAAACCCTAGTTTTACATTTGTAAATAATGTTTTAGGTTTATTTTTGTGTTTTCTTTTTGTAATTAGGTTTAATTTATGTTTTTACATAATTAAAACCCTAAAAAAACTAACCCTAGACCTAATTTATGTCCTAACCTAACTCTATCAACTTCATTCTTTCTTCCTTTTAGGGTTTGCTCTCTCCCTCTAAGGATTCACCCTCCCTTCCTATCCTACCTAGCACCCTAGCTCCTCCCTTTCCATTTACTCTTCCTTCCTCTTCCTCCTCTCCTCCTCTTCCTCCCTTCTCTTCCCTTCTTTCTTTTCCTTTTTTTCCTTCTCTTCATCCTCCTTTCCTCCTCTTTCCCTCACCCTCATCCTTATTCCTATACCTCTTAGCCTACTCCGACATCCCTTGGACTCCCTCAAAGACCTTTGACTATCCTCTCTAAGCCTTGGTCCTCTCTTCTAATCCCTCCCTTGACCTCAATCGTCCTTTCTTTGTCTTTGTGCGAACTCAACCTTCCATTATTGTCCAAAAATCAGGACTGAAATAAGTCGTATCAGCCCTTCTTTAATGCTGTTAGGGACTGCTAAATTGCCGATTGTCAACCCCTTTGACAATACTCCCATGGAAAAAATTGCACATGTACACATAAAAACACCAAAGAGTTATCCATTCAAAACATTTTGTTATTGTTTTAAAGTGCTGCTACATTTAAGATAAAGAGGTCTGAAAATACATTTACATATTGCCTGGAAGTTATCTTTGATGACAGAAAGTGGTGGATAGTTGAAGTTTTTATTGTTTACTTATATGCTTAAAACCACATTGGTTACACATCTTTGAATGGATAACATACTGTTGTTTACAATTGTTTATGACTGTCATACTTTTAGCGTAACATACTATCGTACTATTACATCAACCCTCTTATTGGTCCTTAAAGGGCTATTGGTTGTTTATTTGTTGTTGTCATTGCACTTACACCGGATGGTACTTGGTAATGCTTATGATTGATCTCTCTTGTATGCTAAAGTACTATTGATTTCTTTTATTTCTAATCATTTACACCATTGGATTGAATACTTGTAATAATACATTGAATTGCTATATCTTATCTAGCAACACTTTTCTCAACTAGTATGTCATCTTCATTCACAGAATCACATTGATAAAAGCACTGGTCACTAATTTGGTTATCTAGAAGACATAACATCTTAAGTGTTTGCATATCATCAAAGGTCTCTCCCCTTGGAGGTTACGAATCTCCGAAGCAGTTGGAAGTGTGACTAAGGTGACAGTGGTCACTCTTCTAGACATGTGTTCATCAGACACTAGCAATGCTAGTTCATCCGGTAACACCCTCATTAGAAGAGTCATAAATAGGATCACCAAAAAAATTCCAATGAGAAACATGTACATCACTATCATCATGTTTATGATAAAATATATCTTTAACAATATAATCATATGATGGTTTTTCTTCAAGATTTACCCACTCACTACCATCATCAAACATCAAGCCAAATTCAGAAACTTGAGAATCGGAAGATACTACCTAACCCTCATCCATGTGAGGAGAGAAAATAGGTGTACCAATGTCCTCAATAATGTGGACGTCATCATACACATCCAAAGGCTCATCAATAAGGATTCCAAGGAAAACTTCAATAATGTCTTCAAAATATTCATCCTCTACAAATTCTTCAATGGGAAATGGCTCTTCAACAAGGGATTCTTCCATAAAGGGTTATTCTTTATGGACTTGTTTTTCCATGTGCTCAACATAGTGGAAAGAATCAATCCCTCTTGAATGAGATGGATCATTCAACCTTTTGATTATTTTAAGCAATTGGGCACATGACTCCTCTCTCATATTTAAATCATCGAAGGAATCAAATGGGGGTTGTTTATCCATGCCTCTAGGAAACCCGCCTCTAATCCTCTCATCCTCTACAAGATGGATTTTCAAATCCATGAATCACTAGGTTCTTCATCTTCATAAACCTAATCTTTGAACAATTTTTTGATCAAATATGGAAATGAGTAAATTTCCTTGGATTTGAAATTACAATACCAATCCCAAACCCACTTGCCATTAAATGAGAATGAAAACATGATCATCATCCAAGTTTCATTCATCACATTATTCCAAACAACAAATCCAAGAAATTTGAAAGATGAGTAAGAGCCTTTCTACGGGGCCCTAAATATCTTGGAATCTCAGGTGCCCAAAACTTTAATTCAATCTCACATTCATAAGGGATACATGAGAGATCCAAGCGATAATAAATTTTATCGAAAAAATCCATCCTTCTTCTTCAAAAATCAACAATAAAATCTTAAATATGTATGCTCATACCTCATACGAAGAACCAAGAAGTGGAGTCACCAAAATGAGCTTCAAAGCGTTCAATTTGATGAGCGTGCTCACCTCTACATTCAACAAATTATTCAAATCTACAAGAAACAAGATCTTTGTCCCTTCATGGAGTTGTCATGTGAGAAGAAAAATCTGCAATAGGTCTCCCCCACAAAATGATGAAGCTTAGTCTTCAAATTTCTAGGAAGTGGACTTCCTTTATTGAAACGATGCCAAAAATGTTACCTCCCAAACTGGCATGCATGATTAAAGTTCCAAAGATGCACACTATCCCAAAGGAACCAAAGAGGAAAGGCGAATGTAATCCCACTGATCCCCTTCTCCCTTTAGGTTGGCTCTTCTCTAACTATGGATTCCCGAGAAGTGAAGGTTTGTGGAGTGGTGGTTGATGTACCAGTGCGGTTGGTGGTGCATCCTAGAATAATGATAAAGATGGACACAGTGGTCATCGATCTACCAGAGTCCTGGGGTATGCTACTATCAAGGAATTTTTTCTCATATTTGGGAGTAATTTTGTAGTTGGATCTATCATATGCTACAACTCCCATTCCTGAAGGCGGCTACATTACTTTGCAAAGAGAGACTATGAGGAAGTATCGTGTGGAAGATACTGAAGAG
This sequence comes from Larix kaempferi, assembly GCA_027924585.1. NCBI lineage: Eukaryota > Viridiplantae > Streptophyta > Pinopsida > Pinales > Pinaceae > Larix > Larix kaempferi. Next base: position 5,719,664 of record BSBM01000541.1, on the reverse strand, counting down.
CTAGAAAATGAGTATGTTTGCAAGAATGATATCGGGTCTTATGTAGTGTTTGCTTCCTATATGGATCCTCATATGGACACTGACAAATTCTGGACCATGCACTTCAACATGGAAAATTCCCAAGAAAGTATGGGTGTAGGTATTGTATTGGTCTCTCCCAGGTATGAAGAGCATTGTTTTTCATTTCGATTAGAATTTGATGGTACTAACAATACTGCTGAATACGAGGCTCTTTTGCTTGGTCTTAATATTGCTAAGAAATATAGTAAGGATTATGGTATAAAATTATTGCATATCTTTGGTGATACTGACCTGATTGTATTCCAAGTCAAAGGAAAGTTTTCTTGTAAAAAGATGTAATTGAGAAGGTACATGGATCCAGTCCAATTAGCTATAGAATAATCCCATGCCTTATCCTTAGAGGCAATTCAGAGGGAACATAATAAAACAACTGATGCACTTGTAGTTTTTGCTTCTACTTTCGATCCAGCTGATGCAACATAAGATACAGGGAAGGCTCAAATAGTGTTACGCCCTTCCGTTCCTGATAACTTCGATGACTGGGAATTATTTGATGACGATAAACAAATTTGTATAATCATGGAAAATGCAGCAGAGTATTCAAAAAATCATATTGATGGGAGAGAAGAAGGGTCCACAGAAGAGCCTGAATATAATCTGATCCCAATGGAGAAGGTCTCCTTGGAAAAGATATTTGACATGAATGATCGGTGCAAACAGAAAGTGGAAGTACCTCAGGATCTCGAGTATGAAGAAGTGAATATCGGTTCCTAAGAAGATCCTCATCCGATTAAAGTTGGAAAAGCAATGAATTCTCAAGAAAGAAAAGAGTTGATAGACCTGGTTTGAGAATTAAGATATGTGTTTGCATGGTCGTGTGATGAACTCAAGACATATAACAAGAATATTATTTAGCATGCCATACTGTTGGCCACTCTATATGCTCACTAATTTCAGTTAACAAACAGAGTGCTCAATATAAATTGTCAACCCAGGAAAGTCTGGTTGTTTCAAAGGTAACTAAAAAAATATATGCATAAACACTTCAGTAGCTGAATAAATAAATAAATATCATTCATCCTACCTAACTGCTAAGCCAAAATCAACTCACTATGAAAACCAATCTCAATTATCAATCTAAGAACTCAAAGGATTCCTATTTTCTTACAATATCAATCCTACAACAACTGATCTAAGAATGAATTAACTAGAATTGCTTTTGCAAGAAGTTAAATCCTAAAATATCAGATTAAAAGTAATTTAAACCATGGCCTATCTAATTCAGCAAATTCTAGGAAAGATAAATAAAAATAATACACAGGAGATGAGCTTGGTTGTAACAACAATACTAATTAGCACACTTGCATAGGAAATAAAACTACTCTACACAGTCGACTGTTCACACCACATTGTTGCAACAAACCAAAGGGAAATTATAATTTTGCAAGTATCCAATAACTACTGTTGCAGCAATCTGAAAATACTCTCTACTATAACTCCACACCAAACCAAAATAACTAAAACTAAAACATCTACTAAATTCGGAAACTCTGTGAGAAGGCGGGCCCTGACCTTCTAACAGAGATGTTATTAAAGGGTAATAAGATCTAAGACACAAAAATATTGAGAATTTATGCTCCTTTCATTAAAATAATGGAAATACAGTGTTATAGTATCCTTCTGTTACAATCTTTCTTTAAAAATGCTAACCCCCTAGCTCGATTGGCCTTCCTATACTTATACAAAGATGAGGTAGTTCAGATCCACTAATCTCAGGAAGCCATGAATATCTATGATCTTTAGGATGCCGAATCAAAACAGAAACGGTTACATCCATTATTACATTAAGTGGAGTTTGTTCATAATCATGCATGCGCTTTTAATCTGAACTGTCAACATACCGAACCGATTCCAGCTGATTAGGAGGAAAGATGCTTGGACTGTTTCAGCTTGAACAAGTCTCTGCTGGCCGCGTGGAAAGACACTCAAGTTATCTCATCAATGACTTAAACCGGATCCTAAAAAGGGGCAACTGATGCCTGGCAGTCTTTACTCCACGGGTTGAACAAGCTGCTACACTTGGATTCTTTTGAGGTTTTGAACTTATCTTATCAAATCAACACAAGTCAACGCAATTCAAATGTAAATCGCATAACCATAGACAATATTAAAAATTAATGAAACAAAGAAATAATAGATTATACCTGTTAAAATCCATGCTTGGCTTGGGGAGATATATGCCTGAGTTGTAGAAAAATAGAGAAAAATAGGGGAAAAACGTATTGGTGGATATGAACAAAAAGGGTCTATTTTGGCTCCCAACATCTCCTCCCAGCTATCCAATTGCATGTCCTCATGCAACAAGATCCTTCTAGTCTGAATATGTCTCTGATTCGAAACTCCTTCGATGAAGATGAGTGATATTGAAGGAAAGTTCGGATTTCTCTCCTGAATTTCTGAACCCATTACAGGTAATTAAATCATCCCAACATTGCTTCTCTACCTTCTTAGTCAGCCTGTACATGCTCTTATACTGTCTTGCTGGAAACCATATGATTGGAAACCTGAATCTCAGTCCCAGCCAACTAGGTCCACAAGTTTGGATACATCTAACATATTCGGGCAACCGGGACATGGCATACTTGAAGTTTTCAAAACAATATGGGTCTCTTACTTTTAAAGATTCAGAAGAAGCATCCCATCTACTCTTGTTGCCTTCTATTTCAAAGAGATCTTGCTGAGAAATCAATTTAACACATGTAGAGATAACCTCTTGTTGGAATGCTTCCATCTGACTAACCTTCTGAGGAGATGCCAAGTTTCTCATATGTCTGGCTCTTAATGATATAGGAGATTGAGGTTCACTTTGGACCCAAAGGGTGGAAGTTTCCTCATTTTTCTGTATAGTCTGAATAACACTCCACCAATTCACATGATTAGTGAAAAATGAAGTAAATTCTCTTAGATGAATATCTCCCAGATGAGGAACTGGATTGGAGTGGACATCCATGAAACATGCTCTTTCATGCAAATACAATTCACCTAGCAGGTTTTGTTCTAAAAAACTGCTCCTAATGAAGGTGTCTATGAATTGAGGAGTTGACACTATCTGATAGGGCCTCCCTTATTTTAAAGATTTGATTTTGAATAGAGTCATCTGTTCATAATAAAAAACTGAATAAGATGGAGATGGATCTCTGCAACTTAACAATTCTTGAATTAAACTGTACATTTGCTCCTTTTCTTTCTTTGAGGGCTCGAGCTTCCTCAATTCCTTTAGATCCTTTTGCAAATATTCCCATTGGGATAGTTATTCAGCCCATTTATCCTTAATATCTTGAATAATCCTCCTGTGTTCAGGCAGGGAAATCATCTCCTTCTCACACAGAATGGTACGATACCTCCATTTACTTAGCTCAAGTTGTAACAGGGAGATCTCCCTTTTCAACTCTTGTTATTTTTCTCCTCTTTTATCTTTTGCTTCTCCTTTGTTCAACACAATAATTTCATTCTCGATTTTTCCCACTGGGAGTGAGTCCTGTGTTTCAGCAATCTTACCTTGAATCACCAACTCAGCAACTTCTTCTTCCAACATTGTCCCAGCAACTTCTGTTTGTGTTGATGCTTCAACAACCAATTTTGGGAATGCTGGTTCTTATGTTACAGCATCGAGTTTTTGTGCTCCAATCTCAGCAACTTCTGTTTGGGTTGCTGCTTCAGTGACTGATTTTGGAAATGTTGGTTCTTTTGTAGCAACATCTTGTTTTTGTACTTCAGTCCCAACATCTTCTGTTTGTGTTGCTGCTTCAGGAACCGATTTTGGGAATGTTGGTTCTTGTGTAGCAACATCTTGTTTTTGTGCTTCAGTCCTAGCATCTTCTGTTTGTGTTGCTGCTTCAGCGATCGATTTTAGGAATGTTGGTTCTTGTGTAACAACATCTTGTTCTGTAAATATTTCAGTGCCTCTGAACCGTTGAGATTGTTCTTGGATCATTTCAGTATCTTCTGACAATTGAGACTGGTCTAGGAGTAATTCAGTGTCCCTTAACTGCTGAGATTGTTCTTGGAGCATTTCAATATCTCTTGACTACTGAGACTATATTTCTTCATGTTCTTGTAACTCCTGATCAGGGGTTATATTCAACTTTGGCTCCTTTTACTCCATTTATTCTACTGCTGGTATTTCACTTCTCCCTTGCCTTGTTTGTGCAAGTTTCCATGCTGACAATTCCACCATTATGACTTTATAAACTACAAGTTTGAATAAATCTCCGCATTCTAGGCATAACAGTTCATCATGTTCCCCAATCTACGAAACAGAAGGTGGATTTTCCAATTGGTCAGCAGCTTCAACCAATGTGTTCAAGCTTTGCATTGTCTACTTTTTGAATGATTCTTTCAACCCCTGCAATTCTTCTTTGAGTATTTGTACTTCTTCATTCAAAAGCTCATTCTCAAAAAGAAAATTTTCAATTTGAGGTTTATCTACAGCAGGTCCTTGTGGGTTGGCGGATTCTAGAATTACATTACCCTCTCATTCTTATGTTAGAGGGGGTAATCAAGGTTTTAGAATAAGAGTATTAGGATTTGCCTTGATTGTATGTACCACCTCTGTTGCAGTAGAAGATATAGTCTACCTTCTTTTTGCGGGACTAGATGACTGGCCTTTAATACTTGATCTCTTCCTTCTCCTCCGTGACACAAAAGGGGTAAACAGCTTCTGGCAGAATTTATACATATCTGAAACGAGGATGGAAGGGTCAATTCTCATTTCACTAGCTTCTCCTGTTTCAGCAAGAAATTCCTCTTCTTGAACTATAGTTACCCTTATTTCAGGAGAAGATTCAATGTTCAAAACTTCCACATTTCCTTCCCTCATTTCCCCTGCATGATATTTTGTTTGATGCATTGGGCTCCCGCTTGGCTCCTGAGGGTTTAATCCCTGAAATTATTTTGCCATTGTAGCTTCTTATCCTATTGCAGCTTCCACTGTCACAACTTCTACAGCTGCTCCAGTTTCAGCTTCTACTGCTGCAGCTGCTAATATTACAGTTTCTTCTGCCGCAGCTACCACTATAGTCGTCTCTTCCACAGGGTTTGCTCCTATTGCAACTTCCCCTACAACTTCCTCTTAAAAATTTTCCAACTCCTATGATGTTCTATCCCTCCCCCCAGATGATTCTGAGGAGCTTCACTCGTCATTCCCTTCCTCAATACCTCTTACTTCCACTGCAGGTCCCCGATTTACCCTATCCCCAACAATGAATTGTTCCCATGTTTGATTTCCATGTGCTAAGGCTCTTAGAACCAACAATTTGATAAGTCCATGGTTTGTAAGAGAGGATGATGGATGTCAAGATGTTCTCGCATAATGGGCCATGTTCTGTAGGGTTCTTTAAAGATAATATGGCATATTAAGTAGTCTACCATGACACAAATGAGAAAGTAGAAAAAAATCATAAGTATAAACAACTCGGTACCTTCCCTCACAGGTGATGTATTTCTTTAAGAAGATTGCGACTTGGTCCCAAGGCCTTGGCAGTGTTTCCAATGCTGTTCCTCTGGACCTCGGCTAAACATTCTCTCCTGCTGCAAGAAATTCCTCTATTGTAGTCGAATTGTGCCTCTTACTAGATGAGGATTGGCTGGCTACGGGGATCTGAGAGCTGAAATATTGCTACCATGGAGAAGAATCTCTTTTACAAGCTCCATTTATCCATTTATATCAATCGATCGTGAAGCAAATACATACCAAGATCTCTGCCATGATACTAGATGAGTATTTGCTAGCTACGAGGATCTGAGAGCTGAAATATTGCTGCCATGGAGAAGAATCCCTTTTACAAGCTCCATTTATCCAAGCTTCCACGGAACTAATGTATGGACCATCTTGATGATATATTGGCATTGAGGAAAAATTATGCTTGAAAATTGCTTGATTGTCCATTCGAGAAAGAATTTATGGAGGCGGACCTTGCGAATCTTCATATATTAGTTGTAACCTATGTGGACAATCCATTGGAAATACATGCGTATTGTTCTTCTTTATAATTATCGTGTTAGTACTTCTAATGATCTTTATCATTTTAAAATTGTCAACTACACAATTCCATCCTTCACATTTCAACTGAAAAGATAAACAATATAAATCATGACAATGTGAAAAGAGAATCATACTTTTCCACATACCTATATTGCCTTCATTGGAAAGTATTGTTGACCACTTACCGATACTGGACAAAAGGGCTGAATACTTGTAGAATGTAGTTGATTTGGGATTACCATGAACTGAGAGATACTGGAGAAATTTTTCACAAGAGCATTGTCAACATGCACCACATCTTGCACCACTGCATCTTTTAGTAAAGAAAAAGGATTAATCCATTCTTCATCGGAAGTAGAGAAAGCTTCTTCATCCATATATATGCTCGGAGGACGGTCTATTATAACGCTACAAGGCTTTGAAGGATCGTACATCGGTGGGCCAATAAACTTCCAATAATCATCGTTTTTTGTATACATATAACTTTCTTCCAAGAGAGCCAACATATCATAAGAAACTATAACTTGAGGATATGGAGCACTTACCATTTCCGTACATTCTTCAGTTTCTTCAACTAAGGCCTCTTGTTCTTCATCTTCTGTAATTACTTCATTTTGATCTTCTTGTAAATATTCTGAGAATTTATCTTCGTGGATTTATTCTTTATCATTGGGGCTCCATTGATTGTTGAATACTTCAACCAGTAGGAGGAAGGAAGATATCCCCTTGGGAGGGATCCCTTCGTACCAAGAATCCATATCTGGATCACATTTTAGCTCAAAAGACATTACGAACAGCTGTATGATAATGTCCTCATCTGCGATATCCCATGTCGTCAAAACTTCTTTGAATTTTATGACATGTGTTGTAGGTGTATCTTTCTCCTTGTGGAACATCCAGATAGACTTCAAGCAGCGTTGTTTGTTGAACCTATTTGGATATCCCAGAATACTTGAGAATTTGAACGGATCCAGGGTCTCCATATCTCTTGATTCTTAATTTTGCAAAGTATTTCCTTTATATTTTCTTCATTCGGATTCGCCAGGAGAGACATGCCAAGTTAGACTTAAAAAAATCTCACCGAAATCACTAAACAAATACGTACCAGAGATAATGGTGCATGCTCCAAATTGTTTATTGATAAGTGGAGTCGCCTTAAATGTATGGAGTCTCCAGGAAATATCTACAAGATTAGTCCTTTACAATATTTTCAAAATACCAATCAAGGGCTTACCTCAATATTCTTACCAAATGTCGTTTTTCCAAGGATGTTAATGACTCCGGATAAACCACTTTGATTTTCAAAACGTCCCCTGCAACGACACCAAAAATGTTACCGGGAAAATTAGTAGGTCTAATTCCCAGTAAGCATAAATAAGAAAAGTGACCTAATGTCACCTCGGTCACCATTCTAACTTCTTCGGAAGTCGAAACCTCCAAGGAGAAGTATCCTTATGGAATCCTGTAGAATACTAAGACAACCACAACATATATTCTCTATGCAATCTTGTAGTTAGACCAGTGCCCAATGGAGTCAAATGATAATGTGATCAATGCCAAGTGAGTGCAAATGATATGATTGAAATTAATAATCCACTTGGATCATTCAATGAAATGCATAAGCGTGTAAGCATGTATTACAATAGTCAATATTGGATCAAAAGACTATATTGCCAATAAACTACAACCAAGCACCAAATACTCCTTAAGTGTTAGTTATCAATGTCATTCATTAGCCAGATATAAGATAATTCATAACATTAAAAAGGGATTATAGTTATTAACCAATAATGTACTCTTCAAAATTATTCACTTGGTAAGGTCAAACCATTTCAGTGGTGACAAATAGTTATCATTTAGCATTCCAAAGATACTAATGCAAATTGTAACAAGGTTTATCTACCAATATGCACATAATCTCAAGATCTATATGACAACAGTAAGTTCATTATTCATTGACCAAAAAGTATACAATATAGAAAATCAGCTCTTCAGATCAACAGGCAAGTGACCACAGTCTTATGATATCAAAGTATGTAGGTCAAAGTACACGTGGAAGTTGGCATTAAATAACACAAAATCAAGGTTACCTTATCATCATTTTCAGATCTGTGATATAATTACAACTGTGGCAGCAATAAACATTCACTAATATAAAATATGTTTAACATCCATGTTATCTATTTAAGTCAAGGTGAATTATAAACTACTGATATACTGATTTGTTTTCTATCTGTATGCATTTTAAAATCAGACTTGTTTCCGGTATTGTTCTGAGATGAAGAGGCGCACATGACAACTTAGTAAATTAGGAGATGAATCCCTAAATACATACAGTAAACACTAAATCAACCACTGACTTGAATTGTCCTAACACTAATATTTTTATGCTTCTGTTTACTGTGTTTTGTATGTAGAATAAGGATAAGGGTAGGGGACACAAGGGCAGGCCTGTGTAAAGGAAAGGGAAGCTGGCAAACGCTGCAGTGAAGGGAGGGCCACGAACATGAAGGAGAGGGCTCGGATTAGAGGTGGCAAAGTGAGGACAGGACAACAAGCAAGGAAAAAGGGATGGTAAGTGGCAAGGGAAGAGCCAAGAGATAAAAAGGGGAGCTTCGAGGGAGATATAAGAGGGAATGGAATGTCGTGGGTTAGGGAAGAATATGAACGCTACGGGTGGTAGGAGATAGGGCTTTAGCTTAGGCTTTTCAATAATGCATCAAACTAAAAAAAAAAAATTAGATTAGGTTTTCTAACATAAAAAAAGGACAAAATAACCTAAAACGTAAGATGAAATAACAATTACAAGCTCAGGAATAAAAATAATTACTCTCATAAACTCAGAAAAATCGAATTAATTAGGCTAACTAGGTTAACGATAATAATTACAAATATACAAACTCAAAAATTAGGGTTTTAAAAGTAGATGAACAACCAGAGTTTTCAAGATGAGAGCTAATCACCAAACCTAGGGCATAAATGAGAGGATAAATCCTCCTTGAGATGGTACTTGGAAATCTTAGAAAACTAGGGCTCACCTCAATAATCTCTAAGATTCGTAGAGGGAGACTAGCTTAGCAAGACTTGAAGACCTAAAGCTCAAGCTTGAATACAATGGTGATCAATGATGAAAATGAAATGCAAATAAAGATAAAATGAATCAAATGGATTCCATCCAACCCTAACAAGCATCACCTTCATACAAGTTGACTAAGAGACATCAAACAAAAAAGTATAGATAGCTCCAAGTGCATGTGTTAAGCAAACAACTCTAGCCTCACCTTAGAAATGGCATGAACAATAGTAAAACTTCCAAGAAATGCTTCAAACTTGCAAAATAACCTTCATCAAGGAGAGTGCATCCCTTCAAAGAGCCCTAGCTAGGGAAAATAACAGACATAATGATCTTATCCCAAGAGTTGATGTCTAAAAATGAAGTGAGGAGATCTTATTTATATGATCTCACACTCACTTTACAAAAAATAAGGTCAATTTAATATTTAAAAATTTCAACTTAAAAATATAACAAAAATAATATAAAATAATCTAAATATGACCTATTGTAGGCTACCTAGGGTATTTTTCCCCCTGGGTGCAAAAATATGCTAAACAAGGCCAATTCTGATGAAACTGAAGGCCAGACTGTGCAGGGGGGGTCTTCATGCCCCAACTAATCCCAACAACGATGAAAAACCTGAACGCCCCCCCTTTTAGCAAGCAATCAGTCTTCCCAGGAGGATGATGTCATCCTATGAAGGAGGGCCTAGAGGGAGGGCATTGCTAAACTGGAGGACTAGGAGGGTGTTGGATGAAGATGAGAGTGAGTCTCAGTGATGGAACCACTGCTGCTGGAGTGTTGAAACAAGGTTGGGGTCATGTGACCCAGTGACCCACCCTTGGAATCCCCGGAAACCAACCTCAGGATTTCAAACCCTTTCATGAGGCAGTCATTGATGCCATTAAGCCATAATACTTCCAGAAGAGAAGCCAGAGGGTCTGGCCATGCCCCTACCTCAGAATGAGCTGGATAAACATTTCCTCCTAGTCAGAGAAAGACACCCTCTCCCTGGGTCACCTCTGCAGGTACGATGGTGCTAGTACCATCATAATAGGAAGCATCAATGAGTTATTACATTGGTGGAGTGATGATCTCAAGAAAATATATCAGCAGATGATATTACAATAATTACAAAGATGCCTTCTAGAAGATGCCAAGTCGCCTTCCTTAGTGGGCCATATCACTATATTTGACTATGTGAATTGCGAGAGAGGAAATCAATGGACCTTCTTGCTAGGATAGACCATGTCAATACCAAGTAGTGGAGAATTAAATGACCACATACAATGTATCTTCCTTAGCTAATTTGTCCATCTTTGGAATGCAACCTCCTGGTCAAATTTGACCTTCTTGAGTAGGCCTAAAAGATGCCATGTAATCACTTGGATGTCAAAGAATATTTATCATAGTCTTTGGAGATGAGTCACCATGCCAAATCATCAAAAGAATATCCCTTTATAGCTTAATTAATTAATTAAACTATACTTAGGCATTTTTTAACTCAAAACTTTAGGAAAAGCTCTAATTAAATGCCATTAATCTAAAACTGATGAATCCTTGTGAACCAAGAAGGGAGATTTCCCATTATAAGTCCTCATAGTCTTTGAAGATCATACATACCAAAATCCATGCTTAAATTTCCATGAAAATGCCTCAAATGCTCTGCTCCAAATAATTAACTCTAGACTTAGGATTTTTAAAATCAAAACTTAGGAAAAAGCCTTAATTAAAGCCTATTAGTCTAGAAATGACAAAGACGAAGGGGAAAATTATTTGGAAGGATTTCAAAGCCAAAGTATCTGACAACTGAGAGTGACACCCGTATCAAACCTACTATCTAGTCCTACTGACAAGTCAAACTACCCTGTTGACCATGTCAAACTATTGAAAAGGTCAAAATTTCTAACCAAATACGAGAATCACTGTAGACATTTGAATAACATATGATGATGTTTTTGAAGCTTTGAAACTTTGAAATGATGTTGTATTACAAGTCAAAGTGTATTGGATACATGCATATGATCATAAGTGTGAGTCATTTAGACAAGTGAAATGGTTTTCAATCAACTAAATGAATCAAGATATGGGGATAAGGGTGCCTTTGTAATCTTCACCAAAGTACAAACAATAGGGATGTGTCTCAACAAGGGATTGTGTTATGATATGTTTCTACCTTTGACCTTAGCAATCAGACTCCTCGTTATTCTTTTATTTTCCTTTTTGACTGCTCGTTTTTTTTGAACTTTGCTTCTTGTACTTTGGATGAGGAGACTGTTATCACAAAGATTGTAGCTTCCACTAAAGGTATCCTATCCGGGAGGGTAGAGGTGGGGCAACTAAACCGATGACATTGAAAGGACCTCATCACACCGGACGGGCTCTTGTCACTTTAGATCGAGCTAAAAGCACGATCAAGGGGGAGACCCTGGCCATCCAATGAAGGCTAGCTAACCAAAATAAGGCACACAAAACGATATGAACCAAACTAAAACAATGATGCCTTGAATTGATTGCTTTAGATATATAGGATGAATGTGGGATAGAGGAGTTAAGGACCAGTTGAGAAGCTTTATACATATGGGAAATTTTCAACCATAACGATTTATCACCACAGTGAAGCTTATGAACTAGATCTAGATAGATCACTTTCCAATGAAAGATACCCAAGTTTCTCCACCTAGGGTTTAAGCAATAAAATGTGGGATGGATACAAATGGGGGTTTTGAGGGATTAATGGCAATTGAATTAGTTTCTTGAGGTTAGATATGAGCTTTGGAAGAGAAACAAGCAACACCCAAATCATAGATCAGGACAAATGATCAATATCCCAAGGAGGACAAATTGCCCCAAAGAGGACCAGTGCTCGATAATGAGTAAATGGAGTCAGATTAAGCTCAAAATTGGTCTCTAAAGGTTCAAGAGGATTTACAACTTGGGTTTTAAATTACAATCCCAAAAGATGACCCGATCTACTAATACTAACAAACAAGGGTTTTAAACTTTTGATTTATTATGCAACTAATGGAATAGAAATTGGAACAAGAAAAAACTCAAAAGAACATACTTGTGAATCTTGCGGACGCCAAATACAATGATGATCCCAACACTTAGTTACAATTTAGATCAAGATCCCATGAGTTACAAGCTATATCGACTTCCTCGATGAAGGTAGCGCGCCCCTCTTCCCTGCAAATGCAAACAACAAGAGTTAGATTTGATCTACAAGAAAAAGAGAATAGAAATGGAAGTCATCTCAAGAAATAAGTCAATGGACCAAAGCACAATTTGATACTCCCTGAGATGAAAAATTTTGGAGAGAGAGAGATGGAGATCCCTCACAAAATCACCCTCCACTAATTCGTCGCCCTGCGAAACCAAAAAGGCCTCCACAAAAACGTCTTGAAACCACCACGAATTTGCTCAAATGTCTAAGAGAAAGGATTTGCAATCAAGTATAAGAACATTCATCAAATATTTGCACAAGTTTTCTTCAAAAATTTCTCTTTATTGCCAAAGATCCAAGAGCCAAAAATCCTCTACAATGAGTGAGAGATCGAATAAATAGATCCTCACAATACAAAAACCCTAACCCCCAAAACATGGAGGGCTAGGATCAAAAGATAATACATCAAGATCAACGACAAATAATGTGCCAGCCAATATATATGAGATCACTCAAAGAGGGCGATGCACTTTCCTCAATGACGCCTAAGGGGGAATATAACATAAGATATGGCATGGTACAACATAATAACATAAGAGAGGGGGTGCTAAGAGGGACAAAGTCTCTCCACTAGCACCCCCTAGTACATCAACATAAGATACAACGTGTAATCATCATGGTACAACTAGGAAGTGCGCCCACTCTATGAAACATGATGCCCCCAAGGAGAAGAATAAAATAATGTAGACCACAAAAAATGATGTAGACCATGTCGGAGGTGTCTAGAGCATCAATATAATATATCAAGGAAAAACCATGCCATTTCCTTGCCCCACTTAGCCAAACCGAATTCTTTGCTAGCCATTTTCACCTTTTTAATGCAATTTTTCCATGGTACTCTACTGCTGGAAAATAAAATGACCATATTATCAAGTACCTATTCTCGGAACTGATATCTAAGTGCACCAATGGACCCAGAATTTCCAAATCCACTAGGAATGAGCACTCATACACAATATGTCCATCAAGAAATAGATCTGGAAGCTCATCCATGCCAGAATAACAAAAAATGGCCTGTAAATGCTGATAATGATAAAAATAATACATGCCACCATAAAAAATTACTGTCTAAATCATGGAACCATCTAATGAACATCAAAGGGCTCTAAAAAACATAAATTGAACTTTGTCGACCAAACTCATCTTGAAACCTGTTGTTGACTTGGTCAAACTGGTTTGACCAAGTCACAAATGATCAAAATAATGACCCAAACTGAAAACAACTGATCCTTCATGTACATATGGATGAAATATGATCCCTTATCTATAAATTAGTATCAAGACTAAAGCATTAAGAAATGCTATAATGGTGATCATAAATAAAATCATCAACAGTAAGTCTAGATCAAAGCAATACATCACTCCAAGTAAAAGCCTCAAGTGTATACTCATTTAAAGACTTGACCATTTTGCTAGATATGGGTGAGGTGGATGAAACAAGGCTAGGCCTAGGGCATTTGAATTGACAACCTCAACACTGTGGTCTCTCATACATGAGGGAAAAGGGAAAACCAATTATACATATGTCAGATAGAAGACACAAGGGAATTGTGGTGCCTCACAAATGGGTAGAGTGCTTAGAAGGATTCCAATAAACTCATAACAAGCATCATTTATTGCATTTGATTTACTGCCAGCTTTTTGCACATTTGAAATTCCACATTTAACATTTAATATTGATCATCTTTCACTAGCCAACCTCTAAGATCAGGTGCCTTGAATATCCTTGCGGGCCTCAGATAATGACTCAGTCTGACCACCATTTCCCACCACTGTCCATAGGGGCGATGGAGTTACCACCCTGTTTCCCTGTAGGTGCAAATGACCTTACATCACACAAGGGATAAGTGCTCGTCCCTTGGCCACTGAATAGCTACGAAATATTTTTTTATTTGTTTGCATAGTGTTTAAAAGCACTTTTGTTCCTGACTTTTTACATCCATTTAGATATAGAACTTATGCGTTATGATGCTTTTGTGGGAGTACTTGTTTTTTAGGACTAGAGGAGAACATTTCGGTGACACTTGCCACACAACTGATACACCTAGCATCATACAAGAAGACTAGAAGGGGCTAGGCCACACACTCCAGAGCCAAGACACAAAGTAAACATGGAGTCTATCCAACACAAAGGCATCAGTGGGGGGGGAATTGATCTCACTGGTCAATGTACAAGTTGGGATCAAACCAAAGATGGAAGATAATGGATGGATGGAGATAGTGAAAAGGTGATGCCATGACTAGCAAAGACACTAGGGAATGACCAAGTCCATACTATTAAAGGGAATGAGACCAATGAGTATACACAAGAACCTCTCACTCAAAGAAAATCAATCACTTCTACTCTAGACCATCAATAAGGAGCAAATATAGAATATCACCAATGCATAGCCACTATATACTCAACCCAACTACTAAGATAATTAAACGAGCAAAATAAACATCCAAGTTCAATAACTATATACCTGCTAGGTCATATACCTGTAACTACAGCTACAAACATTTGAGAGACACTGGAACACTGCTAATGTGTGCATCCTGGGGCACCATAATTATCCATACCTGATCTGTCAAAGTGAAAAATGGCTAACTCGGTCTCCGACATGGGGTCATGGGACTCAACCTTGGCATGAAACTGATTGCATATATTCCCTAGGTCCACTAAATATAGGAGTGATCATGATCAAAATGCTCATCTGCTATTGATCTCGTGCATAAGATAGCATAGGACTAGCTCAAAAATATGCTCAAAGATGGTCTAAAATCATGGTAGTTCCCTGCTACTATGGATGTGACAACAAATACCTTAGCATTGGTTTTTATTTAAGGCATATGCAAGTGAGCCTTGCAAACTTTTATTTTCCTTTCTTTTGAATGCTTGATTTTGCAATTTTCCTGGTCTTTCTTGATTTCTTTTAGGAACTAGTACTAATTTTTCTTTCTTCACTGGGTTCTGGTACAATACTCTTGGATTGTGAACTTGTATTCACATACAATTTTTTAGGCATATTAGGGGATCGACCTTCTTGTTTCAGATCTAAGGGGAAACATTGTTCAGTGGTAGTTCTTTCTAACTATTGATAGTCAACCATGGGGATCTGCCTGAAAGCGCCCTGTATTGAGGATTCACTGCAACACAAGCGGGACAAAGACATAGGGAAAACATGTAGGCACTTATGGTGAAGGGGATACAAAGGGGGAGATCAAGAGTTCATCCAGTCAATTGAGTAACCATGAGGAGGTAGAATCAAATTGAAATGATTATGAATAATGGAGATGGCCAATTATGAAATCGAAGAAGGGGGAATAATTGTTACAAAACCAAGCGTTATCTTGTTCTATGGTACATAAATGAATTAGAAATCCTTAAACACATCAACCTTTGACTGATACTACTAGCTAATCATCAAAATAACCATATGCGTGATCATGTAAAAGCAACAAAATACAACATCAAGTAGCATATCATCACCATAACAAATCTTTTGGCATGGCATGGCATCATATCATAATCATCACTACATTGATATCATCTAAAACCATAGAAGTCTGGAATGTTGAAAGCAAACTGAAAGCAAAAATAAGTGCTATCATGCCCATACAATGTATGGCATAATAGGGGGCATTGTCTTTTTTTAAAGAACTGATACCCAATAATTCGTCCCTTGTTTGAGCTATAATTGTTGGGTTCTCATCTACTTGTTATCACATCCATAGTAGTCAGGCTACCATGATTGTAGAGCAGATTCCTGTATATTTTTTAGCAATGCCCTTACACAGTTTTGATGAGATCAACCTATGATGAGTAGTACCTTTTGATGATAACTCACATTTCAGAGCAGCCCCGGAGAAGATATGACAAGCCTTATGCCAAGACTGAACCTCATTGTTGGCCATGGCCCAAGTGGGCATGATTTTGTTGAAGTGCAGATTTGGGAACTGCGCAGCTCAGGCTGCGGGGTCAGATGGCACAATGTTGCGGAGTGCACAGTTCAGACTATGGAGTCACATTTTGTGCAGCTATGGTGGTGCGCAGTTCCAACGCAACAGCCATTTTGGGTAAAAAGTATAAGGGAAGTTCGATCCGAGGAAGCGACCTATTTTGGGTAAGGATCAAAGTGGAGAAAGAGGAAAGTGACCTGTCAAGAGAGTGGCAGCAAGCAGTTAAGGAGCTAAGCCACTAAGTGACGGAGACAGGCAGGCTAAAGGGGTGGAAAGTGATAGGCCACGATGCAGTTGTAACCATTTGTCGATGACTGCGGCTATCAGAAGGGCGTTAGAGCCACGGCTGGCCCAGCAAGGCGGCCGAAGCAAGTGGAGCAAGCTGTCGATGGCGACATACAGGGTGGCGGGTAACTACACTAGTTTTGGGAAACCTTAGGGTTTTTCCCATGCATTGTAAAGACATGACCTACGGGCATGATCTATAAAAGGGCACAGTTTTGTAAGGGAAAGGGTTGGAAAATCTCATGTCTTCATTGTAAAATCTTCTAAGTGTTGATTGCCATTGTAAAGGCTCTGCAAGCTGTGTGCGCAAAGGCCCATTGAGAAAGAAGAGAGTTTGCAGCTGAGTGCACAGACTAGAACTGTTGTACCCTTCCCAAGATAATATAACAATAGTTCCTGTGGACGTAGCTCCCATCCTAGGGGTGAAAAACGTTAAATTCTGTGTTGTGTGATTATTTACATGTTTGCACCTATTTATTTGCTTACAATGAATGCTTAAGATCTTGCTTATCAGTTGATGTGTTTTACTTTTATATGTATTCGCCATAAAGAATGAGATGGGAATAATATGTTAAGTAACGCATATGGAGATGAATGTTAGATCCACAAGTATTTCTAAGCCCGTGAATGCATAAGTCAATCGGATAAACACTTAAGCGAGTAGAGTTCGTGGTGAGAAATTCACTTGTAGTGCAACACCGGAAGTGCGCAGTATTTTGTGTTCTGTCATATTGCATAAGCCATAATATAAATAACCTAAGACAACTGATGAATGGATAAAACACTACGTATAGCGTGTTGAAGCTGGTTAAGTCTAGAGAGGAAGCACAGTTGTCAGTTGCGCTATCCCATTATCAAACATCCGTCAAACCACGCAATCCTTGGATGCACGAGTTGCGCAAGCATTCTGTCTTGTAGAAGTATTGACCGCGAAGGGATTAAGCTCCGTGTAGTTATCAGTCCGCAGCGCGAGCTCCACAACGCGTTGTTCATCAGATCTGTTTACACACTCATCACTTGGTTGTGGAAACCTGATTCCACAACCCCCCATTACTTCACCTTGGGTGAGACCTCAGTCTGCTCGCAAACTATTGCCGAAAGGGCCGATGAAAAGGGGTTTTGTTGGTTCCTTGAACCGCGAAGAACCTGGGTCTACATTGGAAACCTCAAGATAGTTATGTAAGCCAACAAATGGTTTTGTTTCTGCGCTAAGAATCCGTGATGATTTTTCGCGCTTGAAATAGTGATGTGCTCGAAAGAAAAGGTTCTGTTGATTGCAGAAATTTGGTATCCATACAAGAAAGAAATATAGGCTTGGTGTGACTAGATAGAAAGAGACTTTGCAAGGAAGGAGAATAGACATACACATCTCTCCGACATAGATTGGTTGAAAAAATACCTGTGGAAAGATATTTACGATATTTTTTGGGCATCCTTTGGAAACGAGTTGCACGAGTGGTTGTCGAGGCTCACAAAGTGCAAGAAATGTTTTCCAGTAGAAGTATCGACCGAGTGGACCCCGGAGCTCATTGAGAGGCTCAAAGCAATAGATAGCCCATTTTCAAGAGTAGTCAACTTTTGGGTTAACAGTATACTAGAAGGCTTCGTGACAGAGTTTGTTTTGGACATCCTGAAGTCCTACAGCGTAGCCAAAGCAGATATTTTCAAAGGTTTCAGAGGCAAGTACCTGAATAATTTGAGTTTATATATTAAAATGCTTTTAGCTGAGAAAGGCGTTTTAAGAATGCAGTAAAATTCCTAGAATATTTTTAATCTATAATGGTCAATAGCATATATAGTGATTTTGACGAAGAAACACATAGTTTGAGAAGTGGAAAGAGATACAAGTTTAATACCGAGAAAAGTGGGCTCCGCATAGAGACTGAATTCCAAACCCAGCTTGATAGCCAGACCGCACCTCTATCAGCTACCTATCAGCCTATTACACCGCAGAACCCATCGATTGCGAACACCGCACCCCCTATCTCTCAGAATCCATCAGTTCAAAACCCTCTAGTTGCTAATATTCCCAATTCTCAGAACGTCAATACCAGTAACACCGCGGGAGTGAGTACTCAGACCATCCTGACTCAGACCATTCTGACTCAGACCATTTCGAATCTGACTATCCCATCTCAGAATATTCTGATTCAGAACACTGCGTAGAATATCCCTAACACCACTCAAAACCCTGTACCACCTAGGAGAAGGATGACTGATGATATTAAGCTTCCAATATTCAAAGGAACGGGTCTAGAAGACCCTGAGAAACACTGGTTTCTATGTGAAGCCATGTGGAGTGTTAAGCAGGTTCAAGATGATGTTGTGAAGAGAGCGCAGCTTGTCACTATGTTCAGAGATCGAGCCTTGAATTGGTTCATGAAGTACTCTCAGGGACATAATAGAACCTTAGTCGAGATTAAGGCTGCATTGTTGAGTGAGTTCAAGAAAAAAAAGTCAGAATCCCAATGTATAACAGAATTAAAGGAAATTAAGCAAAAACCTAATGAGACAGTTTGGGAATTTAACCAGAAGTTTAAGACACTGTTGGACCAAGTAAGTTTCGTCATAGCACCGCAACAGCACCAAGAATGGTTTATAGCTACGTTATTGCCCCATATTAGTCTTTCGTTGATGCAGTAGAAAGTAGCTTTGCAGGAAGAAGCCTTGGAGATTGCGATGAAGTTAGAAGCTTCACCTATAGGAGAGACTAGCACTGGAATGTCTCAGATCCAAACACAGTTAGCTACCCTAACAGTACAACTATAGGATATGAAAAAGGGAAAAGAATAGAGACAAGAGGTCTGGTGTACATGATGCAAGGGAGAAGGGCACACTAGAGAGCACTGCCCTTTATTTCGGGAGTACCTTAACAGTGGAGCACCTAACCCCCTTAATCAGAATCAAGCGCCCTACTGTGAAATCTGTAAAATGCGAGGACACCGGCTTGAAGACTATTATGTGATACACAAGTATGTTCAAACTCCTAAGAACCTATATTGCAACTTCTGTAAATTAGTTGGACATGATGAATCCAATTGTAGAGCATATGAGATCATGCAAGAAAGGAAGCGGGACATGGAACATATGCGTGATAGTGGAGTATACAGAGTCCAAGAAGCAACTCCGCAAAAGAAAGATAATGCGTAGTATGACCAAGGCGCATATAGAGGCCATGGAGGATTCCACGGAAGAGGAAGAAATACTGGCCCAGGACAAGGAAGGGGAAGAGGCCAGATGATCCGTTACAACTGTGGCCAGGCAAGTCACTTATCTAGAGATTGTACCAATGAATGTACTACTTGTAATTATTGTAAATCTTTCGACCATGTTATTGAGGACTGCCCAATGTTAGCAGCAGAAATGCAGAAAAGAAAGCAAGATGCACCTAACCCAAACATTCAGTTGATCGCAGCAGAGAGAAGGGATGCAGATCCAAGTATCAATGCAGTGACGCGAAGTGGCGCTACCACAGGGAGCGATAGGCAAGCAGAAGCTTCCACTTCTGGAGGCTTTGAAACTAAGTAGACCCCTATTGAAACAATCTGGATTAGAAAAGCTACTGGGAAAACACCTGCCCTCAACTTGGAGAAAAACAAAGAATTATTTGAAGAAGAACGGGACATTTTCAAAGAGTCAGCACCCAGGTCACCAAGAATTTTGTTGCGCAGTGAAATACCGCATATGGAGGATATTCCAGCCGCTTATGACAAAACGTGCCACGCAGCAGAGACAGACACCTCTGTTGCACAGTTCCTACGGGGCTGCATGAAATTACTGAAGAGCGCATATGCTGTAGCGGAATTACAAAATTTATTAAACAAGTATGAGCCACGCAATGAGAAAGATACTTTCCAGGGCGCAGTTCATCATATTAAGAGCCACAAAAGAACAGGAAGAGAAATGAGGCTCAGTGCATAGATAGGAGACTATGAGATGGATGAGATCATCCTTGATCTGGGATCTGAAGTAAATTTCTTAACTAAACAGACA
The DNA here is from genome assembly GCA_027924585.1 of Larix kaempferi. Classification (NCBI taxonomy): domain Eukaryota; kingdom Viridiplantae; phylum Streptophyta; class Pinopsida; order Pinales; family Pinaceae; genus Larix; species Larix kaempferi. The sequence goes on along the minus strand of BSBM01000541.1, from coordinate 5,699,099 downwards.
TGGCAGCAAATGGGGAGACCAAAGTTGTTATGGTCACCCATACAGTTGAGAATGGCCAACCAGGAGAAAGTCATACCTTTTGGAAGGTTAGCCAATGTTATTGTTGACATTGATGGAGTGCGAAGTCATGCAGAATTCGAGGTTATCGAGATTGTGGATGATAGTCAGCCTTAGCCAACACTATTGGGTATAGAATGGGCAATGGATAACCTCTCCATTATAAAACTGAAGACTAAGAAGATGATATTTGAGGGACAACATCTCAGGGTCATCGCACCATTAGACCCTTCAGACGGAGAAAGATACAGTGAGTTGATTCAGGAAGAATCCAGAGCTCAAGACCTAGACCGCATCTACAAAATGACTATGAATGATGTTGACTACATTAATCCCACTGTGGATGGAACACTCAGTTGGCGATGTGACAGTTCTTGCATCTCAGACTCTAACGCAGGACTGGAGAACTGGCAAGGCCATATGCATGAAGTATCTGCAAGGAGATGCACACAGATTACAAAGTCACTGTGCTGGATTGGAAAAGAGGTAAGTCCAATTCCCACCTATGATGGTTCATCTAATGTTTATTCATTTATCCAAGAATATATTGTATCAGTTGCAGACAAACATCGCATACCAGCACTAGAAATGGCATTGCACGAGACACCTTCCAGATGGTGGGTTACGCATAAGCAGACATTGACCACATGGGATCAGTGCAAGCGCATGATGCAGATCAGGTTCATTGAGAAGGTTGTAATGCCCTTTGAAAAATATAATGGACAGACAGATCCAAGGGATCATATTGAAATCTGTTCATAAGCATGGGAGGAGAGACCACAAGTAGAATGGGTTCATCTTTTTGTGCATACATTGGAGGAGCACACTCTAAAGAACTGGTACCTAGATATAGAGTTGCGCAGAGCATCTATAGATTATCCCACCCTGACTGTGAACTTCAATAGAAGTTTCAGTTTCGAAAATTAAAGTGCAAGTATAAATGAAGCATTGCAGGTAATCAAGGAAAGAATATTCAAAGCATAATTCCCAAGTATAAACGAGGCATTGGAGGAACTCAAAGAGAGAGTGTTTGAAGATGTAAAAGTACCTGTGAACCTTCAGCCAGAATGGGAAAAAATGATAGAGCATGCCCTTGAATGCTATAACCTTGCTCAGGATGAATATGAACAACAAGAAAGCGATGAGGAGGATCCACACAACGTCAATATACCTGAGTCAGAAGGTGCGTGCGATGTAGAGGGACATCCCCTAGAAATTCCAGACATGATTGGACCTGTTAAAATGAGAAAAGTGAACACTGGCACAAGCGAAGAGCCGAATTTCGCATCTATTGGAGACTATTGGGATGATCAAATGGTCACGCAGATCGCAGGTCTGCTACACGAATATCAAGATTTATTTCTGACAAAGTTTACAGAAATGAAAGGGATTTTGGGCGACTTAGGGGTTATGAAGATACCTCTTAATCTAGGCACGGAACCTGTTAAGCAAAGGCCCTATAGAATGAATCCTCGATATAAATAAAGATTCAAGGCGAAACTAGATAAGATGCTCGATGTAGGGATCATTGAGACGGTTGAAGAATCCGAGTGGATAAGCCCGATGGTTATCCAGGATAAGAAAACTAAGGGTGAAATCAGGATCTGCGTGGATCTCAGGAAGCTGAATGATGCTTCGCTACATGACCCATTTCCTACTCCTTTTATAGATGAAGTCTTAGATAATGTTGGAGGAAATGAGGTATACTCATTTACTGATGGATTTTCTGGATACCATCAGATAAGAATTGATCTAGCAGACAAGCATAAGACAACGTTTTCCATAGAATGGGGCTCGTTCCAGTATACAGTGATTCCCTTTGGTCTGAAGAACGCGCCTACTATTTTTTCCAGAGTTGTTGTTGCATCATTTAAATATTTCATGCATAAATTTTTAGAAGCATATTTTGATGATTGGACTATCTTTGGTTTGTTGAAGAACCACTGTGAGAACCTCAGAATGATGTTAGCTAAGTGCAGACAACATCAAATTTAATTGAATTTAAAGAAGTGTGTTTTTTTTGTGCCTTATGGTATTCTTTTAGGACACATAGTGTGCAGACAAGGTCTGATGGTGGATCCTGCGAAGATCGGAGTGATTGTAAATTTACCTGCACCAAATTCAGTAAATTAGTTTCGCACCATGTTGGGGCATACAGGCTACTATAGAAATTTCATTAAGAGTTATGCGCAAATAACCGCGCCGATGGAGAAGATGCTAAAGAAATATGCGCAGTTCATCTGGAACATGGAATGTGAGCAAGGCTTAGACACATTAAAAGAGAAAATGGTAACTGCGTCGATCCTAGTTTTTCCAGACTAGGAGAAGCCATTTCATGTGCATGTTGATGCTTCATGTATAGCATTGGGTGTTGTACTAGCAAAACCAAGAGAGGGAGGTATTGACCATCCCATTGCATTTTCGAGCAGGAAGCTATCATTTGCTGAAAAGAATTATACGACTACTGAGAGAGAGGGCCTAGCTATGGTCTATGCACTGCAGAAATTCAGGCACTATTTGCTGGGTGCGCACTTCTCCATGTACACTGACCATTCAGCATTGAAGTACCTGGTCAACAAGCCAGTGTTAGGGGGGTGAATCTTCATATGGTTGTTACTCTTACAGGAGTACGACTTTGAAATTGTGGTTAAGCCAGGTAGACTGAACTTAGGACCTGACCATCTTTCAAGAATTGAGTCAGGCTAAGAACCTACCAATCTTGAAGACAGTTTTCCCGATGCCTAGTTATTTGCTATACAGATCACATATGACTACTATAAAGACATTATCAATTTCTTGACCACTAGGTTGGCACCGACCGAGTTTACTACGCAACAAAAGAAGCAGCTGGTAGTAACAGCATCAGACTTCACCATAATTGCAGGACAGCTATATAAGTTGGGACAAGATGAAGTACTGCACAGATGTGTATTAGAACATGAGAATCCATTCATATTGGCTGATGCACATTCAGGTGTATCGGGAGGTCACTACGCAGGAAGAGCCACTACGTAGAAGATACTGCGAGCAGGGATGTGGTGTCCTATTATTCACAAAGATGCAAATGAACATTGCCAAAACTGCGATGTCTGTCAAAGGACAAGAAAGCCGTCACGAAGAGATGAAATGCCCCTGAATCCACAGTTAACACTTCAAGAATTTGAGAAATGGGTCATTGATTTCGTGGGATCTATTAACCCACCAGGAAAAAGGACTAGTGCGAGGTATATCATCACTGCTACTTATTATCTCACTAGATGGGCAGAAGCAAAGCCAATGAAGGATTGTAGCGCAATTAATGCTGCATAGTTCATATTCGAGAACATCCTTACCAGGTTTGGATGTCCAAAGATTTTGATGAGTGATCAAGGCACTCACTTTATGAACAGAACTATTGAGGCCCTGAATGAAGAGTTCCACATTCATCACCAACGAAGTACGCCATATCATCCGCAAGCAAATGGAACTGTGGAAGCTTTCAATAAGGTACTAGAGAATGCGCTGACTAAGGTATGCAATGTTAATAGGTATGATTGGGATCTGTGCATTCCAGTTGTGTTATGGGCGTACAGAACTACTTGTAAGAAACTGACTATCCATACACCTTTTAGGTTGGCCTATGGACAGGAAGCAGTAATGCCTATGGAGTATATTGTACCCAGCTTGAGAATAACTGCATTTACAGGCATGGAAGAAGAAGAGGCACTCAAAGAAAGGCTTCTACACTTGGTTGGGTTGGAGGAAGATCGCTTCATCGCAAGCTTTCACCAGCAAGTGCAGAAAGACAGAGAAAAAGCATGGCATGATCGCCACATCAAAAACAAGTCCTTTCTGGTAGGTGATCTAGTCCTCCTGTATGATAGCAAATTTATGAAGTTTCCTGGAAATTTTAAAATGCATTGGTGTTGGCAGGTGGTTTGGTAAGGAAGAATCGCAGCGTCGCCGATGCTGTGACACGTTAGAAGAGATCGCGGAAGGTAGAAGAATAGACTATTTTATGTATTTTTGAGTTGATTGTACCACAATAGGCGGGTTTTTGGGCCATTGGACCATATGAGATGTAAATTTGAGTAAATTGTACCGCAGTAGGAGGATTTTTGGGTCATTTGTACCGTGTCAGTTAGATTTTGGCTCTTTTGTCCAAGAGTTGGTTAGGAAGCTGTTAGTAAGTGGACAAGCATTGTAAAGGTGGAAGCATATATATAGACAAGAAGTTGTAGATCGAGAAGAAGAAGAAGAAGAAGAGAGAAAAAGAGAGATAGATATTGGAGATATGGTTTTTGCGTATGTTATGAGATCTGGTTTTGGTGAGATATTGTATCAGGGTTTTTCTGGAGTAATATGACATGACGGAACTATTTTGGTGAAATTCCCTGTGTATCTTTCGTATTAATGCCTATTGTGATGATTTCTTGCTGCAGTTAACCTTTTAATGTTATATTCGTTTTGTTACAATGAATGACTCTGTTACATAATGCTATTGATGTTAATCTTGAATACATTGGTCTGTTTTGGATACTGCAATAAATAAGTTAAGTAAGTTAATGCTGCAACATCCTCCTTCATTCGACGGAAACATGGTTCCGTCCACTCTCCCTTGATCGCCTCGGGTGAGACCTCATCTGCTCTGCAGGTGTTGCTGGGCAAGGTAAAACCTATTTGTGTCGGTGGCCCGATGCTCAGGGAGATCGTGGTGGGTTGGTGTTGACAGTGATGGGAACCCCTGTCGACTGGGTTTGAGTCAACAATTGGCTTGGCCCATATATTGTTTTGCATGTTACTAATGGTGGCGCAGTTCAATTAGACACGTTGGCAGGAGATACATTACTTGGATTATTCAATGGAAGTAGGCTAAAACCCTATCGGGATGGCCCTACTTCACATAACCCTCTGTAGAATGAGTCGCGAAGTTTAAAAAAAAAGAAAAGAAAAAAAAACCACGCAGCACGACATTCAAAGGTAGCTACACAAATCCAATGAAGCAAAGAAGGTGCAAAGCTCAGAACTAAGAACCACGCAGTATGAAGCTGAAACGGTAGCTACATAGATCAAGTTGAACAGACCAACTACAAAGAATGAGAAGCAGCGATGTGAGGCATGTGATGGGACTGCAGCTGCGCAGCTAAAGACCGAAAAGCACACGTGTACATCAAAACTACTGGTCAAAACCACCAGCGTGTCACGATGGAAAACGTTAGTCGTGGCAACTATCGATCGGTTAGTGGGTCGTTATCCAAAATGGCGACACCGGTGAGATCAAGCATTAACGGTGAATATGACCATTCAGGAATAATAAAGGGCGAAGTGACCGAAATCTCGCTAGGATCCGGTTGACAGGCTGGCAATTAAACGATGACTTAACTGATTTAACAACTTGGCAGTGCCGACACCTTTTCGCAATTAAGGAAACATCATTGGTTCAGGCATGATGATCGGTCGACAAGATGGAGATCCCTGAGGAGATATTGTGGAAGGACGAAGCATTAACCACCCCATTAATGGTCGACCGCCACGTTCCAAACCAACAGGGTCTATAAATAGCCCTCGGCCAAACACTTATATGTTTTACCGGGAACTCTATTTCGTCTGCGTGCGATTTCAGAGCTTCCATAACCAGAGAGCTGAGCAGTTTGTAAGTGCATGTCCAAGCCACTTACCAGTGCCGAAGTCCTAAAAATATTCATCCAGTTAGGATTTCAGGGATCATGTTGGCTCCAGCTACGAAGCCTGCAGGGGAGAAAGGTGCTTCATCTCGAAGCTCTACAAGACAGGCCGAGACGAAGAAGGATAAACATCCAGCGAAAGACTAGGGAGACCCGAAGACAATGAAGCCGCAGAAACCAGTCTCCTTCCATGAGTGACCCATCCATCTAGTCCACGAGTATAGGCCACCTCGGAAAGATGGTGCACAATTGGTCCAACTGAAGAAAATGTTGTTTATGAGATTCCAATCTCGCCCATTTCTAGTAAGGTGAGGGTTGTAGAAGACCTTCTGGGGAAGGTACGAGACTACAAGTTTGAGGACCACAACTTGCTAGAAGGAGCATAGTTGAAGCCGAAGAAGTTCCCACAATTCCAACCGGACTAGCACATGCACCAGCAGGTTGACAAACAATCCGGTGCTGAAACCCTATATATGTAGGATTGGATCAAAGGGATCAAACCATCGAGATTTCTACACCTGTTGCGCATCCCACACTTTGATAGGAGTCCAAAACTCAATGCGGTAGTGTGGTTTTTGTTGTTTCCGTACATGAAGGATATCTATGGCTGGACAAGCAAATCGATATCAATATTGATAAAATACATTACATTACATTGCTAAGTAAGAGAGGCGACGACCCTTCGCAAGTGTTTGTAGGAAAAGCACAGGAAAAAGAGCTCTCTGCCAAAATCACAAAAGGAATTTGGCGTAATCTGGGTAAAACGTGGCTTCCCCACCAAAGATATCAATGATGAAGTGACCAAATTCGCAGTGCAACTACTTGCAGGGAAGATACTGCGCAAAAGCAGACCGCTAGAGGTATCGGCCACAACAATCCGGCTTGCATCTAAGACATTGAAAGGCACCTCTTACAACTAGGCGTAGTACCTGCTGAACGAGTTTTTGGCAGATATCCAGGACACTTAGGACAATGGAACTCCGTTCCACTATAGTTGGTTATTAGTACTGATTGCCTTTGTTGGTTGGAAAGATCCGGTCGGCTATCCAGGTGTTCCAGTTTTCGAAGGGCAATGCCGCGGGACACACTTTGCCAACTTATGGGAAAACTCGTAGTCCTCCAGGCAACGCCAAATCAATGAGGTATTTTACACATACTATGAGAAGCTGTGTGATGTAGTGCGACGTACACTGCACATTTCACAGCCGATGATAGATACGTACAAGGGGATAATGAGATTCATGACAGATAAGCATAGATCCTACATTCAGCCCAGGGGTGACTCGGATACAGAGCTATGGTATCTAGGATTTTATCGATTAGATGATGAGAAGATCGAACAGATGATTGAGGAATGGGAACCAGAATGGAAAGTGTCCCAGCTAATTGACATTGAGACTGACTATGAAAAGAACAAAGATGAAGAGAAGGACGAAGAGAAGGATGATGAGACAGATGAAGAGACAAATGAAGACAAGGATGAAGACAAAAGTGAAGATAGGGAATAAGTAACAGCCACACCTATTGTGGAGGAAAAAGACCCTGCGCAGAACAAGTCGGAAGACAAGCTGGGAGAGAAGAGAAAGGCGACTGGAATCCCGTCATTGACAAAAGTCCAACGCAAGAAACAAAAGGTTAATAAGCCAAAGTTGGTACCCATACTGCATGCAGATGACTGCAAGACCATTGCAACGAAGGTGCAAGAGTTATGGGAGGAGACCCATGCAGAGAAAGAGGCCAAACAAGAACAGATGCAACTAAGCCTCATTCAAGCAGTGGAAACAGTGAAGACCATGGTCACGTAGATGAGTCTAGGACAGCCAACATCAGATTCCGAAGGGAATTCGGGAAGAACAAGCACCTCGAAGAGGCAACCTCGTGCAGTGAGCTCATACCCTAGGGTAGCGCATATAGATTTGGTGCACTTTATTTTTCCAAACGATAAGGTGCGCGAAGCAACAAAAGACTCGGCACATTTTGACCTCAACATTGGGTCATTAGCACTCAAGGACTTAAACAATTTGCATATGCAGATTGTGGAGGAGATCCATGAAAGAGGCATTGCCTCATATGACCAGAGTGCCCAACTGAGAGAAAACATTGACGGCTAAAGCAAGAATCAACAAGGACTACAAAATAATTATCCGAGGCTCGAGAAAAATACCGCAAGCTCAAAGAGATAGTATCCGCAATATGCACAAAGATTGCAGAATACGCAGAAGAGGAAAATGTTGAGGATACAATAGTAAAGATAGGGTCCAAGGTGGAGTCCCTCATAGCAGAGATGATGGAGATGGAAACTTCCTATAAATGGAAGATTGTGGACTTGGAGGCTCGCAACCCACTACACCGCCAGATCAGTGCGCAGCCCCAAGTGAGGAAGTGAAAGCAACGATAGACAACATCTCATTCGAAGTGACGAGGTGTCAAGATTTACTTGAAAATGTAACCATAGTTTTGACAGGGTTAAAGGAAGATCCAGGGCTCCAGAAGATCAAAGCTGATCTGCAGCAGACACAACAAGAGATCGATGCTGCAAATGTGGAGTTCAAGACCTTGCCCGCCTAGTAGAAGCTGCCAAAATTTAATGAAGTAAAGGCGCTCCAGAAGCAGTTGACGACACTAAGGGAAAAGGAAGCCGCCACTTCTACGCAGCTCCAGGATATAGAGGAGTAAGGATTATAGCTAATACAATAGTTTGATGAGAAGTTCATGGAACTTCAAACAACGGAGGGAACAGATAAAGAACAATCCCAGGAGAAGGTCTCACAGGCGCAGCTGGATACCATTAGATATTTTGAGAAAAAGTCAAAGGAAATAGTTGAGGAGATCGTTGTTACTTTGAGAAACTTCACTGCAAAGCTAAGCACCGCCGAAGATATGCAGGAGAAGTCGGCTAACGGGAGTGGATCGGGGACGATCCACAGGTAAGTGTTAGGGGCCTGTTGGCCATGGCCCAAGTGGGCATGATTTTGTTGAAGTGCGGTTTTGGGAACTGCACAGCTCGAGCTACGCGGTCAGATGGCACAGTTTTGCGAAGTGCACAGTTTAGACTGCAGATTTAGTTTTTGTGCAGCTATGCTAGTGCGGAGTGCCAATGCAACAACCATTTTGTGTAAAAAGTATAAGGGAAGGTCGAGCCGAGGAAGTGACCTATTTTGGGTAAGGAGAAGCGTGGAGAAAGAGGAAAGTGACCTGTCAAGAGAGTGGCGGAAATTAGTTAAGGAGCTAAGCCACTAAGTGACGGCGACAGGCAGGCTAAAGGGGCGAAACGTGATAGGCCATGATGCAGTTGTAACCGTTTGTTGATGACTGTGGCTGTCAGAAGGGCGTTAGAGCCACGAGTGGCCCAGCAAGGCGGCCAGAGCGAGTGGAGCAAGCTGTTGATGGCGACAGACAGGGTGGCGGGTAACCGCACCAATTTTGGGAAACCTTAGGGCTTTTCCCATGCATTGTAAAGACATGAACTACGGGCATGATCTATAAAAGGGCACAGTTTTGTAAGGGAAAGGGTTGGAAAATATCATGTCTTCATTGTAAAATCTTCTAAGTGTTGATTGCCATTGTAAAGGCTCTACAAGCTGTGTGCGCAGAGGCCCATTGAGAAAGAAGAGAGTTTGCAGCTGAGTGCACATACTGGAACTGTTGTACCCTTCCCAAGATAATATAACAATAGTTCCTGTAGACGTAGATCCCATCCTGGGGGCGAACAACGTTAAATTCTGTGTTGTGTGATTGTTTACATGTTTGCACCTATTTATTTGCTTACAATGAATGCTTAAGATCTTGCTTATCAGTTGATGTGTTTTACTTTTATATGTATTTGCCATAAAGAATTAGATGGGAATAATATGTCAAGTAACGCATATGGAGATGAATGTTAGATGCACAAGTATTTCTAAGTCTATGAATGCATAAGTCAGTGGAATAAACAATTAAGCGAGTAGAGTTCGTCGTGAGCAATTCACTCACAGCACAGCACCGGAAGTGTGCAGTATTTTTTGTTCTGTCATATTGCATAAGCCATAAGATAAATAACCTAAGACAACTGATGAATGGATAAAACACTAAGTATAGCTTATTGAAGCTAGTTAAGTCTAGAGAGGAAGGATAGTTGTCAGTTGCGATGTCCCGTTATCAAACATCCGTCAAACCGCGCAGTCCTTGGATGCACGAGTTGTGCAAGCATTATGGCTTGTAGAATTATTGACCGCAAAGGGGTTTAGCTCCGCATAGTTATCAGTCCACAGCACGAGCTCCGCAGCACGCTGCTCATCAGATCTGTTTACGCACTCATCACCTGGTTGTGGAAACCTGATTCCGCAGCCCCCCATTACTTCACCTCGGGTGAGACCTTAGTCTGCTCACAAACTATTGCCGAAAGGGCCGGTGAAAAGGGGTTTTGTTGGTTCCTTGAACCGCGAAGAACCTGGGTCTACATTGGAAACCTCAAGACAGTTATGTAAGGCAACACTCATGACCTCATATTTGATGATCGAGATGACCATTTACATTCCATACAGAGCAGTGCAGTGCCCAGACTTTTCAACAATAGTGTTTCCAGAGATTATTGATGATCCAGATGACAGGTACAGGTATATGGCTCAGCAGGTATATAGTGTGCGTTAGTTATGATTGTTTTGGCTCTTTTGCTCATCATAGTAGCTTGACTTGGTATCTAGTAGTCATGATCTAGAGGTATATATATGTTATATGGACATGGTTGCTTAATGATTATCTAAATGGTCTAATTACTCAGGATTAGAAGCTCTTGTTTATACTCACTGGTTTTACCCTCTTAGAAGTATGCACGTGATCATTCCAACCATTTATGGCTTGCTAGATTTGGCATCACCTTTAACTTTCCCCATCCATCCGTTCTCTCCCATCCTTGGTTTTCACCCTGACATACACCTCAGCCTGTGATATGAAGGACTTCCCCACTTTTGCATCTGTGTTGGATAACATCCCTATTAGTTTGTGTCTCGGCTCTGATTTGGCAACAGAACTTACCGAAGCCTTGATCCTTCTGGGCCAGGAGAACCCGTTGGTGTTGGTTCCTGAGCTTAGGTGAGTTGGATTTGATACCTTGACCTCTCTAGTCAGTTTCCCCCAATGTTTGGTCATGATTGTGGATAATCCCCCTAGTTTCCTGAGTTGTGTTGGCTAAACCTGAAGCAAGTTGTACTACCATCATTACATGCATATGGAAACTATTATCTTATCTCTTGTGCAAGGCCATGGAAACAAATTAAAACTGTGCTTGTTAACACAATGAAAGAGGGCTATGGAAATTGAAATGTAAAGTACCCTGGATAAAAGCTGCAATTAGTTGTGTTTATAAGCACTCAAGAAATCCAAAGGGTCATAAAGGCCTAAAAAGCAGTGGTTAAATGTATGCTAAATCCAAAGATTGTTGGCCATGATTAAATGTAATGATTAAATTCCTCACGGAGCCTACGAGTTGTGATGTAAGATGGAGTAAGGGAATACTAATTCTAAGTGTCCCGTAGAACCTCAAGTTATGGTTAGTTGTGCACCCAGTCACGATGGTTTTATCAATGATCCTCATGAAGTTGTTTCAGCTTGGTTGTGAGCTGTAGACATTTTCCAAGGTTGAATAAGCACCCCTCTAAACAACTCATTCCATTTGTGAGACACTACCATTCCCTATGTGTTTATTATCCATCATATGCTTAAGTGTGTATTCCTTTTCCCTCATCCGAAGTATCACAGTGTTGAGTTAGTCAAGTCATCCCCTTATCCTAGCCTTACATTCTTCACCCTCATCCTCTACTAGCAAAATGTTCACATCTATGAAATGAGTATATTCTTGAGGTTCTATTTTGAGTAAATGATTATTTAAACTTATATTTGATGTAATTATTGATTAGCCTCCAGTGAAATGATGCTTCTCACTTTGATTCTTGCTATTAGAATGATTAAAAGAGCATACATTATCCATTTTGCACTTGTAGCATTAGGCATTTTTAGCATGGGTCATATTTTGATCAGTCTTGACTTGGTCAAACCTAGTTTGACCAAGTCAACCACAGGATCTGAGATGAGTTGGACCAGTGATGTTCGAGGTTGGTGATTTATGGTCCTTTGATTCTCGTATGATGGTTCCATGCAACAGACGTAGGTTTCACTTGATATTTTGATTGATTTTTATAGTTATTATTATTTACAAACCATTATTTTTATTGGTCCGGGCATGGTTGAGACTACAGATTGATTATCCAGGTAGCCACAGGGTATATGAGTATTCATCTCTAGTGAATTTGGACCTTTTGATTCCTCTGGTACACTCATATTTTAGTTACAGCTACTCTTGGACGAGATTTCACTCAGATTTTCACTTTTCCACAAGTTTGCCATTATTAAATGGCCGGGCAGCACAGTTGGTTTATTATTTGCTTCACCTAGGTAGCTACAGAGGGAGTATGGGGTCCAACCACTTTTTATTACCATATATCCATACCCTTGGACACTTTGGTACAGTCAGATTTATGCCCCAGGTACTAGATAGAGAGATATAAGCATTTTATTGGTTTACAGGTGATTTTTCGAGGATAAAAAATGGAATAAAATGGTCATTGAGGAAATCGATTTGGGAAAATGATGCAAGGAATTGGCATGAAGTTTGTTCAGAGGTCATTCATGATGCACCCCACACCTTCCGTCACAGCTTTCATCATTCAGTGGGGTCCACACACACTCTTGGGTTGTATTTTGATGTATTATTCAGCTATTGAGGGGGCCACGATTTGGTCATTTGGTCACTTTGACATGTTATTGAGTCATATATTATATCATTGTGCCATGGGGTGATGCTAGTGAAGGACATTAATACCTCCTAGCCCCACCATGTGCTCCTTACACTTGTCTTAGTCATATTTTATGTGGTCCAACCCCCGCTAATGCCACTTTAGTGAGTGTGCACCCCCTCTTAGTGAATTGATCCATGTATTATCACTCCAGATCATCATCGTCGTTGATTATATTGTGTTTATCTTTTGATATCTACCAATTGTCCATAAAGTGGTTAGGTTTTTGGTCTCTCTCATTCCTATTTAAGGAAGAGACCCCCTCATTGTAAAGGCACCTTTGGGATCTTGAACTCTTGGAATAAAAATATTATTTTGCAGATCTACTTCTCGTGCTTTGATGAATGTTCTTGTACATGATTATACATCTTTCCTTTAGACATCTAAGTTTCTCACGGGTTATTTTCAACATCTTCAGAGGGAGGCCGAATTCATCTTTTGTAGGGGTGTGAATTGCTTGGAGGGACGATTGCAGGGGATTCCCACATCTTCTCTTGGGCATGACGTCTTCATCTTGAAGGGAGTTTTTCAATTGTGCTTTGTCCATTGATTTACTTCTTTTGATATGCCGTGCATAGCTCATCTTTTATCTATTGATCAAATATAACTTAGGTAGTTTGAATTTGCAAGTGAAGGAAGACACTTTTCCTCCTTGGGCAAGGACGTTTTGCTTGGAATCACTTGGACGTTTTGCTTGGAATCACTTGGATCTCGCTTGGAATTATAACTAGATGGAAGGATCATCGGTGTATTTGACAACCGCAATCATTTGAGGTAAGATATAGAAGGTACGTATTGGTTTTCATGCATTTTACCCATTGGTCACTTCAAACCCTCACTGTTAAAACCCTCACTAAAAACTTATAAACATTATCTAGCTCAAACAACTTCAAATCGTGGTGAATGATTTCTAGGTTTTCATCTTAATGCCAAGCATGAAGTGGGTTTCCTAGGGCGTCATGCTCTGTTGACTCCTTCAGGCCCAAATACCAAGGAAGTGATCCTTAACTAATGCACCCTCTCTGAGTTTCCCCTTTTTCAGTTGTTTGAACGTCTTTTTTTCGCTTGAAAGCTTTGATATTGTTAGATCTACAGTCAAGCAGTGTTATGAAGCCTTTATCCATCCAGATCTACCTCTTGGGACCATTTCTCCTAAATTAAGTACATGTTTCCCAAGGCAGTTGATTTTAATCATTTTCCCTAACACCTAGATCCTGGCTTCATACTTAATTCTGAGCTATTATAATTGAACTAATCAACTTTTATATTTCATCTTCCTTAAGCCTTGTTGCCGCTGGATTAGCACACCTGGTTAATGCAGCAAAAACCTATGCTACTGCTCGGTGTGCCCTTGGGGGCAAGTCTCAAGTCAAGGCTGTCACTTGATCTTGACTCCTCCGTTTAGGAAAAACTCCCAACGAAGCCAAGGGGAGTAGTCCCTAAGGAATGTTTCTAAGGTTGTTAGAGTTTCCGTAAATTGATTAAGGTGTTTATGTTTTTAGGAGTTGTTTTGGGTATTGTTTAGAAAAGGTTCCAAGATGTATTTGCAGCAAGAATTAGAGATGCTTTCACCAACATAAATTAAAGATCACTGTAAAAAATAGATGCACGATACTTGAGATGATAATAAGCAAATAAAAAGTGCAAAAGGACCAGTGCCTTATGGAGTCAATACAGTGTACACAAATAGTGTTGAATGAAAGGGAAATGTTGTGCAAATGTCTCTTGGTTAATTTTAGAATATTATGATGTAAATCTTGTTTAGGGAAAAACGGGGAACTCCCGATATACCGTGATGTACAAGGAGGAATGTTTGGAAATCAAGATTCGGTGGCTCCCTACAAGGACATGTGGGCTGGAACGGAGTCTCGAGGGCGGTGTTCAACACTACACCAACGAGGATGTAGTCTAACTGGTGCTCCGGGGTCACCTCCTAGTGGTTCCTGTGTCCTTAGTCAAAATTTCCCCAAACAAAAATTGTCGAAGTGTCGGATTTCCACTTATGTTGAGGGTAGTTGATTTTATTAGGTGAATATTAGTTAAGTGTAAATTCAAGTTGGTTTGAACAATTGTAGTTGTGGAAAGGTGGAGAACTTAACCAAGTAAATTGTAAGATATGGTTCACCAAGTCTATGCGTCACTTTCTGGTCAACCTCCACTAATCGGCAATTCCTTTAGGTGGAGGTGAGAGCATACTTCGTGGCGACGAAACTGGTATTATTAAACAGTTAACTTAGAAAAATGATTAAAGAAAAACAAGAAAAGGCACACACCTATGTGTCACTTTCTGATCATCCACCACTAATTGACAAAGCCTTTGTGTGGTGGAGAGAGCATACTTCGCGGAAACGAGGTATGTGTTATCTCTACTTTACGCTTGCAAAAATTTAACTCGAATTAAAACTTGAAAAAAATATCAAAGTATACACCCTCCACTATCAAAGTGAGTGTGTGAACTTTGTGGGGTTAGAAAAAATCAATCACGAAAATTTTACAAAAATGCGAATACCCCCATGGGGGATGGGGTGTGGGCACTGGGTATCCCACTGATCTCGTTTAATAATTACAAATGAAACTAAAAGAATAAGTGATCCTTATTCTATTTTACTTGGATCTAAGGGATTACAATGATATACAGGTAACGTAAATTGAGTTGGGTGTCCACCGGGGTGTTTTTTGTAGTTTCTTGTGGCCTTGGTCACTCAAATCTTTCACTTTCATGCGCAGACCTGCTAATTTCCAGTGAGCTAAAGCGCTGAAAAAAGTGATTAGAATGCACATACAATAAAATTTACAATTTCCAACTTGCAAAAATTATGGAAAATTTTGGCATAAACAAGTATGGAAATGGAGTTTAGATCTAGCTCTTTTAAATGCGAAAACTTAAGTACTTCTAGATCTGATTTTGAAAACAAGTTTGAAAAAAAATTGACTTTCAAATCTAAACACTTTCTTCAATACAAATAAAAGAAAAAATTTTGCTTGTAAATTTTGAGAAAGATAGATGGAAGAAGGAGAACCAAAGCTTGTTAGCTTTTATAGTTTGGAGAAGAAGCTTGGTGCCTGCAGAAGATATTAGATATGTACTTGAAAATAGGTGATCCACCATTGATTTTGAGAGAAGAGTCAAGAAAAGATCAACTCTCAAAGTTGGGCACCAAATCCTATAACACAACCAACAAGCTCACACACACAATAGATTAAATCTAGTAAATCAAATGGTAAGAAATGAGAAGGGCAAAAGTACAAACGAATACTATTTGTTGCTCC
Organism: Larix kaempferi; assembly: GCA_027924585.1. Classification (NCBI taxonomy): domain Eukaryota; kingdom Viridiplantae; phylum Streptophyta; class Pinopsida; order Pinales; family Pinaceae; genus Larix; species Larix kaempferi. The sequence continues at coordinate 5,683,279 of BSBM01000541.1, read as the reverse complement.
TAATCTCTAGACATCCAATAAACAAAAGAAAATCAAAAGCCTTGAATGCTTACCCTACTAGGATCCAAGATCCTTTCCAAGCTAGATCAATCTATTAGCATATGAAGACAAAATTGGAAAATTACAAAGTTACCTCAATCAAAATTGCATGCATGAAGTACAAGAGCCACCAGTCTCCAAAAATATATTAATCAAATGAAAATGTTACAAATATTAGAAGCAAAGGTTCTATTCTATCCACCATATGAAAATGGGGTGCAAATAGCTTCACAGAGGTGAAATTCAACTTCATGAAAGGAGGGCGAATTGGCATGGAGAGAGGACAAGTGTGGGATGGGATCCCACGAATTGTGTGATTGATGCGTTGATCTCCTTGTTGGTTGGTGTGAAGGGTGAGGTGGCTTCCACTTCACAAGAGGGACGCCCCTCTCCCTTGTAATCCATGCCTTCTTCTTTAGACTTCTTTCCCACCAATGGAACCTTTGCATACTCAACTCGTGAGCCTTCTCTCACAATCCGCCCACATGAATAAGGGAGGGCGCACATCCCACTATAAAATATTAAAATGTTTGACTTTTGATTTAATCCAACGTGAGCTTTAGCATAGGGATGTATTCGCCCACTTCTTTGAGACCCCATGCCACTTTTTCCATAGTTTATTAAACCATTTTATTTTTGACTTTGTCACCTGTGCAATTTGTAGCACGATTAGTAATTAAGTGCCATTTTGTAGCACTTTTAGCAAATAATGCCCTCAGAGGCGACGTAGTCGCCCTGAACATGAAGAAAGTGGGAAGTAGGGTAAAGAGGATGCTCTAAGCATCAAAACGAGCCTCCCCACGCCAAATTACGCCTCTAGATGACACTTTTCTTACATTTTGAATTTTTCCAATTAAACCATTAAAAAATGGTCTAATTTACGGAAAAAATTTATTTTTGCCGGAAACAACTCAAAATCCTAGGGGACCTAGTGCATGTCCCTACAACTTATTACTGATGTCTAGCATGTAAAAAATACATAGACACATAGAATTTAATAACCTCCCTAGGTTCGACCATCCTGAGAATACTCCAGCTTTGGAGGTGTGAGTGAAAAACTCGGGAATTATATGCCACTAAAGAGTAGCGCATAATTCCTAAGGAAAAAACACTCTAGAGTATCCCCCTAATAACCAATCCTAAGGTAGGCCAAGTCTTTTACAAAATAATCATGCGTAGACCAACTTATTACAATTCCCCCATAAGGGTTTCGACATGCAAATTATTACAAAGGGAAAACAAATTGCCTAATGAACACTGACCTATGGAAAAATGAACAATGATATTGTTCAAGTCTTTTGTGGTTCACAAGTTCTCCACCATGGTGCAACTTCAGTGGACAACATCTGGCTCCAACTATGGGACTTGTGATTGATACGTTCTTTAGAGCTGGAAATCATGCGAGAATCTAGAATCTTTTGTTTTCTGCATGACACCAAAAGTGTATTAATCACATGTATATAAAAATAATCCAAATGAAGCATTTAGTTGCATAATAATATACAAAAACTAATATACATGCTATTATACAAAAATAGTATACAGAAATAATGTACAAAATGAAAAAGTATAGGGTTTAGAAAAGCCCTGATACACAGATGCCCTTTTAGGCATTAGATATTATCTCTGGAGAATAGTTTCAAGAACTTCCCATTAACTGGCAATTTGAGCTGTTCTCCGTCCATATTGTTGAGAAGGAAAGAATTGGCACCAACCAAGTCATATATAATAAAAGGCCCTGTCCAGAGGCTATCAAACTTTCCATGTAGGCATGCTTTCTCTCTTCTCTTATACCAAAGTAACACTGTGTCACCCTTTTGAAAAGCTCTAGGTCTGGAAGACTTATCAAAAAAATTCTTTATCTTTTCCTGATTCCTAATGCTTTTATCAACAACCTTCCTTCTGTTCTCATCCAACTCAACAATCTGATTGATTCTGTTTTGATTGGCGTCCTGATCTGAACTGAAAGGTTGAAGTAACTGATATGCTGGAAACTTAAGATGAATAGGAAATTGAACATCCATGCCATATACCAACTCAAAAGGAGACTTCCTAGTGGAACCCTTCTTGGTAATAAGGTCAACCCATAGTGCAAATTTGATTTTTCTATCCCATGATTTTTTATTATCCCCAACAGTTTTCTTAATAATTGTCATCAAGTTCTTATTGTTGGATTCAACAAGGCCATTTCCTTGGGGCTAATAGTTTGATGAATGGGATAAGATAATGTCATACTTGAAACATAATGCTGAGAATTCTGCTGAGCTGAATGTTTTGGCATTATCGGTTGTTACTTTAGCAGGCACACTAAATCTTGTGATAATCTTATCTTCAAGAAAATCCTTGATCACAGTTTCGGTAGTTGTTTTGGTGGGAATTGCTTCCATCCACTTAATGAAGTAATCAGTAGAAACAAGGATCCATGAATAACCATTGCTTGAGTTATCCTTGAAATGACTGATGAAATCAAGCCCCCACTACTGGAAAGGGGCTTGGACTATTACTGGTTTCAAAGACAAGGATGCTAGGTTTTGTTTTCCGACAAAAAATGACATTCTTGACAACTCCTAACATACTTGTGCACATCTGAAAAAATACTTGGTCAGTAATATCCAGCTCGGAGGATCTTGTGGGCTGTATTTCTAGCTGCGTAGTGACCACCACAAAATCCTGAGTGAAAATAAACCAAGATTTTTTTGGACTCTGGTTCATCGACACACCTAAGTATCAATACGTTTGGGTTCCTCCAGCCTAGTCCATCTTGGGTGATGCAATACTTACTAGCCATGTTGTTCAGGATTTAAACCTTATAGTGAGGAGAGACACTACCAACTTGGGCGGGGTTGACAGGCAAATACATTCATTATATTGCATTTAGTTCCTACCAAATGAAAGAGATCAAGATATCGAAAGATGTACCTTTAATCAACGGCTGGTCCTAGCTTTCGCTTGGTTTTTCGTTTGATCTTTCGCTATGATGAACCTGCAACACAAAGGAAACCTTCCTCAACGTATCTTGACTGTAATAAATATGATGAATATTGAAAGCAATCAAACATCAACAACAGTCAGATACTAAGCCAAATGAACATACAATCCAATAGACATTCGATTTGGGACAGGAAGGGTATTTCCACCTTTTTATTGTCAAAGAAACATGAATCAGTACAAATATACCTGATCGGTCAAGATGCTTTTGCAACCGAGTCCTGGGTTCCTTCTCTTCACAATGACTTGGGAATTCCTCCAGCGTAACAACACTTAAAGCCTTTCTTCTAGCTCCCTCTCTCATGGATCCTCCTTGTATTTATGGGATAAGGTAGGCAGTTGGATTCGAGAGGTGGTTGAATTGGGAGGTTGGGGAAGTTGCAGAACCAACTTCAAATAATCCCAATTCGTAATCTGAATATATTTTTTGATTCCATCTTAAGATGTGCGCGAGTTTCATGCAACAAGAGTAGCGCACAGAGAGCAACTTTCATGCTTTGCAACAAGCATTTGCAACTTTTTGGAAAGTGTGCGCTGGTTGTCCTTGAGGAAAGCAATGCATCTTTTGAGGTGTGTGCTGGTTTGCTGGAGTAAGAGTAGTGCACATGTGGTGAAATCAGGAGAAACAATAAATTTCTCAACTGTAAAGAGTAGTTCCAACCATAACTCATCTAAGTCAATCTAGCTCTCCAATCCATGGTGTCCTTTTGTGTGATTGACAGAGCAATGTGATCACGGACGGAGAAGTGAATATTTGACCTATAACAGATGCCCCCTAATGTGTGAGGTCAGAGGGAAATGATGGCTGAAATACATTATAATTCCAAGTCAGAGGAGGAGCAAGAAACCACAGAACCAAGTCACAAAAGTACCTGAAACAACGATCAAAGTCAACGAGCAATTACAATCTTGACATCATGTAGATGTGTAGCATGATACAACATTATCTCCAATACATAAATAGGAGATGTATATATAGCATGGCCACTGAAATACAAGCGTGGATCCATGTCAAAATGAGAGATCATAGCCATAACAACAAACTGGATCTATGTCTCATGAAGAGCCAAAATGAGTGAGGCTTAGTCTTGCACAACTTGGGTGATAACATAAATATGGTGATGCTATCATAGTCCCAAGGTCTTCATCCAAAAAAACCAAGGTACAAACCCTAACCATGTGAATAAATGAGCTGAGGTTGAACATGGGGGGTATCATTTGATTACCGGTCATTGATGTATACCATTAACAAATGCGAGGACTTCCATCGATAATGATAATGGGGTCCAAGCTACCTAGTCCGATCCAACAAGTGTGAATAAGTGGACTTGAAGTCGAACACTTGATGAACCTGTCGAATAAGAGATGTTGATGTATTCCTATTATTCAACAGCGAGGAAAACTGCCACTAATGACTGCAATCCCCAAGGTACTAACCGAAACTTTAAACTTCGTTCCCAGAGCACAATGAGATGAAGTCGATGGGAAGAAGTCCGTTGGAAGGGAGGCCTTAATGCATCCTCCATCATCCAACATGAGGAACACTCAACAGGTATGAGCTGATGTGGAATAGTACAAGTAACAAGATGAAACAAACTAACACCAGGATGGCCGACACATGAAGTCAAGGTAAACTGCAAAATGGCCGACACAGGCTGTATCCTTGACCAGTGAGCACGACACAAAGAGACTTAGGCAGTTTTCAACATGAAGGGGAAATGATATAAGCTTGCAATGTTGGAGACATTAACAGACCCTCCATATGATTGGAAGAATAACCAACTAGCAGATTAAAAAACTCGGAGATCGGGTTCAGCGTAAGGCCGAAAACTAAAACCCAACTGAAATGAAAGACTCAAGTAGGTGCTGTGTTCAAGGACATGATTGACTTAACTACCTTTGAAACTGAAAAGATGTGATATACCCTTCTTATCCCTTATTCTTTTTGGTAAAATAATTCCCTTCTTGTTGTTTTAATGAGTCCAAGAAAGAAAACTCAATAAGCCAAACATGTAAGAGTTTAATGAGCCCATGGGAGGAAGACTCAGGACCGTCTTCATTGTTTACAGAGTTCGAAGAAGAAAATAGAAGAATACTCTATAGTACTGATCTTTGGATTTTAATATCGAGCCAAGATATGTTCTTGCTCACCGGTGTTTTCAATTTTACGGAGTTTGAAAAACTTAAACAATAACTCCATACACCTACCTGTGGATTTTAATATCGAGCCCGGGTTGGTATATGCTCGCCGGTGTTTTCCTGTTTATAGAGTCTGAAAAACTTAAACAATCCTCTATATACCCTCTCGTGGATTTCACATCGAGCCCAAGTAGGTGAATGCTCGCTTGGTGTTTTCATGTTTCGAGAGCCTGAAAACCCTAAAGAAGGCTCAAAAATTCCTTTTTCGTAGAGTTAGTCTCCTCCCCCGAGAAAGTCTAAAACAATGAGAGAAGAACTCTTCTAGCCACGTATGACTAGAGTATTCCTTTTTCATAAGTAATCCGCAAAAGTTTGGAAAAGGGTTACACTTATACCTAAGTGGATGTACCTTCAATTCCTTTAACAAGCTTGAAGAGAACAAGTATGCTCGGCAATCTTGTTTACTTTTTAAATAGTCAAAACAAGAGCTTAAAATGACTTAAAAGACAGCTTCTAGGATCGTAAGTTCATGACCTGCCAAAGAATAGGATCTCAACAATCGCATTAGTAACTATGGACAAATTTTCTCAATGACATAATAATGACAATATGGTACCTATATTGGTGTATCAATAAGAAAACAAGTCATTTCTAGTTTAATACTTTGAAAATCTAATGAAAATTTGAAAAACCTAGGTTAAAATTACCTCACCAAAGCTTGTAGATATTAGTGATTAAATATAACCTTTTAGGAACAATTTGAAACTATACACTTTTGAAAAAAAGTGGGTAAAAATCAAACTTCATTTTATATAAATGATTTCAAATTGAAAAATCAAATATCACATTTGGATTTTTTAGGGAAAAAGAGGAGCAAAACCTTGATCTTCCTCCATTCGCTACGATCAAACTGGGCCACTAATCAACCTTCTGCTTCCACCAAGTAAGTTTATTCCTCCCATACTTGCTATTTGATGCATTTTTTTGTCAATTTTCATGGTCAAAATCACTTTCTAGCAATGTTCAACACGTGTTTCTACGTGTGCGCTACTGTATCTGAGCAAAAGCAGCGCATACTAGCCAAGTGCGAAGGTTTAGTAAAGACATAGCAGCGCTCAAACGTGACTGTCTAGTACATACAGTAGCACACACCCCTGAAAGTGAGGTAAAAAGTGGAAAAGACTAAAAATTTGGCTGTTCCTTGGAAGGATGGTTCTTGTCTGGCGTGAAAGCGAGCATGAGGACATGGGTAGAGAGGCATTACAAGATCCGGTGACCCTCCATGCGCTCCGAAGATGTGGACTATTAAAATTGTATAGAATGGTCAACATGCGGGCACTAAACCGCTTGCTTGAGAGGCTTGTCCAATACTGGGATGCTAAGGCATTGGTGTTTAATATCCAAGGATAAATACTGGAACTCACTGTAGACGACATCTACTTTATCACGGTTCTCTCTTGGAGGGGAGACGTTGTGAACTTGAAAGGCTCCTCACACAATGTGGGTGCCTTGCCATGCAAGAATACGTGAATGCCTACTGCGTACTGGGAACTGAGAAATCCGGTAGTCAAATTCTGATCTCGACCATTGCAAGCTTCCCCGTCAAAGTCATCGTAAGTGTTCTTAACCGAATGGGAGGGAGTGCTACGCAACATCTTGCTTCGAGGCATTATATGCACATAGGTACTGAATGTTTGCACGGCAGAGTATATTGGCGAACATGAAGCTTCAAATCTCGGGTTGTAAGACCGGGAGGATGAAGAACTTTGGGTACGGAAGCATACTTTGCACCTTCTTCTTTGAAAGTGTGCCTACTACGAGTTTGGGCATGCCTTTGCCCCCGGTCAACCCTCGTGAGCCGCTGTTGTCTTGTTGGGGTGAGATATTCCTGCGCCAGGGTGGTGGCGAGAGCAACTTCTATTACCATGAGGATGATTTCTGGGGTTGATGGGAAAGACAAGTGTCAGCTATCGAGTAGTTTCCATATGCGGGTATAGACTTCCGCAACGATCCTGAGCTGATCCTTCCTCCAGGAGGAGCCTGGGGAGAGATAGGTATGTTTATGCTTTTGAAAAGTTATTAAATTTTTATAATTTTTGTATATATGATTTTTATGATGAGTTTGAAGTACTGAAACAAAGTGTGCAGATGTTGGACCAGTGCATCTTGAGGGACACCCTCGCACTTTCATGAGGCCAATGGAAGTGGGTGTAGCTGATGCCATGTTTGGAACCATTGAGAGAAAGATGAGTCGGTTGACTCATGATGTTCCTACTTACAGGATCGAGCGGATGCCACTCGACATGCAGGAGGATGTGGTTGGTGTGCCCCCAGCCTGGATTAGGCTACTGCGGAAAGTGGCTAGGCTAGTCATATGCTACCGAGAGGCAGCAGAGCCAGATGAGGCCCCACCTTCTCCATAGGAGAAGGATATTCTATGTATATTTTTTAGGCCATCGAGCCCAATTTTGTATCTTATGACATGACTCTGTGACAGACTTATGATCCAAACTCATACTATTTTTTGATATGGATATATATATATATATATATATAGTATCAGTTATTTACATGTGTGTTATTTTGTTTTATGCATGAATTATTATGTGTGTGAATGATGCAGATGCCAATTTAAAACATAGTTTGCAAATGAATCAGCTAATGCATTCAAGTTTCTTGGAATATGTTGATATGTGATATAATCAAACTGTCTCTCAAGCAACTTAACGCGTAGAAATTGACGTAGCAAAGTAGGATCTCTAACTTGATAAACACCCAGTAACTGAAAAAAAACTAACTTTGAGTTGAGTCGTACCTCCAAATGTGAAATGCCATGGAACAGAGCATCTCGGAGTAGCTCTATGACTGCACTGTATTCAACCACATTGTTCGTTGTGGGACCTAAAAAAGCCCCTCCCGAAGAAACCAATTGGCCAGTTGGTGAGTAAATAACCCAAGCAGTCGTGGCCAACTGACGAGTGTGGCGGCTAGCGCCATCAGCAAATCCTATAAAGTGTTCAGTTGACATCTGAAACACAAAACAATGGATGCATAAGACGTAACTACAACCGTAAACAAAAACTAACTCTACAAAAATGTACAGCTATAATACATGAAAAAGCACAGATGCCTAAGCATAGTACTTCTTTAGGTAGAGCCCATTTCTAGGCTCAAGCAACTTATTACCTTCATAGTCTGTTAACTCGTATGCACCTTTCTTCAGTACCTTAGAAACTATGTAGGGCTCAAGCCACATACACTTAAACTTGCCAGCCCCTAAAGGTTCCTTGTCCTGATCCCAGAGCAGAACAAGGTCTCCTTCGAGAAATACCCTAGGTCTGACAGACTTATCGTACTATCCCTTGACTCGGTTCTTATGCGCTTCGTTTGTTGTGAGCGCGTCATGGAACTGCTCATCTAGATGTTCTAAATGCAGCAAACGTTCTTCCAAGACTGAAGTGTCAGGTAAAATTTGAATAGCCAACTTCAATGAAGGAATCTCGCACTCAACCAGAATGACTGCCTCTATCCCATGTACCAGTTGGAAGGGAGAGAAACCAGTAGCAGTATTTACATTGGATTGGTAGGCCCAAAGAGCAGGATACAACATAATGTGCCAGTTAGTTCTATTGGCATTAACAGTCCTTTGTCAGATAGTCTTCAAATTTTTATTGACTGCTTCGACCTGACCATTCACCTGTGGGTAAAACGAAGACGAATGCTCCTGTCGAAAACCTAACATGGTGTACAAATCGGTCATTATGTTATTCTGAAAATGACGACTGTGATCAGTCACGATCTCTTTGGGTATACCAAATCTTGCAATGATCTGGTTGAAAATGAAATAAGCAACCGTTTCTCAATCCGCTTTAACAATAGGCATTGCCTCGGCCCACTTGGTAAAGTAGTCGACGAAAACAATTATATGATGATGGCCTCCTGCCGAAACTGGATTACAATTCATAAAATAAACACCCCATTGACTCTTAATATTACGTCATTCATCCTTAGAGAAAGTGGTGGGACACCTCAAAGTCTAGAGATATACTAGGATATCCCCATACCATGGGTCAGAGGATGCGATGAGAAAGATATGTTCATCTGGGAATGATGATTCTTCCTCAAGGTGCACTATGTCACTAGGAAATTATGAAATCAGTTCGGTGAACACCAATGATTTCTTTGACTTGGTGGACTGAAAAACCAAATCAAATTCTTGCGAGATGACAATCCATTTGTTAAATTTCCTCCCGATTATTCGTCGAGTAAGAACATATTGGAAAGGATTGACCTCCGCAACCACAGTGGTAGTACGCAATAATATGTAATGACGTAGCCTCTAGACCGCATAAACATTAGCCAATGCCAACTTCTCTACGTGAGAATATTTGATCTCATGAGCTATCAGAGCGCGCCACAGATAATAAATGACATGCTCTTGGAGAATGCCATCCTCTTGAACTAGTACTATGCCAATTGTGTATATTGATGCAGCCAGGTACAAGAGGAAATCCTTTGTGTAGTCTGGCGGGCTTAATAAGGGGGCTGATAGTAATTCCTTTTTCAAGGCCTCAAAGGATGATTAAGCAGCCCCATCCCACAAAATGTAGGTGTCTTCTTTAAGCAGTGTCATGAAATATTTTGTAATTTTGGCAAAGTTAATGATAAAGCATCTCAAGAAGTTGGACATGCCCTGTAGACTGTGAAGTTGTCTCAGGGTTCGAGGAGGATGCAGATTTACAATCGCCTCAACTTTCACTGGATCTACCATTATGCCATGACTAGATACTATGAAACCCCGTAGTCGTCCAGATTCAACGCAGAATACACATTTGTTGGGATTCAATCGAATCTTGTAGTATCTGCACCTTTCAAACACGAGTCTTAAATGATTAGGATGCTCCCGTCTCTTCTGAGATCGCGCTGGGAGATCATCAAGATAAGGTTCGACCACGTGTTTAATGTCATGAAAAGAAAAATTCATTGCTCGCTGGAAAGTAGCTCCAGCATTTTTCAAACCGAAAGGCATCTTCCGATAGGCAAAGGTGCCCCAGGGACAAATAAAAGTTGTCTTGTGTTGGTCTTCAATTTTAATCTGTATCTGATTATATCTTGAAAACCCATCCATGAATGAGAACATCTCATGGCCCGCACACGCATCAATGATCTAGTCTATGAATGGTGTGGGGTAATTGTCTTTCGGACAAGCTTTATTTAGGTCCCGGAAGTCAATGCAGACTCTAATGGTACCTTGCTTCTTGTCTACTGAAACACGATTTGAAACCCATTTCGTCATAGCTATCAGATATATAAATCCAGCTTTGAGCAACTTTTCTACCTCTGCCTTAATGGAAGCATCTTTTCGAGGGTTAACTGGACAGAGCTTATGTCTCAGAGGTTTAGCATTGGGGTACGTTGTGATGACATGCTCAACAATGGCGGGGTCAATGCATGGCATCTACTTGTATGACCAGGCAAAGACGTCGCGGAAATCTTTAAAGAGATTTCTATACAAAATGATATCCTCAAGAGAACAGTCTGCTCCAATGAAAATATCTTCCACGACCCCAGGTTTGATGGAAATGTTGATCGGAATGGTCTTCGATATATTTTCCATGTTCCCTTCATCAAAAATAGCTTTCGAAGTAGAAGGGATAGAGGACAAATCAACACTTCCACCAGGTCTCATAGAAAACTCACCTCTCTCTATCCTGTCTAGTTCGGGAAGAAAATAGGACCTGTGGTGCATGTGTTCCCAAGGGGGGTCTAGGCCTATCATAGCTTCCAAAATCGCCTCATCAAAGGGTAAAACAGTGTCTAGACAATCAAAAGAGTGGATAGAGTCTATTGACCATGAAGGAGCATAGTCCATATCTGACCTAGTAGAGACCAACGGAGTCACGATATGTTCTGTTGCAGCATGTTGTGAATCTAAGTAAGCCACCTCTACAACAGATAAAGGCACAACTGGTTCTGATTCAGTTGGGAGAACCCAGGTATCAGTCGTTGAACTGATCGTGGAAATATTGGACGAAGAACATTCTTCAGAACCAATGAAATGAACAGGAGAAGGTAGGTCAAAAGTTCCTATTAATGACCCATAGAGACCTACTCCCAAACTCTCAGTAACCAGGCGGGACTGATCAACCAATAGGATAGTTGAATCCAAAGAAGTCTGGTTGGCCTTCCGGGAAAACGAAAGTTGATCAACTGTGACGATCTTGCCTTCGTGAGGAAACATTATTATCCAGAAAATAGCTGACAGCACTACCTGCATGGCATATGTCCAGCTCCTACCCAACAACAAGTTATAATCAAGTGGATCATCTAGAACTTCAACCTCTACCGATACTAGTTTTCCCACAAGTTCAACATCAAATGATGGTAAGACTCCGTGGGGGCGGAAAGATATTCCATCAAAGGAAGTAAGTACCGTATTAGAGGGGGCTAACTCAGGTTCTGCTAAAGCCTTCCAGCAAGAAATAGATATTACACACATGGACGTGCCCTCATCTACAACAGCTCGTCCAATGGTCATGGGACCATGGACAACCTCTATCTGGAGAGTGACATGGTACTGCAACCAGAACTTGATATCTTTCATATCAAAATGAGAAATCATGTTGGATGAGTCTACACTTCCAATCGCTGCGAGGAGTGCACTGCATTGTAATGGACAACTTTGCAGTACCTCCAAGGTGTACATGGCACAGGGGGTTTGGGATAAATCCTCCACTACATTGTAGTTGGAGGTAGCCCTCGCATTGGGGTTGTGCACAACCCTTTTGAAGACACCTTTCGGGATCTTCGGCAGCGAATCCACCGGTCTCTCGATGTGGAGAGGGGTAGATGACTCAGGAACATCCTTCTGTTGCGGGTCCGGGGTATAATTGCTTGCTCGATTTTGCAAAAGAGCATCTGAATTAACTATATTAATGAATGAGTGATCAGCTGAGTTGGCACAAGTAGTGCCCCCATCACCGGAGCTGCCAGAAGCTGAACTCTGTTCGTGAGGAAAAGGGTCTTTTAAGACAACAGGTTTCTTTTCACGGATCAACTTCTGGAATTCTTCCATTGGAGGGCATTGATGGGTAAGGCGGTCGTCTTGACATAGCTTGCAAGGGAACTTGACCTTCCTTTTTTCCTTTTTACCCTCCTCGGCATTTTTTGTGTTCTTGGGCTTTTGTTGGTTTCCCTCCCCTTTCTTGCCCTTTCTTTTGTTATTGGGCTGCCGAGAGCCCTTTTGGTTTGCCTGCACATGTTGTACAGACTCAGTGTGGAAGGGGAGGATGCAACAACAGTTGCTTATGCAGCAGACTGTTTGGCTGACAAGGCGTGAACCTGCTTTGTTAAGGCATCAAATGCTGCAGAATCGACTGAACCCACAATGCCATCAGCATGTGGTCCAGGTTTAGGTTTACCTAAGTCAATGTTTGACCTCAGCGCATCAGGAATAATCTCGTACAAGAGCCCAGACTAAGCATAAACCAAGTCAAGCTACTGGGTTCTCAAAATGGCTTCCTCTTCGGAGGACACCCCTGAAGTTGTGACTTCCTTAGAGATATAAGGAAGGAGTGATTTAAGGTACCACTCTAACAAAAATGCAGGAGGGATGTGGGATTTGATGAGCCTCTTTCTCCTTCGCCACTCTTGAATATGATCAGATAGATGAGTGGTCTTGTTCTGTCGAAAGGTCGACAGAAGGTCTATGCCGGCATCGTACCGGACAGGAAGTTGAAAGTGGTTCAATAAAATAGTGGCTAGATCCCAAAAGGTGCCATAAGCAGTTGCTGATAGTTCAATATACCATTTGGATGTGATACTTGTCAAGGTTCTTTGAAAGAGCCTTAACCTAATGGAATCATCGTTCAGTGAATTCGAGGAACACCAGAGATGAAAATTTGTGACATGGTCATCGGGGTCCTCACCAGTCTTACCTTTAAACTTTGGGATGTCTGAGGGAAACTTAGTGGGAACAGGTGGCCATGCAGGATCATGGCGCATGGGATCGTTTGTGAGTTTCGAAAGATCTGGCAAGTTTAAAGTTGCCAGAAATGGTAAACGCGGTCGTGTCGATGGAATTTGATAGACCGAAACCTGGTATTGGGTATTTCCCACTACCTGGTTTGTGTACTGTTGGTTGGGATTTCCCCCAGCCATTGGTTGTGAAACGAAAGGATTAAAATTGCTCCACCTGAAAGCAAGTGGATTACTTCCCATGGAAGTGGTCCATTGCGGTTGGGTGTTAACCCCACCGTACTATGGATTAATAAAATTACCCCCTCCTACAACAAACAAAGAGAAAGGGATACTCCCTGCAAGTATATTCGATGGATTAACATTGTAACCTGCATAGGGGTTAAATCCAGGCGTAGTGGTAACGAATGGTGCCGTCATCGTACCCATAACAGGTATAGATGAATATGGGATTGATCCTACAACGAAAGTGGAAGCAATAGCTTGAGTTACACCCTGGAATTGTTGTGTAGCAGAAGACTGAGTGAAATTCACTGCGGGTATCCCTGACAAAGGGACATTATTCGGTCCAAAAGTAGGGGTGGAAACTGAGGCGGATGTCGAAGCTAATGAGCTCGACATGCCTAGAGTACCAACATTAAAACTAAAGGACGGAGTTGAAGCAGAAGCATCCTATGACGAACTCAGTGTGGCAGTGTTTTTGAAAGAGGGATTAACAATCCTTGTAGCCATAGAAGTTGTGGGAGTTTGTGGAACTCCCTGGTCGTCTCCTGGGTTAGTCAAAGTATAACCTAGTGTAAACAATTAAGCACTATACTCAGGTTGTTGAAAACCTATAGGTACCAAAAGTGGATCGTTGGGTCCAGTAAGAGGAGGTTTGAAATGGGTACTGAACTCTCTAGAAGCTAGGTCCTCAACCTCGATGGTATCAAAGACTTGTCGATCTGGGGTTCTAGGTTGTGGTTCTCCAAGAACCTCTGTTTCACCCATAAGTTCAAAAGAACCACAGGATTTTGACCTCCGGTGTCGCAGTGGCGGTGGAGGCTCCACAATGGGTGGGGGAAGGTTTTGAAACCTCTGAGACCGACGAAGATGTTGGTCCTCCAAAACTATAAAAATAAACTAAGAAAAAACCTAGTGGCCACTACAACTAAGGAGCAAATAGCATACCACTAAAAAATTTCCTAAGTGATCAAAACCAAGCAAACAGATGGCAAATACTCTCAGAAGTAAGTCTGGGATGATTAGGCCCCAGAACAGACTAATAGAGTACTGACAATCAGTTACGTGGCGTCCAATGGAGGTCCTCTGGGTGCAAGCATTTGAATCACCAAACTGCCCTCTCGGGATTACTGCTAAAGGGTTACCTTCCATGTCTGTCTGAGGTGAAGTGGGAATAATGCTATGAATATTAAATATTGTATTAAATTAATCAGTAAATTATTAATTAGTTTAATTGAAGGGACGTAACCCTTCTTAAGAAATGCTCAAACCTTATAAAAGGCGAGCTCTTGTAAAAGCGTTAAGCATCTTATCAATTCAATAATATATATCTTATTCAATATGGATTTCGTGTCCTAGTTTTTCTATTGCATTTGGTATCAGAGCCAGTTTGACTACTTCGGTTCTGCTCAAGGATCGAGAAGAGTTCTCCGGGTTCCTCCACTGCGTATCGCTCCAGCACACCAACCTCCAGTCCATACCATCCCCCACTCCTTCCATTCGCTCACACACACCTACGCCCTCCCTCATCCTTCCGCTACACCCTCACGCCCATGCTTTCCTTCTTCCCATTGCCGCGCGCCTTCTCCCTCTCCCCGCGCTCTGCGCCTCCCCTCCGCCTCGACCTTCCCACAAATCCCTGCACACCATCTCCCTACCCCGCGCGCTCTGCGCCTCCCCTCCACACCACCTCCACACCCAATCTCCCACGCCTCCTCCCTCCCTCCTCCATGCTGCGTGCCCTCCTCCTCCTGCGCAGCTCTCCCCTCCTCACAAACCGCCCTCGCTCACAACCATGCCTTTCATCCTCATCAGCCCTCGTCGCCCCTACACTGCTCTGCATTCCATTCCTCACACCCACGGCCATTCCTACCACCCCCACCAATCCGCCGCCATCTACAGGTTCTCCTTCATCCACGGCTCATCCTCCACGTAAATCCTAGCAAAAAAAAACAAAACAAACCAAAATTAATAAAACAAATATTATTATAATAATATAATATTTTAATTTTATTAAAAATTTCCACTCTATAATAAATATTTAAATATAATATTTATTATTTTATAATAGTAATTATTATTTCTATAATAATTATTATTAAGTCACCATTTCCAAGACTTTTTAATTGTTCTTACTATCCCATAAGGCAAAATTGGGTCCAATTATTCACCACCACACCTAAGAAGCATGACAACGGAGTTAAGATCCCAAATGGAGAAAATAGAGAAGGATTTCCGAACCTTCAAGGAAATGATCACCAAGAGCCAGGAAGCACTTAAGAAAGAAATTAAGGATGAATTCATTCAGGTAATGGAGCATAAAATAGACGACAAGTTCAACATTATGAGCAAGGAACAAAAAATGCTAGACCAAAAAGTGACTGAGAGCCAGAAAGGTATCCAGGAAATATTACAAAAAATGGATGATAAGGAAAAAAATCATAAACAACATGGCTCGGATATGTCGGTTACCCCATCTTCCAATTCTGAGTCACCAGAACGCAACAGGACGAAGGGTAATCAATACCAACCATTCATAATGTACCCGCCGAGAGCAAAAATAGAAATGACGAAATATAACGGAGGAGAACACCAATGCGTCGCTTGGTTGAATAAAGCAGAAGAGTATTTCGACATATATAACATTACAATGGACGAAGAAAAGGTCAAGTATGCTTCAATGCACCTTGAAGGATATGCCTACAACTGGTATATGTGGTGGAAGGGAGACAAGTTCACATACACTTGGAACTTATTCAAGAATGATTTCTTAAAAAGGTTTCAAGAAATCACAGAAGATGAATTCTTCTCAAAACTTACCAGATTACAACAAAGGGGAAGCATCGAAGAATTCACGCATCAATGGGAATCCCTCGCTACCAGATTATTTGGGCTATCCGACAAACAACGGTTGGAAACCTACTTGGGAGGACTAAAACCATACATACAAAAAGAGTTAAATATGCATGACATAACAAATGTCAAGGCAGCAAGACGAAAAGCAAAAGCAGTCGAGGCCAAATTTGACAGTTTCCAATCAAATAAAGGGAAGTCATACTCACAAAGAAACATCCAGTCGACTCTAGAGGATGATACAAACAAATACATCCCTCCGCCTAGAAGGGACAATAGGAAGAGCCTTGAGAATCAACGAATGAGGGAAGGAAAATGTCGACGATGTGGAGACAAATGGAATCCTAAACATAGGTGTCGCCCCGAGGACAGCTCAAAGAAATTATATACTTGTGAAGCAGAGGAGAATAGTGAATCAGAAGAAGAAGAAGAAGAAGAAGAAGAGCCAGAAGATGAAGAGGAGGAAACCGCAAATATGGCAGCCGGGAACGACGAGACCCCCAAAATCTCCCTAGCAGCCATGACAGGCATTAGTCAACCACAGACTCTCAAGTTAAAAGGGCATATAAAAAATGAGAATGTTACAGTGCTAGTAGACACTGGAAGCACTCACAACTTTCTTGATATAAGAGTGGCACGAAAACTCAAGTTGTTCGTACATCCAGTTCCAGACATGAAGGTGATGGTTGCAGATGGCAAGAAGATCGAAAAAGTTGGAAAGTGTCACAAGGTGAGGCTTCAAATACAAGACTTCGAACTGGAATCAGAACTCTATACCTTACCGTTGGGAGGAGTAGACATCGTTTTGGGAGTCCAATGGTTACAAACATTGGGAACATATTCTGCCAATCATCAAAAACATTTCATCAAGTTTAAGTGGCAAGGGCAAAATTTTAAGCTATATGGTTTTCATCCACCAAACACACAGGTAGTTTCATCTCAGCATATGGAAAAACTCATTCGAAAAGGGGCATCAGCATACGTAATACAATGTCATCAACTGGAAGGAAAGGAGAAGGAACCAAATGAGTTCAAAAAGGAAATCCAAAAATTACTCCAGAAACATGAACACATATTTCAAGACTTACCCTTGCAGCTACCACCAGAAAGGAGTATAGAACACATAATCGAGATTAAACCGGGGTCAAATCCTGTCAGGGTTAAACCATATAGGTATCCCCACCACCAAAAAATAGAAATAGAAAGGTTGGTTCAAGATTTACTGAATTGTGCTGTCATCACCAAGAGTAGAAGCCCTTATGCAGCCCCAGTCGTACTAGTACGGAAGAAGGATGGATCGTTTAGATTATTTATAGATTATAGAGGATTAAACAAAATAACAATTAAGAACAAGTTCCCAATCCCCTTCATCGATGACATGTTGGATGAACTTCATGACGCAAAATATTTTTTGAAACTCGATTTAAGGTCAGGGTACTATCAAATCAGGGTCAAATTAGAGGATATCGCAAAGACTGCTTTCCAAACTCATGAAGGACATTATGAATTCAAAGTAATGCCTTTTGGGTTAACCAATGCCCCTGCCACATTCCAGGAAACTATGAATGAACTATTTCAGCCATACCTAAGGAAATTTGTGTTAGTATTCTTCGATGACATCCTTATATATAGCAAGACATGGAAAGAACATTTGACGCATCTAGAAGAGGTTCTATCTCTTCTGAAGGAAAACCAGTTCTATGCAAAAAAGTCAAAATGCACGTTTGGGAAGCAAGAAGTGGAGTATCTCGGTCATATAATCTCAAAGGAAGGAGTTAAGGTGGACCCAAAGAATATCCAGGCGATGAAGGAGTGGCCCGAACCAAAGAATGTTTCAAAATTGCGAGGATTTTTGGGATTAACAGGTTACTATCGAAGGTTCATCGGGAACTATGCACACGTCACTGCCCCACTAACAAATCTCCTAAAAAGAAATTATTTTCAATGGGATGATGAAGCAAGTAGATGCTTTGAAACGTTGAAACAAATTATGTCTTCAACTCCCGTTTTGGCAACACCTGATTTTGCAAAACCATTCGTAATCGAATGTGATGCTTCAGGGTTTGGGATAGGAGCTGTGCTAATGCAAGAAGGTCATCCAATCGCTTTTGAAAGCAGGAAGTTGAACAAAAGAGAATACCTACAGTCTACATACAACAAGGAAATGCTTGCCATCATGCATGCATTAACTAAATGGCGACAATACCTTTTGGGAAGTAAATTCCTAATCCGAACAGATCATAATAGTCTACAACACTTGTTACAGCAGAAGACATTAACAACCGAACAACAAAAGTGGATAGAGAAAATCTCTACCTTCGATATGGAGATCCTACATAAAAGGGGGAAGGACAATGTAGTAGCTGATGCTTTATCAAGGAAAGATGAAGAGATACAAGTCTACGCCGTATCCATGGTGATCCCAGAATTTTTGGACGAAATTCGTAAAGAATATGCCAAGAATTCATAGGTTTTCTCCATAATTAACAACATAAATCAGTATCCGAAGTTTGAATGGAAGAATGATCTCTTATGGTACAAAGGACGTATTTACTTAAGTTCCAATTCCAGTTTTAAGACCAAGGTGCTTAAAGAGTCACATGACTACCCAGCCGCTGGTCATGTAGGAATTTTTAAAACCTACTATAATGCAAGGAAATCATTCTTTTGGAAGGGTATGTATGCCGACATTCACAAGTATGTTGCAGATTGTGACATTTGTCAGCGGAATAAAACTGAGAATATCTCAAGTCCGGGGTTACTCCATCCATTACATATTCCAAATAAGAAATGGGAGGAAATTTCAATGGATTTCATTGAAGGTCTACCCATATCAGATGGAAAAGACAAAATACTAGTTGTGGTAGACAGGCTAACCAAATATGCACATTTTGTTGGAGTGAAGAAAACTGATTCGGCAAAAGAAACAGCCGAAGCTTTTTGTAAAAATGTCTACAAATTACATGGTTTTCCGAAGATTATAGTAAGTGATAGGGATGCCAAGTTTAAAGGGAACTTTTGGAGAGAGTTTTGCAAGCAAATTGGAACGTCTCTTAACATGAACTCAGCTTATCATCCCCAAACATATGGACAGACAGAAGTTGTCAATAAATGCTTAGAAACCTACCTCCGTTGTTTTGTAACTGATAAGCAAAATAAATGGTTCCAATGGCTACATCTTGCGGAATGGTGGTATAATTCTACTTATCATACGTCTGCAAGAATGACACCATTTCAAGCCCTATATGGATATGAACCCCCAAAATGGAAGGATTTCATAACCAACCAACCAAGGGTCGCATCAGTAAATGACCATTTAGAAGAAAACCAAAAGGTTGTCCAAGTACTTAAAGAGAATTTGAATACTGCCATGAATAGAATGAGACAACAAGAAGATCGACACCGAACAGAACGAGAATTTGAAATTGGAGATTGGGTATATGTAAGACTACAACCCTATAAACAATTATCACTTAAACAAGGTGGAAAAAATAAATTGGCTCCACGTTTTTATGGCCCATATCAAATCAATAAGAAGATTAGTCAGGTGGCATATGCAATGGAATTGCCAACTACAATTCGCATCCACAATGTCTTTCATGTTTCATGTTTGAAAAAGATGATAGGTCAACACCAGAAGGCACAAACAATACTTCCCTTGTTAGATGAAGAAGGAAGAATCATATTCAAGCCAGAATCTATCATTGCTACTAGAGAGAAGAGATTAAGAACGCGAGTCATTAAAGAATACCTCATAAAATGGAAAAATATTCCCGAAGAAGATGCAACATGGGAATCAAAACAATTTCGACAATTACATTCCTCATTACCATTGCTTTGAGGACAAAGCTCTTTAAAAGGGAGTGGCAATGCTATGAATATTAAATATTGTATTAAATTAATCAGTAAATTATTAATTAGTTTAATTGAAGGGACGTAACCCTTCTTAAGAAATGCTCAAACCTTATGAAAGGCGAGCTCTTGTAAAAGCGTTAAGCATCTTATCAATTCAATAATATATATCTTATTCAATATGGATTTCGTGTCCTAGTTTTTCTGTTGCAAATAACCGCCCACTCTACCTGGGTAGAGCCCTACAAGGTTATGATACTAAGGATACCATCAATACGAAATAACCTAGGGGGACAGTCGTCAGCCTAGTCGAAACACATGGGAAAGGTAGCAAAGCCCGAAGTCCGAAAGGACCCCCGTACGTGAATCAACTCTGGTTTATGGTTGAGAGGAAAGTGAGGGTATATCCTCAACAATTCCAATCTCCCATGGCCTCGTACTTAACTCTGGTTTGAGTAGAGCATCCCAGGACTATTTGATAGAGATGGATTTACCTAATAGATAATCGTACTACGATTGTTGAGTAATGAAGCCAGTTTCAGATAGTTTAAGGTGATTTAAATCCGAAACTCTAGCCTAAGCTAGTTGATGATGTGTATACCTAAAAATAAAAATGTTGCTAGTAAATGTTATTAAGATTTCTTTTTAAGCGCTACTTTTTACTCAAGGCTTGTAGTGCGATGTGTGGAATGGTTTCAACAGGAAAGTAAAGTGCATGTAAAGTAATGCTTTCAAATTCACAAAAGACACTTTTTCTTTTCGTTTATATTCTTTCAAAAATTGAAAACTAGGCAATCCTAAATCAAATTATTTTTGTATTTTCTTTTAAATTTCAAAGCAAAGCAAATTATGATACTTCAAAACAAAGATAGACCTTACTACTAAGCTACTTAAAACACTTTTTGTCTTTTATGATAATTATAAAAGAAAAAGAACTTGTAAAAGAGCAAGTAAGACCTAAATGTGAAGTGTGAGTAAGACAAACACCTAAAATGGCTCAAACAAACAAACAAATCAAAAGAATTGATGAAGACTCAACCTACCAAGTTGTTTCAAAAGAAAAAACTTTGGACTTGGAAACAAAGTGTAAAAGAAACAAGGAAAAAGAGATGCTTGTAACAGAAAGGAAAACCTAAAAGGTTGCTCCTAAGCACCAAAACCCTAAGAAAACACTAAGCCAAGCAAAGGAGTAGGTAAGTGAACCAAAAAGTGAACCTACTAACACACAGACTCAAAAGAAAAGCAAAAGTAGAAGGCTTTAACTCACTTGGACTAAATTGAAAAGACAATCAGAAAGTATCTAAACCAAGCAACATTTCAAAAGCACCCTGAGGACTCAAACTTGGGGTCAAACCCTAATGGAAGGGATAAGACACAGTGAAAGTGTGCTATTGTTGCCAAAAACAACAAAAGTTAAAGACGCAAGTTTGTATGACTGCAACAAGCAACTAGAGAAGAAGTGGGAAGTTATGTCTACAAAGAAGCAGTGCACAAAGTTCAAAAAGGGCTAGAAAGCAGTGAAGACACTTTAAACAAGTACTCAAGCAAGCAAAGACAAACTAAAGGACTTAGAGAGGTAAGTAAGACTCAAAAGAGACATAGAAGTCTCAGGGGTCAGCCAGGGAAGCAAAGCAACAGGCTGGAAGTGGAACCAAACCACTTAAAATCAAACCCTAACAAAAAAATGGAAGACACAGGAAAATGCACTACTGTGCAGTGCAGAAACTAGCGCATACTAGAAAAGATGCGCTACTGTTTAGTGTACAAAACAGCGCTCATCAGGAAAGATGCGCTACTGTAAGTAGGGTAAACCAGCGCACATGTCTCAGAAGGACAGAAACAGGCTTTGCAACAGCAAACTGAGATGAATCAGGCAAGACAGAACAGGTAACAAAGACCTATAAGACCTCTCAAAGAACAAATAAACTGAAAAAGTCTAGAAGAAAAACCTAACTAGGCCTCCTAGAGCATAAAAACACACGGTTACTCCCCAACGGAGTCGCCAGTCTGTAGTTCAGGATTTAAACCTTATAGTGAGGAGAGACACTACCAACTTGGGTGGGGTTGATAGGTAAATACATTCATTATATTGCATTTAGTTCCTACCAAATGAAAGAGATCAAGATATCGAAAGATGTACCTTTAATCGATGACTGGTCCTAGCTTTCGCTTGGTCTTCCGCTTGATCTTTCGCTATGATGAACTTGCAACACAAAGGAAACCTTCTTCAGCATATCTTGACTATAATAAATATGATGAATATTGAAAGAAATCAAACATCAACAACAATCAGATACTAAGCCAAATGAACATACAATCCAATATACATTCGATTTGGGACAGGAAGGGTATTTCCACCTTTTTATTGTCAAAGAAACATGAATCAGTACAAATATACCTGATCGGTCAAGATGCTTCTGCAACCGGTCCTTGGTTCCTGCTCTTCACAATGACTTAGGAATTCCTCCAGCATAACAGCACTTAAAGCCTTTCTTCTAGGTCCCTCTCTCATGGATCCTCCTTGTATTTATGGGACAAGGTAGGTAGTTGGATTCGAGAGGTGGTTGAATTGGGAGGTTGGGGAAGTTGCAGAACCAACTTCAACTAATCCCAATTCATAATCTTAATATATTTTTTTATTTCATCTTAAGATGTGCGCGAGTTTCATACAACAAGAGTAGCGCACAGAGAGCAACTTTCATGCTTTGCAACAAGCGTTTGCAACTTTTTGGAAAGTGTGTGTTGGTTGTCCTTGAGGAAAGCAGTGCATCTTTTGAGGTGTGTGCTAGTTTGTTGGAGTAAGAGTATCGCACATGTGGTGAAATCAAGAGAAATAGTAAATTTCTCAGCTGTAAAGAGTAGTTCCAACCATAACTCATCTAAGTCAATCTAGCTCTTCAATCCATGGTGTCCTTTTGTGTGATCGACAGAGCAATGTGATCATGGACGGAGAAGTGCACATTTGACATATAACAAGCCCTTAACCTCAATGCTCGTCTCTTATGTCCTACTAGGTGGTTTGAGCATGTGAGGTTGTTTAAGAAGAAAATATGTTCGTATACCATTCACATTGTTCTAATCGTTGAAGCTCTGCTGACTTGACCTGTTCTGGCAAACTGTTCTGACACACCATTCCCAAGGCTTCCTCATTCCCCTAAGTTGACATCCTTGCAAGGCCTTGTCCCTTAATGAGTTTGGTGGGTCTAATTTCTAAGTCATATTCTTGTATTTTAGACACCCACTTCCCTCTTATCCCTAAGCAACCTTGTTGGGATAATATATCCTTTACTGTTGCATGTGGCACATAACCAATTATCTTAGAATAGCCAACATATGTTCTGAAATGTTTAACGGATTTTACTAATGCATAGGATTGCTTTTCCATTAGGGTATATTTTAACTCAGAGTTTTGTAATGCTCTGCTCATGAATGCGATGGGTTGCTCGAAACCTTCATTATTCTTTTGAAGAAACACCCCCACAATCATGTCCTCTTATGCAAATGTGAAAATATGAAAATATTTTGTATAATCAGGGCTGACCAAAAACGGTGCTTTAGCTATGCTATCCTTAATGCATTTAAATGCATTTCTACCTTCATCTGACCATATGAACTTAACATCTTTCTTTAAGAGTTTCTGTAATGGTTTCATTAATTTTTCTAAGTTCGGAATGAACCTCCTTATGAAGTTAATTTGATCGTTGAATGATTAGAGAGCTCTCAAATCTTTTGGAAAAGGTACTCTTTTTATGGCCTCTACTCTTTTAGGGTCCACTTTAACTCCGTCTTTTGTTATAATATGGCCTAACCGTTTTCCCTCATCAATACCAAGTATTGATTTAGCTCGGTTGAGTGATATGCCAAATTTCCGACATTTGTCGAAAACCTATCTTAAGTGTTGAACATGATTAGTCCTTTCCTTGGAAAAGACAGTCAAGTCATCCTGATATATATCTATTATTTTCCCAACCAACTCTTTAAAAGTGTAATCCATGGCACACTGAAAAGTAGCTCCTGCATTTGTTAAACCAAAAGGCATCTTGATGTACTCAAAAGTACCCCATGGGGTTGTGAAGGTAGTCTTGTGTCGATCCTCCTTATTAATTAAAACTTGGTTATATCCGAAGAATCCGTCCAACATGGACATTATTCCTGAACATGTACTCTCTCGAGAAGAGTTTCCATGTTCGGCAATGGGTAGTCATCTTTTAGGCAGGATGTATTTAGATTTTTGAAATCAATGCAGATCCTGATTGAACCATTTTTCTTTCTAACTACCACCAAATTTGAACACCAAGTCAAATGCCTTATTGGGTGGATGATTCTTGTTGCCAACATATTTTCTAATTCCTTCTTGACTATTGGTGCCATTTTTGGGTTTATCTGTCTCAGTTTTTGTCGGAATGTATTAACTTCTTTCAATTCCTGTTTCAAGGGGATGGTATGCTGAAATACATCATCCCGATAGGCCTTAATTTCATCATATGTGAATGCAAAAATATCCCTATATTCCCTTACCAAGTTAATTAACTCATTCTGTTCCTTTTCTGAAGTTCTTTTTCCAATTTTTATTAATTTTGGATCTTTATTTGTTCTGATGTTTACTTCTATGTATTCCCTAGGTTTGATCGTTTCCTTTTTATTATTATGTTTGTCTTGCCGATCAAAACCATGCTCTAATTCCAAAAATCCCCTAGGGATTGGATTGAACTGATTATCTCTTTCCTGATACTCTTTACCTTCCTCTTGGAAGCTGATCTGAAAATATGAAAATTCCTCCACATTGTGGATGAACCTCAAAATTTGTTTATCATTTTGAAAAACCTGCCAATGGTGTACATTATCCAGAACTGATGGTCTAAATTCAATCTCTAGTGTACCATTCCCATCTAACAGTTCTTCTGTAGGTTGAAGTATTGATGCAGGTACTGCTAGTCTAACTACCATGCAATTATGATCTCGGGGAATCTCAATAAGGTTTAATGCATCAAAGAATTCCATAGTATCCCATATTGCATTCCTATATCTTTTTAGTTTTCACATTTGCATGCATACTTGTTCTTTACTTAGAGAATTATTAAGTCCAAACCTCCGTTAATACTTAGTAGTTTGATTCCCATGTCCTTAGAAATTTCCAATCCTAGAAGTAATGCCTCATATTCAACCACATTATTGGTTGCCTCAAATTCTAACCTATAAGCAAAGTTGAAGGTTTTCCCACTAGGTGAGGTGATGACAACACCTGCCCCTTTTCCCGCTCTAGAATGTGCTCCATCAAAATTCATTCTCCATATCTCACTAACTTTCTCATCTTTGATTTGTTCTTTTACAGGGGCTAGAAAGTTGGAGTAAATTGCATAGTTTCCATTGTTATCAGTGTTGTATACATATTCATTTTTTAAATTCTTAGGATCCTCAACATGATATTTCTTTGCTCTTTCTGTATGCAATTTAACTAGAGAGTCTTTTGATGAAGGTACTGTGGCATAACTCCAATCCATTTGGATGGAGCCCCCCAGATTAGCAGCCCACTTCCTTGAAAGGAGCATGCCCCACTTGTCTGGTACATCAATCACTAGGATATCCATGGTGATATGGATATCAGGGTACTTAGCCAATTTTACCGATATATTAAAAATGATTCCAATCACATCAACTTTCTAGAGTCCATGGCGCAAACATTTGAATATGGTCTAGTGATCTTTAAGTTCAACTTTTCCATGACCTTTCTGGTCATGATATTTGATGAGGCCCCAAAGTCCAACATACAGTTATGTAGAAGAAGACCATTTATCATCAATGATACAAAAAATGGTGGGTGATCTTCTTTACTTGAGTCCATAGTATGTAGGATTACTAGGGGATCTTCCTCAACAATTTCCATTTGAAAAGGGGTTCTCTTTTTCGGTTGTTCTTGATTTATCTCTTCTGGAGGATCAATTACATTCATTAACTTCTCCCTTTGGCAAGGGATCTTAAGGGATTATGTGACATGGATAGAAGCTTTTTCATTCTCAAACCATTTACCTAAATCAAGATCGACATGAGCAGGGTTAGGATTATGTGGAGGTATTGCCTTCGGTACATATTGTTGTTTGGCTTGGGGGACTCCAACATAATCCCGCCTCTGATAGGTAAGTCCTTTGAATTTAGGTATCTCTTTGACCTGCTCCGGAGTAGGCATTTCACCATAAGCATTAGCTAATCTATCCTTTTCTTGGGAATGCTCTCTAGCTTGTTTCCAAGTGTCTTTAGAGAGAGGGTGAACATGTCCTACTGTGTTGATGAACTCAGGCTCCCTTGTGAAGACATCACTGCTACTACTTCCCATATATTCTTGTTCTAAGGATTGATAGGCTACGTAACATGTAGACTCTTCATGTAATGCATCACAAGGTCTACAATATGGAGGAACTTCTTCAACCATATTGGCGGTTTCAAGTTGATGAGGCATTCTATCTTCTTGAGGAGGTCCCTTATTCTGCCACTTTCCTTTTTGATGAAAAGGATTCTGATTGGAATATGATCTTTCTACAGTAACCACCCTATTCTGCATTGTTTTAAGTTGAGTGACATAGTTGGCTTCCATTTCCTCCATACGTTCACTCATCTCCTTCATTTTCTTTTCATAAGATTCTTGCATTTTATCCATAGGTGATTTATCCTTAGGTTCATGATGTTTGACAATAGCCCTTGTGAACCCAAGGATGTTTGATTTACCCACTGATTGCATGTTAAGATCAATTTTTACGGGCATGTCTTGGGCAGCTTTCAAAGTAGGTGGTTCTCTATCCATTAACATGAATCTGGTCTCTCCACTTAATGCCTCCATATAGTAAATTAAAATAGATTTATCAGTGGGCTTAATGTCATCATCAAAACTAGAGATCAAATCTATAAACTTTTTATTAAACTCCTCCATGGTTTCATTCTCATTTCTCCAGATGTAATGGAGGGCATTCAATAGGTGACGTGGCTCTTTCTTTTCTCCCCATATTCCCATAAAACCTTTTATCAAGGCATCATAAGAATCATAGGTATTATATTCTAATCCTCTGAACCACTCAGCTGCATCACCTTCTAAAGATAAGGCAAAAATCCTCATGTAGACATCATCATGTTGTTGGGCAGGGGTTCGGCACCAGATCAGGCTCCTATCAAACTTTTGAAGGTGAACTGTTGCCGAGATGAAATTGTTTCCTTGAAAGAAGGGTAACTTCTCAATAGCTCTTTCAGGGAACTCATGTGGATATTCTGCAATCTGAGTGAAGTCAAGGGGTTTGAAAATTTTATCCATTGGAGACAATTCTTTATTTGTAAACAAAAAGTGGATGTCTGAGAGGGACTCGGATCCTAAATTTTCTAGGACCCTACAAGAAGTAATGCTAGCCTGCCTCATTCGGTAAACCCTTTCAAGTTCAGGAATGATGATGACTAAACCATCAGAAGTTCTTCTTGTAGAATACCTGATTGTGTTATTAGACAGTGGAGTCTCCAGGTGGATCGAGTTAAATCAGAAGTGTTCGACTAGACACACCAAAGGTAAAAAACAAAATTAAGTTTAAAATGTCATACCTAGGGATAGTATATTTATCCCCGACAACGACGCCAAAAAGTGTTGCCTCTGGATTAGCACACCTAGTTAATGCAACATAAATCTATGCTGCTGCTCGGTGTGCCCTTGGGGGAAAGTCTCGAGTCAAGGTTGTCACTTGATCTTGACTCCTCCGTTTAGGAAAAACTCCCAACGGATCCCAGGGGGGTAGTCCCTAAGGAATGTTTCTAAGGTTGTTAGAGTTTCCGTAAATTGATTAAGGTGTTTATGTTTTTAGGAGTTGTTTTGGGTATTGTTTAAAAAAGGTTCCAAGATGTATTTGCAGCAAGAATTAAAGATGCTTTCACCAACATAAATTAAAGATCACTGTAAAAATTAGATGCATGATACTTGAGATGATAATAAGCAAATAAAAAGTGCAAAAGGACCAGTGCCTTATGGACTCAACACAGTGTACACAAATAGTGTTGAATGAAAGGGAAATGTTGTGCAAATGTCTCCTGGTTAATTTTAGATTATTATGATGTGAATCTTGTTTAGGGAAAAAGGGGGAACTCCCGATATACCATGAGGTACAGGGAGGAATGTCCGGAAATCAAGACTCAGTGGCTCCGTACAAGGACATGTGGGCTGGAACAGAGTCTCGAGAGCGGTGTTCAACAATACACCAACAAGGATGTAGTCTAATTGGTGCTCTAAGGTCGCCTCCCAGTGGTTCCCGCATCTTTAGTCAGAATTTCCCCACACAAAAATTGTCGAAGTGTCGGATTTTCACTTATGTTGAGGGTAGTTGATTTTATTAGGTGAATATTAGTTAAGTGTAAATTCAAGTTGGTTTGAACAATTGTAGTTGTGGAAAGGTGGAGAACTTAACCAAGTAAATTGTAAGAACTGATTCACCAAGTCTATGCGTCACTTTCTGGTCAACCTTCACTAATCGACAATCCCTTTAGGTGGAGGTGAGAGCATACTTCGTGGCGACGAAACTGGTATTATTAAACAATTAACTTAGCAAAATAATTAAATAAAAACAAGAAAAGGCACACACCTATGTGTCACTTTCTGATCATCCACCACTAATCGACAAAGCCTTTGTGTGGTAGAGAGAGCATACTTTGTGGCAACAAGGTATGTGTTATCTCTACTTTACACTTGAAAAAATTTAACTCGAATTAGAAATTGAAAAAAAGATCAAAGTATACACCCTTCACTGTCAAAGTGAGTGTGTGAACTTTGTGGGGTTAGAAAAAATCAATCACGAAAATTTTACAAAAATGCGAATCCACCCAGGGGGGATGGGGTGTGGGCACTGGGTATCACACTGCTGTCGTTTAATAATTACAAATGAAACTGAAAGAAAAAGTGCTCCTTAGTCCATTTTACTTGGATCTAATGGCTTGCAATGATATACAGGTAAAGTAAATTGAGTTGGGTGTCCACTAAGGTATTTTTTTGCAGTTTCTTGTGGCCTTGGTCACTCAAATATTTCACTTTTATGCTCAGACCTACTAATTTCCAGTGAGCTAAAGCGCTGCAAAAGGTGATTAGAATGCACAAATATACAATAAAAATTACAATTTCCAACTTGCAAAAATTATGGAAATTTTTGGCATAAACAAGTATGGAAATGGAGACTAGATCTAGCTCTTTTAAATGTGAAAACTGAAGTACTTCTAGATCTGATTTTGAAAACAAGTTTGAAAAAAAATTGACTTTCAGATCTAAACACTTGCTTCAATACAAAGAAAAGAAAAATGTTTGCTTGTAAATTTTGAGAAAGATAGATGGAAGAAGGAGAACCAAAACTTGTTAGCTTTTATAATTTGGAGAACAAGCTTGGTGCCTGCAAAAGATATAGATATGTACTTGAAAAGAGGTGATCCACCACCGATTTTGAGAGAAGAGTCAAGACAAGATCAACTCTCAAAGTTGGGCACCAAATCCTGTAACACAACCAACAAGCTCACACACACAATAGATTAAATCTTGTAAATCAAATGGTAAGAAATGAGAAGGGAAAAAGTACAACCGAATACTATTTGTTGCTCCTAATCTCTAGACATCCAATAAACATAAGCAAATCAAAAGCCTTGAATCATTACCTTATTAGGATCCAAGATCCTTGCCAAGCTAGATCAATCTATTAGCATATGAAGACAAAATTGGAAAATTACAAAGTTACCTCAATCAAAATTGCATGCATGAAGTACAAGAGCCACCAATGATCTCCAAAGTCTCCAAAAATATATTAATTAAATGAAAATGTTACAAATATTAGAAGCAGAGGTTCTATGCTATCCACCATATGCAAATGGGGTGCAAAGAGCTTGCTTAAATAGCCTCACAGAGGTGAAATTCGACTTCATGAAAGGAGGGTTAATTGGCATGGAGAGAGGACAAGTGTGGGATGGGATCCCACGAATTGTGTGATTGATGTGTTGATCTCCTTGTTGGTTAATGTGAAGGGTGAGTTGGCTGCCACCTCACAAGAGGGGCACCTCTCTCCCTTTTAATCCATGCTTTCCTCTTTGGACTTCTCACCCACCAATGGAACCTTCACATACTCAACTCATGAGCCTTCACTCACCATATGCCCACGTGAATAAGGGAGGGTGCACATCCCACTATAAAATATTCAAATGTTTGACTTTTGATTTAATCCAACGTGAGCTTTAGCATAGGGATGTATTCGCCCACTTCTTTGAGACCCCATGCCACTTTTTCCATAGTTTATTTAATCATATTTTTATTTTATTTTATTTACTTTGTCACCGGTGCAATTTGTAGCACGGTTAGTAATTAAGTGCCATTTTGTAGCACTTTTAGCAAATAATGCCCCCAGAGGCGACGTAGTCGTCCAAAACATGAAGAAAGTGAGCACTAGGGTAAAGAGGATGCTCTGAGCGTCAAAACGAGCCTCCCCACGCAAATTCCGCTTCCAGATGACACTTTTATTACATTTTGAATTTTTCCAATTAAACCATTAAAAAATGGTCTAATATACGGAAAAAAAAAATAAAAAATAAAAAATAAATAAAAAATAAAAAATAAAAAAAATAAATAAATAAAAAATAAAAAATAAAAAATAAAATAAAAAATAAAAAATAAAAAATAAAAAATAAAAATAAAAAAAATAAAAAAATAAAAAATAAAATAAAATAAAAATAAAATAAAAATAAAAATAAAAATAAAATAAAAATAAAAATAAAAATAAATAAATAAATAAAATAAAATTTTGCCAAAAACGACTCAAACTCCTAAGGGACCTAGTGCATGTACATACGACTTATTACTGATGGCTAGCATGTAAAAAATACATAGAAACATAGACTTTAATAACCTCCCTAGGTTCAAACTATAGTCTCGAGACTGAAGGAGACCAGCGTTAGACGCTGAAATGGCTAGGGCTCGGCCGCGCATCGCGAGCCTGCCCTACTTCTCCCTCTGCTCTGGGTTTTTTCTGTTACGCTGAACAGTCAGGGTTCATTCGATCCCTGCTCAGATTCCTCTGCGTCGAGTTCAAGCAGAATGACGGCCAGCTACGCCTCTGCAGCCCGCGCCTCCTGTTCGTCTCCATCCGGGGATTCAATCCCGGTCTCGATCTCCAATGGGGGAAAGGTAGCCTGCGACCAGCCTCCCTTGTTTGTTCAGGAAATTACTATGCCATCCATTGTGGTGGTTGAAGAATCTTTGATTGAAGCAAGGAATTTAGCAGAGTCAGCTTTGGTTTGTCGCTTCAATGGGTTATGGCCTCACCTGGTTGCTCTCCATAAGTGGATCTATGAGGTATGGAAACCCCTTGTTTCTGAGGAAATTTCTATTTACCCATTTGATCGGGGTTTTTTTGCTGTGGATTTCGATTCTCCTATGGATAAACAGATCATTCTTGACTCTGGTCCGTGGTTTTGGGGAAGTTTGGGGCTCTTTATGAAACCCTAGAGCCCTATTTTTGACCCATCTACTAACCAAATCTCATTTGCTCCGGTTTGGGTTCAGCTTCCTAATTTTCCCTTGCATCTCTGGAACTTGGCCTCGCTTGAAGCTATTGGCAATGCATTGGGATCCTTTTATGATCGAAGTCCAGAAACAAAGGATTACATCAAAACTACCTATGCTCGCATCTGTGTGGAAATGGACTTTAACATTGGCTTTCTTGTTGAGATCCATTTGACCAACAAGGATTATGTGTGGGTGCAAAAGCTAGACTATGAAAATGTGATGTTCAGATGCAGATCTTGATTTGCAACCAGACATCTTGTAAAAGATTTCCCAAAAGCCTCTCAGATCCCCAAATCCAAAAAGCTTTATCGCAAATCCACTTGGTGGGATGGAGCAAACTCCAAGCATTATATAGTAAGCAGAAATGAATATCTACATAATGCATACTCGGAATTTCCATAGATCTCATGATTTTTATCTATCCGAAGAGGCTCCATCACAAACTAAGGAATCTTCTCAGGCTAAAACAGAGGACACTCTAGAAGAACAAAGGATCCCCGCCAACGACAAAGATCCACCTGTAGTTCCACGAGACAATGCTATCCAACTGATGGACCCGAAAACCCCACAGGATGCACCCGAAAATGCAGTACCCATTTTCGAAGCATTTTTCGAAGTAATAGATTGGATCAAAGTCGACAAAAAGAAAAGAGGAGCTTCACCCTCTTTGAAGCCAAAAGAAAGTTTAACTTCTCCAAGAAAAACAAGAAGCCAACAAACTTCATATCGTTAATCTCTGGATTGTATTGAGTTGTATGTAATAAGTAGGACAACAACATTTTTGGTCTTGCTAGTAGTAAATGTAGCCCAATTCCTTCTTGGGCAGTATGTTAGAAGATTCAATCTCCATAGAATAGGAAAGTATCCGAATAAGTTAAGACTGGCTGTAGATGATCAAGGAGTCATGGATGTAGTCCTCTCTTGAGATAAGCCTGTCTTTAGAACTATGTAATCTTTGTTTCTCTTTTTTATATATAAAAGCTCTTAACCGTTTTTGTTAAAAAAGAAAAAAATAACCTCCCTAGGTTCGACCATCATGAGAATACTCCAGCTAATTTGGAGGTGTGAGTGAAAAACTCAAGAATTATATGCCACTAAAAAGTAGCACATAATTCCTAAGGAAAAACAACTCTAGAGTACCCCCCTGATAACCAATCCTAAGGTAGGCCAAGTCTTTTACAAAATAATCATGCTTACACCAAGTTATTACGATTCCCCCGCAGGGGTTTGGACATGCAAATTATTACAAAGGGAAAAACATTTTCCTGATGAACACTGAAATCTTGAAAAATGAACAATGATATTGTTCAAGTCTTCCGTGGTTCACAAGTTGTCCACCATGGTGCAACTTCAGTGAACAACAAGCCTCACAATAGCTCAATTCCTTAAATCTATGGTTCTTCACCCTTCACTTGATTTTCACTGTTTGATTTTCCTGTTTGAGTGTTTGGGTTAGATCTCTCTTTTCAAGAGTGGATTAGGGTCTCCCCCTTTGTTATCCGTGGCTTGGATATCAAGAAGTGAAGAGTGCCTCGATTGGAGTGACAACCAATCTATCTAGGGAATCGAGGCCCTCTTAGGTGTCACCGGTTAGTTGTCTTCCTCTACCATCCTAGATAGGACCTTTCAAGTAGACAATGACACTCTGTGTGATAACACTACTCTTGGATGTTTTGAAGGTCACTAATTTCATATTCCAAAGTGTTCTGGAGAGGGTTTTGAAGATGTATGTTTTCCCAATTTTTCATCTCAGTGACCAATTGTTTCAAGTGATGGTTTTCAATTGTACCTCTACTAATTTGTTCATGAGATTGATAACCTCATTTTAAAGTCTAATGTTTGTAGATTCGAACTGCTCCAAATTTCTCAACATATGTGCAATGTGGGATAGTCTACAAGAGAGGAGGAGGAGGACATGTTAGCCATATGTGTGATTGATGGGTTGTAATTTCATTATTTGTTTGTTGTTTAACATCTCCACTATTGCAGGTAAAAAAAGGTGGGTATTCAAGGAAAACATGCAACAAAGTTTGCAAGGATGAACTATTGGCATAGGTCAAGTTGTTGGGGGGCATCTGAAAGGGGGATGGGGACGATTCCATTGGGGTGTGAGCCAATCCACCATATCTATGTGTAACCAGCCACAATTTGCAAACGCTTTGTTTCCCACTGGTGGAATT
This sequence comes from Larix kaempferi, assembly GCA_027924585.1. Taxonomy (NCBI): domain Eukaryota; kingdom Viridiplantae; phylum Streptophyta; class Pinopsida; order Pinales; family Pinaceae; genus Larix; species Larix kaempferi. The sequence continues at coordinate 5,649,475 of BSBM01000541.1, read as the reverse complement.
CAACCCTTTGCTCCCTGTTGGAATCAATGAGCACTTGGCTCCCTACTGGAGATATCCCCTCTTCAATAAAGGCCCATGCCCAAGTCTACTCGCTGGTTGATTCTACTTGAGAACCTTGAACTTGCTTGAGTCGGGTTTGTTTTGAGGGGAGTCGAAGGTTAAAGTTGAGGGAAGTCGAGGTTTATGCTAAGGGAAATGAGAGAGATGGGTCTACCCTAAGAGGAATTGAGGTGTAAGCATGTTAGGATTTAGTGTTAGGAATTGCATGCTAAGAGGGGAGGGGAGTGTTACCGGATGAACTAGTAGGGCTAGTTTCCGATGATAAATGTGAGAGAAGTGGCCACTGTCACCTTAGCCAATTCTCTAACTTCTTAGGATATTCGGAACCTCCAAGGGGAAGAGCCCTTATGTGGTTTCCAAAACACCTTAGGACAAAAGAAACTATGTCTTCTTTGACAACAATATTAGTGACCAGTGCCTTAGACAATAAATTCAAGATAATGAAGAAGACATACTATTTAATCATCCAAAGGAAATGATGCAAACACTAGCATAAGTAGTCAATATCGCAACAAGTATAACAAGTATCCAAAGATAATCAATTAGGTGTAAAGGATTGTTGAGCAATGTATATAGTTATGATAATCCAACCACTTCTATGGAAATGAAATATCATTCATATCAACTTGCATAGAAGAGTGTTAGTGGTCGGAATGTTATCATCAATCGGTAACTAACATTAGCAATATAGTGTAGATTATCCAATGACCAATCATCAACAACACATGTAAGGACTAATGTACCAAAATGAACTATATATAATATTCAATAAATATCCAAACACATTAGAGACCATCCACCATATCATCAACGTCTAACCATATGTCATTCAATGATATCAGTGGTATATGGCAGTTCTAATCAGTATATAGCAGCAGTATGTAAGCCCCAAAAATATCACCTTACAAGGTGTCAAATGCAAGGAAATAGAAATGCTTAAGTGATAACTCTTGCAATTTTTCAATTTTCATTCATTAACTTGTAAACATACCATAAACACAGTAGTATAGCAGTATATCAGAGTTACTAACAACAATAGAAAAATTGTGCTTGTGTGGATGTAAATCAGTCCAAGTGCCAAATAATGCCATTCAACACTTTCATGTAATAGAGTATTCAATGCATATGGGACCAATATTTTAGACTGTAAATCACCTGTTCAGACCTGTGTAAGTGAGTTTCAGAACTCCCTTCATTATGTGATAACCTTTGCAAATGGTATCAAATTATCATTAATGTTTAACCCTTTATTTTTTCTTGTATGTACAGGTAGAGGGCAAGGAAAAGATGGCTATGTGTTGGTTAAGTTTGCGGCCCTAGCATACTTGTTTTGCAGCAAAGATAAGACCCCTTTTTAGGTTGTTACAGTAATGAACAAGACCCCAAATTGGGGCAACGAACCCTTGAAATCAAGATCGAGGTCAAGAAGGTCCTAAAGGAGCTAGGAGCGAGCTCATGGATGAAGAGAGTGAAGGCTAGAAGAGGGTTTAAGGGAGGATGCTATGGTAGATGAGAACTGCATCTTGGGTTTTAGACTAGGATTTTAGGGTTTTTAGAGTTTAAATTTTAGATAATTATGTACATAAAAACATAAAAAATAGACCTAACTAACCAAATAACAAATTAACTTGTCTAATACTTATAAAGTATACAAAATAGAGGCTTGGAAAATGTAGAAAAAGAGTATCAAACTTAAGGTTTTAAGGTTTTACCCTAACCCTAGGGCATCAAGGAAGATGGCATTCCTCTTGAGAAGGCACTTGAAAATTTTGGCAAACTAGGGCCTTCTCTAACAACCACAAGAGTTGGTTAAAGGAAGCCTAGTTAGGGTAAAACTTAGATACCTAAATCCCAAGCTTCAAAGGACTCCTCCTAGAGGATGTCCCTCACAATACTATGGTGACAAAAGGCTGAAAATGAACTAGCTTAGACAAAATGCAGCATTAATGGCTATCATTCAACCATAAACAAACATCATCATTCAACATTTAACAAAGAGAAATCAAGAGAATAACTTAGATAACTCCTTGTGCATGTGTTAAGCAAACAACTCTAGCATCACCTTAGCAAATAGCTTGAACCAAAGATACTTCAATAGATTTTCCTTTAAACCAGAAAATATACCCTTATCAAGAGGTGTGCATCACTCCAAGAGCCCTAAGAAGGGTAAAAAGGTAACATAATGTTTTATCCCATAAGTTGTTATGTTCAAATGAAGTGATGATAAGTTTATTTATAGCTTCTCACACTCACTTTACAAAAATATCCATGCCAACATGCCTTTTAAAATGTCAATTTGAAATTATAAAATGTCAACTTAAAACTATAACAAAACCAATATAAAATAATCAAATTTGTGGGTAACTTGGGGCATTTTCCCCAGAGTTTATCCAAAAATGACTAAAATAGCTAAGAATGAGCAAGTCACTCTGAACTGAAAGTTGGAGTGGCGAGGGGGGTGACGTCATACCCCATCTAACCCCAACAGTAGTGAAAATCCCTCAACGCTCCCCCCATATCAAGCAATGTAGGCCTGGAAGAAGGATGACATCATCGTCACTAGACAACCAAGGAGAGAGGGCGTTGCAGTACTGGAGGACCAGGGGGGTGTGGAATGTGACCTGGAGGAGAGACATAAGCCTCGATGCTGAAAGAAGTGCCACCAGAATGATAAAACAAGGTGGGGGTCATGTGATCCACTGACCCACCCCTAGAAGCCCCGGACACCAACCTCAGGGCTTCAAGCCTTTTCATGAGGTAGTCAACAATGCTACTAAGCCATAGTACTCCCAGGAGAGGGACCAAAGGATTTGGCCATAACCTCCACTCAGAAAATGGTGGATAACACCCCTCTTGGTCAGGAAAAAATGACCCTCTCTCCCTGGGGCACATATGAAGGTGCGCTGGTCTTGGTACCATGTAACAGGGAGTGTGTGGGAGTCGATAGTCAGTGGAAAGGGGTATGCTCACCAAGAAGAGCAGTCAAGTTTAAGTAGGTCATGCACTATCAGATTGGGCCCTACATGTAAAGAGGAGAGTTAGGTCTGAGGGAGTTGGGGCCTGAGTAGGTTGGATTTTCCATCAATCCTTGCATGCAAAGAGGGAGTTTCAATAGACAATTAGAGATCAAAGTGCAAAACTATTTGAAGCTCAACATCCCATGGCATGAAAAACGTAGAATAACCACAACTAAGAACCAATTCACACAAGTTGAGATGTGAACTAGGAAAACATGAACAACCAAAGGAGCCATGGGAGTAAAGGTTATTCCAAGTATGTGGAATTGGACAGCAAGAAATTCAACAAAACTTTCTTCTACAATGTGCAATGCACTAACAAATTAGGGAGAGGTCAAATTTGCATATTAGAGATTAGGAATAAGATTTTCAAGAGGATCTAGTGAGACATACAACAAGGTTAGCTGAGAAAATAAGGTGAAGAAAAAACAAAGAATTGAGAGTAGAATCAATGATGTAGCAAGCCCTTGAAGCAGAGCAAAGGGGACCAAACTCAATGGCATAGGCCAACTCCGTGATTTGGAATCTATCATTACACCACTAACTCAAGTTATCATGATTTCTTTCTTTATTCTTTAGACAATAAATGCAAATTTTATTGTGTTGCAATTGGTCTTGTAGATCCATGGACAGTAAACGGGGTAAAGTGTCGACAATGACTATGGAGCTTAACCTCGGGGATCAAGAGAGTTGAACCCGTGACCTTCCCAACTTCAAGGAAGAGATCTCACATTTAGCTCGTAACCACTTGAACAAACCATCTAAGGTAAAATCTATCATTCTATTCATATTACTCTCCTATGGCCACTATAAAGAACTAATATTCAATATTGAAAACGTGGAGAAACAAAGGTGAGATTTTCTCGTAGACATGAAAATAAATATTTTGATACACTCGTGACGACCGGTTACTCGGGGAAGAAAGATACATACAACCGTGTGACTGCGGGTAGACTATGTATTTCTGATCTCACGATCTACATCTATGTCAATCGACGGCCGGGCTGAAAGATGTAGCAAGCAATCTGTGCGTGGAGATACAGATAGGGATAAGATGAAGATAGCACGGCAATAAATAAATGGAGAGAGAACACGAGAAGATAACACAACCAGAGGTTTGAAAGTGTGGGTTTTACATCTTCTCTGCCACTATTCTCAATCTCCACTTAATTCGCACGCCATGCTTTCCATATCCAACATTTCACTTGCTGTGATTTCTCAACCCCCTCCTCATCCTTCTTCAAACAACAACAAGCTTACAACCCATATCATTTCCCCTCTTAAAACCCTATCATACTCCTCTCGCGCAACACATTCCTCCCACACTCTCAATGCCAATGGCAATGCAGAGAAAAGCATTAAAAATTTGTGTTACAACAACAGGATTCCAGAGGCATTGGAGTCCTTCAAGACATTGCTTCTTTCATCTAAATCTGTTCCATCTCTCTCCACCTGCAATCTTCTCTTAAGAAGCCTAGCCCGAGATAATCGACACCAGATAGCTTTGTCAGCTTACAGATATATGATAGATGTAGGGTTTGTTCCAGACATCACAACTTTAAATATTGTCATTAATTGCCACTGTGAAACAGATAGAATTGATTATGCATTCAAAGTGTTCGAGGAAATGGAAGCACATGGGTATGTTCCAAATGTAATAACCTTCAGCACTCTCATGAAAGGGCTTTGCAGAGAGGGAAGAATAGAGGACGCTGTGAAACTTTTCTATGAAATGGTGGACAAAGAACAGGTTCCTAATGTTGTTACGTATAACACCCTAATAGATGGGCTCTGCAAGGCAGGGAAAACCCACGAGGCATTCGGGTTGTTGGCTGTTATGTTGCAGAAAGGCCACGAGCCTGACACGTTCACGTTGAGCACCCTCATGGATGGACTATGCAAAGAAGGTAAGCTCCAAGATGCCAAGAAACTACTGTATGAGATGTTAAACAAAGGTTATTATCCCAATGTCTTTACATACAATACTTTGATTGACGGCCTTTGCAAGGAACGTATGTTGGACGACGCTAGGAAGCTTTTCGATGAAATGGTTGACAAAAACGTATGTCCTGATGTTGTCACTTACAATGTATTTATTGACGGACTCTGCAAGGAAGGGCAATGGCAGGAAGCAATCAAGGTGCTTCATGAAATGTGGGATAAGGGGTACACTCCAAATGTTATCACATACACTGTTGTTATTGATGGTCTCTGTAAGGAAGGCAAGTTGGATGTGGCTCGGAAGCTCTTTAATGAAATGCCAAAACATAACATATGTCCTAATATTGTCACGTACAATGCATTTATTGATGGTCTCTGCAAGGAAGGACAATTGCAAGAGGCAACCAAAATGCTTCACGAGATGCTGGATAAGGGGTATAGTCCAGATGCAATCACATACAGTGCTTTTATTGATGGTCTCTGCAAAGAAGGCAAACTTAAACAAGCTCTCAGGCTGTTAGATGTTATGGTGCAAACAGGCCATCAGCCTAATGAAATCACATACAATACTCTTATAAATGGGTTTTGCAAGGTGGGCAATCTGGAGAAGGCCAGGGAGCTCCTTCAAGAAATGTTGCAGAAAAGTTGTACGCCTGACATATTTACCTATAATACATTAATAGATGGATTCTGCAAGAAAGGAAAGCTGCAAGAGGCCACTGAAATGCTTTACGAGATGCTGGATAAGGGGTATACTCCAGATGTGATCACATACAATGCTTTTATTGATGGTCTCTGCAAAGAAGGCAAGCTTCAACAAGCTCTCGGGATGTTAGATGTTCTGGTGCAAACAGGCCATCGACCTAATGAAATCACGTACAATACTCTTATAAATGGGTTTTGTAAGATGGGCAATCTAGAGAAGGCCAGGGAGCTCCTTCAAGAGATGTTAGAGAAAGGTTGCAGGCCTGACTTAGTTACCTATACTGCATTAATAGATGGGCTCTGCAAGGAAGGACAATTACAAGAGGCCACCAAAATGTTTCATGAGATTCTGGATAAGGGGTATACTCCAGAGATGATCACATACAATGCTTTTATCGATGGTCTCTGCAAAGAAGGCAGGCTTCAACAAGCTCTCGGGATGTTAGATGTTCTGGTGCAAACAGGCCATCGACCTAATGAAATCACGTACAATACTCTTATAAATGGGTTTTGTAAGATGGGTGATCTGGAGAAGGCCGAGGAGCTCCTGCAAGAGATGTTGGAGAAAGATTGCAGGCCTGACAGTGTTACCTATAATGCATTAATAGATGGACTGTGCAAGCTTAGAAGGATAGAGGCAGCTAAACAGATATTCTATGGGATGCAAGAGCAGGGTCCGAGCCCTGATGTTGTTACATACAACACATTGATTGCTGGACTCTTCCAGGTGGGTAAACTTAAGGAGGCAATAAAATTATTTCAACAGATGAATGATAGCTGTCATGTCCCTAATAGTATTACATATTCGACCCTCATGGATGGACTATGTAAGGAAAGTGTGCCTGAAGAGGCAAAGAAACTATTGCACGAGATCTTAAAAAAGGTTTGACACTGACTTTGTGATACATTCAGCAGTAAACACTGGCCTCTTTAAAGAAAGGACAGTTGCATGAGCTAGATAGGTGCTTTGAGAAATGACAGAAGGGATGACATGCTAATGTTACATTTCGCTGCTATAATTACAATCTGCTACAAGAAATGTCTGAAATGGGCCACAATGCCATTGCAATCATATCTACTGTTTTTATGGACAATCTTTCCAATGACTATAATTTCCCTGACCCTAGTGAGCCATTTCCTCTCATTTTGGAAAATGGCAGGAGAAAAGATAGTGTGGCACACACGATTTTGTTGATAAATCTTTGTTATGAATTGAAAAGGGGTGATATTTCTTGTCACATAATGTGGAAGCAGATTCAAATGTTACGCAAGGAAGGAACTGTAGGCTTTGCTACTGCAATACTCTCGTTACAAGTGGCTTCTTGAATTGTAGAAAGTGAAGTGTGTTTGGAAAGAGTGTTGGGTAAGACTCTAGGCATTCATTCTCTTTTAGATTGTTTATCTTGAGGATTAATTTTTAACCTATGACCAACCTTATCTCAGTGTCCAATTGTGGCCCCACTTTGTACTATATTTACACTTGGGTAAATACCAAATTATGTACGATTTATGAACAGTTGACTATTCCCTCTCTCTTTGGCTTTTAATTTCACTGTGTGTTTGTATCATGTTAGGTTTTTTGTGGAATTCTACTATATACTACCGATTTCATGGAATAAAAATATTTAGAATTTTCTGTGCCGATTTACTAGAACTTGATTTTAGATTAGTGTTTATGCAACATGAAATCTGCCCTTGCTTCATTTCACTTTTAGTCATTTACTTGTCTTTTAAAAATTTGTGTGGTACAGCTTGGTCATATATGGTGTATAATTATGTGCATATTATTTAATCTTTTATTTTTGTAAGCTACCTGAATCTATATTACTTTAAACAAATTTTATAGAGCATACCAGTTTAGGTCTTCCCCAAAGGAAACCAGACCATAGATAAAACAATAAAATGTTTGTTAAGGTCCAAAAAGTACTGCTAATCCTAATGCACTGCCAAAAGGGAACTACTGTAACCTTAGCATAACTATGACATCTAAGAGGCAAAAAGTAAATCTGCAGAGAATCTATACTAATCTTTTGCTTCATCATCAGAAATAGGAATTAAAGGCACCTCTTTCCCATGAGAGGATTCAGGAGCTGAAGTAGGAGGGAGTAGGCGCTGAAGCAGCGAAATCCAATCTGTAGTAGCCTTTATAATAATGTTAAGCTTGGCTTGCATTTTCCTGTTTCCTTCTCTGAGTTCATCCATTTGTAATACAATTTCATTCCTTTCTTCTTGACTATCAAAGAGGACCTTACCCAACAAAGACTTGACCTACCAATAGAGAGTTACAATCTTGTAGTATTTCGTTTCTCGAGTGTGAGTATAGCCTGTGTCCTTAACCCATGGACTCATTTCAACAGCAATATCCTCAGTCCCGATGAACCCTTGCTCCGTTTTTACCCATGCTGTTGCTTTGGAGGTTTTATCATGAATTGGAACCAGAATTTGGTTGATGTAGGTGGCTTTAGCTTCACCAGCCTTGAACTACACTTTTGGCTGAGAGCTGCTAATGCTTCCCTTCTTCCATTGTCGTCCTCTTTCCTTTCCCACCATTGCAAGGATGGACCTAAAAACTGGGCTGAGACTGAAATGACCACCACAGAGAGAGGAAGCCGAAGGGAGAGGTAAAGTCCATGGGGGAGTCAGAGGAAGAAGGGTATTAGATTTCTCAAACTAAGATAGACCTCCCATAGAAAAACTACCAATCAGAATGCCCACGGCACAACAAGAAGAGGAAAGAAACCAAAGAATGGAATAAAAGGCCAAGCCTTACCTGAGAGTGGGTCGAGACAGATACAACCCACAGAGAGAGAAGACACCCGAAGGCTCGTCGCAGGATGGAGAGAGAGAGTCTACAGGGGTGTGAGAGGAATAAGAGGGAGGGGTCTCCCAAACTGAGAAAGAATTCCCATAGAAAAAGCCACCAAATAGAATGCCCACATCACAAAAGAAGGAGGAAAGTGTCCAGCGAACAGAATGAAAGGTCAGGCCTTACTTGAGAGACCCATATCCCTTTCCTAGACAAGTTGTGCATGCATTAACATCATTCCTTGAGTCCCATCATCTTCAAACCAAGGTATCATAACCCATCATGGTAATTGAATGCTTCCGAACCCATCTGTCAACGTCTGATCCATCATGGGATTTGGCTTAACGAGGGAGACAAACCAAATACGGAGGAATATCTTACACCGGGTTAACCTTTCTATCCCCATTTTTCATCATACAAGTCCCCTCTCCACTCCATCCATGATTAATCCCTTCTCCTACATCCTTAATGTGGTTGGTCGGAGGCTATGCCAAGTGGAGGGCTTGCCCACCACCATGTCCCATCCCTAGCAGCGCATCCGGGGGTCTTTTATTTTCCTCCTTGTTCATGGCTTAGTCTTGAAGGGAAAGATTTAGGCATCCAGTATCCAAAGGTGAGGGATTAATCCCTTCCCACTCTGTATCAACATCCCCATTGTTTCTATTCACCCCCTCATTGGCAAGATGTTTTTCCACTTTGTTGGATGAAAGTCGAATGTGCGAGGGGATGAAGGAAGGGATTTGGTTCATAAGAGTCTTTAATTGTTCCAAGCACCTCTCCAATCTCCAATGGGCGAAGACTCTGTTGATAGGTGATCCATTTGTAGCTTTGTGAGAAAAACTACGATGAGCCTGGAATCCCCCTCAACAATCAATTTTAAGAATCATCGTCGATGGGTGATTTGGAGACCTCAAGAAGGGGCTTTTAATTCTGTAGCATTGTTGCTTTCCTTACATAGGAAGCTTGTACACACCCACAAGATTTATCCCAGTTCACTTCTAAGAACTTCTTTGAATCTTGCTAGCCCTGGATTTCCTTTAGAGGTAGTGTCGAAGTTTATCTTAATGAAGCCCATTAGAGGGGGGAACCAGTTTGTTGGGATTGAGCTAATGAATTTTTTGCTTATCGATGACAGAGTTGAAAGATAATGTTTCAAACCTCAAGCTTGCATAATAGGGCTCTCCGCCGCTTGGCATTGCTAATCCTCATATGTCTAGTGCCCAAGTTGAACAGATTCAATAATATTTGTTTTGATTCTATTCCATAGTTTATCCCTAGTTAATGCTAAGTCTTTGAAGATTCGTATGTTTCTTTCCTTCCAGGTTTCCCATAGTAGAAAACCTAGAAATAGTTCACACCATGTTTAATAATGCATTATGGAAAGTTGATTGACTTCGTTGCTCAATAGTTACCTTACATTGTCTCAACATGTATTCATCTGTTTGAAGATGGTTTCCCCCTCATCCAATAAGGAAGAGACAAAGGGGAAATGATTTAGTAAGTGTTCCAATGTTTTTGTGTCATCTTGACAGAGGTAGCACTGTGAGGGACCTTCAAAGCCTCTTTTGGTAATTTAGTCCCATGTTAGGGTGCTTCCTCTTGCCATTAGCCATAGAAATGTAGAGACCTTGGGCCATAAGTTTCGCTTCCAAATTTAATCCCATATTTGCTCCCCTTTCCTACATGTGGAATTAATTAGAAGATTATATGCTTCTTTGATCGAAAATGCCCCCTCCTTTGGTTCCCCGTCAAAGTTTGTTCGAGCCAGTTTGTATGAAAATATTCCTATGTTGAATTTCCTCCCAAAACTCCTCCAGATTAAGGTTGTTTGTAGAGATGGGCCTATTGCTCGCTGAATGTGCACACCAGTAGCAGAAATCTTTCGAAAGCTGTTTCCCAAGTGGAAAAGGTGTGGCCTTGGGGGCAAGCAAAGAGTCAGGTGTTGTCACCTGATCCCGACTCCTCCGTTTAGGCAAACTCCTAATGGAGCCAAGGGGGGTAGACCTTATAAAGAGTTTCTAAGGTTCTTTTGTTTTAAATTTTTTTATGGTATGTATGATGCGGATGGGTGTTTTTAGGAGTTTTTGAAGATTTACAATAACACTTTATAAATTCCAAGCATGTATTTGCAAAATTAAGATGATGCACAACCACTTTGATAATAGGAAATTTAAAAGTAAGGCATCCACAACATGATATGAACATAAAAGATAAGACAAGTGTTCCAAGTAGATAATAAGCAAATAAATGTTGAGTTTGAAGGACCAGTGCCTTATGGAGTCAATTGTTGTGCTTGGGATGTTGAATACAAGTCTTGGTATGCTTCAGAACTGTTTTGCAAGTGTTCTTGGTGGATTTTATTGTAAATTTTAAGATGAGTTGATTATTAAAGGAAGGGAATCTCCGAGATATACCTTACGGTACAAGAGATGTGTCTGGAAAATACTCTAAGTGGTTTCGTACAAGGACATGTTGGCTATCCAAGTCTCTAGAGCGTGTTCAACACTACACCAACCAAGGATGCAGTCTAATGGTGCCCTTAAGATCTTGGTACAGTGGTTCCAACGTCCCCAGGCAGAATTTGCCCACTTTCGAATATTTGACAATCAACGCCGGATTTTCATTGGTTTTCGGGAGAGTGTTTTACTATGGTTTGAGTGGAATTAGATGTGGAGAATTAAAAAAGCCTACAACTGCTTATGGGTATCCCACAAGTGGGCAGAGCATACACAGTGTAGCAAATTGTAAATTCCAATTTTATTATGTGTGATGAACAAAAACCATTGTAAAACTCTCCGACAGAGAGCACTTTTGATCCACCTTATGGCAAGATTCAAGAGATTTATGAGATGCAAAAATACTGAAAATGAAATCTACACTACCCAAGAGTCTCTTTCAGGTCTGAGACCGTACTCGGGAAAACAAGGGTGTTAGCAAAATAAACAACATATGCAAATAAACCCTCTGACAGAGAGCACTCTTGATCCACTTTTCAATGAGATTCAAGAGATTTTAATGTTCTTTTTATGAGATTATATGAAATTGAAAATTGAAACAATGAAATAAGCTAAACTATGAACTTCTAGGATCTAGCAATTATTTCAAAATTGAAACTAATATAGCAATTCTAACAGTTTATTGTGCAGGTATAAAGCAAAGTGCGAAAATTAGACAATGGGCGATACAGGCTTCCCCCAAATGGGGGAAGTGGGAGCGTGGGAGCCTTTATCCCACTTGCTTTTTATTAGTCTTTTACAATGCTTGTGTTTTCTTGGTCACTTGAAAGCACAATATAGGATGGGGGAATGAAGAATAGGGAAATGCTTTTCAAGGAATTTTGATTGCTTATGCTTGATTTTTTGCTCTTCTTGTTTGATCTTGATTTAGTCTTCTTTGTTCACCTGAAAGTAAGAGCTTTAAACAAAGGCTTGTCAAGGATTAGTAAATGACAAAAATGAAACTAAGTTCTACAAGTTAGACATGGCATGCAAATGTTTAACAAATTGAGATCTAAAAAATGGAATGCAAATGGACTAAGTACTGACTAAATGCAAGTTACGATCTAAAGTGGAAACTTTAAGAGAAACCAATGCAAAAAATGAATCTTAGCCAAAGCAAGTTGAAACAAACCTTTTAAAATGAAACTAGATGATTACTTGAAATAAGCTCTAGAAGTAAAAAACTAAACCAAGTGAAAAAAAAATCAAGGAAGATGAGGCTAGAAGAGGAAGGGCGAAACTAGGCAAAGAAGGAAGAGATGGAGCAACAAGAAAAGAGGAAGTAAAAAGCAAAAGAAGGCAAAGCAAGAAACAAAGGCAAGGAGGAAAGAAAATCAAGAGAAGAGGGGAGCTTGGAAAAGAAGAGGAAGGAGAGCTAAAGAAGCAATAAAAGGGGCAGCCAAAAGAAGGCTGTAAACAGGGATGAAAAGAGGGCTGGAAAGAGGTAAGATGAAGGGCAAAACAGACCTAGAAAGAGGCTGTAAAAGAAGACAAAATCAGAGGTGAAGAAGAGCTGAAAACAGTGACAAAAATGGGGAAAACACAGTCCCTAAAGAGGGCTGGAAAAGAGAGTTAAGAGGGCTGGAAAACAGTCCACAAAGAAGGTGAGGCAGCCAAGGGTAAGGGCTGTAAAAAGGTAAGCAAAAGGCTAGGAATAAAAAAGAAGAAAAGGGCTGAAACAAGACGGAATAAAGGGCACAAAAACAAGAAGAATGGGACAGTCAAAGAATAAAGAGAAGGGCTTCAAAAATAAACAAAAAATCAGAGATGGGAAATGGCTGAAAATAGTGGGGAGGACAGCCAACAAACAGAGGAGAAGAGGCTGGAAAAAGAAGAAGAAAAAAGCAAGGAAAAGCAAGAATAGAAGAAGCAAAGAAGAGATGAAAGAGCGAAAAATGAGGAAGAAGAGAGCAAAGGCCTCTAGAAAAAATGAAACTTTTTAAAGATCAAAGGCTTTGCTAGGTAACCAAGTAACCAAGATTTTAAGTTTGATTTTAAGGGTGGAGATGAGAAGAAACAAAGCACTTTTTGGATCCCTGGATTAAAAAGAGCCTATGTAGATGCCAACGAGCATTCAAGGACAATGATCCCTTTGAGGTTTGAAGAAGAGGGGGATGCAACCTAGCTCATCCCCTACTCCAAGAAGTATCTTGAAACTTATACACATGCTTAAACAAAAGAGCTTAGATCGAGTATGTTAGTATAAAAAAAAATCAAAGAGCATGTATTGAGTCCAACTAAAGCATGCTACTTTAATATCTTTTAAACACTCAAGATCAACAAATAACTTGAAGCCTACAAATATTTGTACTATGTGCTTGATAACAAGCCCTCTAAGCTGGATCCAAACTCAAATAGATAAGCATGCATAAACATTGAAAAATATTACCTCAATAAGTCATCATGAACCATGCATGCACCAAGTGGACCTCCAAAGTCTCAATTTTATTCAATAGAAACAACAAATGAGCAGAGTATCCTTGCACAAAAATTTCACCTTAAACATGGAAGCAAGGCTCTGTATTTATACAAGAAGAGAGGTCCAAAGACCTAAATCGAATTGCTTGGAGAACTAGGGCCAACAAGGCGCCTTCACCAACCTTCTGGGAGTTGTCAAGCCTTGATGGTGGAGTTAACAGAGACTTGGAAGGTGAAAGGAGGGTGAGGTGGCCTCCACCTAGGCAAGGCACCCACCCTCATGCCTTGGAACTATCACCCAACAACTCATCAAATGCCAACTCAACCAATTCGCCCAAGCTAGAGAGGAGGGCACATTTCCCAAGGCCCAGTTGACTATAGTGCTCCGATACTTAACCGGAATCAGTTGGTGGGATATGGAATATTCCCAGATGCTCTCTGCCATGTCATTTAGCCTTTTACTTTATTCAATTTTTCTTTTTCTGGAGAGATTTGGATTTTCTCCATTTTATTATTTTCTGATTATTTTAATTAAATATTCCTCATTTATTAATTTTGAGGAAATATTCAATTAAGTGCAAAATAATCATCTGAAACTTAGGATAAGTGGGTTTAGGGGTTAAATGGATACTTTGGCTTAGAAAATGAGTCTCTATTTGCCAAAATCCACCCCTAAACCACTTAATTATTACAAATTGAAAATTTCAATTAAACCATGTAAAAAATGGCTTAATTAATTGAAAAAATTAATAATTAAAAATTAAAAAGTTGAGCACGTCCGGTAAAAAAAAATTCGGACAATGTTTAACACACCCAGGGACCTAGGAAATGACCATAGAACATACCAATAGTGTCTAGTAGGTTCATATTTTACAGTTGGGCTCTAATAACCCCCCAAGGCCTAACTGCCAAATTCAGGCATTCCAGCATTGGAGGTTGTAGGAGAAAAACTCATCGATTATTACTCGGCTAAAGGCAAAGCATAATCGACAAGGGAAAAAACTCCTTGGAATACCTTATTTGACTGTCAAGTCTTAGGGAACTGAGCCACTCAGACTCCCATACTAGCACACTTTATTACAAACCCCATGGGGCATGGTCATTTCAAGACAAAAACATAAAAGTCTAGCTAAAATAAGCCAAATCCAGAACATCTAAACCTCTGAACTCTGGAATGAACATGGGTCATGTTCAATAACTGGCGGCTCAATAGAAGTTCAACTATTGTACAAAATAGTTGGTAACGGGGCCAATCCTCCATATGAATCCATGATCTCTAGTTTTTGCTCTAATTCTCGTGGTCCCAATATTGGTTAACATAAATCTTGTCCCGATCTTGAATAGGTAATTGACGGGATTTCCATTCAGGGTGGGTTGTTAGCCTCAGGAGTTGTTTCCATGCGTCCTCCCATAATAAAGTTGACTTTCCATCTTTGATCTCCCAAAATCAGTGATTATGAATTAAACCCTTACTTTGCCATGCAGTGTTCCAAATGAGTGAGCTTGTCCTCGTTCCTTCCATCCTGATCAAATTTGACCTTGCTATCTTTGACGCATACTTCCATTTCTAGAACTTACTCCATAATGCCTTTTGATTTTGACACCATCTCTACCACAATTTGGCGCCCAAAACATCATTTTCAACTTCCAGGTTGCACAACCCCAATCCTCCATCTTGTTTTGGGTGACATAGCTTATTCCATGCAACAACAACCCAATTTCATTTAGTCTCAAGAGCCTCCCCATAAAAAAATTATTTGGACGTTCCTCACAGCTTTGATAACACTTTTGGGGGCAACTAGGATTGAAAACAAGTAAAGAGGCATTGATTGCAACACATATTTAATTAAAGTCAATTTGCTCACCAAGTTTACAGAACAAAAAGTCCAATTATCCAATCTCGTTTCCATCTTAGAGAGTAGTTCCTCCCAAGATGAGTTGCGTCAGACATTCTCTAGGAGCAGAGCTCCAAGATATTTGGACAAAAGGAAGAGTTAAACTAAACTCAGAAATATGTAGAAGATGAACACAAGGCAATGAAAGAGGAGGAATATCTTATTATGATGTGCATTGAAGTACATGAAATGATATATATATTAGGTTTCATTATGTCAGTTAGAAACTGCACACACCTATTTCGTTGATACTTTTATTTAAGTATTATTGAGACCTGGCTAATAATGTCATTTATAATTTATGACTAATTATTTCTAGGAAAAATAAACATTACAATATCTAACACCCCCTCTTAATCTTTATTTCATTTTCAAGGACTCCCAACATGTCTCGAAGTTTTTCAAATTTATCCTTGCTAAGTGCTTTAGTGAAGATATCTTCCACTTGATCCTCACACCTGCAATAAAGGAGTTCTATCCCCTCATTCTGTACTTGTTTTCTGATATAATGATGATGAATCTCAACATGCTTTGTTTTTTAATGATAAATATGATTCTTGGTAATTTTGGTAGCACTTTGATTGTCACAATGTATAAATGTAGGTTGCATTTGAGGAAGCTTCAAATCACTTAGAATTTAGCGTAACCACACTGCTTCACATGTTTCTCCAACGACTACTTTGTATTCTTCTTATGTTGTTGAAAGTACTATGGAAGGTTGCTTTTTAATAGACCATGAAATGACTCCACTGCTGAGAGTAAATGCATAATATGTTGTTGATTTTCGGTCATTTCTATCTCTTTCCCAATCTACATCGATAAACCTTGTCAACATAAAGTTATCATTTTTCTCCAATACAATACCAAACTGTGGGGTGCCTTTGATGTACCCAAGTACCCTCTTTGCTTCATTCCAATGTGTTTCTCTGGGACAAATTAAAAACCGTGAGAGCATGCCAACTGCAAAAATGATATCTAGTCTAGTATTGGTAAGATAGATCAACCCTCCTACAAGTTGACAATGAAGTAATTCATTTACCACATCAGACTTGTCATTTTTAAATTTGCCTCCATTGGTGTTTTACTAGGATTACATTCTTCCATTCTAAATCTATGTAACAACTATGAACTATAATTTGTCGATGAGATAAACATTTTGTTGGATTGTTGTCAAACTTATGTGCCCAAACAGTAATGTAATAAGCATAAATAATTCATTTCCAATGATTTACAAAGACTATATTTTTCTTCCTGTATGTACTACTTGTAATGATCAAATCATCTACATAGACAGCCATACTAATAACGTCTTCACCATTTTCTTTGATATATAAATTAGAGCCAGACTCACTTCGCTTGAAACCTCTTGATTGAAGATACTCATTGATCTTGTCAAACCGTGCACGACGGGCTTGTTTCATTCCGTATAAAGCCTTAACTAGTGTACACACCAACTTTTCTTCTCCTTCAAATGAAAATCCTTCTAGCTACTCCATATACACTTATTCTTGCATATCTCCATTCAAGAATGCACTCTTTATGTCTATTTGATGTACTTGCCAACCAAATTGTGTTGCAAGAGCTAACAACATTCTGATTGTGATTATTTTAGCAGTAGTAGCAAATGTTTCCTCATAATCAATGCCCTATTTTTGTGCATATCCTTTTGCAACTAACTTGGCTTTATATTTGTCAGCAATACCATCTTATTTAAACTTTGTGAGATATACCAATTTACAGCCTATTGGTTTCTTATCCAAAGGTAACTCAACTAACTTCCGAATATTGTTTTTCATCAAGGAATCATACTCTACTTGCATGACATCTCTCCATTCTTTTTTTTATTTGCATAATTAAAAGAAACTGGATCATAAGTTTTCACAATGCAATCATTAAGGCAAGATTTACCTGTGGTGATTAAGACCTTTTTCATTTCTCACCATATTGGAGCTCATATGATTTGGCAACTTGAAGAGTTTGGTAGAATCACTTTGGTATTTTTTAAGAACTTCCATCTATCTGAGACTGATCCTCCATCTCTACTTTTTCCTCCTCCTCTTATTTTTTTGCCTCTCGTTGTCTTATTCGATATGTGATAGGATTTTTGAGTGTAGGTTCAATAGGAGCATCTTGCAGAACTCCACATTTCTAGTCTAGTGTATGCATATGTGAGGGTCTCTCATAAAAAACTACATATCTACTTATAACAACCTTTTTATTTGTTGAATCATATAATTTATATGCATTTGATTCAGTACTATATCCAATAAAGATGCATTTTCTACTTTTAGCTTACAAC
Source organism: Larix kaempferi (assembly GCA_027924585.1). Lineage (NCBI taxonomy): Eukaryota > Viridiplantae > Streptophyta > Pinopsida > Pinales > Pinaceae > Larix > Larix kaempferi. The sequence continues at coordinate 5,631,836 of BSBM01000541.1, read as the reverse complement.
TTATGCCTGTCAGTATCTGAAACATGGGCATATGCAAAACAACCAAAAAAATTAAGATTGGTTACCTATGGTTTTCTTCATGACCAAGCTTTAAATGGTGTCTTACCACGTATAGCCTTAGTGGGACTCTTGTTCAACAAAAATACTATTATCTGAACTGCTTTGACCTAAAACTAATTACTGAGTTGTCGTCCCTTTAGCATGCACCTTGCCATTTCCATAATGGACATGTTTTTCCTTTCCATTGCACCATTTTGTTGAGGTGTTTTAGCCACAATAGTTTGTCTTCGAATACCATGAGCATGGGTGGAGCATAGAAAAAATCATGTAAGGCATGAGATTTGTATTCACCACCTCTACCATTCTGTAATATTTTAATACAATGACCACTTTCATTTTCAACCATGACCTCAAATTGTTGAAAAATAGCAAATGCATCAGATTTGTTCTTCAAAAATAAACCCATATTTTTTGTGAAAAATCATCAATGAATGTTAAAAAATACTTAGCTCCTCTAAGAGATGAAGTTCTCATGGGCCCATATACATCATTATGTATAAGTTCAAGTCCCTGAGTTGCTCATGTTTTTCTATTATCACATTTGAACAGATGATGCTTCCCTGCAAGACATGATTCACATACACCATTCTCTTCTTCAATATTAGGAAAACCATTAACTAGATTATGTTTAAGAAGCACTTTTAAATAAAACTATTTATATGCCCATATCTTTCATGCCATAACGGATTGTTTAAAGTCGAGCATGCTAAAAAAGCTTGTTGTTGTTGTGGTACACCATCAAACTTATACATATCATTACATCTCAACCCTCTATAAATGATATTATTATTGTGAACTTTAATCATGTAATGTTTCTTATCAAACAAAACTGTATAATTTTCATCAGTAATCTTATTAACAGAAAGCAAGTTGGTCTTTAATCATAGAATGTACGAGGCATTCTAAATAGTTTTGATAGAATCTCTTGAAACCCTCATAGGTACTTCACCTCTTCCTTGTACCTCATGAATGTTGCCATCGCCAAGAATAATAATCTCATTATCATAGGGAAAAAATTCAAAAAAGACTTCTTGCTTAGCAGTCATATGTTTGGTGGCCCTCAAATCAATATACCGATAAGATTGAGAAGCAAATATATTAGTATGAGAAGCCATAAACAAATAATCAACATCAAGTTCATTATGGAGAACCATGGTACAACTCTACAAAATGATCGTGATGTCTTCCCCCTCTACTTATTCCTCTAGCATATCCTCTACCTCTATTCCTATCAGCCTCATGTCTTTGCTTAAGATAACACTCTTCTTCATTACGATTGTTCTTACTACAATAGTTGCAATGATTATAACTTTGAGAAGTAACTTCTCCTAGTTTATTTGAAGAATTTTTCCTCCAATTGGGATGCCAATTGTGTCCTCCTCTACAACCTTGGCCTCTTCCTTTGTGTCTACTTGTGAAATCTCTATATGGTGTTGCAAGGTTATGTTTCTTGAGTTGTTTATCTTCTTGAAGTAGTAGTCGTACTGCTTCTTCAAAAGTAGAAACTTCATTGTGAGAAGACACACAAAAAGATGTTACAAAATTTTGATACACATCAAGTAGCCTATTAAGTAGAATGGTGATGAACTCTTCATCTTTAATATCCATGTCAATGGATGATAAGTCATTTTTTGAGTTCCTACAAATGTTGGACATGATCAGTAACTGAATCAAATGTTCACATCTTTAAACTAGTTAATTTATTTCGCAACAATAGAATTCAAAGTTCATTGGAGGTTTCATATAAATTATTTAACTTCATCCAAACATCAAGGGAAGTATGAATACCACGAATGCGTGGGAGATATCATCTTCCAAAGAAAATGTAAGAATAAGTAGTGAATTTTTATTTTTCTTCGTATAATCATTAGTCATGGGATCAGGTTTTGGAGTTGTCCGAGTGACTAGTTCCCAAAGATCATGATAAGATAAAATCAGTTCCATCTTTTGTTTCCAAGTGGGATATTTTTTCCCATTTAACTTATGAGACTCAAGCATCACAAATTTTTTATTATTGGCCATTTGTCTAATTTTAAAAAAATAGTGCTTATAACTCCCAAAAAAAACTTATTACTTCTTAAAAAATCCAAGTGTGCATAAAATCCAAGAATTTAAATTACATAATAATTGTACCTTTGTCATCTGTCATCTGTACCTAATGAATATGTACATTGTACTTCATTGCAGTTCCATACATTGTTTTAATTGCTAGAACCACACACCATAGAATTCTACAGTATAATTATTTTAATGATTGAGCCACTATACAAAAGATCGTCCGCACATTTTTAAATAATTGCGTTGTATTCTAATGAACCGTCTGTACACAGTACAAATTGAATTCAACAGTCTCCCATACATAAAATAACAAATTGTTGGAATAATTCTTGGTAAATTGACTGAAGATGTCGTATTGTGTATTAAATGAATTGCCATACGGGCACTTGGATAAGCGTGAAGGAAAATGAGGTGAGGGGGAAAATCAGAGCGAGGAGGGTTTCAACGAGGGTTACTGTGTAGGGAGGATTTCAGGTTTCAGGTGGTGGGTGTGGATACATTGACCTGATATCACGGGGGTTGTGCATTCCATGGTGCTTAGTAGTGGGAACTTGTTTTTTGTAGGGTTAACCTTTTTCATCTAACAATATTGTCACTATCTGTCATGGGGTTTTCCGTTTTGGACACATTTACTCGACTTTCTTTGGGTTGTTGTTAATCACTTGGGAGCCACACCTTGTTTGGGTTACAGGGGTACTTCTAGCTTGACAGGTTTTTTGGGGTTATTGACTATCATGGCAAGTGTATTATCTGACATTACCAGCTTGCCATCAGTTGGGATTTTGGGCGGGTATACACTTGAAGAAAAGACATGTCACGTTCCCTCCTATCATCTCGACCCACAGAAGGAACACGAACACAACAATAGGGGATGGGGGTGTCTAATTCTTCCCCTAAGCCCATATGATGAAGTTTACAATTTACTAAAATTCATAATTGAAATTACACAACAGAACTAAATCTGATTAATGCATCTACAACATGCAATACTAACAACATATTTAACACAAGCAAAATGATGAAACAATTAGATATGAACCAACCTCATGTTTAGGCTTATACACATGCTTCCCACTAATTAATTCCATGTGATCACTTCATTCAAATTGACTTGAAATAACAGATAATCATAACATAGGAATTAACATAATTTAGAACCACAGAGAGCACTTATCTTTTAAGGAAGTTGTCCAAGCAACTGGATATGTGAGAGCAACGTTCCACCCAACCATAGGTCTCTGTCCAACCTATATTCTTTTCAGCTGAGACACCACCCCCGAGCTGGGCTATGTATCCACTAAGGAGGAACTAAACAAGCTCACTCACAACCATGGTTTCACACAAACAATCATGCTAAGCTAGTACACAGTTGAGTTTATCAAGCATGCAAAGAGACAAATGAGGAGGATGCTAAGCCAGTGAGCTCAACCACAGAGCTACATGCATCTCAAACTAAACTCAAACAGCCTTGGCACCCACAATACCTACCACAGCCAACACAAGGAAGGTCCCCTTCTCTGCTACACAGTCCCTCAGGCATCCCTTCCCTCCAGTGCTCTTCAGGGTGGGCATAGAAAGGTCCAATATGCTAAATATTTGAGATTCTATCCTTCACTGGGTTTGTCAAGCAATTCCAACCTCTGTTCTATCTTCTTCTCTGTCATTCATGCTTGGATTTTCTCAATTCTATGGCCAAATGACTATGTCACGTAATTGGATTTTTGGGCTATCAAATATGGGTTTTCCTATGGATTTCTGGGCAACTAACACTCTCAAATTTTCCCCAAGGTTCAGGTCTATGGATCCCCCATTGGATTTCATTGTCCACACAATTTTCTGGGCGTTTTTAGCACCTAAAAACGTGGCTTAATTCTGGGTTGCGATTTCGGGTTTTTCTCACTGCTGGGAATGTGTAATGGATGAAAACTGATGCTTAGATTTTCAACAATGGAATGGGAATGAGGGGAAATGAATTCTCATGAGGTAGAGTGACTTGTGGGTCAAGGAAATAGAGCCCATACTCTACCATACGAATTTTTGGGCTACCCATGCTCCATTGAATCCATGGACTGATTTCATCAACTACTTCCTTAAAAAAAAATTAATTGTCAGCAAGGAAAGTCAAATGGGTTCTCAAGATGACATTTGGCAGCATGGGGTTCAATCCCACAACCCCCTCACCTCTTCCTAGTGGATACACATGGCCCCCTCTTATTAGTTGCTTCCATAGCCAGCTTTTGGCATTTTATTGCAATATTAATATTTACATCATTTTACAATGTTCCATGGCTTAATAGCACATGGATAACATAATATCAAATTATTTTCCTTTTAAATAAAATTGGGCATCCACTAGCGGGGCCTTGGCCTTGAGTTCCACGCTAGGAAAACATACATTGCATGTATACAATATTTACATTAAAAGCCGATATATCCTAAGGGTCAAAATGGGGGTATTACAACACAGATGTTGAGGACCCAATACTTTGTGGGAACATTGAGGGCTCACCAACAAAACTTGGATCCGACAACGAGTCGGATTTCTATAATCCCTTTTCCCCTTCCAGACGTGGTGTTGGTCAGACTAGAAGTTCTAGTGAATGGGCCCAGAGACATAGACATTCTAAGGCCTTAAAGATGCATGGTGAGGGTATTGAGATGACCCTCAGCAAGGATTTTCAATTCAGCAGAGTCATCAGTTTCTCTGCTCATGCTTTGGTGGGTAAACTATGCTTTACGAGTATTATCCGATCAGACCTTTTGTCCTGGTTCAATGAACAATGGAAACCAATTATGTTGTATGCACCGCGGGTACATATGCTCCTTAATAATTGGGTTGTGTTTCATTTTCTGGACGAGACCCATATTGAAGCTATCTTGGGGAGGCAATGGGCCATTGGCACGGGATCCTTGTGTCTAAAGCGGTGGCATATTGAATTTAATCCGATTACAGAGTAACTGATCCAAAATCACTTATGGGTTCTATTGAAGGGCTTTTCTCTTGCTTTGTGGTCCAGGGATGTTTTCATGACCCTGGAAGACTAGATTGGTAAATTTATCTATTTTGATGACAAATCCTTTTATCATGAAGACAAGCACATGGCATGGGTGCTCACTGAGATTGATGTATCCCTGGGTTTTCCGGAATCCATCTGGATTAAGTGGGGTGACAGGTCATTTACTCAGGATTTGGACTATTGGAGAACCCTGTTCCGTTGTTTTACTTGTGGGGAGGCGGGCCATGTCAAGAAGGAATGCAGTAGGTCACAAATTTCTTATGCCCCTGTAACCCAGGTGAATCATGTCACACAACAATGTTATTCTCCTTCGGACATTGCCCCTTCACTATCCAGGTATGCACTAGATTCATCTTCTTTATCGAGTAAGCTACAAACCCTTTTTCCTGATTTCTTTAATACAAGGTGAGTGAAAAAATTGGCCCTCTTAGAAGGTTGGGGTTTGAAACCTGTTACAGTGATTTCTCTCGAGGATCATGTAGAGGCACTTTTGGTTAGCTCCTCGGTTGATAAATATATTCCGGTGGATTCCAGAATTCTCCCTGTTAATTTTGAAGGTCTTTCTCTTAAATATGATCTACAAATTATGCGGGATGAGCAAGACATTTTACACTCCTTGCATACTAGTCCTGTTGATTTTCCTTCACACATGATACAAGGGGATGACCTTCCCTTTTCAGATGGGCTACATTCTAGTATTTTTGGAATTTCTGTTGTTGACATTGTTGAGTCTCAGGATTTACCGTCTACCTCAAATGTGACTATGAGGAAGCGTAATGGGGGTAGATGAAGAAAGGATCTTGCTAGGTCCTCAATGGGAGGTTCTCTTGGAGATATTTTTTTGGAAGTTGAGTCATCCATTGGTCCTTCATGTGGAATATCATATGCTTTGGTTACCGATATTTTCAGGCCCCTTAGAGCACAGTCGTTTGGAGGTTACACCATGATCATTATTTCTCTCAATATCTGTGGGGTGGGGGGCGCTCCCAAATATAACGCCCTATGAAGGTTATTGGATACTGTTAGACCTTATCTGGTACTCTTTCAAGAAACTATGGCAAATTGTGGGAAGGCTAGAGCCTTTATTTGGCATTTATTTCCAACTTGGCATTGTTGTGTGGTTGCAGCTATTGGAAAGTTCGGTGGGTTATTGTCAGCTTGGGACCCATCCCTATTTGCATTTAGCTCTTTCTGTGTTGGGGTGGGAATACTCTTGGTGGGGAAGCATCGTTTGCTTCACTCTACATTACATATCTTAAATGTATATGGCCCTAATCAGGACAAGATTTATTTTTGACAAGATCTATCGGAGTCTGGTCTCTTTGATATCCCATCTATGATTCTTGCAGGAGATCTAAACATCACTTTGTCTGCTCAGGAGTCTTGGGGAACAAATGTTATTATCCCTACTAATTTATGTGGGTTTAGTGATCTTTTTGAGCATCATAGTCTTATCGATATTGAGCCTAGGCCTTTCTTACGAACCTGGCAAAATGGGTGTTTTGGAATTGATGCTATTGCTAAGCAGATGGATCGCTTTTTAATGCATGAAGATCTTCGGGGGTCATTGGAAATTTGTTGTTCATGGGTGGAAAGTGCTAAGATTTCAGATCACCAACCTATTGTCCTTAAAATAGGAAATGGCATATTTCCTACTAAATTCCCTTTTAAGTATTGCACCATTTGGTCCAAGTCTCCTAATTTCATAATACTGGTTAGAAATCTGTGGAATTATTTTATCGCTGATAATTATGATTCTACCATGTATAGACTTCCTATATTTTTGATATTTTTAAAGGAAAAAGTGGCACCCTAGATCAAAGAGAAAAAGTAATTATTATTCACAGATTTGAAGACAACTGAGGATACTTTGGAAACTCTATATGCAGGTCCATTTGAGGATACAGTCTCTAGTCCGATTTCTTCTATCGTCGGAGATCTTGAAGAGAAGAAGGCATCTCTTCTCAAGTCTGAGGAGGAATTTTGGCGCATTAAGAGAAAATCCATTTGGCTCAACAACGGTGATAAAAATACAAAATAAATTCATGCATATGCGTGCAATCGCAGAAAAAAGAGGGAAATTTGAGAGATTAGTGATGAATCAGGTAAGGTATTTTCAGATCCGGTTGGCATTGCATCTACAACAGAAACACATTTTGCCTCTCTCTTTACTTGCCCAAAGTCCAACAATTTAGAAGATCAATTCAAAATCTTACAGGTTATGCCGACGATTTTTACTGAGCAAGCTTGTATCTCTATCTTAGGTCTAATTACACTGACAGAAATTGATGTTGTGTTAAGAAGTATGGAAAGGGACAAGAGTCTGAGGCCTAACGGATGGACATGTGAGTTTTTCATACAATTCTTCGACATTTTGGGTCCTAAGCTAGTTAGACTGGTTGATGAAGCTCGGTGCACTGGTAGGGTTGTGGGGGGACTTAATGCCACTTTCATTGCATTGATTCCAAAGTCCACTAATCCTTATACTTTTCAGGATTACATGCCTATATCCTTGTGCAACTTGATCTATAAAATCATTTAAAAGACTATTTCTCTTCGAATCAAAGTTGGTGTTTCACTTGGGATATCTAAAGAACAATTTGGATTCTTACATCAAAGATTTATCTTTGATGCTATTGGAACTGCTCGGGAAACTCTCCATACTGCTAAGATCAAGAAGCTACAGTCTGTGATTTTAAAACTTGACTTGGTGAAATATTATGACTATGTTGATTGGTCTTTTCTAAGGTTATTGCTTTTGAATGCTGGTCTAACTTATGAAATTACATAGTGGATCATGGGCTGCATTTCTTCGGAAAATTTTGTTGTTCTCCTAAATGGTAGTCCCACATATTTTTTCAAGGCTTCACGCGGGTTAAGGTTGTTAGATTTTTATCATTTAATTCAATATGATCTAGGATCTTATGTGAGAGAATAACAAGCACAACAAATCAATCACAAGAGACAATAGACACAAAGCATTTCACCGGGGAAACCATAAAGGAGAAAACCCCGCAACTTCCTCTGAGATAGAATGAGCAATGATACAAAACCCCAAAACAAAGAGATAGACTCCAACAGCTCCTCCTCCTCCACTTGTGCACACTTCTCATTTGTATGAATGAGTGAGTGAGTGAATGATCAAATGAGAGAGTCACACTCTCTATTTATACTTTACTTCACTTTCCTTTTACCCTAACTGGGCCGACCTCTCGTAGGAGGGTCTAATAACCCATCACAACATGACTTAGGGCCGGCCCACTAGGGGAGTCTAATAACCCTATCAAATACAATAATGACCTTCCCAATCAGAGGAATGACACCTCTCCGTCGGAAGTACAATGTCATATGAATACAATATAAAATATACAAGTGAAATACATTCTGAAGTTATAAATAAATCAACACTCCCTCTTAACTAGGAAGGTATTCTCTTGACATAGTTCATCGTCACAAGTCTTCATCACTGGATCATCATCAAAGCTGAACCATCATCATCACTGCTCCTGCTATCTTGACCATCAATCTCCAATCTACTCATCATAGGAAGTTCTACAGAGCCATCCCTTTTTCATGCTGGATGTAGGCCTAGCCTCCATGTAGGTATTCATCATCTCTGCGAGCAAGACATCCAGTGGGTACATCTCAAGACTTATTATATGCCTCTGCAAAACCTACAAGATCATCCAGGACTAATTATATGCTACTGCAAAACTTGAAGGAGCATCCCAGGACTGATTATATGCCACTTGCAAAACCTTCAAGATCTCCCAGGACTGATTATATGCCACTACAAAACTTGAAGGAGCATCCCAAGACTGATTATATGCCGCTTGCAAAACCTGTGTACCCTACTTTCACCTTATCATCTACCACCATTCGGGGAAGGCTCCAGCCCTTACTTTTTCACCATGGGAGAACACATCTACCACCATGTGAAAAATGGCTTCAGCCCTTACATCTACACCATGGGAGAACACATCTACCACCACGTGAGAATGGCTCCAGCCCTTACATCTACACCATGGGATAACACTTCTACCACCATGTGAGAATGGCTCCAGTAATTACATCAACGACCATGGGAGAACACATCTACCACCATGTCGGAAAAGCTCGGCAATTACATCAACAGACATGGGAGAACACATCTACCACCATGTCGGAAAATCCTGACAATTACATCAACGACCATGGGAGAACACATCTACCACCATGTCGGAAAATCCCATGTGCATCTGCGTATTCCGGACTCATTACTTCCCCTTGGAAGGAACCTCTATTTGAAGTACACCAAGCTTCTCTCTAAAGTATTCAAACTTCACTCTAGCCAGTGGCTTGGTCAATACATCGACTATCTACTCGTCTGTCACAACATACTAGAGCTTCACTGCTCCTCTCTGCACCATATCCCTGATATAGTGGTACTTGATCTCAATGTGCTTCGACTTGTCATGGAACACTGGGTTCTCAGACAACTTCACACAACTCTAGTTGTCGCAATGTATACAAGTTGCGTCCAACTGGAGATCAAACAAATTAGACAGTAGCTTCCTTATCCATACTGCCTCACAACTAGCCGAACAAGTTCCAACATAATCTGCTTCGGCTGTACTCAGTGCCACGCAGGACTGTTTCCTGCTAAACCAAGAGATCACACCTGATCCCATACTGAAGCAGCACCCCGAAGTGCTCTTCCTATCAATGGCACTGCCTTCCCAATCCGAATCAACATAAACCTCTATGTTAATCTTCTGATTCACATCATACTTGAGCCCATAATCAACCGTACCCCTCAGGTATGTCAGAATATGCTTTGCAGCAATCAGGTGAACATGTCTAGGATCCGTCATGAACTGGCTCAATGTGTTCACAACAAAGCAAATATCTGGTCTCGTATTCGTCAGGTACATCAAGGACCTAATCATCTGATGATACATCGTGGCATCAACCAACTTTGATGAAGCATCACACAATAGCTTCAGGTTCGATGCCATAGGTGTGGCCATGTCCTTGCATTCCATCATCTCAAACCTCTTCAGGATCTCTACTGCATACTTCCCTTGTCCAAGGAAGATTCCATCTGCACTCTGCCACACCTCCATGCCTAGAAAATAGTGCATCATACCCAAGTACTTCATCTCTAACTCAGCATCAAGCTTTCTCTTCGTATCAACAATCAATCCATCCTTACCTATCACAAAAAGGTCATCTACATACAGTAGGAGTGTCACTGGATTACCTTCCTCAACCTTGTAGTAAAAGTTGGAATCTGCTTTACTCTTGGTAAATCCCAAACTAGTCAGGAAGTTGTCTATCCTACCGTACCATGTCCTGGTTTCCTGTTTCAAACCGTACAAGGCTTTCTTCAGTTTTCACACATGAGTCTCCCTGTCATGTGTCTCAAACTCGAGTGACTGCTCCACATACACTTCCTCTTCTACTACACCATTCAAGAACGTTGTCTTGACATCCATCTGGTGTATCTTCCATTTCATCACTGCAGCCAGAGAAAGTACTAATTTGATGGAAGTGTATCTGGATACAAGTGCAAACGTCTCTTCATAATCGATCCCTTCTTTTTGGGAGAAGCCACGTGCCACAAATATTGCCTTGTACTTCTCTATGTTGCCATCTGCTACATGCTTATCTTGTAGATCCATTTGGAAGTCACTACAGACTTCCCTTCTGGTCTCGGTACCACATCCTAGACATCATTCTTCATGATCGACTAGTACTCCTCAATCATGGCATCCTTCCATTCTTTCTTCTCAGTTGCTTCCTCATAGTTGGAAGGTTCTTTGTCAATGATGTCACATAGCAGGGCTACATAACTGGTGTATGGCTACGGTCTCTTGCTTTCTCTCTGCATACCTTCTGAAGCACCATACCTTTCTGCCTCTTGAATTACTTCTCGTAGCCATGCTGGTTTCCTCTTGTGAGAATTCTTTTCACGGGGTGGATCTACAGGTTCCTGTGGATCTTCCATCCCACGATCTTCATTGTCTTCTAGATTTACTTCATTCATTATTGTATCTCGATTCATGGGTACTTCTGATTCTTCAATATCTTCAATTGGTATCTTCCTGGATCTGTGATATGTTGAGTCTTCGTCGAATATTACATCCCTACTAATGTCAATCTTCTTGAATATTGGGAAATATATTTTGTAAGCCTTTGAGCTTTCACTATATCCCACAAATATACCCTTCTTTCCTGAATGATCTAATTTTGTCCTCTTCTCTTTCGGAATGTGTATGTACACAGGGAAACCAAATATTTTGAGATGGCTGACCTCTGGTTTCTTTCCGGAGAAGACTTCTTCTGGTGTCTTGTTGTCAAGTACTCTATGTGGAGTACAATTTTGTACATACACAGCTGTCCTAGCAGCTTCTTCCCATAGATGCATAGGAAGATCTTGGTCATGAAGCATTGCCCTTGCTGCTTCCATAATTGTTATATTCTTCTTCTCCACAACTCCATTCTGTTGTGGATTATATGGAATGGTCAAATCCCTCTTAATCCATGAATCTCTGAATAATTTCTTGAAGTCTTCTAATGTGAACTCTCCGCCATTATTTGACCGAAATGTCTTGACTTTCTTTTCTGTTTGGTTCTCGATCAAGGATTTGAATTCCTTGAACTTATTGAATACTTCATCCTTGTTCTTCAAGAAATATACCCAAGTCTTCCTAGAAAAATAATCAATGAAGGAAACATAATATACATACCCACTCAAAGAGCTAACTCTGACATTGAACCACATACATCAGAGTGGATGATTTCCAAGATTCCTTTTGCCTTGCTTTCGCTACTTGGACATGGATTCTTTGTATTCTTTCCTTTCACACATCCTTTGCAAATTCCTTCATGCTTTGCTTGAGTTTCTGGAAGACTTTCAACATCTTTGCTTGCAAGAGATAGTGCTCTATAGTGCACATGTGCAAGCCTTCTATGCCATAATTCACTTGGCTCCATGGATTTATGGACCAAGGCTTGTTCAGGTTGGCCCTTTAGTTTGTATAGTCCTCCCTCTTTCTCTCCAATCACTACTGCATCATCTATATTCTTTCCTTTAGGCCACATAAGAATTTGGCCATCTACAAATGCAACCCTCATACCTTTTTCATCCAATGCAGAGATGGAGAGAAGGTTCTTCTTTAGTCCTGGTACAAATAGAACATCTTTCATCTTCATAGAATTTCCAGAGTCTAGCTTATAAGAGGCTTCACCACTTCCTTTTATAGGATACTAGTAGTCATCCCCAAGTTTCACTTTGTGGGGTGACTCATGTTCAGATATATTTGTAAAGGATTCCTTGAATCCAGTCATATGCTTGGAAGCCCCACTATCTATAAGCCAATCATTGCTACCATGTGTGATAGTTCCCGTGAGGGCAGAAATCAAAACATACTCTTCATTGCTTGAAGAATCTTCACTTTCTTCTCTAGCCCTCTTCCTGGGAGGTTCATCATCATCTACAGTGTGAGCATGATGTCTTCTCTTGTTGTTATTCTTCTTGTGGGAGCTGCTTTTGTTCCTGGGACAATCTATGGAATAGTGTCCCTTCTCATCACAAGTATAACATCGAATGTGAGAGATATTTCTAATAGATCCTCCAAAGTTCTCTTTCCGGTTCTGGTGGTGGTGATTACCCTTCTTGTGATGAGGATGCTCCCTCTTGTTGTAATTCTTCTTGGTGTGTGCTGTGAGAGCTTGGTCTTCACTACCCATCTTTTCTTCTCGAGCTATAATTCGAGCTTCTTCCTATGAGCACTCCTCCCATAGTCTACTGAATGTGATGAGCTTCTTCCTTGCACAAATTCCTTGAATGAAGGAATCCCATGATCTAGGGAGACCATTCAAGGTGGTCAGCACTACTTCTCCATTCTCTATATCTTCTCCCACAGCTTCAAGTTGTTCCTTTATCTGAGAGACCCTTGAAAAATAGACTGCATGGTCTCTGCATTTTGAATCTTTACATTCTTCAATTGGTTCCGCAATGTCATCTTTCGATTTATGTTCTTTCCTTCAAATAGCTTGGTCAAGGAATCAAACATCTCCTTGGGTGTCTTTAGAGATGACACATGTGGTATGAGATGGTCCTTGATAGAATCTGCAATGATCCTCTTGGCCTTGACCAAGTTCTTCTTATGTAAGGCCTTAGCCTCATCTCCCTCTAGGACTAGAACCTCTTCACTTATGTAGGTATCCAATTGATTCTCTTCTAGGATTAACCCAATGCTATACTTCCATGCTCGGAAGTTATCATCCCCTTCAAGCTTATCCTCAAGATTGGTGTGGTGAGACATCTTAATGAGAAACTCAAATGGAAATAAAAGATTTAGATCTTACCACTTGATCTGCTGAAACTGGATCTGGAGCTGGCTAGGGTTTGACAGAGAAACCCTAAAAATCCAAACTTGGAATTTCAAACTTCTGTCTGGACAAGGAGATGCAATTGACTGAGGCGGGCAAGCTGGTGTGCTCAGATTTTGAAAAATCCAAAAATTGACCCTCCAAAAGTGACCTACGAATTTCGGATCTGCAACTTCTGCCAAAATGTGGTTTTCTGTTCTAAAAGTCAAATTAGGGTTTGAATTTCCTAGAGATTCACCCAACCAAAAAGTTTGATCTTGGTCTCTAAATTTATATTTTGCCGAGGAGAACAATCCTATGCTGAGAGCACTCCAAAATTCCACTTATGTCAAAATCCCTAATTTCCCGCAGTAGTGACATGCCAAAAACTGAAAATGCTCAGAATCAAATTCTGTTTCGACAGAAAGATGCGCCTTCCTTAGGAGAGTTATCCTAGCCTCCTACCTTTGATGATCTGTGGAAAGAGACCCAAAAATTAAGAATCCCTAGCTTCCGTAGCTGCACAATGTCTTCTTCTTAGGTTAGCTCTAATACCATGTTAGAGTTTTATCATTTAATTCAATATGATCTTGGATCTTATCTGAGAGAATAACAAGCACAACAAATCAATCACAAGAGACAATAGACACAAAGCATTTCACCGTGGAAACCATAAAGGATAAAACCCTACAAATTCCTCAGAGATAGAATGAGCAATGATACGAAACCCCAAAACAAAGAGATGGACTCCAGCAGCTCCTCCTCCTCCACTTGTGCACACTTCTCACTTGTATGAATGAGTGAGTGAGTGAATGATCAAATGAGAGAGTCATACTCTCTATTTATACTTTACTTCACTTGCATTTTACCCTAATTGGGCCGACCTCTCCTAGGAGGGTCTAACAACCCATCACAACATGACTTAGGGCTGACCCCACTAGGGGAGTCTAAAACCCTATCAAATACAATAATGACCTTCCCTATTGGAGGACTGAAACCTCTCCGTCGAAAGTATAATGTCATATGAATACAATATAAAATATACAAGTGAAATACATTCCGAAGTTACAAATACATCAACAAAGGCAGGGTTGTCCATTGTCGCCTCTTCTATTCATCCTGGTCATCGAAGGTTTGATCAGTCTCATACTTCATGCAAAGGACTCTGGTAATATTAAAGGTATAAAAGTTTCACATCATCATTCCATTACTCACTTATTATTTGTAGATGGTGTACTCTTATTTTGTCTTAGGGAATAGAAAGAGTGGTTGCAATATAAGTATATCTTGGATACTTTTTGTCATGCCTCTGAGATGAAAATCAGTTATCCAAAATCCTGTATATATTCATTAAATTTGGAGGAAGGGGAATTGGAATACCTGCAGGACACTTTTACTTTGGATATTAAGGATTTGACTTGTGTATTGACTTACTTAGTGTATTTCATCAAACCAAATGCATATTTGGTTTCAGAATGGATGTGGCTGGTACAAAAAGTGGAAAAAAATATCTCTAATTGGTTGCACAAGAAACTGTCTATGGGGGTAGACTTGTTTTATTAAATTCAGTCCTGGCAAATATTCCTATATATTGGTTTTCACTTGCAAAGGTACCAATCTCCATACTGGACAGAATTCGAAGATTTTTCTTCAATTTTCTTTGGAAAGGCACTTCTGTATATAGTGGTTGTCACTTGGTATCTTGGAAAAGATTGTTTGTGCCATACTCATGTGGTGGATAGGGAATTAAGAACGTTTTTTGGATATACCGGTCTTTACACCTAAATAGTATATGGAGAATCCTATTTGATGGAGGTCTTTGGGGTCTAATCATTCGGGACAAGTATTTATCTCAGAGCTCGGTGATATGATGGATTAGAAGGTTAAATAAGCGAGTCAATCAGTGTTCAATGGTATGGGATGGCCTGATCAAAGTTGCACCTTATATTCAATGGTGGCTAACTTGGCATATTGGGTATGGCTTCCAGGTTAGGATTGGAGAAGATATGATCTTGGGTTTTTCATGTACAAATATTTTTTCTAGATCATCCCTACATACTTTACACCAGAATGGTATTATTTTCTTAAATCAGGCCATAATTTAACCGATCAGTGGGTGTTATGGAATCCAGATACTGGTTAAGGGTTGAAGATCTAGATCTAAATGGGGATGTGGCTAGAAAATGGGACCTATATGTTGACGATCTTGTTCATGCTAGTATAATATTAACAAATGATCTTGATGCCCTGTATTGGTCTTTCGGTTGTGTTGATGGGTCTATCACTACTGCATTAGCATATCAGGCTATTGCATCGATCACTATTGATAATGCACCCAACAGGTGGTATAAACAACTTTGGAGCTGCCACATTCCTGTGAAGATTAAAATATTTATCTGGCTTGCTTGCAATAATAGAATCTTGACAGGTGATCGTTATAGGATGCACAGAGGTATAGGACCAAGTGTTTTTTATTTATGTTTAAGGGAAGAAGAATTGGCATTACATCTATTCACCCGGTGTCCATTCACATTACAGATATGGGAGGAAATATCTGCTAGATTTTGTTTTTTTGGTTCATGGTCGGGAGATACTCTATAGGCATTTCTTTATACTTGGTATAGACTACACTCTTACAACTATACCTTACCATTATACTTCCTTTGGGGTCTGTGGCAGTTTAGGAATTCCATTATGTTTGAAGAGAAACATTACACTCTTTGCGAGGTGATCCACTTCATCATGCCATATGTGGGTAATTATTGTGCTTTTAATCCTAATACCAAAACTAAGCTTTGTGTGATTCTGATTATGGATTTTACATCCCTTGTGGGATTTTTCGATGGAGCAGCACAACTTGGTAGATGTGGAGCAGGTGGGATCTTGATTTCAGATCATCAACAACATTGGGAAGTGTCTTTTGGGTGTGGAGTTGGGAGTAATACCAGGGCATAATTAAAGTCACTTTGGGGTCTCTTAACACTAGCAAATCGCTATGAGATTAACAAGATTCATTTATATGGTGATTCTAGTGCTATCATTCAGTGGATCATGGGGAAACACAGGCTACAAGTACCCAATTTGATTTTTTGGAAATAGAGAACTCTGGTACTACTTAAATCTTTTTCTGTTATTACTTTCTCCCGTGTGAGTAGGAATTACAATTGTAAATTTTCCTTAAAACCTAGCTCGGACTAAAATCATGCCAATTAATTACTTTCAATCACCCAATGGTTTCTTAACTGTTTAATTTGCAGCGGAAATAAATACTGAGAGATATACCAGTCAATCACACCAATAGAAACAACACAATATTTTCGGGTATAAACTCCTAGAAAAAACCCAACTTGAGAAAACCTGTGCAGCAGCATGAGAGTATATTTTATTTCAGAAAATATAGAGCTTGTTACAAATCAGAAAAATGATTTTTTAACCCAATGGAAAAATCGAATCACACATAAATATTAAGAAAAAACCTATCAGATTGGCACGGAACCCGAGGCAGCTGATCTGCTACAGCTGTACGGATTCCGTACGGACTGTACAGATTCCGTACAGATTATATGGACTATCCTGCTGGTTGTTGTACAGATACCTCAACCTGTCCTTCATGTATCTCTCTCCTTCTGCATTGTCCTGTTCCTTCTTTCGCTGCTCCTCCGTCTTCTTCTCTAAAAACTTCTCTCTCACACTCCTTTCTCTTTCGTCTCTGTCGGAATGCAATTGTGTCCTCTCCACCAATTTATATTTCTCTTATAACCCAATGCTAAGTGAATAACCTAATCTCACTATAGATCTAAGGTTAATATCCTCCGGTGAGAATGAATGGCCAAGATTAGATCTTGCCATTACTTTAATTTTTCGCTCATACTTTATAAAAAGTATTTTCATTAAGTCAATAATTAATTAATTTTCCAAACTAAACTTAGGAAAAGTTAATTAAATGCATTTTATTGGCTTCTTCAATTAATGTCTTCTGCATGCAAGGACACATGCATGCACAGAAGACCTTCCTCAGTTCCCATAATCTAACGCTCCCTCTCAACGAGGAAGGGATTCAGTAACAACCCCAACTTGTCTATGAACTTCATAAACTTGAGTTTGCAAAGTGCCTTGGTGAATATGTCTGCCACCTGCTCATCTATCTGAATGTACTCCAACCAAATGGTTCCTCTTTGAACATAATCTCTAAGGAAGTGATACCGGATGTCAATGTGCTTGCTCCTATCATGGAACACTAGATTCTCAGAAAGGTTGATACCACTGTGATTGTCACAGTGAACTATAGTAGTCTCTAGCTCACTCTCGAATAATCCTGAGAGCAACTTCCTCAGCCACATCCCCTCACATGCAGCCATACTGGCTGCCATGTACTCAGCCTCACCTGAGCTCAATGAAATTGACTTCTACTTCCCGTTGAACCAAGAGACAACTCCTGACCCAATGCTAAAGCAACAACCTGAAGTGCTCTTCCAATCCTCTACACATCCTGCCCAGTCAGCATCTGTGAAACCTACCGACTGTATACTCCCACTGCGCTCATAAACCAATCCATACTCCATTGTCTCTATGATGTAGCGAAGTATATGCTTTGCAGCTGTCCAATGTACTCTTCGAGGGTTCACCATGAACTGACTCAAAGAGTTGACTGCAAAGCCGATGTTTGGTCGAGTGTTTACCAGATACATAAGCGACCCGATAAGCTTCCTATACAGAGTAGGATCAAACTCCTCTGATCCTAATACATCAATCTTCCTCCAATTGGAAACTAGAGGTATAGCCATAGACTTGCAGTCCTCCATCCTGAATCTCTTCAAGATCTCAACTGCATACTTCCCCTGTCCAATGAAGAAGCACCCATCTCTCTACCAAACCTCTAGATCCAAAAAGTAATGCATAAACCCAAGGTCTTTCATCTCAAACTCTGTTGCAAGGTTGGACTTGCAATCCCCAATCAGCCTCTCATCTCCTGTAAGAAATAGATCGTCCACATATAGGACCAGTATGAGAGGTCCCTGCCCTGACAAGAAGTACAGGTTATGGTTTGCCTCACTCCGCTGGAAACCCATATCTCGTAGATAGTTGTCAATCCTCGAGTACCATGCTCTAGGTACCTGTTTGAGCCCATAAAGATCTCTCTGCAGTTTGCATACATGAGACTCTCTACTCTCCACTTCAAACCCCTCTAGCTACTCAATATAAACCTCTTCCTCAATCACTCCATTGAGGAAGGCTGTCTTCACGTCCATCTGATGAACGCGCCAACCCATCTCTGTTGCCAATGATAGGATAGTCTGAATAGAAGAATACCTAGGGACATGGGCGAAGGTTTCCTCATATTCAATACCTTCCTTTTGCGAATACCCCTTCGCCACGAAGCGTGCCTTGTACTTCTCCACTCTTTCGTCTGTTGCATGCTTTACCTTATAGATCTATCTAGAACCCACCACCTTCTTTCCTTGTGGCCTCTGAACAACCTCCCATACCTGATTCTTCATGATTGAGTCATACTCCTCAACCATGGCCTCTTGCCACACGTCATGTTGTGCAGCCTCCTTGAAACTAGAAGGTTCAGATTCAATCAACTTTGTCATCAGTTCCATATAACTCATTCTATCTGGCGGTACGCTACGTCTGAAAGATCTCTGTGGAAGACTCACCTGTCTGGAATCCTGAACTGTGGACCTATACCACTTAGGACGTGGCCTAGTGTCTGCCCACTGCTGCTGCTAGATATCCTCCTCCTACTGTTGCCCATCCTCCCCATCAAAGATAGGAGGATCTTGTCCACCTGACTCTCTCTGACTACCAGAGCCTGTGCTCTGTGTCTGAATCTGTACCTGTGACTCCTCCAACTTGAATCCATTTGAGTCATCAGCTGGATGCTCCTGTGCTGGTAAGTCCATATATATTCTCAAGGATTTGTCCTCGTCAAACTGGACATCCCTGCTCACAATGATCCTCTTGCGAGCTGGGATATATACTCTATAAGCCTTGGAAGTCTCACTATACCCAACTAGAATCCCCTTCTCTCCAGAAGGATCCAGCTTCTTGCTAGTGTCAGCATGATTGTGAAAATAGTAGATACTCCCAAATATACGTAAATGACTCACGTCTGGTCTAGTACCTGTAAATACCTCCTCAGGTGTCTTCCTCCCCAATGCAGTGTGGGGACACCTGTTATGGACATATACTGTAGTCTGAAATGCCTCGACCCATAGGAATAGTGGTAATCCCTGATCAAATAACATGGCCTTGGCTGCACTCACCAGTGTCTGTTCTTCCTCTCCGCCACCCCATTCTGCTGTGGGGTATGAGGAACAGTGTGTTACTTCTTGATCCCCTCTGATGCGCAGTACTCCATGAACTCTCTTCCGGTGTAATCACCACCATTTTCTGTCCTCAATATCCAGATCTTCTTCCCTGTTTGGTTCTACACGAGAGTCTTGAACTCTCAGAACGGATCGAAGACCTCTTACTTGGCCTTCAGAAAATAGATCCAAGTTTTCCTGGAATAATCAACAATGAACGTGACGCAGTAACTGTAACCACTAAACGAATGAACACTTATCAGTCCAAAAACATCTGAATGCACCAAGTGTCTAAGACCCTCTCAGACTTGTGCTCACTATGTGGGAAAGGATTCCTGATGTTCTTCCCCAACGCACAACCCTTTCAATGGTTGTGCTTGTCCTCCTGAACTGAAGGAACTCTAATGGCTGCCTGTCTCAGATGCCTCAATGCAACATGGTGTACGTGTGCCATCCTCCTATGCCATAACTCACAATCACTACTGCTACTGCTGACCAGAGCCTTTGTAGGCTCAAACTGAAGTCTGTAAACCTTCCCGCTCCGAACCCCAATCACTCTGTCCAATCTTTAATCTGACCCATTAGGTTTGATATATACTTTCCTGTCATGGAAAGTCACTAGAAAACCCTTGTCTTCTAGTGTGGATACTGATATGAGATTCTTGGTCATCCCTGGGACATATAGCACATCAACAAAACTGATAGGATTTCCAGACTCCCTCTGAAACGATACAGTGCCAACACCCTGCGCCTGATACCGCGCATCATCTCCTAACTTAATGTGGATATTCACTCCACCCTCCTGTAAGCTCTTGAAGAACCCTCTGTGTCCTGTCATGTGACAAGATGCATCACTATCAACATACCAGATACTGCTGCTGGCGGAGCTTGCCATGCAAGCTACCAAACAAAATTTTTCCTCAAAACTAGTGCTAAACTCATCCACCTTTGCAGATCCTGCCATCTATGTGGTGTTGTTGTTGTTCTTCATCTCTGGGCACTGGGAAGCAAAGTGTCCATGGTTGTGACAAATGAAGCACTTGAATTTTTCCATGTCCAAGTTCTTCTTGCCACCCTTCTTCTTCTTTTCCTTCCCCTTACCTTTGCTTGTTATGGCTAGAGCCTCTTCACCCACGATCTGTGTAGCACCGTTGGATGAATTTGAACCTTGACCCATCCAGTTCTCTTCCTGTGCGAAGTCATCCCACAATCTCTGCTAGTCAGGGAGATTCTCTTGAGCCACAATGCCTTTGACAAAGACATCCCATGGCTTAGAGAAGCCATTCAGATCTATACGAACTAGCTCCTCATCCTTAGTCTTAGAGCCCATTGCTCCAAGCTCATCCCTAATCTGTGTGAGCCTTATAAGATAAGGCACCACTCCTTCACCCTTGGCTATATTGGTATTGTGCAATCTCTGCTGCAGCACCATCTTCCGGTTTTCATTCTTACTCTGGTAGAGACTCTCTAGAGCCTTCCAAATCTCTGATGCAGTTTTCTTCCCAGACAAGTGAGGGACTATGTGGTCCTTCACCCCATCCAAGATGATCAACATTTCCCTGGAGTCAATCTTCTTCCATCTAGCTAAATCTTCTAGATCTGTGGGAGCAGCCTTTGTACTATCAATGTGCTCTTCAACATCACCGACATCAAGGATCCTGGTGATCCTCTCTTTCCAAGTAGGAAAGTTATGTGCCCCCTGGAGTCTATCCTCAACTCTCAACTGTACGACCATAATGAAATAGTACCAATAAACTCTTGGATAGATATGTAGTGATCTATCCAAGCAATCTATTGCTATCTCTCAGTCTGCTCATAAGAGCTTTGATACCATGTAAATTTTCCTTAAAACCCAACTCGGACTAAAAGCATGCCAATTAATTACTTTCAATCACTCAAGGGTTTCTTAACTCTTTAATTTGCAGCGGAAATAAATACTGGGAGATATATCAATCAATCACACCAATAGAAACAACACAATATTTTCGGGTATAAACCCCCGGAAAAAACCCAACTTGGGAAAACTGGTGCAGCAGTATGAGAGTATATTTTATTTCATGAAATATAGAGCTTGTTACAAATCAGAAAATCGATTTTCAGCCCAATGGAAAAATCGAATCACACAGAAATATTAAGAAAAAACCTGTCAGATTGGCATAGAACCCGAGGCAGCTGATTTGCTGCAACTGTACGACCTAATGTACGGATTCCGTACGGACTGTCCTGTTGGCTGCTGTATGGACACCTTAGCCTGTCCTTCATGTCTCTCTCTCCTTATGCGCTTTCTTGTTCCTTCTTTCGTTGCTCCTCCGTCTTCTTCTCTAAAAACTTCTCTCTCATACTCCTTTCTCTTCCGTCTCTGCCGGAATGCAATTGTGTCCTCTCCACCAATTGATCTTTCTCTTATAACCCAATGCTAAGCGAATAACCTAATCACTATAGATCTAAGGTTAATATCCTCCGGTGAGAATGAATGGCCAAGATTAGATCTTGCCATTACTTTAATTTTTCGCTCATACTTTATAAAAAGTATTTTCATTAAGTCAATAATTAATTAGATCACTTTAATTAATTTTCCAAAGTGAACTTAGGAAAAGTTAATTAAATGCATTTTATTGGCTTCTTCAATTAACGTCTTGTCTTCTGCATGCAAGGACACATGCATGCACAAAAGACCTTCCTCAATTGTCATAATCTAACAACAATCAGTATGCATACTCATTATCTAAGAAGAGACTTTCACTGGTGGAGGGATGGGCACAGATCATCAAATATCAGGACAAACATGTAATGGAAGAGTTAGATGTTCGCATATACTGCATGGACATATTTTTGTATTTTTTTCCATTATATATATTTCTACTTAACATATATTTTGTAAGCCATAATTAGATCAATATTGCAGAAAGATAGAGGATAGAAGAGAAAGAAAATTATTTATGTACAAGTTTTTGTTGAGATCCAATTCAGAATTGTGGAAAAAGAATATAGATTCATGATATTTACTGATCCTATATGGATGATGTAATAGAAAATATGACTATCTGAAAGGATTAGATCAATGTGTAGTTTATTTGATTCATAAATGAATAACAAGAAGCTCTTTTTCTCCTCGAAAAAAAACACTGAATCACCATATGATAAAAATTGCCGCCATATAGAGAAAATATTATGGCAGTCAATATAATGTTGATTTTGATTTCGCTATATCGTATGCATGAACTAATTTGTTTGGCCAAATAAATTAGTTTGACGTTCGTATAGCCCAAAAATGACTTGCGGTCTCTGAAATTGTTGAAATTGATGTCCGCACAAATTTATTCAATGAATTTTGCCTAGAATTGTCATACAAATTGATGAATGAAATAGTACCAGAAATTTAATAAATCGTACGAATTGTTGAGCCAATTGTACAAATTGGTCCGTACAAGAAAATTTTGATGAGTCATACAAAAAAATTGTGATTGTATGAGTTAATTATCTCCGAGAATTGTCATCTTTACAAATAAAAAATCCGTTGTTTCTCTTCTTTATATTTCCCTTGAAATTTAAGTTGTCTTTTTCTCCAAAATTTTGGTGTGCCAAACTTTGTCTTGACACTGCCTTTGAGACTTCCCTATGCCACACTCACTGCCACGTTGATACCATGTTGAACTGAACTCAAAAATACGCAGAAGATGAACACGAGACAATCAAGGAGGAGTAATATTTTATTATGATGTGCATTGAAGTACATGAGGTGATGCATATATATCTATTAGGTCTCGTTATGTCAATTAGGAGCCACTCACACCTTTTTCATTAATACTTTTATTTAAGTATTATTGAGACCTAGATAATAATGTCATTTATAATTTATGGCATTTTTATTTATTACATCATTGATTATTTCTAGGAAAAATAAACATTACAATATTTAACAGAGAGCTCCTTTGAAAGCCAATAATCTTGGCAATATTATGTTGAACAACTAAATGAACACTAAAGAAGAAAATTTGGGATTTACTGTGGTTGATAGAGGTTCATGAAGCTTCCATAAAGAGATTGAGAACGCATTGCAGAGCTTTAGCCTCATGAATTGAAGGGATTCCAATCAACATAGTGTCATCCACGAATTGGAGATGCAAAGATACCAAGTCATTACCATGGAGATGAAAACCTTTAATTGCTCCTTCTGACATTGTTTCTTTGATTGATTTTCCTAGTCCTTCAACCATGAGGGAGAATAGAAAAGAGGATAGAGGATCCTCTTGTTAGATACTTCCATAGAGAGTGAATGTAGTGGAAGGTGAGCCATTAATCAAAATGGAGAAGAAAGTTGAAGAAGTGAGAGACATAATTCAATTTGTCCATTGTGTAGAGAAAAAGAAAGTTGAAGAAGTGAGAGACATAATTCAATTTGTCCATTGTGTAGAGAAACCAAAGGCTAACAAGATCTATTTAATATAGTCCCAACTTGTTTTGTCAAAAGCTTTAGACATATCTAACTTTATTATCATTCCAGATTTATTGGAGCTTTGCAACAAATGAATAGTTTCATGAGCTAGAATTATACCATCTATGATTTGTTGTCCTTCAACATGTCCCATCCACTCATAAAAAATAAGCCTAAGAAGAAGAGGTTTCAGTCTATTAGCAATGACCTTGTTGATAATTTTATATATGACACTTGATAAGGAGATTAGCCTGAATTTTCCTGTATTGGAAGCCATTTCTTATTTAGCAATCAAGGTGAGAAAGGTCGAGCTTAAGGCTAGTAAAACTTCAATCAGATTGTGGGATTCCTCTACTACTTCCCAAACTTCTGATTTTATGATTGATCAACAAGAATGGAAGAAATATGTAGTGTAGCCATATGGTCTTGGTGAATTTCCGTTGCCCATTTATTTGATCATTTGGTCTACCTCTTTCGGTGTTATTTTCCTTACTAGTTGGGCATTATGTTCATCTGTAACCAATCTAGGAATATTTAGAGTAACTTTTCTGATCGCTTTAGTGCGACTTCCTTGCGGTTCTGTGAGTAGGGACGGATAAAAAGTAATGAGCTCCTTCTCCAAATCTTCATGTTTGGTCCTTGTGTTTCCTTGGTTGTCCTTTATTGATGTGATCATATTTTGGTTACTGTGATGTATCATTGAGTTGTAAAAACTACTTGGATTTTCGTTCACCTTCTTTCAACGATCGTATTCTTGAATTTTGTTTCCATATTGTTTCCTCTGAGTTTCTTTCACCTTTTTTCAGCCATCATATTCTTGAATTTTGTTGCCATATTTGTTTCCTCATGTCGATATCTTATGTCCATATGAGTTTGCAACACCATCTATTCCTTCTTTAGTTGCTTCGTGTATCCATCCTTAATAATTTTTTGTTGTAGTTGTTCCATATTTATTGAATCCATCTCTTTTTGTGCCTTGAAAATGTCTCCAAATACCTTTTTATTCCATATTTTTAGCTTGGATTTGAGAATCTTTAATCACTGTTGGAATCTATACATTTTAGATCCTTTGTTAACTATTGTCTCATTCCACCAAGAGGCTACATTATTTTGAAAATCCAAGTGATCAATCCAGAACTTCTCGAACCGAAAGGGCCTATTTTTGGGGCTATCATCAATTTCCATATTGAAGCAAACCGGCCAATGGTGTGATCCTATGCATGGAAGTATGGAAGCTTCGATTTGGATACCTTGGGTGATAATTTTCTTGGAGAGCAAAAATTTATCAAGTTCGGAGGTGATCTGTTGGGCGACCCTTTTTCATTGTTCTAGGTGAAGAGCCTATTTATTGTCTCCACATCCCCACCAAGTTGAGGGTTTGAATGGCTTCTTTGTGTTGATGTAATTGTAACTTCAGAAGATATTCACTTGTATTTTATATTGTTATTATTATGTATTTTATTTGTACCTCCGACGGAGATGTTTTTCCCTTCGGTTAGAGATGTCATTATTACATTTGGTCATGTAAAGTCATTGAGGTAAATTCTCCATTGTAAGTCGTGGAAATAGATCCCCCTAGAGTCAATTGTATTAGGGTTATTGAGTCCCTTAGAGAAGTCGGCCCAGTCAGGTTTAGCTGGGGCCGACCTAGCTAGTGAAAAGGTCAAGTGAAAGATAAAGTATAAATAGAGAGTTGGGCTCTCTCATTTAGACACACACTCACTCACTCAAGTTCGCATTAGTGAGAGAGAGAAGACAAGTTCTCATAGGAGAAGAGAGAGAGAGTTGCAGAAGACTATCTTGTTTTGGGGTTTTCCATTTTGTGATATTGTATTGGTGATGATTCTATCTCTGAGGAAGTTGCGAGGTTTTATCCTTTATGGTTTTATCCTTGCGGGGTTAGAAGTTCCAAATTCCAAGTTTGGAAAATTAGGGTTTCTCTGACAAACCCTAGGCCAACCAGCTCCAGAACCAGTTTGGGCATCTAAAAGTGGTGAGACCTAAAAGATTTTCTATTTCCATTTGAATTTCTCATTCAATATGTCTCACCACACCAAGCTTGAGGATAAGCTTGAAGGAGCTGATAATTTCCGAGCATGGAAGTATAAGATTTCCCTTGTCCTTGAAGAAAATGAATTGGACAAGTATGTAAATGAAGAGGTTCCAGCACCAGAGGGAGATGAGGCTAAAGCCTTACATAAGAAGAGCTTGGTTAAGGCCAAGAGAATCATTGCAGATTCCATTAAGGATCATCTCATCCCACATGTGTCATCTTTGAAGACACCTAAGGAGATGTTTGATGCTTTAAAAAAGCTATTTGAAGGGAAGAACATCAATCAAAAGATGACCTTGCGGAACCATCTTAAGAATGTGAAGATTCAAAATGCAGAGACCATGCAGTCCTATTTTACAAGGGTCTCACAGATTAAGGAGCAACTTGAAGAAGTTGGAGAAAAGGTAGAAGAAGGAGAGATCGTGATGACCACCTTGAATGGTCTCCCAAGATCATGGGACTCATTCATTCAAGGGATATGTTCCAGAAAGAAGTTAATCATATTCAATAGGTTATGGGAAGAATGTTCACAAGAAGAAGCTCGAATTGTGGCTCGAGAAGAGAATATGGGATCAAATGATGATCAAGCTTTCACAACACACACTAGAAGGAATCATAACAAGAGGGAGCACCATCATCACAATAAGTGGGAGAAACACCACCAAAATCAGAGGGATAAATTTAGAAGATCCAGAAGAGATATATCCAACATTAGATGTTATGCATGTGATGAGAAGGGACACTACTCCAGATATTGTTATAGCTTGAAATGACACCTCTCCGTCCGTAACGACACTTGTTTCCCTTGGTCGCATGACGACACTTCTTGAGATCAAGTTCAGTCACACAACAGGACAATTGTGGATGGAGGAGTCATTTGGGACACTAAAAATGGTTGAAATTACCTCATTCTTGACCCATTTGATGTATATGACCCTTAGGAACATTTTTCCAGACCAAACCATCTCCTGAAAATGAGCAGAAAAGCCTATTTTTGGCCATTTTTCACTATGAGCGCGACTCTACTGTTATAATAGTAGCGTGTGTACGCGACTTTGTCTCATTCAAAGTAGCGCCCATTGCCATATGTACGCGACTTTGTATACTGTAGAGTAGGGTACACTCTTGTTTTGGTCAAAATCTCGAAATTCGAGTAAGTTAAGTTGGTTGGGAAACCTCTTGAGTGGTTGTAACTTCTTTTCCTCTTCCTCATTGACTATATAAGGAGGGTAGAAGGGTCATGTGAAGGGAGCAAGCCTAATTGCAAAGTTATGCTGGAGGAATGGAGACCCTCATCCCCCTCTCTTGTGCTTCAGTTTTGGTAAACCCTAGTACAATTGCTTAGAGGATGGGATCCTTGGAGAACGGAAGCAGGAGACCTTGAATCTAGGTTTCGTGAAGTGCCAAGCTTGAAGGAAGGTATAATTGTATGTACTTGCTTTCATTCATTAATAAAGATCAGACGTTCTTTTCTTTCCAAATATGACCTATTAATGTGTCTTAAGATTTGATCACTGTTTGATTATAGTTTGATGTCTCTTTCCATTATAGATATCAGTACTATATATGTAGTCAAATGTATTTGAGAAAGGTATCAAGTTGTTTTGCAGGTCTGGGCATTGCGACATTGGATAAGCATTGAAGAGCGAGGGAAGCGAAGCTAGGATCAACCTTCTGAATGAGGTGCCTACATCTCTAAACCCTAATCTCTTCATTTATTTGTTGTACTTGCAGAATGCTTGTAAGTCTATCTTTATCACCGTAAGTTGGTAGTTTCTCCCCTGAACTATAGGTGCATTTTCCCCACAACAGAATGGCGACTCCGCTGGGGAAAGTCTAACTGCTTAGGGGTATCCAAGGTCATTTCTTCAGTCTTGTTTGATGGTCTTTGTTCATTTTCTTGATTAGGATCAGTTAGTAGGCTCTGTTTGACCCTCCTGGGCTTTTTACAGACCCTTCCCAACCCTTGCAAACCTTTGTGGACCCAGTTTGGGGGTTTTAACCCCGTTTTTTAGATTTTTTTTTTTTCTTGTACGCTACTGTTTGTACCACACAGTAGCGCCCATACGCTACTTTGCCTCTGTACAGTAGCGCCCATACTACTATGAGCGCTAGTTTCCTTCATACACAGTAGCGCTCAAAATCTGGGTTTGATTTTTTGAGTTTTTGGGTTGTGGACCCAAATCTGGGGGCTGTGGCTGCATTTTTGGGGGTCCCTGATGACCTTAGGTCTGTGTTAAACCCCTGTAAGTGGTCTCCCATCCTTGTATTGATCCTACATTCATGATTTGAACCTCTTTTGATCATTTTGGGCTTGTTTGGAAAGTTTTGGGGTTTGTTGACTTAAGTTGGGGGGTTGTGGACCTGTTTGGTGTTTTGTACCCTAATTTGAGTCTGATTGAACTTGCTTGCCCCATTTCCACTGGATTTGAAACCTCTTGAGTCTTTTTGACCCTATTTGTATCTATTTGAGTGAAATTTCTCTTTTAGGTTGGTTTCTTGTCCTCCCTTATGCTTTTAGTTTTTCTTTTGTAGTGAAAGCTCAAGTGTTTTGGCTGTTGTTCAAGACCTTGTTTGCATTGTTTACGTGCAGACCTGACTTTAGCAAACCATACTTCTTCGTAGGTCATTTGCTTCGTTTGGGTCTAAAAGTATTTTTTGTACTCTTTTCCCAATGTTTGGCATGCTTACATCAATAAGAATTTGAAAGTCATATAAGGTAGCTTTTACTACTCCATAAAGAGAACCTGAAAGTTTCTTTGCTTTGCTTTGATAGTAGGTTAGTTTCAGTTTTTGTTTCTTACCTTTGAAAAGCATAAAGAATTTTGATTTATCTTATAAATAGAGTACCTTGCAAGTGGCTTAAAAGATTTTAGAGTGCTTTGCATCAAAAAGAACAAGTTTTCTTTTGCATACCTAGTTGCTTGAGTAGCTGCATTCTTAGGTTTTGAGTTTAATTTTTTACATTTAGACTTTATTTTTACCTTTTTTGCATTCAAAAGATTAAAAAATTGCATTTGCACATGCATTCTAGATCAGAATTTTAAGACTTGCATTGAAAAGAAAAAGATTTGTTTGGTGGTAAATATTTCATTTTCAGTACTCTATTTCTATTATAACCACTCTCACACACCCACTACCTTTTTGAGTAATCAAGTAACCTTTAAAATGAACTCTAATAAAATGAACTAGCAACATTTTCTTTTCTAGGTTACACTACACCAACTAGTTTTGGTTAGGATCTTGGGTTTAAAACACCTTAAACCACCCAAGATCACACATTGCGCAAAAATCGTAGTGAGACTATCATTAGGCAAACCCACCTCACTCAAAATTTGCCTGGGAGCATATGCAGTAGGTCAATGTGAGATCAGTTTGTGGGAATACCCCTCCTACTTTCTGTTCGAGCATACGCCAGGATCGGATTGCGTATTGGGGACTCTTTCGAGTTTCGGGCTTAGCTACCCTGCCCACGCTTTCTGATTCGACCGGTGACTGTTCCCCCAGGAGTTTTCGGTGTTGTGGTATCCTTAGTATCAGACTCTAGGTTCATACACAGGTGACAGCGGAGGGTATATCCGTTGTACCTAGGACAGACGTGGGAGGAAATCCCTTGCAGGTCTTTGGGAGGGCGGTTGGGTGATTCCAGCGCTTGCACCCTTAGTCATTGTATTGTGGACCCCGGGTAACTGTCCTTCATCCTTCGTTGATCTGTTCTGGGCCCTCATCATCCCAGACTCTTCTCCGGAAGGCATCTGTTTGCCTGGTTTGATTTACTTAGGACCTTTTTTTTAGTGGTGTGCTCTTTGTGCTACTTTTTTTTTAGTTTGCCTTAGAGAACTTCTTGTTCATTTGAGCAGGAAACTATGTCTAGCATTCCGGCGAGTGCCAATCAAGGTACCCCTGTTCCGGGGGATCCTTGTGCTGTTCCATTCATTGGAAACATTGGTGCTCCCTTAATGGCTACTCTGAATCTTCCTGGATTCACTATTGGGCTGCCGGTTTGGTTGTTTTCCACTCCGAATGCCTTGCATGCTCCTGACGCTTCTTTTGTGAGCACCTCAAATCAAGAGCATCAGAACCCTGTGCCTCCTTTGCCAGTAACATCTTCTCCTCCTCCTTCTACCTCATGTGGCGAAAGTAGCAATACTAGTAACCAGCAGTCTAAAAGGAATAGACGGGGGAAGAATAGGAAGAAGATGCCAAAACAAGGGGGCAAGCACCCTGGCTCTGCAAATCATGCAGGGGGCACCCACCCAGCCTCTGGAGGTCATGCTGGGAGAAAACTTTTAGTCACTGAAAATCATACTGAAAGTTTGTCTTCAACCACTGTCAGTCATGTTGAGGACACGTCATTGATCACTGCTAGTCATATTAATGACAAGTCACCAGTTCCTGTGAGTCATACTGGAGATACTAGATCAGCCACTGCAAGTCATGCTGAGGGAGTTGACATTGTCGACAAACCCAACAAACAGAAGCTTAAGTTCCCTTGTAAGTTTTGCGAGGGAGACCACCTTACTTACTTGTGCCCTGTACTTCCAGAAGTGCAAAAAGTGTGGTCCTTAGTTCAAAAGTCTTCTGCTTCTGAGCAACCAGCCTCTGTGAGTCATGCTGGGGGCAAGCTGTCAGCCAATGCTAGTCATGCTGAGAGTACTGACGTTGTAAAGGAGTCTAAACCTATAGGACGGAAACCAAAGTTCCCTTGTAAACTTTGTAAGGGAGATCACCTTACTCACCGATGCCCTGCCATTCCAGAGGTACGAAGAGTGTGGTCCATGTCTGAAGGAACCTCTGTTCTTGAGTTGTCTATAGATTCCCTGCAGCCAGATCAACTTTTGGTTGATAAAGTGGTTGAACCAATGCAATCTTTGGTCGACCCCACTCTTCCTTTGGAGAGTGAAGTGATTGAATCGATGCAATCTTCGACCGATCCCATCAGTCCTTCAGAGATTGATGCACCTACTACTGAAGTCTTCTGCATTTCCAGTTTGGATGTTCCTGAAAAAGGGGGCACTTCATCTGTGCCATGTGAACCCCTACCAAGCCCTAGGATTGTTTCCTTTGATTGGAATAGTCTAGCCGAGCCTCGCCTTCCTTCTTCGACACCTTTCCAGATAAAGGTTGATATCGGGAACCATACGGTTGATCGATGCATTGTTGATGAAGGTGCTTCTGTTAGTCTCTTATCCGCTTATGCTTGGAGAGATTTGGGTTTCCCTAATGTTATTCCAGCTGTTAATTGGCCGTTGACCTTTGATAGAAGACCTAGTGAACCGATCGGATTCCTCCGTCAAGCACCTGTTACCTTGGGTGGAAAAACAGTCTTAGTTGATTTTATGGTTTTAAAGGACCCTATGGACTTTGATATGATCCTAGGGCGTGATTACGTTTATGCTATGCATGCTGTGGTGTCTACGCTTTTTCGTGTGATGCATTTCCCTCATAACGAAAACATTGTCACCATCGACCAGCTTGCATTCGTTGATCCTCCTTATTACCCATCTGTAGACCAGTCTGATCCCTCGTCATTAGGCACTACTATGTCACATGTGCCTCATGTGGCATATTGTTCCTTGAGTTCAACTGCTACTGAGAAGAAGTCTCTGAGTTCATGCTTACCTTCTCGGGACTTGGTCCCAGCTTTTGACCAAGTGACACCTCCATCTGAATGTTTAGATATGTATTCTATCTGGGATGATATACTTCCTTCCGATGAAGTTTTCCTAGAGTCTATGGTACAGTCTGCCATTCACTTGGATGTTGATCCAGTTGCAGTTATGTCCAAACCCGGTTTGACCTTAAACTCTGATCTTCCTACTGTTGAGTCTTTGGACTCTCCTATAGATCCGCAAATCGGTATTCCTGCTGAGTTTGATTCTGCTTCTAGAATTTTCAACTCCCGTGATGATGAATTTGTTTCTGCAGATTCCATCATGTCCTTCAACTTTGATCTTCATCCTGAATTTGATCTTGTTGATTGTAAGTCCTCGGGCTTGGGCACCATAGAGTCTTCATTCGAAAACTCTGCCTTGTTTATGCCTGCTATTGATGATAGTGAAGTTGAAAGTATTTCTACCACAGTGACTTGTATCGGGTTTTCCTTTACATATGTTTTAGATATGATCCCGGGTACTAATGTTTCTTGGCGACAGGATTCTTAGCTGGATGTATACTTGCTTACTGGTCCTTTTTGACACCTTGTGCAACCATGTCAGGTATATTCGGAACCTTGCATGTAGGTTTAGGCTTCCCCACTGTTATGTTGCATTTGAACCTTTTGCCATCCGAATTCGCCATAGGGTCGAACCTGTTGGATATTGGTGTGTTAGCCCTCTCTTTATGCATCGTGCACCAATCCGACAGCAGAGCCTACCTAACATGGGTCACCCTAGTCAGCACCCTTATGCCATTCTGGTGCCCATGCTGAGTTTTTCTCATAGGTTCGGGAGCCTTTTTAGATTTACCATGACTTTGAGAAGAAGCCTCATATCTTTCTTCCTCATATATTTCTGGCCATCCCTGATAAGGCTCCCATCTTTGTGTTCAAATTGCATATGCATCTATTATGATCCCGCTTGCGCTAATGAGCCTGAAGCCGGCTTCCACGCTTTTAGCCCGTTGTATAAGCCTCCATCTCTGATCTCATTTCCGCTAATCCCTGTATCATTTTGCCTTTTCAATTTGACACCTTTTACCTGGAGGAGACACACCCTGAGTGTCCTTATCTTTCCCATGTTCCTTGCATTAGGCATAGCTTTGTTCCATGCGCTTGGAGCTAGTTTTGCATGTCCCTGACACTCGTCTCTTCCCACATCGAGCATTCTTCTGCCTTCACTTCGAGCTCGTTAAAAAACAGTAAGGAGGCTACGAGCATTTCTTCCACCTTTCCTTCGAGCTCGTTAAAAACAGGAAGGAAGTTATGAGCATTTTCCTATCTCCTTTGAGCTCATTAAAAACAGTAAGGAGGTCCTGAGTTTACTCTTCCGGACTCGTTAAACCTTTACGGAAAAGATCCCTATGGAGTTCTTTTAAGCCCTTTTCAGACTCCTTAAATAGGAAAAGTTTGCCGAGCATAGTTGTCTTTTCGGGCTCGTTAAAATAACTGAACCGACATCCACTTAGGTATAGAATTACCCCTTTTCCGGGCCTTGGTGGATAATTTACGGAAAAGGTATACTCTAGGTATACTCTTGTATGCGCTAGAAGAGTTCTTCTTCCATCATTTTACACTTTTTCGGGGAAGGAGACTAACTTTACGAAAAAGGACCTTTGGAGTCGTCTTTAGGGTTTTCAGACTCTCGAAATGTGAAAACACCAAGCGAGCACATACCAATCCGGGCTCGATATAAAATCCACGGATAGGTGTATGGAGTTTTCTTCTAGGTTTTTCAGACTCCTTAAATATGAAAATACCGTCGAGCATGCTTTAGTTCTTTGTCAAGCTCGTTAAAAAATGAAAAAGGAAAGGGAAGGGAAGAATGTCAAAATATCTTTCAATATGATGGCAGCAAGTCAACTATCTCCTTGAACAAAGCACCTGTTTTGAGTCTATCAAACAAGTTGGGTTCTAGTATTGACCTTAGGGTAAACTTGATCTCAGAGTTCCTACTCCTCCGTTTGGTTAGTCTTCCAATCATTTGGAGAATCTGTTAATGTCTCCTACATTGCAGATATGTATCATGGTCTCTTTGTGTTCAAAGCTGCCTAAGTCACTCTTGTGTCGTGCTCACTGTTCAAGGATACAACCTGTGTCGGCCATTCTGCAGTTGCCTTGACCTCATGTGTCGGACATTCCTTGGTGTCAGTATGTTTCATCCTGTGTTCCGTCCTACTCCAAATAATCTCATACCTTTTGAGTGTCCCTCATGTTGGATGATGGAGGATGCATTAAGGCCTCCCTTCCAACGGACTTCTTCCCATCGACTTCAACTCATTGTGCTCTGGGAATGAAGTTTAGAGTTTCGGTTAGTACCTTGGGGATTGCAGTCATTAGTGGCAGTTTCCCTCGCTATTGGATAGATGGGAATACATCAATGTCTCCTATCCGATGGATTCTTCAAGTGTTCGACGGCAAGACCATCTATTCGCACTTGCTTGAATGTACTAGGTACCTTGGGTTCCATTTTCATTATTGGTGGACACCCTCGCGTTTGTTAACGGTATACATCAATGACCGGTAATCAAACGATACCTCCCATGTTCGACATCAACTCATTTATTCGCATGGATAGGTTTGTACCTTGGGTTGTTTTTGGATGAAGACCTTGGGATCCTCGATAGCATCACCTCATTTATGTTATCGCCCAAGTTGCGCAAGACTGAGCCCCACTCCTTTTGGCTCTTGATGAGACATAGATCCAGCTTGTTCTCTATGGCTATGTTCTCCAGTTTTGACATAGATCCACCTTGTATTTATGTGGCTATGTTTCGACTTATGTTCCTCATGGATCCACGCTTGTATTTTAGTGGCCATGATATATGCATCAGTATTTTGGATCATTATTGTATCCTCTTGGAGATCATGTTCCACCATTTGAACATGGACAGTTACCCCATGGATAAGTTTGTCTGACATTTCCTTTGCTTTCAGGTACTTCATTTGAGCCTATGATTCTTGGTTTCTCCGTTCCTCCATGATTCAACTCTTTTTTATTTTTTTATAATGTATTTCGGCCATCGTTTCCCGTACTCCCTCTGACCTCATACATTAGGGGGCATCTGTTATAGCTTGAAATGACACCTCTCCGTCCGTAACGACACTTGTTTCCCTTGGTCGCATGACGACACTTCTTGAGATCAAGTTCAGTCACACAACAAGACAATTGTGGATGGAGGAGTCATTTGGGACACTAAAAATGGTTGAAATTACCTCATTCTTGACCCATTTGATGTATATGACCCTTAGGAACATTTTTCCAGACCAAACCATCTCCTGAAAATGAGCAGAAAAGCCTGTTTTTGGCCATTTTTCACTATGAGCGCGACTCTACTGTTATAATAGTAGCGTGTGTACGCGACTTTGTCTCATTCAAAGTAGCGCCCATTGCCATATGTACGCGACTTTGTATACTGTAGAGTAGGGTACACTCTTGTTTTGGTCAAAATATCGAAATTCGAGTAAGTTAAGTTGGTTGGGAAACCTCTTGAGTGGTTGTAACTTCTTTTCCTCTTCCTCATTGACTATATAAGGAGGGTAGAAGGGTCATGTGAAGGGAGCAAGCCTAATTGCAAAGTTATGCTGGAGGAATGGAGACGCTCATCCCCCTCTCTTGTGCTTCAGTTTTGGTAAACCCTAGTACAATTGCTTAGAGGATGGGATCCTTGGAGAACGGAAGCAGGAGACCTTGAATCTAGGTTTCGTGAAGTGCCAAGCTTGAAGGAAGGTATAATTGTATGTACTTGCTTTCATTCATTAATAAAGATCAGACGTTCTTCTCTTTCCAAATATGACCTATTAATGTGTCTTAAGATTTGATCACTGTTTGATTATAGTTTGATGTCTCTTTCCATTATAGATATCAGTACTATATATGTAGT
Source organism: Larix kaempferi (assembly GCA_027924585.1). NCBI lineage: Eukaryota > Viridiplantae > Streptophyta > Pinopsida > Pinales > Pinaceae > Larix > Larix kaempferi. The sequence continues at coordinate 5,596,004 of BSBM01000541.1, read as the reverse complement.
CAAATGTATTTGAGAAAGGTATCAAGTTGTTTTGCAGGTTTGGGCATTGCGACATTGGATAAGCATTGAAGAGCGAGGGAAGCGAAGCTAGGATCAACCTTCTGAATGAGGTGCCTACATCTCTAAACCCTAATCTCTTCATTTATTTGTTGTACTTGCAGAATGCTTGTAAGTCTATCTTTATCACCGTAAGTTGGTAGTTTCTCCCCTGAACTATAGGTGCATTTTCCCCACAACAGATATTGTCTAAAAAATAGAGGCTCCAACAAGAAGACCAACAAGAAAATACACCATGCTCACACCACAAAAGATGATGAATGTAATACCCCTATTTTTGACTTGTAATGTATTTATCCAATATTATGTAAATGATGTAAATATGCTAGCATGAATTTTTAGTATGGAGCTCAAGGCCAAGGCCCTACTAGTGAATGTCTAGGCATGTATGATTTTTATATTTTATTTGAACTTTTTATTTGGATTTTATGCTGATTTATAATATATGTAAATATTATGTGCATAATTAATAAAATGGTCCAAGACTGGTTGTGTAAAGAGCACCAAAGGGGCTATGATTCCACCAGAGGGGAAGAGGAAAGGTGGTCCATGAGTGAGTGAATCCTTGTTGCCAAGTGTCAACCTTAGAACTCACCCAAAATTATGTCATGTGATGAGAATAAACCAAATATATCCTTTTTTTACCATTTTTCAAATCATTAATGCATGTGTGTGGTTGGTGCGAAAAGTCACCTCATGTAGTTATTGAAGCATGGGAGTTGATGCACTTTTGTGACAGCTATTTCATGACATAAGTCAGTCTGCAGTTGCCAGGATTCCTTTCTCTATTGGCAGAAGTTATGTCAATTGTCTTTTCACCATTTTACCATATCTCTTGGAGTTGACCCTCATTTATCTCATTCTTACATGCAGGCTGAGAGGATGCATAGATCTCCCTTGCTGTCCATGAACTTACCATGCTGTTTTGAACCCATAAATTCGAATTTGGAGACCATGTTGTAGATTGGGAAGTGGGTTTTGTTGGTTGTAGGTGAGAAGAGAGGTTGGGAAAGCTAGGAACCCTTACCCTTGAGTTATGTTGCTCGCAGGTGCTTGATAAGCCACAGATTGAGGTTGCAGGAGGTTCTATAGCAGACAATACTAGGTTGGACTTCTTTTATGCACACACTAGAAGCACCCAGCAAGATGGATCTCCCAAGAGAACCGAGGATTGGTGAAGGGGATGCCTGAGCTAGAAGGGTGTTGTGTGGGGCATGTATTGTGGAAGCCAAGGCTATGAGGGCTGAGTGAGACCCCTATAGAGCTCTGTATGAGAATTTTCTAAGCACAAAGAGAAGAATGGGTTGTGGTATGAGAGATAGAATCCTGTAGGTGTTTCCTTCTCCCTGGTGGCCTCATAGCCCATCTTGGGGGTGGCCTCTCAGCAACAGAAAGAGTATATGATGGACTGAGTGCCTATGGTTGGGTGGAAAAGTGCTCTTACACAGCCAGTTGCTTGGATCTGCGTTGGATAAAGATAAGTATTCTTATGCATTTGATTTTGAAGTGTTTTTATTCCATGCCAGTAATGTTATGCTTGTGTATTTGCATGTTATATGTGTGTGGATGGATTTTAATTCCGCTGTGCATGTTTATTTAGATTTCTGCACACCTTTCATCTGTTGAAAAAATGTATTATGGACTTGGGGCGAAATTTTAGAGCCAGGTTTTCCCAGCATCCCCTCTTGATGGTCGGATTGGGTGAGGGGGACGTTACAATTAACCTCCAAGGAAGAGAGCTAGAGAAGAATGTGATGAATCTTCAAGTCATGAAGAATATGTCTTGATCTTAGCACTCACGGGCACTGTCACACATGGAAGTAATGATTGGCTTGTAGATAGTGGAGCTTCCAATCATATGACGGGATATAAAGAATCCTTCACAAACCTATCTGAACATGATTCACCTCACAAGGTGAAACTTGGGGATGATTACCAATATCCCATAAAAGGAATTGGAGAAGCTTCATACAAGCTAGACTCTGGAAAATATATGAAGATGAAAGATGTACTATATGTTCCAGGACTAAAGAATAACCTTCTCTCCATTTCAACACTAGATGCTAAAGGTACGAGGGTTTCATTTGTTGATGGCCAAGTCCTAATTTGGCCAAAGGGAAAGACAATAGATGATGCGATTGTGATTGGAGAGCAGGAGGGAGGTTTGTACAAATTGAAGGGCCAACCTAAACAAGCCTTGGTTCATGAATCCATGGAGCCAAGTGAATTATGGCATAGAAGGCTTGTGCATGTGCACTATAGAGCACTACCCATTGCAAGCAACGCAGTTGAAGGACTTCTATAAATCTAGTCGAAACATGAAGGCGTTTGAAAAGGATGTGCGAAGGAAAAGAACGTGAAGAAGACATTTCCAAGCAATGAAAGCAAAGCGAAAGGAATATTGGAGATCATCCACTCCGATGTATGCAGTCCCATGTCATCCAGTTCATTAAGTGGGTATGTATATTATGTTTCGTTTATTGATGACTTTTCCCGTAAAACTTGGATATACTTCTTGAAAAGTAAAGATGAAGTATTCAACAAGTTCAAGGGATTCAAAGCCTTGATCGAGAATCACACTGAGAAGAAGATAAAGACCTTTCAATCAGATAATGGTGGAGAATTCACCTCGGAATATTTCAAGAACCTATGAAGAGAATCTGGGATTAAGAGGAAGTTGACCACTCCATACAATCCACAATAGAATGGCGTTGCAGAAAGAAAGAATAGAATGATAATGGAAGCACCAATAGAAATGCTTCATGACCAGGATATTATGATGCAATTATGGGAAGAAGATGCTAGGAAAACGGTGTACGTACATAACTGAACTCCTCATCGAGTACTAGACAACAAGACTCCAGAAGAAGAGTTCTCTGGAGAGAAACCAGAAGTCAACCATCTCAAGATATTTGGCTTCCCAGTGTACATACACATTCCGAAGGAGAAGAGGACGGAGCTAGATCCTTCAAGAAAGAAGGGTATATTCGTAGGATACAGTGAAAGTTTGAAGGCCTACCGAATATACTTCCCAGGATTCAAGAATATAGACATCAGTAGAGACGTGACATTTGACGAAGACTTAGCATACAACAAATCCAGAAAATTACCTATTGAATATATTGAAGAACCCGAAGTTCCCAGGATCAGAGATACAACTATGGAAGAAGCGATTCCAAAAGAACATGAAGACCACAAAATGGAAGAACCACAAGAACATGTAGTTCCACCTCGTGAGAAGAAATCCCACAAGAGGAAACCAGCATGGGTACGAGAAGCAATACAAGATGCAAAGAGGTATGGCGCTCCAAAGGGGATGCACAGAGAAAGAAAGAGACCTATGCTATACTCTAGCTATGTAGCCCTGTTGTGTGACATCATTGACAAAGAACCTTCCAACTATGAGGAAACGATAGAGAAGAAAGAATGGAAGGATTCCATTGTAATAATATGCAAGAGATCTGGCAGTTGTAGCAACTCACAATCAAACTAACAAATATGTTGCAAGAAGAAGAGAAGGAGACACTTAATGATCACTCATAAACACAGTAGAATAGAACAATATATCAATATTATACAATGAATAAGAATGTAAGTGAATGAATACAATAGAACAGTAAGGTGCATAATATAGGATTCAAATAGTCCAAGTAGGGCATTCGAATTCCTAACTCAGAGTGTGGCTTGGATGATAGTGGCGTCATCATCTAGTCAATGTATTAGTCATCAATGGTAAAAATCTGTCAATTGTGGTTAAATGAGTCTAACTGAGTGAGGTAGGAACTAACTAAATGAAGGAGGCTCAGTGGAAGGCGCATGAGGAGCTAACTGGAGTTAGAATGGGTAGACTAGTCTCACTGGAGGTCCATCGGAGTGAAACAGTCAGTGTGGAAGTCAATCTAGCCTTAAATCAAAGAAGAATTGAGTGATAACTGACTGGTAGGTGAGAAAGGCACCTAAATGGCTATGGTAGGTGAGAAAGGCGCACTTGCCATGCAAAAGACTGGAGAAGGGCGCCTTTGGTAGGTGGGAGGCCCCCTGGGGGCTGTAGACAGGCTGTGGAGAGCTAGAACCAAGCTCTAGTAGCTAGAAGTTCCACCATGATGATGACTGGATGCATGCAAAACTGAAAAAATGATGGGGAGAATATTCCAACACCCCCCGCAAGCTATACTATGAGAAAATAACTAAAGAGTAGGGCCCTGGTGACTTAGACCAAAGGTCACCCCGTAAAATCAATATAACAACTAAGTGAGGAAAGAGGGAAAACCTAGTGGGAAGAAAGCCCTCCCTCAAAATAGATTGAAGGTGCTAAAGTAGCATATCATGACTTACCCATGAAGGAGGCAAGTGACCTTCCTTTCCAAGGAAGGTTTGATCAACCTGAAATGGATTAGCATTGTGAGGAGGATGAGCCCTTACATGCTGAAAGTCTGATCTGGTTCTTCTATGATCATGTGGATCACCAACCAAATCACCTATAGATCGAAGTGTAATGGAATCCCATCGCAGGAGAGGAGGAGCATCAGGTTTTTGTGGATCTAGATCTCTCATCCTCTCATCTTCATTATCAGTTACTAGATCTTCAGGTTGTTGTGGGTCTGGATCTAGCATTCTATCATCATCTCCACTTTCAGATTCTATATCTGAATGAATCATATGAAGATGTATCACTCTCATCAACCAAGGGAGGAGTGGTAGAAGAGCTACCTTTCTCAATAGAAGGAATGTCATGAAGAGGCCATTCCTCAAACTGAACACTTCTCTCCAAGAATGTGGCCATGGAGGAAGGATCAAGTAACTTGTAAGCCTTTGCATCAAGTGCATAGCTCACCATAGTGCATTCCCTTCTTTGAGAATCAAGAGCTCTCCTTTTGTTAGCTGGAATCCTTGCCCATGCTCTAGATCCAAATATTTTAAGATGAGATACATCAGGTTTGTATCCCATCCATGCTTCAAAAGGAGTAGAGTCACTGAGTCCATTGTGAAGAACTCTGTTCTGAAGATAAGTGGCACAGTTGATGGCTTCTGCCCAAATACTAGGATGTAATCCCTTTGATTTTAACATGCAAGTGGCCATCTCTTTCAATGTTATGTTCTTCCTTTCACCTACACCATTCTGTTGTGGTGTGTAGGGAACAATGTGCTACATTTCAATGCCCTCTTTAGTACATAAATATTGAAACTCACCCTTAATGTACTCACCACCATTGTCAGTGCAAATGGATTTTATCTTCCTTTCTGAAAGTTTCTCTACAGAGGACTTGAAAAAATTGAAGAAGCCAAATACTTCTGATTTCAATCTAAGGAAATATACCCAAGTGAATCTAGAATAATCATCAACAAAAGTGAGCACATACCTTGCCTTGTTTAGAGACAGATCGGGAAACGGACCAGCCACATCACTATGAACGAGATCAAGGAGTTGAGAGGCTCTCCTAGCCTTTCCCTTTTCAAATTTCTTCTCAGGATGCTTTCCCATCAAACAACCATGATAGTTACCTTTGGCAAATTTGATTTTGGGTAGCCCATCAACCATATCCTTTGCATGGATGTCATGCAAGTATTTGTACTTGAGATTCCCAAATATTTCATGCCACAACCTATTTTCTTCATTGGCATGAGTATGGAGGACTGATTGCTTCGAGAGAGGCAGAAAGTGTGAGAACTCATATAGCTTGGAGTTGTGATTTGCAACTCCTTTTGCAATGATCTCACCTGAGAACATGTCTTGTATCTCGACCTCATTTGGAGAAAATATCACCCTTTTGGGGTTTCCAATATGAGTCATTTGATATACTGAAAGTAAGTTAGCTATAAGAGAAGGAACATAAAGCACATCAGAAAAGTAACCATGGTCAAGATTGATTTTTCCAATACCTTGAGAGGAGACTTCTACATTATTTCCCATCATGATAGGTGGGCCAACTAAGCTCTCAAAGTCAGAGAAGAGGTTCTTGGAAGAAGACATGTGTCTTGAGGCCCCTGAATCTATGATGAAAGAATAATATGTTGATGCACTTGCCATGTAGGCATGACATCTTTCTTTGTCTTCGGATCTGGAAGATTTAGAGTCTTTCTTCCTTGCACATGTTGGTACAACAAGGTTGTTATCTTCAAGTAATTTTTCCATCAAATCTATAGTCTTTCGCATGCAAGCACTCTCGGGATGAGGCCCTCTATGACAGTATGTGCACTCTGCCTTTCCCTTTTTAGAATGTTTGGCCTTCTTAGAGTACGAAGCTCTATCTGACTGGTGTGTAGGCCTTGTATCACTAGGAATCTCTAGCTTTCCTATATCATTTGCTCTCTCTGCAACTGTAAGGGATGAATCCAATTTGGGTTTGATCATTCCCATCGAAATCAACTTCTCTTCCTCTTGGGTAAGAGATTGTGTGAAATCATCAAATGAGGAAAACTTCCATCTTGGAATGGACAACCTAGCTGACTGGAAAGTAGAGACAAAAACTGAGAAGTTTTCCCCCAACTTTGAGAGAATGGAAAGTATAAGCTGCTTATCTTCTTTCACTATCTCATATCTTTTCAACTGTGATATCAAGCTTTTGAACTTGGTGAGAAAGGCATTGATAGATTCGAATCTGCTAGGACTCAAACATATGAGCTCATTCTCCAATTTGTGTGCTTCCATATCATCTTTTGGCCCAAAAAGAGATTCAAGCTTGTCCCACACCTCTTTCGGAGATGTAAGATTGATGACATGAAAGTGTAGATCATCATAAATTGAGAGAAGGAGGAGACCAATTGCTTCATCAAGCCGATCCAAGTACTTGGAATTTTCAACTGCACTGGTTGGTTCTACCATCATTCCGTTCAGTATTCGGGTGAAGCTCTTTGATCTCATGAAGAGAGACATTTTGGCTTTCCACTCAACATAGTTGGAAGATGTAAGCTTTAGATCCATTTGAACAAAGAAAGTTGAATAGTTGAAGAAGATTCTGAACGGGTGAATAAACCTGCAAAACAATAAAAGATGTGCTGATGGAGAATGCTACACTTCGACTGAACACTACCTTAAGGACACTTGGCACATGGACAAAGTCCTTCACACCTGGCTAGACCTCACTGGATTTAGCCAATGAATTCAAGTAATAGCACCAAGATTTGCTGTGGAAACTCAGAGGCTTCTGATGCACAAGTGAAATATAGCTACTCAAAGAAATGTTGCAACTGCTGCAATTCAAATAGCTGCTTCTTGCTCTAATACCATGTAAGAATCTGCAAGAGATCTGGCAGTTGTAGAAACTCACAATCAAACTAACAAATATGTTGCAAGAAGAAGAGAAGGAGACACTTAATGATCACTCATAAAAACAGTAGAATAGAACAATATCTCAGTATTATACAATGAATAAGAATGTAAGTGAATGATTACAATAGAACAGTAAGGTGCATAATATAGGATTCGAATAGGCCAAGTAGGGCATTCGAATTCCTAACTCAGAGTGTGGCTTGGATGATAGTGGAGTCATCATCCAGTCAATGTATCAATCATCAATGGTAACAGTCTATCAATTGTGGTTAACTGAGTCTAACTGAGTGAGGTAGGCACTAAACGAATGAAGGAGGCTTAGTGGAGGGCGCATGAAGAGCTAACTGGAGTCAAAATTGGCAGACTAGTCTCACTGGAGGTCCATTGGAGTGAAACAGTCAGTGGGGGAGTCAATATATCCTTAAATCAAGGAAGAAATGAGTGATAACTGACTGGTAGGTGATAAAGGCGCCTAACTGGTTGTGGTAGGTGAGAAAGGTGCACTTGCCATGCAAAAGACTGGAGAAGGGCGCCTTTGGTAGGTGGGAGGCCCCCTGGGGGTTGTAGACAGGCTATGGAGAGCTAGAACCAAGCTCTAGGAGCTGGGAGGTCCACCATGATGATGAATGGATGCATGTAGATGACTGGATGCATGCAGAATGCATGCATGCATGCAAAACTGAAAAATGATGGGGAGAATATTCCAACAGCCATGATCGAGGAGTACCAGTCGATTATGAAGAATGATGTCTGGGAGGTAGTTTCGAGACCATAACAGAAGTCTGTAGTGAATTCAAAGTGGGTCTACAAGATCAAGTAGATGGTATCATCGAGAAACACAAGGCAAGGTTTGTGGCACATGGCTTCTCCTAGAAGGAAGGCATATACTATGAGGAGACATTTGCACCTGTAGCCATGATATACACTTCCATCAGATCTATACTTGCATTGGATTCAGTAATGAAATGGAAGGTACACCAAATGGATGCCAAGACAACGTTCTTGAATGGTGTAGTAGAAGAGGAAGTGTATGTGGAGCAACCATTGGGATTTGAGACACATGATAGGAAGACTCATGTGTGCAAATTGAAGAATTCCTTGTACAGATTGAAGCAGGAACCCAAGATGTGGTATGACAGGATGGATAGTTTCCTGATGAGCTTGGGATTTACTAAGAGTAAAGAAGATTCCAACCTTTACTACAATGTTGAGGTGGGAAATCCAGTGATACTTCTACTCTATGTAGATGACTTGCTTGTAACAAGGGAGGATGAGCTCATTGCAGATACGAAGAGGAAGCTTTCCTCAGAGTTCTATATGAAGGACTTGGGTATGATGCACTATTTCTTAGGCATGGAGGTGTGGCAGAATGTAGATGGAATCTTCCTTGGACAAGGGAAGTATGCAGTGGAGATTCTAAAGAGATTCAGAATGGTGGACTGCAAGGCTTTGGCCACACCAATGGAATTGAACTTGAAGCTACTGTGTGATGCTTCATCAGAGTCAGTTGATGCCACGATGTATCATCAGATGATTAGTTCATTGATGTACCTGACGAATACAAGACCAGACATATGCTTTGCTGTGAACACATTGAGCTAGTTCCTAACGGACCTGAGACATGTTCACCTAATTCTTGCAAAGCATATATTGAGGTACCTGAAGGGTACAGTTGATTATGGGCTCAAGTATGATGCAAATCATAAGATTAACCTGCAGGGTTATGTTGATTCGGATTGGGCAGGCAGTGTCGTAGATAGGAAGAGCACTTTAGGATGCTTCTTCAGTATGGGATCTGGTATGATCTCTCGGTTTAGCAAGAAGCAGTCGTGTGTGGCACTGAGTATAGCTGAAGCAGAGTATGTTGCAGCCTGTTTGGCTAGTTGTGAGGCAATATGGATTAGGAAGCTATTATCTGATTTTTTCAATCTCCAGTTAGAGGCGACTTGTATATTATGTGACAACTAGAGTTGTGTGAAGTTGTCTGAGAACCCGATGTTCCATGACAATTCAAAGCACATTGAGATCAAGTACCACCATATAAGGAATATGGTGCAGAGAGGAGAAGTGAAGCTCCAGTATGTAGCGATAGATGAGAAGATAGCCAATGTGTTGACCAAGACGTTAGCTAGAGTGAAGTTCGAGTACTTCAGAGAGAAGCTTGGTGTTCTCTAGATCGAGGTTCCTCCCAAGAGGAAGTGATGAGTCCAAAAGACGCAGATGCACATGGGCCATTCTCGCATGGTGGTAGGAAAATCCTCCCATGTTGGTAGATGTAAGGGTCGGGCCATTCTCGCATGGTGGTAGGAAATTCCTCCCATGTTGGTAGATGTAAGAGCTGGGCCAGTCTCGCATGGTGGTAGGAAAGTCCTCCCATTTTGGTAGATGTAAGGGTCGATCCATTCTCACATGGTGGTAGGAAATTCCTCCCATGTTGGTAGATGTAAGGGCTGGGCCATTTTTGCATGGTGGTAGGAAAGTCCTCCCATGGTGGTATATGAAAGGTATGGGTCTCGCATGGTGGTAGGAAAGTCCTCCAATGTTGGTAGACGAGGTCTTGTATGGTTGTAGTTTTGTCCTCTCATACTGGAGACGTTGTGAATTCCACCGGTCATAAGACATTGTGTGTGCACCTAGGAAGGATATCGCATGGTGGCATGTTTGTCCTCGGATGCTGGTAGACGTGGGATGACCGTTGTGGGATGTGTGATGTGAATCTGGGTTGTGCTCTGTGTGATGATGAGATGATATGGAGACGATGAGGCAATAATAAGAGACGCAAGCGATTGCTGTGGCAATGTAATGACTGGTATTGGGTTGTACCTACTTGATGGATTGCTCGCATAGATGATAAAGACATACATGAGGGCTAGGCCTACATCCAACATGAAAAAGGGCTAGCTCTGTAGAACTTCTTATGACGAGTAGATTCGATAGATGTCACCAATTGGTGATCGACATGATGAGGATTACAACAACAATGACGATGATGATCTAGTGTTGATGATGATGTTCCAACATTGATAATGATCCAGCACAATGGCGTTATCCATACTTGTGTCCATAAGGGTTGATGACTATGGCAAGAGAATACCTTCCTAGTTAAGAGGGAGTGTTGATGTAATTGTAACTTCAGAAGAGATTCACTTGTATTTTATATTATTATTATTATTTTATTTTATTTGTACTTCCGACGGAGATGTTTTTCCCTCCGATTGGAGATGTCATTATTACATTTGGTCATGTAAATTCATTGAGGTAAATCCTCCATTGTAAGTCAGGGCAATAGATTCCCCTAGATTCAATTGTATTAGGGTTATTGAGTCCCCTAGATAAGTCAACCCAGTCAGGTTTAGCTGGGGCCGACCTAGCTAGTGAAAAGGTCAAGTGAAAGATAAAGTATAAATAGAGAATTGGGCTCTCTCATTTAGACACACACTCACTCACTCAAGTTTTCATTAGTGAGGGAGAGAAGACAAGTTCGCATAGGAGAAAAGAGAGAGAGCTGCAAAAGACTATCTTGTTTTGGGTTTTTCCATTTTGTGATATTGTATTGGTGACGATTCTCTCTCTGAGGAAGTTGCGGGGTTTTCTCCTTTATGGTTTCCCCGAGGAAAATATTTGTGTCTCTTGTGTTATGATGTGCATGTTATTCTTTCAGTTAAAATCCTAGATAATATTGATTAAAGTTGAAAAACTAACACTTTGAATGACTTGCTTGTTGTCTCAAGTTTGTGAATCCATATTTTTTTCTCCAACAGGGAGGTAATTAGGTTGAAATATCCACCTACAATCCATTTTTGGTTCCCTATGATAGTGTGACAGAAGACCTTGAATAGAGTGGAGGAATTGTATTTTTTCTTCATTAATCAAAGGCTCGTAAACATTAGTTATGAAGCTTTTTTTGCTAGTTCCAATAAGATGAAATATGGTTGATATCGATCGAGCTGTAGAAAAATTATTCCATAGTGGTTATTTTGGGATCCCAAAGGATAGAAATCCCTTCTTCTGATCCCCTTGCATTGATGGCTACTGTTCGGCATCCCTTCCAACAATGGCCGACTATTTCGTTGAACATCTCACTGGTACATTTAATTTCCTATAGCATTAGAATAGTTGGTTTTTCAGACATAATCTTGTTCTGTAGGGTCTTCTATTTTCCTTTCCTGTTTAGACCCCATATATTCAACATGATGATATTCATAGTTAATTGGTTAGGGGGTTAGAGAGTAACTTATCCATCACAAAGACATACGGTCCTGAATTTATCAATCTTTTTCCTAAGGCCTGCAAATTTTTATAGACAATCGGTTAATGCGGACAAAAACTGATCTCTCTAGTCTAAATGGTTTAGATCTAGAACAAAACAAGTATACAATATAACTATCCTTCCTAGTTAGATTAAATTGCAAGGTAGATTGGAAAGCAAGTTACCTCATAAGCGCAATTCCTTTCTCCTCGTTTGATCTACTTCCAGTTCCTTGATCTACGACTACAAAACAAGGAGGAGTGAATGTAAACAAACGAACAATATGAAAGCATATGGTTATGAATCTAATTAGATCAACAATCAAAGAGGTCAATCCTAAACATTATACACATAACAAGTTTATGGAAAGATATCTATAGTAAATGCAATTTGTGGCAAATACAAGGTAGGGAAATTACAACCAATGCCTTGACATTGTAACATCAACTCAAGTGATCTTTCCTCAAAGACCAAATCCTTCTAGCCTTGTAGCCTCCTTTTGGATGAAGAGGTTCTCCTAGCCAAATTCCACCAGCATATGGATACTTTATACTTCCTCCTCTCACAATGGAGAGAGGGGTCATATATATAAGCCAAAGGGAGAGGATAGGTTGAGTATTTAGGGGAGAATTATAAGGGATCATCCCACCAGGTAAGGGGATCGATTTCCACCTTCCCATGTATATAGGGATAAGCCTCCACGACATACAAGCTTCGAGAAGTCACTCGAAGCTTCTCTTTATCCACTTTAACCAACAACGATGCACCTTGCACATGGGAAACTTGCATCATTGGAAGGTCGACTCACCTTTTGCAAGGGCAGCACGCATCACCGACACACTCTGCTAAGGTGCAGAGCTCGCCACCTTAAGTATGACGCACCTCGCCAGAAAATAGGGTGCTTCGGGGTGACTACAAAACTCAATGGGATAGACCTCAAGTCTCCTTCTACTCTTTCATCCCAGGTACTTCAGGAAATAAGGCATATAGATGACACAAAACTCATGATGACAAGATTTAGGTGTAACAAAATGCCCCCCAAATCATGAAGCTGGTAAAATAGAACAGGTGAAATGCTTTGCAATACGAAGGATTGAGGAAAAGATCATTGGTTGGAGTAACGAACAAAGATTTTTGCAATACAACTTACTCTGAGATACATGTCCCAAGCGTCTCATAACATGGCTTTTGACCAATACAATGCAGATCCATGGTAGTAAAGACTGACTGAACACAATCATGGCTACTAGACACAAGTGTAGATCCATGATGAAATGATAACATAGCCACGACCAATACAATGTGGATCTGTGTGGTATGACTAAAAAAATCTCCATCGCAACCTGGGTAAGATATATGAGTTAACCTAGGGTCTTCAAGCCGAACCCGCAATGATACGAATCTAACCATGTGATTACAATGTTTTGAAGTTGAACATTGTAGAAACCACTTGATTACCGATCATTAATGTATACCGTTAACAAGAACAAGGGAAATCACCATTGATTTCAATAATCCCCAAGGTATCATAGTACATACCATCGAATGTGAATCAATGAGTTGAGGTCGAACACTCGATGGAATCTTTCAATCGGAAGTAAACGATGTAAACTTACTATTGAAAGTGAGGTAACCTTCCATTGAGGCATGTAGGCCCAAGGTACTTGATTGGTTTCTAGATTTAATCCTTGGATGATGTGTTGAATTCGAAAAGGACAAACCCGTCGAAGGAGGGCCATGATGTTTCCCCCATCATCGACTTGAAACATGATCAAAGATGTTTTGGATCAAATCAGATTATAGATCAATGTTTGAGACTGACTCAGGGGTGACCGACATAATAGAAGGTATAATGACTGCATAAATTGATTCAGTGAATAGAATCCTCTTGAACATGGAATGGCATGACTTGGCAGCATTGACATAACGACATTGACACATAGACCTAATGCAACTAATGATGGAAGCATTATTTGGATGATTCAAAGGAGTAAAGGAAATCAGGGAATTGGTGATACTCAAAGACAAGCTGATGACCCAAGCAGTTTGAATGAAATGCAAATGAGCGCCATGTTCAAGAGTGACTAAATACTGCCATGATTAAAAATAATTCAAACTCTTCCCATCATTCCTCATCATGATTGATGAGTACCTCTTTGTTTTTTAACGAGCTTGAGGAGGATAACAAATGCTCGTTATAGCTCATCCTTTGGACGAGTCCAATCTCAAATGTTTTACGAATCTTATATAGGAGGGGTTCGTCCCAATAAGGGCCCTTCAATGTCGGATAAAACGAGTCCAGAGAAAGAAAATTCGTCATCATTTCATATTTAGAGAGTCTAAAAAGAACTAAAGAATACTCCAGATGGTTCTTTTTCGTAAAATTTAGTCTCATCATCCGAAAAATAATAAAACAATATGAGAGAGAACTCTTCCAGCTAGGATTAACTGGAGTGCTCCTTTTTCATAAATAGTCCTTCTGGTCCGGAAAAGGGGTAAACTATTACTAAAAAGATGAATTTTCAAATACTTTTACAAGCGTGAAATTATCAAGTTCGCTTGGAAATATTTTCCTATTTATGGAGTCTGAAAAGAGCTTAAAGAAGAACTCCAGGGGGGTTCCTTTTTCATATGAGTTTTACGAGCCCGAAAAAGAGATAAACCATAACTTGGTAACTTATTCTCATGGTTTTACGAGCATGAGAAGGAACAAAGAGTGAGATCGATGTCGTTAATGCTTTATTTTAATGAGCATGATGATGACATCAAAAAACGTTCAAAGAATTGTTCATACTTGACGACAAGCATGAACAATGCACGATGGTCACCAACATTGTTAACATGCTTCTTTTTATCTGCAAGATCCAGAAACTAATTTAGAATCCGTTATGAGGTTTTAAAATGCAAAAATGATATCAACTATAGTAAAAAAATCCATAAAAGAAAAATCAATAAAGGAATATTCCATTTATTTTATATAAAAAGTTGAAATAGTAAAAACTATTTACCAATTGTTTTTTACCACATTGGAATAGTGAAAAACCTCTTTGGAACCCGTTTTTCCAACGTCGATTGTGGACACTTCGATCAGTTGTTTCACTCCCCGTTAGTTGTGTTGAAAGTATTCAAATAACTAAGAGGGGGGGGGTGAATAAGTTATTACCGTGCTTAAACAATTTTACATTCATTTTCCCTTTTAACTTTGATGAAGTGTGACGATCAATATGATATGAGATGTTCTATGCACATTCCTTTATAGCAGGTATATTGTTATAACAGAATTAAATATAAGGCATATAAACAATGTTCAATCACATAAATATGCAGAGACACTGATTTTCCTGAGGAAACCCATAAAGGAAAAAAACCTCTTCTTCTTAGTATGAAAGGCAAGCTCCAACTTCTCTTTACATTCTATTTTATCTGAGCTACAACCTAGATGAGGCTGCTACCTCTGTTTCTCCAGCACCAACTGAATGGAAGCTACAACTCCCAAATGTACAAGCACCAACTTGCCAAGAAGACTTTACAGTCTTCCCTTGCTCCTCTTTACCACCCTATGTAAGAAAAAATTTAGTCAATTATATCACACTGGTTCAGATATATCAGTACATACCCTTTTTATTTTGTTCTGTGCTGCTACAGCTTGAGTTTCTGGGCATTCTGTTCTTCATTAAATCGAGCAATACATTTTTGTTTTCATTTTCTTTGAATCACAGCTTCATCAGTAATGACTCCTCTTCATCCTCTCAAATATCACGTTAATTTTGTTCTCATCAATTGTTTTTATAGATGCTGAAGTTATATGCCTCAGTCTCTTTAACTTCCAGATATACCAAATCTAAAACTGAAACTGTCTCTTTAACTTCCATAATTTACACGATGTAATTGACATTTTAACTGTCTCTTTGAATTCCAGAGTTTACACGTTGTAACCGACTAATTAAACAAATAAATGTTTATGATTTGCAGCTTGTTTGAGTCACGACTGTTTCAACCAATTGCTAATTTGTAAAACCGGCCGCAATAGTAAATTTGAGAATTACATGTTCAGAGAACCACTTGTATAGCTCAAACTGAGCTTTGTTTGGCAATGTCCTTGCGAGTCAGGTAAATGAGGTCGTTGTGCACAAAACCCATGTCCCATATTTTTGAGATTCATCTCCAGCTGCCCGCAAATCGAGACATGAATAACTGTTTTCTTATCTGAGTCACGACCGTCTGAGTCACGGCCGTCTGAGTCTCAGCTGTCTGAGTCGCAACCGTCTGAGTCACAACTGTCTAAGTTATAGCTTGTCTGAGTCTCAGCCATCTGAGTCACGGCCATCTGAGTCTCAACCGTCTGAGTCACAGCTTGTCTGAGTCATAGCTGTTTGAGTTATAGCTTGTCTGAGTCTCAGCTGTCTGAGTTGCAGCTGTTTGAGTCATAGCTTGTCTAACAACATTCTTTTCTTGTATTTAAAAACTCAGTCACTGCTTTCCAACCATCAATGCAACTGAATCAAAGTGCCAACAATCTCTCCCTTTCGCATTGATGGAAAGCTAAAATTTATGATGTTGCAAGTGTAATCACTGACTGCTTGTTATCTGCAACTACCTGAACTTCTCCCCTTTTGACATCAATGTCAAAGAAATCATGACAATACATCTCCCCCTATCAATATTAACTCAGAAATCAACAAATAAAACATTCTGGAACCATCTCAGAATTACATCAGATATGTAATAAGCACAAACTCCCCCTGCCAAAGTGAACAATTTAGTTGGAACAAGATATGACACCCAACTTCTGGCGTAGATATTCAAACTAGATTTTGGATAGGGGTTTAGTAAAGATATCAACAATTTGTTCTTTAGAAGGAATGAAATGTAATTGGACAACTCTGTTTGCAATCTGCTCCCTTAAAAAATGATACTTGATTGGAATGTGTTTGGTCTTGGAATGAAGAACAGGGTTCTTTGACACACTAATGGCACTTGTGTTATCACAGTGAATAGGAATAGGTTCAGAATATTTCACGTCCAAATCAACAAGAGTTTGTATCATCCATAATACCTGTGTACAACATGTTGCAGCAGCTATGTATTCAGTCTCAGTAGTAGATAGAGAGATAGAACCTTGCTTTTTACTCATCCATGCTACTAATGAATCGCCTAAGAATAATGCACCTCCACTAGTGCTCTTTCTTTCATCCAAACAGTTTGCCCAGTCAGCATCTGAATATGCAATCAATTGAAAGTTTTGATTCCTAGGATAGCAGAGACCATAAGTCATCGTGCCTTTCAAGTATTTGAAAATTCTCTTCACAGCTACCAAGTGACTTTGTTTGGGAGCATACTGAAATCTTCCTACCATTCCAACAACATGCATGATATCAGGACGAGTTGCTGTAATATATAGAAGACTGCCTATCATTGACCTGTATGTTCTTTGATCAACATATGGTGAGATATCGTCTTTGCTAAGCTTGCAGCCAACAATCATAGGGGTACTAACAGGTGAAGAATCCTCCATTTGAAACTTTTTCAACATCTCCTTTAGATATTTCTCTTGAGAGAGAAATAGACCTTCATAATTCTGATTGATTTGAAGACCAAGAAAGTATGATAATTCTCCAATCATTGACATTTCAAACTCAGATTGCATGGCATTAGAAAACCACTGGACAGAAGATGCATTAGTACATCCAAAGATAATGTCATCAACATAAACTAGAACAATTAATAAATCGTCACCTTCAGTTTTGATGTACAGATTGCTATCAGCAGTGCCTTTCTTGAATTCTTTTTCTTGTAAATATTTATCCAATCTGTAGTACCAGGCTCTTGGTGCTTGTTTCAATCCATATAGTGCCTTCTTTAGTTTACAGACATAATCAGGATTGTCTGTTAGTGAAAAACCTTCAGGTTGCTCCATATACACTTCTTCTTCTAGATATCCATTTAGAAAAGCTGATTTAACATCCATATGATAAACTTTGAAATTTTTGTGACAGACATAAGCAAGAAACATTCTTATAGCTTCCATTCTTGCCACAGGTGCAAAAGTCTCATCAAAATCTTGTCCCTCAACTTGTGCATACCCCTTGCGAACCAATCTGGCTTTATTTATCACAATTTGTCCTTTTTCATTCATCTTATTCTTAAATATCCATTTGGTACCTATCACATTCTTATATGCTGGTCTAGGAACAAGTTCCCAAGTATTATTCTTTTCAATTTGATCAAGCTCTTCATTCATGGCTTTTATCCAATCTTCATCTTCACTAGCTTCATAAAAATTCTTGGGTTCTATTATAAATAAAAAGGCAATGTGAGACTGTTCTGTATCTTTGAGTAACTTTCTTCTTGTCTGCACACCTTCATTCTTGTCACCAATGATCTGAATTTCAGGATGATTTTTCTGAATAATTCTTGAAGGAGGTTTTACTGATTGCTGTTGTGAGTCTGCATCTTCATTCTTTGATTCGGATTCTTCCTTTTCTGATTCTTGGACCTGTTCTTCTTCATCTTCAGTTGTATCCTCTGTACATGATTCATCACTGTTTATCTGAGTGTCTTTTACATGACTCCCTTCATCTACTTTAATATCAATGCAGTCAACCATCTTATGCAACCTCTTATTGTAACATCTATATCCTTTACTATTTGTAGCATATCCTAGGAAAACACCCTCATCAACCCTATCATCATATTTGCCAAGATGTTCATCATTATTCTTGATATAACACTTACTCCCAAAGACTTTGAAATGCTTGATTGTAGTAGGTCTCCCAAACCACAATTCATAGGGGGTTTTATCACTGTTCGGCCTTAAGTGAGCTTTGTTAAGTATATGAACAGCTATATGAATTGCCTCTACCCAAAAACCCTAAGATATATTATTTTCTTTCATCATTGATCTTGCCATTTGCTGAACTGATCTATTATGTCTCTCAACCACTCCATTTTGCTGTGGAGTCCCTGGAATTGTATACTCTCTTTTGATACCTTGTTCATCACAAAATTCCTTGAAATGCCTTGAGCTAAACTCTCCTCCTCTATCTGACCTTACTGCTTTCAGTCTTGTTCATGTTTGATTCTCGGTCATAGCTTTAAATACTTTGAATTTTTCAAACGCTTCAGATTTCTCTTTCAGAAAAGCAACCCAAGTAAGTCTAGAATAATCATCTATAACCAACATAAAGTAATTCTCTTTTCCTGTACCTTCCTTCCTTGATGGTCCACACAAATCCATATGCACTAACTGAAGAGGTTTATCTGAAGATGGAAAGCTCTTGAATTTGAACTGTGTTCTAGTTAGTTTTCCCATTTGGCAAGGTTTACATATAACATCATATGGTTTTGATATCTTTGGGAAATCTTTCACTGCTCCATTGTTTCTAAGTTTGATTAAATGATCAAAATTTAAATGTCCAAGTCTTCTATGCCATAGCCAGCTCTCATCATACTTGCTTAGATGACATTCCTCATTTTCTTCTTTCAAGACATAAACATTGTTTTTTGTTCTTATACCTTTGGCAACTAATGGACCTGAGTTTACAGAATTTATCTTACAATATTTAGCAGTGAAAACCACTTCACATCCCCTGTCACATACCTGACTGAAACTAAGAATATTACGTTTTAAACCATCCACAAACAATACATCTTGAGCTTTCCCTTTGCCATTACTCAGACTTACCATTCCTTTGCCTCTGATTTTTCCTGGAGCATCATTTCCAAAAGTTACATTTCTTTATTTTTGATCTCTTAGAGACAAAAACTTACTTTTATCCCCAGTCATGTGTTTGGAGCATCCACTGTCAATATACCATATTGGGTCCTTCTGTCTTTGAGCAGAAAGCACCAAATCACATTGATTGCTTTCTTTTCTCTTCCACACTTTTCTTTTAGCTGCATAATTCACTCTTGAATCTGTTTTGTAGTTCTTCAAATAACATTATGTAGCCTTGTGTGGACAAAGTTATGACAAACATAGCATTTTGGCTCATTGTACATAAGATCAAAAGGATTGACATTTCTATCATGAATTCCTCTTCTGATTGTTGATAGAGTATGATAGTTTTGATTACTCACTGACTATTCCACTCTGTGTTGCAGCATTTGATTCTTACTAAATATTCTTTGTTGCATGTTTCTAGGATTAAATACACAGATTGCAGCTTTGTGACCAAAGCTAAAACAACAATAACAGCAACCATTAAAGAAATTTTGATACCTGGACCTTAGCTGTCCTCTTGGAATTGATTGCCTTGTCACTCTGTATTGTATATTTTCTTCATGCTTTCTTGACTGCAAAATATTGTTTTTTGTTCCTGTAGCTATATCCTTTTTATCCTTCATTAGATTGTCATTACTGTTGGTTTTATTTGCTTCAGCTTTGATGGAGGTTGCAGACTTTGTGAATTTTGATTTCTTGTTGTTTTGAAAGTTGATCACCTTAGTTATTTCTTTGTTCTCTAAGTGACTACTGCTTGAACCTTGTTCATAGCCTAAACCAGATTTAATCAAAGGAGATCTTTGCTTACTCAAGATATTATTTAACTCTTCTAAAGCTTTAATACTTGAACAATTCTGATGATACAAAGTTTGGAATTTTTCTAATTTTTTCTTCACAGTCACCACTTCTTCCTCTAACTTTTCACATCTTGTTTTACTTTCAGCCAGCCATTGTTTAAGAATGTCTTCTATTTTATTTGCCTCTTCTAATTCTATTTTTAACAAAATACAGTCTATGCTAGGTTCTTTGTCATTCTTTTCATACTATATCAACAATTGTTTTTGTTTCCTCTTCTTTAACCTGAGTCTATCAATTTCTTCCAATGCACTAATAGACTCACCTTCCATATCAACTATAGCATCTTCATCATTCATGTCACTTTTTGCATATTCAATGTCAAGATCTTCTATGGACATAAGCATAAAATCATTCATTCTATCTTCACAAGATGAATTGCTATCTATATCCTCTGAGGAGACATCATTATTTGCACACAAACTTTTCTTTTTATTGTATTTCTTAAATTTGTATTTCTCTTCATCATCAGAATTCTAATATTTTTTCTTGTGAGGACATTTAGAGGCAAAATGACCTATCTTACCACAGTTAAAACATTTAAAAGGCAGCTTGTCTCTATATTTCCCTGATCCTTTCTTCAATCTTATTACAAATTTTTCCTCAATCTCATCTGCTCCATAATCAATATTCTTATCTGCTTTAAAGGAGGCTTCTCTAGTGGTATTTGTATCTTTGTTGATCCTCATTTCATAGGCAGTTAGAGTTCCTAGGAGTTGATCAATACCCAAATTTTTAAGATCATTTAACTCTTCTATTGCTGAAACTTTGGGGTTAAATTTATCAGGCAAAGATCTTAAAATTTTCTGAACTAAGGATGCTTCTTCAATTGTTTCACCGAGGCCCTTCATAGCATTCACAAGCTCTTCAACCCTTAGGAAATATTTACTAATAGTATCATCCTCATTCATCTTTAGTTGTTCAAATTTCAGCCTGTATGTTTGCACTTTGGCATCTTTTACTTTCTCATTCCCTTCATAGCTATTAATAAGTTTATCCCACATATCTTTAGCAGATTCAAGATGCATCACTTTCACAAACTCAGATTCAGCAAGACCACTTAATATTGCATTCATTCCCTTAGCATTAAAACTGAATTTCATCTTGTCATCTTTGGAAGAAAGAACCACAGGTTTTGTATATCCAGTTTCTACAACTTCCCAAACATCAGCACCTAAGGACATTAAATATGTTCTCATTCTAACTTTCCAAAAGGAAAAATTTGTTCCATCAAACATAGGAGCTTTATTGGTTGAGCCTTCATGGCTTGTCATGTTTAAGCTTTCAGATCTACCTTAGACTAAAGGAACACTGCTCTGATACCAATTGTTGAAAGTATTCAAATAACTGAGAGGGGGGGGGGGTGAATCAGTTATTACTGTGCTTAAACAATTTTACATTCATTTTCCCTTTTAACTTTGATGAATTGTGACGATCAGTATGATATGAGATGTTCTATGCACATTCCTTTATAGCAGGTATATTGTTATAACAAAATTAAATATAAGGAATATAAACAATGTTCAATCACATAAATATGCAGAGACACTGATTTTCCTGAGGAAACCCATAAAGGAAAAAAACCTCTTCTTCTTAGTATGAAAGGCAAGCTCCAACTTCTCTTTACATTCTATTTTATCTGAGCTACAACCCAGATGAGGATGCTACCTCTGTTTCTTCAGCACCAACTGAATGGAAGCTACAACTCTCAAATGTACAAGCACCAACTTGCCAAGAAGACTTTACAGTCTTCCCTTGCTCCTCCCTACCACCCTATGTAAGAAAAAATTCAGTCAATTATATCACATTGGTTCAGATATATCAGTACATACCCTTTTTATTTTGTTTTGTGCTGCTACAGCTTGAGTTTCTGGGCATTCTGTTCTTCATTAAATCGATCCATACATTTTTTTCGAATCACAGCTTCATCAGTAATGACTCCTCTTCATCCTCTCAAATCTCACGTTAATTTTGTTCTCATCAATTGTTTTTATAGATGCTGAAGTTATATGCCTCGGTCTCTTTAACTTCCAGATATACCAAATCTAAAACTGAAACTGTCTCTTTAACTTCCAGAGTTTACACGCTGTAACTGACATTTTAACTGTCTCTTTGAATTCCAGAGTTTACACGCTGTAACTGACTAATTAAATAAATAAATGTTTGTGAGTCGCAGCTTGTTTGAGTCACGGCTGTTTCAACCAATTGCTAATTTGTAAAACTGGCCGCAACAGTAAATCTGAGAATTACATGTTCAGATAACCACTTGTATAGCTCAAACCGTAGCTTTGTTTGGCGATTTCCTCACGAGTCAGGTAAATGAGGCCGTTGCGCACAAAACCCATGTCATATATTTTTGATATTCGTCTCCAGCTGCCCAAAAATCGAGACGAGAATCACTGTGTTCTTATCTGAGTCACGACCATCTGAGCCTCAGCCGTCTGAGTCACGGCCATCTGAGTTTCAGCCATCTGAGTCACGGTCGTCTGAGTCGCAGCCGTATGAGTCACAATTGTCTAAGTTATAGCTTGTCTGAGTCTCATCCATCTGAGTCATGACCATCTGAGTCTCAGCCGTCTGAGTCACAACTTGTCTGAGTCACAACTGTCTGAGTTATAGCTTGTCTGAGTCTCAGCTGTTTGAGTTGCAGCTGTCTGAGTCACAACTTGTCTAACAACATTCTTTTCTTGTATTTAAAAACTCAGTCGATGTTTTCCAACCATCAATGACAACTGAATCAAAGTGCCAACAAGTTGTAAGTAGGCCTCTATCTTATGCTTTACCTTTTCAATGGATTAATTTTTGTTGTAAGTGTCATTTTTAGGGGTTTTTGGACTCAAAATGAAGGGGATTGCGCACGCCCTGGGTAGCACGCTTTCCCCTTGTGGGAAGTGCATCGAGAGGGGTTTTTGATGTATATGTAACATCACAATGTATTTCATCTATGTATATTGTACTCCTATAGAGATGTTATTATTCCTCTATACAGAAGTGTTTGTATTCCTATAGAGATGTTATTATTCCTCTATACGAAAGTGTCATCATTTATATTGTAAGTGTCGTAACTTATACTTGATGGGTTATTAGACCACCTTGTTGGGGTCAGCCCTGTATAAGTCATGTGGGTCGAAGGGTTATTAGACCACCCTATTGAGGGTCGGCCATGTGGGTCAAAGGGTTATTAGACCAGCCTATTAGGGTGTCGGCCCAGTCAGCATTATGTTATGTGGTTAAGTTAAGGCCGACCTAGTAAAGGTTATTAGGCAAGTCAAGTCATGTATAAATAGAGTGTGGGAGGCACTCTATTTGATCATTCTATTCTCACACATACTCTTTGGAGAGTGGCGCACTTGTGGAGGAGGAGAAGCTGCTGCTAAGAGATGTATATCTCTTATGCTTGGGTTGTATCATTGCTCTATCTATCTCTGAGGAAGTTATTGGGGTTTTTCACCTTTATGGTTTTCCCCAAGTAAACTCTGTGTCTCTTGTGTGCTTGTATTATTGTGTCCATGATTGATATGCTATAGATATGTTGTACATGTTGTTCTCTCAGTTAGGATCCTAGATCAGATTGAAGTAAATTCTCAAAAACTAACATGGTATCAGAGCTATCCCGAAAGAAGGCATGATATGGCATGTATGACACTTGTTGCACTTGCGATGCTAGGGCTTGATATAGCAAAAACCAGTCATCGTAGAACTTTCGCTATAAATCCATTTTGGAAAATTTTTTGGATCTAAAACTCTTATAGATCGAAGATCAGATCCCCATGTACCTTGTGTCCAAAGGAAAAATTCTAATTCGCTGTACTTTGTGTTTTATGATCTGTACAATCTAGGGTTTCTGCCTCTTCCGGATCTGAGTCATAAATAGGTGACCTAGGAAAAAAGGTCATAACTTGGGCTAGGAAGCTCCAAATGAAATTTCGTAAAAAGTTACAGGTAGTACACAGATTGTAAGTTTTCAGGTAACTTTTCCAGAGGCTGAAACTGAACCAGTGACATGTGGCACGCCGTACAAGTTTGATCTCCTGTTTTATCACATAAACAGGTCATGTTGCGACACTTGGCATAACTCTCTCTCAGAGAATACAATTGAGGTCACACCTGTGGGGTTGGAAAGATGACAGGTCGGGCTACTACAAGTAGAAGTTTCAGACCTTGTGGATAAGAAAGTTCAGAGTTACACCAGAAACAATCAGGTGCATATTTCTGTCAAAACAGAATTATTTTTTAGCACCTCCATTCATGGCTTCCGAAATTTAGGGTTTCGGAGAAAGTTGGAATTTTTGTATTCGGAGACCATGGCTGGATGCTACTCATAAAAATCAAAATTTAGAGACCAAGATCAGAATTTTTGGTTGGGCAGAAGGCTGGGCTTAATCAAACCCCATTTCGGGACTTTGATTGGAAAGATGAAAAATTAGGGCTTCTGCAAAAGTTGGAATTTTGGAAATTTATGACCACGACTGGAAGCTCCTCAAGAAAATAGAAACTTAGAGATTTGAATCAAACTTTTTGGTTGGGTAGAAGGGTGGGCTTTATCAAACCATAGTTCAAGATTCTGTCTAGAAGATCCAAAAGTTTCAAAGGCAATTTTGAGGGGTGAAACTTTGCAGTTTTCAAATTCTGAGTATACTGGCTTGATCAGCTCATCAAGACGCATCTTTCTATCCTTTCAGAAGTTTGAAATTCAAAGTTTGAATTTTTAGGGTTTCTCTAACAAACCCTAATCCAACTCCAGATCTAGTTCCTGCAAATCAAGTGGATTGGGTTAATCCTAGAAGAGAATGGATTGGTCACCTGCATAAGTGAAGATGCTCCTGTTTCAGAGGGAGATGAGGCTAAGGCCTTTCATAAGAAGATTACAAGCAATCTCGACAGGTATGACTTATCCAGGTATGTTTCGAGATTTGTTCGTGATTAAGTTTATGGTATGTTTGTCTTCATATTATTACGATTAGTACAATCTTGATTAAATTTAGACTTGTCGTATCACCTTAATAAAATTATGAATGCATGATAGAAGATATTCATTGATTAGGTTGTTGACACTTATGATTGTACTAATGCATTATGGTGTTGTATGAGGTTTATGTTGTCCGCTAACATGAAAGGTACACCAATAAAGACAAATCATGTTCTAGTTCAAGAACATATGATCATGGTGACATGAAGATAAAGATTCATCCATTGTCATGGATCACTTAGAAGATCTATTTACGAGGTATGTATAACTTGGTTGTATAATGGTTAACTCATGAGATATGCAGATTACTAGCACAAGTCATTGAAGAGAACAAGAAAACATCATGTGGGTATGTTAGACATAACTAGCTAACATACTAATCCATGTATGTTTTTCCTATATCAAGTTAGAATATTACCTTGTGTTAGGATCCCTTATATAAGTATACTTGGTATGATTGGTTATGTTTATTTATAAAGTTAGAAATATAAGTAATCAAGGGTTTATGCATATTATGTCTCTTATCTTGATTGATGATTTGACTAACCAGAAGAGTCCTATGATCAAATAGGAATATGCATGAGTGAAAGAAGTCTTCCCTGAAACCTTGAATGCTAATGTTTATTATTTGTGTTTGAAATGATCATGACTATACATGTTTAAGATTATTGTTTTTTGATAGTATTAAGATTATATTAATGAATGTGTGATTATGTATGAGACCTCGAGGATAACACAATGATGATACTAATAAGCATGCATAGTGATTAAGGATGGATATAAGTTCAAGGAAAGATAATCCAGGAAGCAAAGATCAAGAGGGAGCACACTTCAGTAGCTTCAGCAAGGATGCAGATATTCAGAGGGAGTTGACCACTTCTCACAATCCACATCAGAATGGAGTTACAGAAAGGAAGCAAAGACTGAGAGGGAGTCAACCCTACAACCAAACAAAGATAAGTATTTTAATTGTCATTTCTTGCATATTTGTTTGTTTGTTCAATGATGTATATGCTTATGTTCCTAGACTTAGGGTGTGTATTATGCATATTAGAATAATTGCATTAATGAACAGTATACTACTAATTTGCATATGATGGGTAAGTGGTCTATGGCACTGTACAACATTCCATTGCTACTTATCTAGAATGAAACCTCTTTGTTGACATGTTGGGAGTTGTGCACACTCTTAACAATGTTCTGGTAGAGATTGGAAGGCATCTAAAAAGTTACGGGATATGGATAAATGTTGTGTAAGAATTTGTTCTGAAAACTATGAGATGTTTTCTAATCATGCAATTTAACTTGTTTTGTAGGAAAGATCGTATACCATCACCTACAAAAGAAGGACTACAACATTTTTTCAACAACAAAGTTATCTATTGAAGATATTGATGTTCCCAGGATCTGGGAAGAATGCCATGATTGAGGAGTACCAGTCGATCATGAAGATGTTTGGGATGCAGTCCCAAGACTTGAAGAGAAGTCTGTAGTGACTTCCAAGTGGACCTATAAGATCAAGCATGTTGCAGATGGTAGCATAGAAAAGTACAAAGAGAGGGTTGTAGCTCGTGGCTTCTCTCAGAAAGAGGGAATAGACTTTTGCTCCTGTAGCCAGGTACACTTCCATTAGATTAGTACTTGTTCTGGCTGCAGTGATGAAATGGAAGATACACCAGATGGATTTCAAGACAACTTTCTTGAATGGTGTAGTCGAAGAGGAAGTGTATGTGGAGCAGCCACTCGGGTTTGAGTCATATATGTGCAGAACTTGGTATGGTAGGATAGACATATTTCTATCTAGTTTGGGCTTTACCAAGAGTAAAGAGGATTCCAACCTTTACTATAAGGTTGAGGAAGGCAATCCAATGATACTACTTTTGTATGCGGATAACCTATTTGTTACAGGTGAGGATAGATTGATTGTCGACAGGTAGCGGAAGCTTGCTGCCGAGTTCAAGATGAAGGACTTGGGGATGATGCACTACTTTCTAGGTATGGAGGTGTGGCAGAGTGCAGATGGAATCTTTCTTGGACAAGGGAAGTATGCAGTAGAGATCATGAAGAGGTTCGGGATGATGGACTGCAAGGCCATGGCCACACCTATGGCATCGAACCTGAAGCTTCTATGTGATGCTTCATCTGATCCGGTTGATGTCACTGTGTATCGTCAGATGATTGGGTCCTTGATGTACCTGACGAACATGAGACTAGATATTTGCTTTGCGGTGAACACATTGAGCCAGTTCCTGACGGATCCTAGAGGTGTTCACCTGGTTGCTATAAAGTATATTCTGAGGTACCTGAAGGGTACGGTTGACTATGGGCTCAAGTATGATGCGAATCAAAAGTTTAACCTGTAGGGTTATGTTGATTCGGATTCGGCAGGCAGTGCTACATATAGGAAGAGCACTTCTGGGTGTTGCTTCAGTATGGGATCAGGTGTGATCTCTTGGTTTAGCAGGAAGTAGTCCTGCGTAGCACTTAGTACAGCCGAAGCAGAGTACGTTGCAGCTTGTTCGGCTACTTGTGAGGCAGTATGGATTAGGAAGCTACTGTTTGAGTTATTTGATCTCCCGCTGGAGGCTACTGGTATCTTTTGTGACAACCAGAGTTGTGTGAAGCTGTCTAAGAACCCAGTGTTCCATGATAGGTCAAAACACATAGAGATCAAATATCACTATATCATGGATATGGTGCAGAGAGGAGCAGTGAAGCTTCTGTATGTTGCGATGGATGAGCATATTGCAGATGTGCTGACGAAGCCACTAGCTAGAGTGAAGTTCAAGTACTTCAGAGAGAGGCTTGGTGTTCTTCAGATCGATGACACTTCGAGGAAGAAGTGATGGAGACATTTGCTGAAGCCATTCCAAGCATGTTGGAAGGAGGATCCTTCACATGGCCGTGGATGTAAGCGTTGGATGATGAGCATCAGGATGATGCTCCAGTTACTGCTCTGTATATGTATATGAATCATGTTGGATGCTTGATATGATCAGTTGGATCATGTGTATGTATTTGTATATGTATCAGGTGGATACATTGTATGATCAGGTAGATCATGTATGTTGATATGTATCAGGTATGATCAGGTGGATCATGTATTTGTATATGTATCAAGTGGATACATTGTATGATCAGGTAGATCATGTATGATGATATGTATCAGGAAGATACTGTGTATGCATCAGGTGGATGCATTGTATGATCGGGATGATCATGGATGATGAGCTTCAGGATGTTGCTCCAGATGACATGCGTCAGGACGATGCAGTGATGATGATCAGGATGATCATGTGTACATCAGGATGATGTATGGTGAGTATCAGGTTGATACTCTGTGGTCGTGGACAGGTTGTGCAGATAAGCATATAATAGTGCCCTGGGAGGTTTGCAAATTCTCTTGCTAGGTTTTGCCGCTGGCATATAATAGCTCCCTGGGAGATCTGGAAAATGTTCTTTCGAGGTTTTTCTTTGGGAGGACATATAATAGCGCCCTGGGAGGTTTGTAGATTCTCTTGATAGGTTTTTCCGCTGGCATATAATAGCTCCCTAGGAGATCTGGAAAACGCTCTTTCGAGGTTTTGTCCTATGGCATGTAAGTAGACCTGGGAGATCTGGACAGGATGAAAAAGGCCTCAGATGCTCTTTCGAGGAATTTCCATGACCACATGTAATAAGTCCTGGAGATCTGGACAGGATGAAAAAGGCCTCAAATGCTCTTTAGGGTTCTTGCTTGGAAAGACACTCTTTTAAGGTTTTGTGGTGACCACATGTAATAAGTCCTGGAGATATGGATAGGATGAAAAAGGCCTCAGATGCTATTTAGGGTTCTTGCTTGGAAAGACACTCTTTTAAGGTTTTGTGGTGGGGGGGTCACATGTAATAAGTCCTGGAGATCTGGACGGGATGAAAAAGGCCTTAGATGCTCTTTAGGGTTCTTGCTAGTCAAGAGACTCTTTTAAGGTTTTGTGGCAGTCACATGTAATAAGTCCTGGAGATCTGGACATGATGAAAAAGGCCTCAGATGCTCTTTAGGGTTCTTTCTAGTCAAGAGACTCTTTTAAGGTTTTGTGATGCACGTAATAAGTCCCGAGGATTCCACAGTATGGCCAGTGATGATGAAGACCTACAGGTGGTGGGCCTACATCCAGTATGAAAAAGGACTGGCTCTGTAGAACTTCCTATGACGAGTAGATTCAAAGATTCATTGAGATAGCAGCAGCAATGACGATGACGATGACTCGATGACGATTATCCAGTGATGATGATCCAGAGAAGAAGACTTGTGCTAGAAGACCTGTGTCGAGAAATACCTTCCTAGTTAAGAGGGGGTGTTGATGTATATGTAACTTCGGAATGTATTTCATCTATGTATATTGTACTCCTATAGAGATTCTATTATTCCTCTATACGAAAGTGTTTGTATTCCTATAGAGATGTTATTATTCCTCTATACAGAAGTGTCGTCATTTATATTGTAAGTGTCGTAACTTATACTTGATGGGTCATTAGACCACCTTGTTGGGGTCGGCCCTGTATAAGTCATGTGGGTTGAAGGGTTATTAGACCACCCTATTGGGGGTCGGCCATGTGGGTCAAAGGGTTACTAGACCACCCTATTAGGGTGTCGGCCCAGTCAGCATTATGTTATGTGGTTAAGTTAAGGCCGACCTAGTAAAGGTTTTTAGGCAAGTCAAGTCATGTATAAATAGAGTGGGAGGCACTCTATTTGATCATTCTATTCTCACACACACTCTTTGGAGAGTGGAGCACTTGTGGAGGAGGAGAAGCTGCTGCTAGGAGATGTCTATCTCTTATGCTTGGGTTGTATCATTGCTCTATCTATCTCTGAGGAAGTTATTGGGGTTTTTCACCTTTATGGTTTTCCCCAAGTAAACTTTGTGTCTCTTGTGTGCTTGCATTATTGTGTCCATGATTGATATGTTGTACATGTTGTTCTCTCAGTTAGGATCCTAGATTAGATTGAAGTAAATTCTGAAAAACTACCAGGGGTCTGGCACACTTTCCCCATGGGAGAGGCACGTCGCCGGTGCACTCCGCAAATGCGGGGTGCGTCGGTGCACTTCCAAAACTAAATTTAAAAAATGGGGCCAAAAAGACCCAATCCAATGCCATGAAAAGGACCTAATAGTTTAATTCATGTTTATGCAGACTTCAACCAATAAAATGGTCCATTAGAAAGAAAAAGAGCATGAACTCGAAGATTCCCACATGATGAATGAACCAAATTCTATGAACGCTTTGCAAATATGTGGACTCTTAAAATTCTTCGATGTACAGGGCATGAGGGACCAAGTACAACTGCTATATTACCTGATCAGGATATGGGACCCAGATCAGCATCATTACATGATCAAGATTTGTGTCAATCTAAGGAAACTGAACGATGCATGTCTTCATGATCCATTCCCCATGCCATTCACTGATGAAGTACTGAAAGGTGTTGGAGGCCTGGAGATATATTCATTTACAGATGGATTTTTAGGATATCACCGAATAAGGATTGAGAAAGAAGATCGACATAAAACAACTTTAGTGACAGAATGAGGTTGCTTTCAATATACAGTGATGTCATTTGGTCTTAAAAACGCCCCTACAATCTTTTCAAGGATGGTTGTTGCTGCATTTAAAGACTTCATTCACAAATTTCTCGCAGTATATATGGACGACTGGACTGTATATGGGTTGGTTAAGGAACACGTCACGAATCTAAGGCTGATGCTGGAAAGGTGTCGACAACATCATATTTCATTGAACCTAAAAAAGTGTATTTTCTGTGCACCATTTGGAATCTTGTCGAGACACATTGTATGCAAGGAGGGGATGCTGGTCAACCCAACGAAGATTGCAATCATCATCGACTTACAACCTCCAACGATAGTGAAGCAACTAAGGAATAATTTGGGACATACTGGATATTATAGGAAGTTCATCATGGGATATGGAGCGATTACAGCACCGATGGAGAAGCTGTTAAAGAAGGATGAAAAGTTCGAGTGGAACGACGAGTTCCAGAAGAGCCTTGACATACTAAAGGAGAAGATGACCGCAACACCGATATTAGTCTTCCCCGATTGTAAGAAATAATTCCACGTCCATGTGGATGCATCATCAGTAGCGCTAGGAGTGATATTGGCCCAGCCAGGAGAAGGATCAATTGATCATCTGATCGCATTTGCGAGCAGGAAGTTTTCCACTGCGGAGAAGAATTATACAACAATAGAGAGAGAAGGCCTAGAAATTGTCTATGCATTGCAAAAATTCTGACACTACCTTATTGGAGGGAATTTCAAAATGTTTACTGACCACTCTACATTAAAATACTTAGTCAATAAGCCTGTGTTGGGGGGGGATATCTTTCGATGGTTGTTTCTATTCCAGGAGTTTGATTTTGAAATCATTGTGAAACCAGGGTGCTTGAATGCAGGACATGATCACCTGTCAAGGATTGAATCAGGTGAAGAACCAAGGAGCATTAATGAAGGCTTTCCCGATGCGCATCTATTCAGTATTGGAATGGTCGATGACCATTATGAAAAAATTATTCAGTTCTTGGAAACAGGAAGCACACCAAAGTATTTTACTACCAGTCAGAAGAAGCAGCTAGTCATTAGGGCTGATGATTTTCAACTAATCGCAGGAAAACTCTACAAGATGGGACCAGATGAAGTCCTTCGTCGATGCATCCTTCTGTATGAACAAGAAAAATTATTGGCGGAAGCTCACGATGGGATCATAGGAGGTCATTATGGAGGGCGCGCAACTACCAGGAAGATACTTAGGGATGGACTATGGTGGCCAATAGTGCATGGTGATGTCGCAGACTATGCTAAGAGATGCGATGTATGTCAAAGCACAGGGTAACTGTCACGGAGGGATGAAATTCCACTAGTACATCAATTGACGTTACAAGCGTTTGAAAAATGGGAAGTTGACTTCGTGGGACCCATCAACCCACCAGGAAGAAGAACAAGTTCGCGATACATAATTACTGTGACTGATTACTTGAAGAAATGGGATGAAGCAGTGCCGGTAAAGGATTTCACAGCTACGATAGCAGCAAGGTTCCTCTTTGACAATGTGGTCACCAAGTTCTGGTGCCCAAAGATACTAATGAGCAATCAAGGAACTCAATTTGTCAATCAAACTATTAGGGCCATGAAGGAAGAATTTCAAATCCAACATCAAAGGGGTACCCCATATCACCCACAGGTGAATGGCGCAGTGGAGGTGTTGAATAAGGTATTGGAGCATGCACTCACCAAGGTGTGTAACACAAACCGCGACGTCTGGGATTTGAAGATTCCATAAGTATTGTGGTCCTATAGAATGACATGTAAAAGGTTGATAGGCCATACTCCTTTCAAGTTAGTATACGGATAAGAAGCAGTGATGTCGATGGAGTATATTGTCCTGAGTCTGCGCATCGCAACAACAACAAGAATGAGTGACGACGAAGCCATTGAAGAAATATTGGCGTAGCTATTATAGCTCGAAGAGGATCGCTTCATCGCAGGTAGAAAATAATCGATAGAAGGCATGGCATGATCGTCATGTAAAGGAGAAACACTTCCAGTGCGGAGACATGGTTCTATTGTATGATAGTAAGTTTGCGAAGCACCCAAGTAAGCTACAGATGCATTGGTTGGGTCCATACATTATCAATTTCATTATTGACGGAGGTGCAGTGTAGCTACAAAATCTATATGGGACATTGTTGACAAAGTTAGTTAATGGGAGCCGGCTAAAGCCCTATCGGGATATCCAGGCGCATAATGACTGAAAAATCAATTGAGTCGACTGAAGAAAAAAAAAAACGTTTGGGAGTCTGTCGACAAAACAACAATGAAGTAAGAAATATCGACAAGGTTTGGTGCATGTGGACGAAACAACAATGAAGTGAAAAAAAATTGTGAAGTTTGGGAGTCTGTTGACAAAACAACAACGAAGTAAGAAATAATGACAAGGTTTGGTGCTTGTGGATAGAACAACAACGAAGTAAGGAATAACGACAAGGTTTGGGACCTGTCAAAGTTCGACATGGCACGAACGGGTCAAATCAGGTAATAATTGCAGTAGTTAAGTCACGGTGGACGATGGCGCAAGTGGATGATGACAAAATTGATGACCAATGAGTGCACAGGATTTGGTAAATCAGCGAAGGATTCGACGGACGATTTGGCAATCATTGTCCAATATCGACAAGATGGATGGGAAGCAGGAAGTTGAATCTATAAATAAATGAGTAGGGGGACATTTCGACTTGCTGTGCCTCGTGCAAATTAGTGAAGAATTTATAGAATAAGAGTTAGAGCGAAGAATGAACTTAGAGAGTTACGAAGACACAAGATGCGCCAAGGGTGAGGACAATAATTGTTCATGAGAAACCAAAGGTTTCATCATTGCGGATGATTAGGAATAAGAGAAGTGCCAGCCGACCGATGGATACTGACCGAAGGACGAAGTGGGATAATCGCAGCTCGGCAAGGGCTGAAGTTGCTGGAGGAGAGGTGGGATTTTCAACCACGACAGAACCAATGTTAGGGGCACTCCGGCTCCAGTGAAGGATGATAAAATTCGTGAAACGAAAGTGCTGGAACTGGAGCAGTTGGATTTTGCACACCTCGTCCACCATGGGTGCTATAAATATTGTTTCACAAGACGAAGAGGAGTATGAAGTAGCATCAGTCGCGATGATTAAAGTTGCGTCCAAGGAAGCAATCGACCAAACCAGGGCGGCTTACGACGAGTTCAAGATGCAGGTAAATGAACCAGCAGTTCCAGTTGAGGTGGCTAGAGGGAAAGCCACAATTTTTTGCTGGGGTCATGTTGGAATGGGTCCAGAGTGCACAAGTGCAGAACCCCCAAGTGGAAAAAGGGTCATCGACATGAACAAAGGACCGGTCGTGAAGTATAAAAGAGCCGATATATGCAGAGTATTTAGTTAAGTTAGTTAGTAATGAGTCATTTGGACCATTTTGTAATGGCCAAATGAGCTTATAAATAGAAGTACAATTTTAATCCTAAGGGAATCCATCTTTTTTCTAATCTTTTTTATTGATCTATTAGAGCATCTATTCGGTTTTGGTTTATTCGATCGCAACGATTGTTCTGATTTTGTAATGGTTTTGCAATGTATGATAAATAATGGGAACGACTGATATATGTCTTTGTCTTTGTCTCTTTGTCTTTTTTTAGTATCATAGTGTTTGATATTTCATTGAGATCGCAGTTGATTTTTTTGCAGTTATATTATGTACCACAGATTCCTTTAACATGCTTTGATAATTTGTTTAATTCGTTAACTATGAGATGCTAATGTGATTGATGCGAATGAGGATAATGGTTAATAGGTTGATAATATGATATTCTGATGCGAATACAAATCTATGGATTTTGTTTCGAATGAGTGTGAGATAATGCATGTCTTCTCACAACTGCAAAAACTTGGTTCCTACATCCCTCTTAGGCATCTCGGGTGAGACTTCACTCGCTCTGCGGGTGTTGCTGGAAAGGGTAAAACCTTTCTGGGTCAATGTTTAAGGGATTTTGGGTCAATTTTTGTTGACAGCAGTGCGAAGTGAACCCCTGTCGACAGGACTGTGTCAACAACCATTCCATATATTTCAATGCATTCATATCTTTTATTTGAAAAGGACCCACTTCTTTATGCAAGAGGAAAGTTATGTGATGTCTAAAATTCCTGAAGTGCATTTCATCTAAGATAAATTTCTACCTAACATACTCCATTGCAAATATTCTATGGGTAAGGAACATTGGAATCTTATAAGGCTCAAATCCATATACTCTGATCACTATATAATCCTCATACAAAACCAGTCTCCAAACCTCATGTCTAGAGTGAGCTATAGATGCTTCTTGTTCCCAAGGAACATCCTAGGAGGTGAGGTACCAAAAATCAAGCTCTAAGTAATGAACACCACCTTGTTTGTAAACGTTGCATAGTTGTATTTGTCTGATCTTCTCAAGACTAACTTAGACCAATCATACACAGGTGTCTGAATTCCATGATCATCTATTATCTTCAAGTTTAGATGCTTATAGTGATCAAAGCTCTGATATAGAAACATGTAAAATATAAAGGAGGGGTACCTAAACCATGCTATGGTTGGAAGCTCTTCTAATTTCTCATGAATGGATTCTACCAAGAAACTGCATAAGTCAAATTTGGGAGGGTTGATCCCAGGGGTTGTGGTCAAGTTGAGCAGGATGCCAAAAATTACATCATCCACTGTATTGTCATCTTGAATACCTATGATGGTTCACATTATAAAGATGGATTTTATGATATTTTCAAAGAAGACTGATGTATCAAAAGAGGGTGGAATTGCAGGGATATCTATCCCTGATCAAGGTGCTTGGACAAAAATTGATGTCTATCAAAAGGTTGCAGACCTTGGTAGGAACTAGAGAGGATTTTTTCATTGAAGGCTTGAAGGAATAGGAATTATGGGATGAAGAAAATTTTATGCAGGGTTTCAGGATTGATGAAACACATATTTATAGATAGGTATGAAGACATGACAACTCTCTTAGTTGGTAATAATGGACTAAACACCATGACACAAAATCGACAAAATAAAAAGTTCTAGGGAAAAATGTTCTAGCAAAATTTGAATTCCATATGTTGGAAGTATCATGATATGTCATGGATAGAGCTTTAGCATCTTTAATTGTAGAATTTAGGTATGAATTTGTAATGATGGTGTCAAAAATATATGCTTGGTGGTCATAAACATGTTCATCTCCAGAGAATCTGGGATTAGGTAATTTTTCTTTGGGTTTAGAAGCCATTTGGACAGGTTTACTTAGCCGGTAGGTTAAATGGTTTGCGGGATAAATTCGGGTAAATTAGAGCCCAAAATTTATTGTTTTATATGATGGAATAACAAAAATTATTGGGATTTGTAAATAGTAAAATAATCGGGTGATAATTAATCGATGAGCTACAACTGTTGGTTTCTAAGATTGATTGGTTCGATACATTGGATGTTAGGTACTGGAGTCTTCTTTCGGTAAACAATGGCTTTGAAATTTAGGATTTATCACTTTAACCATTGAACATATTTTCAAATTTGACACATGGACGCTCTTCATTTGATACTAAAATCAGGGTGAGATGACATGAGTGGGTCGGGTCCTCCATGGAACATGTCCACTTTATATATTCACCATTTGGGTGGAAACCAACTTGGTTTCCCTAAGTGGTAATGCCTGATAAATATGGTGGTATTGAAAAAAGGACTTTATGGAGGTGCAATCAATTAGATAACTACATGTGTCCTCTGTTGAAATTTGGTTGTCATTGATGTTAACTAATGTCAAAGAGGATTCCAATTGATTCAGTCTAAGTCAATGATATTAGATGAAGTCAAACTGGATAAATCATTCCTATAGAAGTGTGAAGAAGTAATGGAATCCACTTTGAAGTAGTGTATGCGCAAGATGAAGAAGAACATGAATGCTAGAAGTATATGCGCAAATGGTGAAGGTGACATATATGAATGCAACTTTGAAGTATATCCAGAAGTGCATTCAGTATGAAGATGTGAATCCAAGGATACATCATGCATGATAAGTTTGAATAAGTACATAAGGAAGATACATCATGCATATCTAGTTAGAGAAATAACAAAAGTAAAGTATCCTACATCATGTTGTCTTTGCGCAGAAAACAAGTCCACCAAGCCATACTCTCTCATGGTAGAAATCCAAGGAATTGGTTGGACAATGGTACATGTGCAAAAAATAGCCAAGGAGATTGGTTTAGAAAATGGTACAAGTGTGCAAGTTTGTTGAAGGAAGTATCTGAATGTACAAGCAAGTCTAAGTGTCACTTGGTCAATGGTTGGAAGTGCGCAGGAAGTAAGGAACATCCTATGATTGGATAGTCCTAAAAGCGCACAAGCATAGCCACTAAGAAGATGTGTAATGCACACAAGTTCCTAGAAGGGTACATAAGTTGAAGGCCATCTATGAGAAAATTCCACAGCCGATGGTACAACAAATGTGCAAGTCCCACAAGTGATGACGCGGAAAGGGTCAATTAGAAGTTGGTGTATGTGTAGAATATGCAAAGTATCAATACACCAAGTGCGCATTACCCACAAGTGATGAAGCGAAAAGGGTCATAAGTCCACCAAGTAGAAGTTGGAGTGTGCATAGGTTCCGCAAAGCATCAATATCTCAAGGGATAAATACCCACAAGGGATGGTATAGCACAGGTCATAGACACATCAATATTAAGTGTAAGTATTGCACACATACCTTAAGGAAATGGTACATTAAGAGCGCATAGGTACACCGCCAGGATGTAAAGTCCCACTATGTTTTGGACCATGAGGGCGCTTGACACATCAATAGTGTAGATGATGACGTGTGGCATACGCACTATCCGTGAAGTATGGAAGAAGGAATTCCACAACCAACTTGTGAACATGCAATCCATGCAAGTCCTGTGTAAATAAAGATGCAAGTTGGATATTTGAAGCAAGATTAATGGTGAGAGCATAAGATATTCAAGTGCAAGTTTCAGTTTGATTTTATGGGCATCAAGGGGATCGTGGATAGAAAAGAATGACCTAGTGAGGAGATGAATGTGCACATGCAACATAATGAAGTTTTGTGGTGCACATAGTGATGTTGTAGATCTGTGACAGATGTGCGAGTATTGGAAGGAAGAAATATTAAAGTATGCGCAAGTGCTTGATGTTTCAAAGGAAAATATTACATTCTACACATCGATAGCCACATATGTTGTAAAGACAAAAGCGCATAGGTAGAACCAACGTTTATCAGACAATGCGCAAATGTCTAGCTGATGCATATGAGCATAAGTGAAAGTGTGCAAAGTTGAGAATTCCATCTGATGCACAATGACAAAATAAAAATAGGATTTGTAGGTGCATCATGATGCATATGATCTGAGAAAAGTTCATTAAACAGAAGGGACTAATCATTTGATGCACGGGACATAACAGATTGTTTGAGAGACTACAACACTTAATCAGAATGGACACATCAATAAGTGCACAGTTCCATCTGTTACTAGTGATTCATCTCAGTACAACAAAATATCAATTGAAAGCATACTATCAGTTGGTTATTGTAGTCATGAAGAGTAGAACATCTATAACTAGCGACATAGATTGTGGTATCAACAAGCACATAATATATGAAGTCATCAGCAAAAGTGTGATTTGAGAAGTTTGAGAAGTCAAGTGATGTATGCAGCGCAATGATAGGGTATATACTGCATACAAAGACAACACACATCAGAATCATCAACAGAAGTTCAGAAGAGTGAGCGTAGTTGAATTTCAGTAAGACATCAACACCTATTGGAAATTAGGGCGGTTAGATGGGGCAAGGAGACAGGGAGTTGGATCTTCCTTCAAGTTGGTTCCTATAAAAAGAAGAAGACATGGGGTCAGTGCCTCCTTCCAGTTGGTGCTGGAGAAAACACAGGTAGTTGTAGCTTCCTTCAGGTTGGTTCTTGTAAAACTGGGGGTTTGGTTCCTCCTTGCAGTTGGTGCTAGTAAACACAGGAATTTGGTGCTTCCTTGAATGTATTCTTTCTAATTGTAAATAAGAATTATGTGGTTTTCTCCTGTTTGGGTTTCCACGTAAAACTCTTGTGTGTTATGTGTTGTTTATGTTGTGCATATGTGTGGATGTTTATTTTCGGATGCATAACTGAAGATAAAGATTAAGTAAAGGCTAATCTATTAAATAAGGTAAAAACTACTGATAATTGCGTTAATACGGATTTAGAACCCCCTTTTAGTATTAAATCGATTCCAACAATTGGTATTAGAGAGGGTGTATTCAATAACATATTAGCATCTCGAAGATATACCATTGCGTAGAAATGGATAAGCAGGAATGCCTTTCTACCAACAGAACACCAAGATTTGACGGCACCAATTACATTTTCTAGAAGGTACATATGGAATTTTATTTGCAAACATTGGGAGAAGATGTTTGGAAATCTATCGTCGACGGTTATAATGTCCCAACAGTTGTACCGATAAATCCAACGCAAAGGAGACTCTATGAAATAAATGATAGAGCCAGAAATGATCTAGTATGTGGCTTGACTGGTGATGAATTCATCAAAGTTATGCACTGCACATCAGCTAAGGAAGTTTGGGACAAACATAGAGGTATATATGAAGGCGATGAAAAGGTAAAGAAAGAAAAGTTGCAAAACTACTATGGGAAGTTTGAATATTTGAGAATGAAAGATGAAGAGAACATCACATCATACTTCTTAAGAGTAGATTCTATATTTAATGCTATCAAGATTCTTGCAGTCACTCTGGATGAAGAATTAGTTGTACAAAAGATATTGAGAATTATTCCTCAAATATTCAATGCGAAGGTATCTGTGTTAGAATATCGAGCTAATCTCGAAGACCTAACAAAGGATGAGCTTAAGGGGATTCTCAGTGCATATGAGATGAGAACTAAGAAAGGGAATCCCATCAGAAAGGAAGTTGCTTTTAAATGCACTAGAAAGGATAAGCATGATCATGACAAATATTGTTGTGATGAGACAGATGATGAAGAATCAAACTTTGTTAAGAAGCTGAAAAGAGGACGAGGTAAGTACAAGAACACGTTACCCTTTAAATGTTTCAAATGTGGAGGAGTAGGTCACTATGCATCAAAGTTTCCTTACAAATAAAATGGAGACAACGATAGTGATGAAGAATCTAGTTCATATGATCGGAATATTGTGCGCTCACAACACAGACCCGAGAACAGAAGGAGGATTCCAAAACATATGAATAATTTGTACATCGAAGAAGGAAGCAATGCGTCTGAAGGAAGTGACTACGAATTAGAAATTAATGAAGTAATTTTCATGGCCCATGTAGTGGAAGAAAGCAAATATGAAAGAAAGAAGACGGCAGTTCAAAGAAAATTCCAGTTGCGCAAAGAAAATCGGGATCACTACACAAGTATTTCTTTAGTGGATCGTTCAAAACACTTCCAAAGCTAGTCACACCTCCAAAACCTATTGAAGAGGTCAAGAATGACATTCAATCCGATGATGAAGACACTGCAGACATTGACTGGGAAGGTGAATTGATAAGTGCCTTGGACGAGTTGAATAATTCTAAGAAGAAGAATAATCTATTGCAGGAACAACTGTCAAAGTATGAAGAATAGTATAGACCATGTCAGGAATCTGTTGGCACATATATTTGTGAAAGGATAACCAACTATGAAATTCAACTGATTTGCACACAAGAAAATGTTCTAGTACTCGAGAGAGAGAAATATGCATTAAGAGATTCACTGGAGGAATTGGCGCAGAAAATCAAGACGATGACAAATCAACTTAAGCAAAAGGATAAAGAGATATCTCGTCTAGAATCGAAGCTAACTGAGATAAAGTGGAAGAAACAAGTGTGTATTGTAAGTAGCAACCCTATCTGTGCATAATAAAAAAGTGATACAAAAGAATCTAAAGATGAAGTGCAGAACAAGTTAAAAGACAACACATCAATGTTGAATAGGATTATCAAGGATCAGAGGCCACCAGAAGACAAAACAGGTCTTGGTTATGTAAAGACACCAAAGAAGGTTTGCGACATAGAACGTTGCTCAAATCATGATAAGTTTTTCAGGTATGATAATTCCTTCAGTTATAAGTCCTTTTAGTATTCTAATCAAAGAAGGATCAATAGGGTGAAGTGTGAAGCTGAAAGTATTTTGGCCATATTGCAAAATATTGTCAAACTGTGAGATGCTATGCATGCGCCTGTTTTGGACACAAAGCTATGTACCATCGAAGAGCAGTAAACTGTGCGGATGAAGATTTGTTGCGCAAAGGCTATCATATTCAAAGAGACTACAATGGAAAATATCCTGAGAAAAATCAAAATAGAAGTGCACAAAACAAGACTTGGGTCTGGAAGTATCCTCATAAGAACGTTGAAGATACTGAAAATACAGGTGCAACAAGCAATTGTTGCCTCTCTGGCTAATCCCGTAAGGACTATGGGAAACCCTTGAGTTCAACACGATGAATATTAAGGAATTCAATGGGATGTTAGTTAGGTGTGTGGTTAAGAATGCATGATGTTAGTCAGAATGTGTGGTTAGAATGTGTCTAAAGTTAGAATGTGTTCATTATGTTCGCACATGATTATATGTTAAGTTGATTATGTCGCAGAAAGGGAAAAGTGCATGTATACATTAAGTGGTTATAGATTTACATTGCATATGATATATTACATAACAAATAAGTATCACATTGATTTCAATGGCACAAATATAAACATAAAACTTTTACATGAAGAGTCAAACGCTACTGAAAGATATGACACTACGCAAAACATATCATTTCATTATAGTCAAAATTGGGCATGATCACAAAGTTGCATGAGTTAAGACTCCATGTCAAATCCATGAATGGAACATACAAAAAAAAGGAGGGGAAATTTGAGAAATGCTAATGCATTCTATAGGCGCAGTTCAAGATCAGGCTTTGTATCTGGCCGGTTTGCAAGACGCAAATCCAA
Organism: Larix kaempferi; assembly: GCA_027924585.1. Lineage (NCBI taxonomy): Eukaryota > Viridiplantae > Streptophyta > Pinopsida > Pinales > Pinaceae > Larix > Larix kaempferi. The sequence goes on along the minus strand of BSBM01000541.1, from coordinate 5,554,301 downwards.
ATCCACCAAAACCAGGGTTGTGCACTCAAAATCAGTATGCAGAGGAAGAAGCTACAAAGTGGAAGACGATTATGGTTTATCATGCTAAGGATGAATACGAGACAATTCATCCATAATTTGTTGCTGCTGATGCTCTAGATTATCAACCCGAAAAGTCAGAAGGATCAGCTGCTCAAAATGTCTATGGTTCACCTGAGATTGAGAATATTGATGAAGAATTTGGTTGTCCTGCACTTGTTGCTACCAGGAACCCATATTAGTTCTCAAACGAGAAAAATCAGTTTGTTGAGTCTGGACGGAAAGTTGCACATTCTCAGGGGAAGTGTTCATTATGCGGAAAGAGGCATGTTGATGCCTCGAATATCACTGCATCAATCAACAAGGGATTCTCCCCAGTAAGCGATCCCAACTATATCGCCCACCGTTTGGTGTGGGGAATCTGTCCGGTTAACGGTTTCGGCTACCGTGAGTTTTAAAGATTTGTTTGTTTTACCGGTTGCAGCCTGATCCACCGGTTATGTATTTTTTGTATTTATTATGATATGCATGTGCCCTAAATTAAATGCATGTGGTAAACAAATCTATACTAATCTAATTTAATCTAAATTATCCTATCCTTATAAGGAGCAGTTTTAAAGAATGAGTAATAAATTGGAAAACACACCCAATAATTCCACAGATAGCTGTTAAATTGAAAGGAGCATTTACAGCAGAAATAAAGATTATCCAAGATAGCTCAGATAAATATAAGCATTCAATTACCCATTTAACACATAAATTTTGCAAAGAACATGAAACCATTCATAACAAAGAATTTATTCATAAGAGCCAGGAAAGATCTCACAGGAAATGTATGAAAATGCAGAAATAGTTCAGCAGTTAATCAACAAGACTTCAAGAAAAATGTTGTGCCAGCTTCCACAGGCCAAATCGATTTCTCTTATTCATGTAGCAATAATAGTTCATTTACAAGACAGAAAACCGTTCACCTGCCAAAAGTCCTATCTACCTTTCTCCAATCAGCTTTATATAGCTTTACAAAATGGGTCAAGAGTTGCCACCTATACCCTAACCGTTTCCATTCTTCTAATTTGTCTTGTAGTGTTGACATTACAAAAATAGGAATATCTCAAATAACTTTGCCAAAAAACGAGAGCATAAGTCACTTTAATATTACAAAGGTATATGCATAAACTATTAATCCAAGAGACATGATGATGAAGGCAAACTATCCCTGAGCTGGCACATTGGGCGACTTAGGTGTTTCTGGGACTGCTAGGGCTTCTTCCATTACTATTGCAACAACTGGGCCACTTTCTGATGTGGGAACTTGACTGGCTGCCAATGCCCTATCTACTTATGCAATATAATTTCCCCATTGATTTGTTTATTTTACTATATTCATTCCAACCAGGGGAATCATAAATTTGAGGGACACTGTATGCTTGGCGAGTTCTTCTGCTAAAACAGTTACTTCTGCCATTGTGGTTCTGAGACTTTCTTCTAGGTGGTACTTATGAATACTTGCTTCGCTGATAAATTGGTGCAGGTCTTCTGAAGTCAAGATATCTCGCTTTTGCACATATTCATTTTCTGCCTTAAGTTCTTCACTTAACTTAGATAAACGTTGTGCTTTATCCGGGAATTCTTATAAATTTGGAGTCATGGCTATATGACAACTTTCCTGTGTGGCTCGTATTTGGGAATACAAATTCTTGCACTTCTCATAAGTAGCTAAGGTCACAGTGGCCAACTTTACTCCGCAATCCTTAGAATAATCTAGGGTGCGTATGTTTGCCCTGTACTCAACAACAAACTTAAGGGGAAGATTTGTTGGGAACTCTGACCTCCCTTCCCTCCATTCAATGTGTTTTTTAATATCTCCCCTAATGCGTGTGTGCTTCTTCCTGACCCGAGTGGCTTCGACATTGATTTCCTTAACCTGGGCCATTATTGCTTTAAGCTTGTATATCTCCTCTGATAGAAGTTCTTGTATGCCATAGGTCTCTCTTAGAATTTCACAAGCTTGCTCATGGAAGGGGCTAATGTCTCCCATTTTGCTGTTTGCCAGCTTTAACTGTTGTTCTAACAATTCGTTGTCTCCTTATAACTTTTCAATGTGTTCTTTCAGGTCAACAATCTCTTGAATGTTGTCAAAATTTTCTGATTCAAGCCTCATATTTTTTTCTTCAAGCTCTCCCTTTTCTTCCTCTAACATCCTTACTTGTATTGCCAGAGCTCTTCTGTCAGCTTCCAGTTGTTGGATAATTTCTTTTAACTCTTCCTTCTGAGATGTGAGAGAATCATTCTTCTCGATCATCAAATTTGTATATTTCTATTCTTTAACTAAAGCTTCCTGCAGCTGACGTGCTTTCTCCTTTTCTTCACTCAATTTATCCCCTAGTGTGTTGACATTGTCTGGAGTTGTTGTAACCGCGGCTATGGAGATGGATGCCAGGAGTTTAGCAGCCTCTTCTGTGTTCCGCATGACTGTAGTCTCATGTGTAGTGACGATGTCTGGCCTAAAATGTCTTTTCAATTTGGAACCTGTCTCTTTGACAATGGTTTTCCTCTTCTTCTTGTAAGTGAAATTTACCCAATTAGAAACTGTACTGCCTTTGTAGGGTGTAAAAGGGACAATGGGGAAATCTCTTATGGGGGAACCCATATCTAAATTTTGCAAGTCTGTGCTTTTGGGATCAATATCCTTTTGAGACTTCTTTTCTTCCTCCTCTTTCTTTCGTGCCTCTTCCTCCTGCTCCCTTTTTAATGCATCATGTTGTTCTTGCTTCGTAATTCTTTCTTCTTCTTCTTGCCTCCTTGCCTCAAGTTCGGCTGCTTGGATTCTCAAGTTCTCTTCTTCCACGCGTCTGTCTTCTTCAATTTTCTTTGCTTGTTCTAGGAGCCTTTGTTCTTCTATGGCATCCTTTTCTCTCTGTGAACTTGTTTTCCCCATAACATTAGAGCTCGAGCTGGCCCCTTCTTTTCCCATTTAGCAAATATGTAGCTCAGTCATATTGCCGATCCCCCTATATGCTTCCCCTTGTGGATCAAAAAAGTTGGCATAATCACATGGAGTGCAGATTTCTTTGCAATGTTGTCCAATTTTTCCCTGTCGATCATTCCTGTGAAAAATCCTTTCTCCAAAATGAAAGCTCCTCAATTCTGCAATAAACTCTTTCACAGTTGCAATTCTTGAAAACTTGTAGGCACGGACATAGAAGGGTAAGGGTGGAAAAGTGGCTTTCTTGGTCTTATACAGGGTATTACCCATTCCATCAATGAACACCTTCCTTACCATATCCTTGTGGACTATATAATCCGTAGCATATCTTGGTAGAATATACGGGGTTTTGGATCCTCCGTACATCCTTATGTAGGTACCTTCTAGAGAAAAATAGAAATCACCATATTTCTCCAAAGCTTCCATGGTGTTCTCATACAGGAAGTTGGGTTCTTCATTAAATATTAACTGATAAAGGGGCATGATGAACTCCTCACAAATGAGCTTGTAATCCCTCTTGTAATTTTGGGCCCAGAAGATTTTGTAGGCAATGAACTCCGATCCCTCTGCCGAGTTCCACATGCATCCCAACATGGGAAAGGGACATTTCACCATGATACAATCTATCAGGTAAGAAGCCATATAAAACTCTGCTTTCCTCTCCACCAACCCTTCTTGTGCCATTGTTATAGCTGATGACAAACTGTCTGAGATGATATCAGCCCAGTTGAAGATTGTCCCTTTAAAGGCTACATAGTGGATGATAGGGACCCATTGTAGCATAAACATAGTCCCATCGGGTCTCCCGAAGATTCTGCTTAACATGAGAGTGATCAATCTGAAAGGAGGCCTCAGATTCTGAACCTCATACTCAATACTGTCTTTTCTCCTGATTTGCCTGCCTGCAATTAACAACCTTCTTGCCATGTCTAGATTATCCATATGGATTCCTTCCAACCATGCATCATCAAGCCACTACTGTGCTTTGAGTAATTTGTAGGCCATTGAGATATAAGACAAGTGAAACGAAGCAAAGGCCTTTCCCGTGCTGTCTGCTATAACTCTTGTCTCGGTGTTCACATGTTGTAACACCCATCCACTTACTTCTGAGCACAGGAAGAGTTCTGGACGTGTGGTCACCTTGGATATACAAGAGTTCCGGATGTTCTGATATAAACATTCCTCCTCAAGAAGAGCCTCAGGGAAGTCCTAATCTCTTATCATGTGGTAAACATCTCCCTAGTTTACTTCTGGAGGCACGCCTGTAGTGCACTTGGTATCCTGGAACGTTGTTTCTACTCTTGTGCTCTCATCGACTGCCTTTGATTTTCTCTTGCCACCTTTATCCATTTTGAAAATCCTGTTCAAAAATTTAAACATGAATAAGTATGCATAACATGATGTTGACAACCCAAACTAGTGTCCTTTTGATAACAACTTCGTTTCAACCAAAACTCTTAGAAAATGTTTCCTTCAAATACCAATTTATGATCTTGTGAAAACATTAAATTAGTTACCTTTGCGGTTGCTATTGTGATTAGGAGCAAATGGAAAAGGGTTGGTTCAGGTACCTTAGTCCTTAAGAGACAAAATACCGACCGATATGCATGGCGTGGAAGGCGTAAATTCTGTAGCCGCTGAAACGGCTATGATTAGGTGTGAGAAAGTGAAAATAGGGTCTAACAGGTGATGGGTAGGTGCAATCATTCTTCTAATTATTTAAAACGTGAGAGCCTCGAGGAATTTTACATCCATGCTTAGAGTTGCTGACAAAACGCTTCTTAGGTTGGGGGAAAACGTCATCCGAGATTATGAAGAACAAGCTCCAATGTTGTTGATGGTAAAAGAGACCCACCGTAATAACGGGGCGACCCTAAAAAATAAAAAGGCCCTGGAATTAACTGTGACTAAGAATAAATGACTAGGTGGGATGGTACTCTGAGTAAGGTGCACCACGGGTTGACGATAAGCACAATTGAAAAGAAATGATGGATCATACCATTTTAAGTAGGAACACACATCATAACAGGGCCTGCGAATGTACTTACCTGGAAGTGATGGCGTGGTGCCGACGTTTGTCGAAGGGTCTATGAATATGCACCTACAATTATGAACGTGCTTCGCGGTTCAAACGGAACGGAAAACAATCTGGTCGACGAAAAATAATGAAATGCAAACGGGGTTCACCCCAATATATTCAACTTGGTACGTGCAGACCATTAATGTGGTGGTTGCGATGTCATTAAATGGGACTTAAGGATGCGTACGACCAGGTCAAATCAAACCTATTTCAATAAATATGACCATCAAAACGGGAAGGTTAGGTTAAGGCTTCCACCTCCTACAGAAAAAGAAGTTGAGTTTTTCCTGTTGTTGCGGGAGAATTGTTCGAATGCTTCCTCGGAGGAGTCGTGTGCGATGGAAAACTTATGTGAGTTCGTCTGCTTTCACAGGAGAGTTAGCCAAGTTCTTCCGATTATGTGCCAACATTTGTCGAAGCGGAAAAGATAGATGATTATTTCCGCGAAAAACTTGTTGATGTGTTTCCGATGCTTGCAGAAGAGTTAGCTGAATGCTTTCGCCATCACAGAGAGACTTGACGAATTTGTTCCGTCGCGGGACTGTTTGATCGAAAGTTTTGCCTTTTTGGAGGTTTTAAGATAAATTTTCTGATGCGGGTTTGACTTAGCTTTTTTATCCCGCGGTTGCGAAAGGATTGAACCAACTCTTGTGCTGTAGCGGCAAAATTAGTTCAAATATTCTGCCATTGCTGCCAAAAATCCTGAGTTTTACTTAGGTAAAAACACAACTCAAAAGAAAGTTTAAGGCAAGTTGAGATTCCTTTTAAGGAAAAAATAAGGGAAAGATTTATGATTCCTGGATGACCTTAGGCAGATTTTTCCTTTTTGAAAAAAAAACAGGGGAGGGGCCCCAATATTTTTTCAAAAAATTAAAGGGGGGGTGTTGTATCAACAACACATGGCGATTCCCTGGTGAACACAGATCTCTGAAACAAACTCATCTGGAAGTCAGGAAACTTTCAAAGTGTTGATTACATGCACAACCAGATGTCTTTGCAGTTCAGTTTCGAAGAATGCATTGATCACTCTTATGTGATGGTGATAAAAGGGAAATGTAGCGTTGATTCAGTTTTCTTAAAAACTCTCTAAGGGCCGAATTGTGGGATTTTTAAAAGAAAACTGTCTTTCAGAAGTTAAATAGTGTAGGACTCCACAAGATCGTGACAGAATCTCACAAGGACATTCATTTGTTCCTCATTCCCATGCTTTTACATCCTTTTTAGATGCTTCTTTAATTTCTGACTTTTAGCTGCTTTGAGTCTTCCAGAAATAAGTTTCTTCTGCTTTCAACGTTTCGATATAAGTTCTTCAATCCAAAATGTCCTTTTGTGTGAATAGAAGATTTGATTTCATGATTCATGAACGGAGAAGAAATTTTGCTGGGCTGGTTTATTAGACAGCTCCCTTCAGCTTTCTCGAGCTTACTTTTATTTTCTCGACCATGCTTTAATTGAGGCGAGAATTTCTGGAAACCAGACTCTTTGAGATATGCCTTTTGGCATTAATTGGAGCATGAGATCATTTTAAATACCATGTATCTGTGAGATGTGTTTCCTTTCCATGGGTCTTTCCATACTTAACTTCTTGAGATAGCTACTGATGTTAAAGTGTATAGGCCCTAATATAGTTAAAAGGAACTACAGGATCTTAGCTATTTGACAGGGGTTATTTTGACCAACAAGAAAAAGGATCACTGCATTCTAGGAGACCGATCATTGAAGACAAAGTTACAAATGTGCATATCTTTATTGATGGGATTCTCATGACCATCCTTCTGAGTTCTCTGGAGTCTTCTTCATTCAGCTACACCATAACTGGAGTTTGGATTTATTTCAAGTAACGAACCAAAAAAAGAAAACGAAGCAAAAATAAAAGAAAAAGGATCAAACTGACTCGTAAACCAAAGGTAATCAAAACAAGAGAAAAGAAAAGACAAATCAAAATAGAGAAGCAGAGTTTTATTTATGTACAAGAACCTTTCAGAAATCATGCAAAGTATTGCTTTAGGGCAAGGCCATTGAGAGGGAGGTCCAGTTCCTCTCCTTGTAAATCCTTCACTTTATAGGTTGATGGACCAATTTTTTTAGAAATTTGATAAGGCCCAAGCCATAGGTGTTGAAACTTTGTGTGCATTCCCTTACCGTCTTGTTGGTGGTCCCATTTGAGGACTAAGTCTCCTACTTCGAAATTTCTTTTCCTGAATTTTCTTTTATCAAACCATCATTTGACTATGTCTTGATGATGATGAAACCATTCCTTGGCCTTTTCCCTTGACTCTTCTAGTTTCAGTAGGGTATCAATCCTGGACTGTAGGGCTTGACTGCTAGAACCTTGGGAGGATTGGGCCAACTTCAAGGATGGGAGTAATATATTCGGGGGGAGAATGGATTATTTCCATAGACCAAGTTGAAAGGAGAAGCTCCTAAGGAGTTTTTGGGTGTTACCTTGTCTTCCCATAGGGCGTAAGGGAGGGCTGTGTGCCATCTTCTTTGGTTTTCGATCACGGTCCTTTTCAGGATTCGAATGAGGTTTTTATTGGTCGATTCAGCTAAACCATTTCCCTAAGGGTAGTAATTGGCTGAGTAATGTAACTTAATTCCTCTTTCATATGTGAATTCATTAATCTTTATTGACGAAAAATAAGGTGCATTATAAAAAACTAGAGAAATTGGAACCTCAAACCTGGTTATGATGTTCTCTTCCAAAAAGTTGATGACCGTATCTTTGTTAGCTTTCCGAAGAGGAATAGCTTCAGCCCATCTTGTGAAATAATATGTAGCGGTCAGAATGTACCGATGTTGCAGCGAAGAGTTAGGGTTTATTTCTCTAATTATATCTATACCCCATTGCTCAAAAGGTTCAGTGATGATAACTGGTTACAAGGGAACCGCTGCCTTAGGTAGCTTTCCAGTGCTTCTTTGGCATACATCACAATTTCTAACATAGGTATGGGCATCCTTGAATAGAGTAGGCCAATAATAACCTACTCTTAGGATTTTGTGGGCTGTAGTGTCGCCAGAATAATGTCCTCCAGCAGGTCCGTCGTGTAGTTCTTTGACCACGCTAATAGCATCTTCCTTTTCTAAACACCTGAGATAGATGCCATCATAATTCTTTCTGAAGAGTACTCCTTCAATGATCTGATAAGCCGTTGATTTAAGAGGAAGGGCTCTCCTTTGCTTCAGACTCCAGTGTTCTAGTAAGTAACCTGATTGTAAGTAATGGACTAGGTCTCTGTACCAAGACTCTGGGGTTGTAAAAATTGGACATACGTCTATCACGTTCAGCTCGGCTTCATTCTTCCAATCTAGCTCTTCGTTAGTTTGGATTTGAGTGAGTAGCTTGCATAGGCCTTGACCTTTAATGATGCTAGCTAGCTTGAATTCTAAGTTGTACTCCTGGAGAGCAGTGACCCAATTCCCTCTCCTTTCTCCCAATTCCGTTTGGACGAAAAGAGACCTAACAGCGGGATGAGGGACTATGACTTTAGTCCTATTTTTTTGAATATACGGCCTGAAATGATTTACTGCTTTGAAAACTGCATATGCTTGTTTATCTACCATGGGATAATTCAGTTTATCACCTTGCATACTAGTGATCATAAAAGAAATTGGGTATTCATCTCCTGATTCCGTCTTCTGAGTAAGCACAGTTGCAAGAGGGTCATCGGAAGCGAATGTATACATTATAAAATCTTTGTCAAAATCTGGACTTCTTAAAGAGGGTGCCTGGGCTATAGCAGCTTTGATTTCTTTGAATGTGACCTTCTCCAAGTCCATCCACTTAAATTGTACATTCTGCTTAACCATTTGTTGCAAAGGTTTAACGATCTGGGCGAAGTCTGGTACGAATCTTCGAACAAAATTTATGGTGCCCATGAATGATTGCATAGACTTCTTGCTATGGGGCATGGGAATCTTATTAACAACCTGAATCCTTTCTTGATCTATTGAGATTCCTTCCTTTGAAATGATATGACCGAGAAGCTTTCCCTCAAGAACAGCGAAAATGCTTTTCTTAGGGTTTAGAGAGATTCCGTACTTCCTACAGCGATCAAAGATTTGCTTTAGGTGAGAAACGTGGTCTTCTCTCTTGTTTGAAAAGATTGTTACATCATCTAAGTATACCACTACACATTGACCGCCCAGTCCTCGGAAAGCAATGTCCATGGCTCGCTGAAAAGTAGCTCCTGCATTAATTAATCCAAAAGGCATTCTTCGGTACGCGAAGGTCCCCCACTTTGTGAGAAAAGTGGTTTTGAGTCGGTCTTCTTCCGCTACTAGCACTTGGTTGTAACCAGAAAAACCATCTAGTAGAGAAAAGAGTTCTGATCCCGATACCATATACAATATCTGTTCCATTGGGGGCACCAGATAGTTGTCTTTATCGGAAGCTCTGTTCAAGTTCCAGAAATCTACACACAGCCTGATTTCTCCTGATTTCTTCTCGACAGGGACTAGATTAGCCACCCATTCAGAATGTCGTACTTTAAAAATAATCTTGGCCTCCAGCAACTTTTTTAATTCCTTCTGTATTATAGGTTCAAGTTTCGGATGCATCCTCCTTAGTTGTTGCTGAAAAGGTTTGACTCCTTTCTTCATAGGTATTACGTGTTGAATGATGCGGGTGTCATATGTCTTTAGATCATCATAGGTCCAAGCAAACACATATTTATATTGCTGAAAAAGTTTAATGAATCTATTCTCTTCCGGCCTACAACATTTTCCCAGATTGACATACTTTGGTTCAGCTTCTGTGCCCAAGTTTATTAGCTCGTATTGCAGGGCTGAGCTGTGGGTTTTGGCATTCACGGGTCTCCTGAATTTGTTTTGCAAATCGAAGAGGGCCTCTAGCGTTCTCACTCCTTTGGGCATGAATTTTCCTTTCACTGCATCTTTATCTTGTATATTTGAGTCATGCTCTTCTTCCTCTATGATAGCTTCCTGAAAGGCATCTTCATTGGTTAAGAAACTAATAATCTGATCGTCGTTGTCAAATACTCTGAAATTTGTGATGTTGTCCAGAACAGAAGGCCTGAAAATTAATTCAATGGAACATTTATTATTAGTGGGTACTAATCTGGAAGCGGAAGTATCTAATAGATCAGCTGCAGCGTTTTGTAATATTGGGACAGAATTGATGTTAAAAGCATCAAAACACGAGATTAAATTCCAAATTTCTGCTTGATAACTTTTTAGATGCGGTGAAAGACAATGAATCGTATTTATTATTTTCCTAACAATAATTTCATAATCACCAAAGACTTTCAAAAACTTAACATTAAGACCAATGGCTTTTTTCAAGCCCTGAATGAGAGCTTCGTATTCTGCAGTATTATTAGTACATCCAAACCCTAACCTACATGATAAAAAATATTTATTCCTATCAGGATCAATTAAAATGCAACCGGCTCCGGATCCTTCCTGAGTATTGGAGCCATCAAAATAGAGAGTCCAAAAGATATTGGCTTCTTTAACTAGGTTAGTATGATTTCTGTCTAAATTAGTGACTAAGGCTACTATATTACAATCAATATCATCAGCCCATGAAAACTGAAGGAGATCGGGCTATTTGTTTGAAATATGGCTAACTTCTTCTGATTTGTAGTTCCCAGCTTCAATTTCTAAGAAGTAATTTCCTAAAATTGAAGAGGAAAAAGCCACAACTTCATTTTTTCCTTCTAACTGAGTAACGTTTTGTTTCATGTGTGGCACCCTTAATATCTTGATCTGATTCTGGCGATTCTGATGAGGCAGCCATAAATGAGACCAATCTGTTGCAAAATATCCATTGAATTTCGCAGACCAGTCCCTACTAAAAATTAGACCATATGCCTCAGGGATATCGACCACCATTATATCAATGAATTGACATACTTTGGGATCGGATGAAAGCCTAATAAGTACATCCTTTAGTTCACCAATAACCTTGACAGCGGTCCTATCTAATTGAATGATTTGAGATAGTGACAGGATCGGCTGTCCATTTATCTTTTTACAAATTGACAATGGCATGACATTTGAACTAGCGCCTGAGTCTACCAAACAATTATGCGCATTGTGATTAAAAGTTTCAAAGGTTAAGAGAAAAGGAAGAGTTTGAGATTTCAATTTTCTGCCAATACTCGCTTCATTAATTTATGGGTTTTCATCAGTGTTTTCTACTGGGACAGCTGTTTGTGGATCTAAGGCTTCCATCAATTTCTTCCTCTGCTGCGGTAAACTACACATATCGAAAATGGAAATATTAGCTTTCATTTTTTTATATCCTCGGCTATATCATAGCTCATGTCACATCCCTTCAGAGTCTTTAATTGATTTTTTCCTTTGTTCAAAGGAGCTTGTGGTTGTTTAATTCTTTTTGAGTTTGGTTCTTTAGTCACCGTAGGAGCAACCACCGGGCTCGTCTTGGGTTGGGGAGGAATAACAGTTATGTGCCATCTTGGTACTCAGTTAGACTTTGCTAGTTCAATCATTGGGCCTTTACTTATGGTAGTAATGTTAATAGATGTTGTTTGTACTTCTCCTGCGAACTCTTCACAAGACAGTTCTTGGGCAGGGGTCCAATCCCAAAGGATCATCGTAGTGTCTGGGGTTGGTTCTTCACTGTCAAGAATTTGTTCTTGTTGGGGGCTCGTTTTCTCGGGCATTTGTGCATCTAACATTTGGTTCATTACTAAGCTCATCGAGTTGATCCACTGTGGGCAGCTTTTTTCTAAGTGTTGTTCTTGGTGAAAAGTGCAGAAGTGGTCCATCCCTATTTCATTCAGATTTAGTACAGCAGAATTATTTACCGGTGGGGTTGGCTGTCCATTTTCTTCCTTCTTTTTATAGAAAGGTTTGAAAGGTGGCCTTGAAGAGCTTGTTGCTTTATCCTTTTCTAGATCTACAATCTTATTGGAAAGTTTCTGCATCATTTTTATGACATTTTCTAAATCTGGTACAGGTTCTTCCTTATCTCTGGTTAACAAAAAAGGTTTCTTAACAACTGCCGATTTACCCTCTATATCTAAAGCATGTTTCGAGATGCTGTCATGTTCTTCTTGTTGATGTATATGTAACTTCGGAATGTATTTCACATATATGTATATTGTATTCCTATAGAGATGTCATTATTCCTCTATACGGAAGTGTCGTCATTTATATTGTAAGTGTCGTAACTTATACTTGATGGGTTATTAGACCACCTTGTTTGGGGTCGGCCCTGTATAAGTCATGTGGGTCAAAGGGTTATTAGACCACCCTATTGGGGGTCGGCCATGTGGGTCAAAGGGTTATTAGACCACCCTATTGGGGGTCGGCCCAATCAGCATTATGTTATGTGGTTAAGTTCGAGCCTACATGAGTTAGGTAAAAAGGAAAGTCAAGTCAAGTATAAATAGAGTGTGGGAGGCACTCTATTTACTCACTCACTTCTCACTCATGCACTCAAGGAGGAGTGGCGCACTTATGGAGGAGGAGGATCTGCTGCTAGGTTATGTCTATCTCTCATGGTTGGTTGTATCATTGCTCTATCTATCTCTGAGGAAGTTATTGGGGTTTTTCACCTTTATGGTTTTCCCCAAGTAAATCTTTGTGTCTCTTGTGTGCTTGCATTATTGTCTCCATGATTGATATGCTGTAGATATGATGTACATGTTGTTCTCTCAGTTAAGATCCTAGATCAAATTGAAGTAAATTCTGAAAATTTAACATGGTATCAGAGCTAGCCTGAAAGAAGGCATGATATGGCATGTATGACACTTGTTGCACTTACGATGCTAGGGCTTGATATAGCAAAAACCGGTCATCGTAGTACTTTCGCTATAAATCCGTTTTGGAAAAGTTTGCAGATCTGAAATTGTTACAGGACAAAGCTAAGATCCACATGTACCTTGTGTCCAAAGGCCAACCTCTAATTCGTTGTACTTTGTGATTTATGATCTGTATAATATAGGGTTTCTGCCTCTTCCAGATCTGAGTCAAAATCAGGTGACCTTGGGAAAAAGGTCATAACTTGGGCTAGGAAGCTCCAAATGAAATTTCATAAAAAGGGAAATGTAGTACATAGACTGTACTATCTCAGAAACATTTTGCAGAGACCGAAGTTGAACCAATGACACGTGGCACGCTGTACAAGTTCGCTCTCCTGTATTATCCCATAAACAGGTCACGTTGCGACACTTGGCATAACTCTCTCTCAGAGAATCCAATTGAGGTCATACCTGTCAGGATGGAAATATAATAGGCCTAGCTATCTCAGGAAAAGTTTTCAGAGGCCGAAGTTGAAACAGTGACACGTGGCACGCCGTACAAGTTCGCTCTCCTGTATTATCCCAAAACAGGTCACGTTGCGACATTTGGCATAACTCTCTCTCAGAGAATCCAATTGAGGTTAGACCTATCAAGATGGAAATATAACAGGTCAGGATATCTCAGGAAACTTTTTCAGACCCTGTGGATCGAAAAGTTCAGAGTTACACCAGAAACAATCAGGTACATATTTATGTCAAAACAGAATTATTTTTTAGTACCTTCATTCATGGCTTCCGGAATTTAGGGCTTTGGAGAAAGTTGGAATTTTTGTAATCGGAGACCACGGCTGGATGCTACTCATCAAAATAGAAATTTAGAGACCAAGATCAGAATTTTTGGTTGGGAAGAAGGCTGGGCTTGATCAAACCCTAGTTTGGGACTTTGATCAGAAAAGTGGAAAATTAGGGCTTCTGTAAAAATGGGAATTTTTTAAATCTGTGACCACGGCTGGAAGCTCCTCAGAAAAATAGAAGCTTAGAGCTTTGGTTCAAACCTTTTGATTGGGCAGAAGAGTGGGCTTCATCAAACCCCAGTTTAGGGTCATGTCCAGTGAATCCGAAAGTTTCAAAGGCAAAATTGAGGAGTGAAACTTTGCAGTTTTCAAATTCTAAATATACTAGCTTGATCAGCTCATCAAGGCACATATTTCTATCCTTTCGGAAGTTTGAAATTCAAAGTTTGAATTTTTGGGGTTTCTCTGACAAACCCATATCCAGCTCCAGCTCCATTTCTTGCAATCAAGTGGATTGGGTTAATCCTAGAAGAATATGGATTGATCATCTGCATGAGTGAAGAAGTTCCTGTTTCAGAGGGAGATGAGGCTAAGGCCTTACTAATAAGAAGATTACAAGCGATCTCGATAGGTATGACTCATCGAGGTATTTTTCGATATTTATTCATGATTAAGTTTATGGTATGTTTGTCTTCATGTTATTACGGTTAGTACAATCTTGATTTTAGACTTGTCATATCACCTTAATAAAATTATGAATGCACGATAGAAAATATTCATTGATTAGGGTGTTGACACTTATGATTGTACTAATGCATTATGGTGTTGTATGAGGTTTATGTTGTCTGCTAACATAAAAGGTACACCAAGAAAGACAAATCATGTTCTACTTCAAGAACATATGATCATGGTGACATGAAGACAAGGATTCATCCACTGTCATGGATCACATAGAAGATCTACTTTCGAGGTATGTATAACTTGTTTCTACAATTGTTAACTAATGAGACATGCAAGTTACTAGCACAAGTCACTGAAGAGAACCAAAAGACATTATACGGGTATGTTAGACATAACTAGCTAGCATGCTAATCCAGGTATGTTTTTCCTATATCAAGATAGAATCCTACCTTGTGTTAGGATCTTATACTGTTGTTGATAATGATTATTCATGAAGTCATAGGTTTGAATAATCATGGTTGTATGCATATTATGTTTCTTACCATAATTGATGATATGACTAACCAAAAGAATCATGAAGATATAGGTTCGAATAATCACAAGTTTTATGCATATTATATCTCTTATCTTGATTGATTATTCAACTAAAGAGTCATAGGTTTGAGTAATTATAGGTTTAGACATGTTATGCTTCTTATGATTTGACTAACCATAAGAATCCTACATAAACCTTGAATGATAATGCTTATTATTTCTGTTTGAAATGATCATGACTATACATGCTTGAGATTATTGTGTTTTAATAGTATACTGATGAATGTATGATTTTATATGAGATCACAAGGATAACTCAATCATGATACTAATAAGCATGCATAGGGACCAAGGATGAATATGAGTTGAAGAACAGGTAATCCAGGAAGCAAAGATCAAGAGGGAGTAGACTCCAGTGGTTTATGAAAGGATGCAGATATTCATAGGGAGTTGACCATCTCTCTTCATTCCACAACAGAAAGTTGTAGAAGAAGCTACTGCAGATTAGGACTCCAGCAACTCCTGCAAGAAAGCGAAGACTCAGAGGGAGTCCACCCAATGAACAAACAAAGATAAGTATTTTAATTATCATTTCTTGCATATATGTTTGTTTAAATAAAATTGTTCAATGATGTATATGCTCATGTTCCTAGACTTAGGATATGTATTGTGCATATTAGAATAGTTGCATTGATGAACAATATACTACTAATATACATGGGTAAGTGGCCTATGGCACTGTACAACATTCCATTGCTACTTATCTAGAATGAAACCTCTTTGCTGACATGTTGGGAGTTGTGCACACTCTTAACAATGTTCTGGTAGAGATTGGAAGGCATCTAGAAAGTTATGGGATATGGATAAATGTTGTATTGAAGCATTGGCTAAAATAATTGCATGACTGTATGACATATTTCTTTATGTGTAAGAATTTGTTCTGAAAACTATGAGATGTTTCTAATCATGCAATTTAACTTGTTTTGTAGGAAAGACCGTATATCTTCACCTACAAAAGGACTACAACATTTGTTCCAGCAACAAAGATATCTATTGAAAATATTGAAGATATTTAAGTTCCCAGGATCTGGGATGAAGAAATGGAATGCCATGATCCGTCGATCATGAAGAATGATGTTTGGGATGTAATCCCAAGACCCGAAGGGAAGTTTTTTATGACTTCCATATGGATCTATCAAGATAAAGCATGCTGCAGATGGCAGCATAGAGAAATATGAAAGTGATGAAATAGAAGATACACTAGATGGATTTCAAGACAGCTTTCTTGAATAGTTGTATGTGGATGACCTGTTTGTAACAAGAGATGATAGATTGATTTTCGACACGCAGCGGAAGCTTGCTGCTAAGTTCGAGTTGAAGAACTTGGGGATGATGCACTATTTGTTTTGGCATGGAGGTGTGGCAGAGTGCAGATGGAATCTTCCTTGGACAAGGGAAGTATGTAGTAGAGATCCTGAAGAGGTTCGGGATGATGGACTGCAAGGATATGGCCACACCTATGGCATCGAATCTGAAGCTTCTATGTGATGCTTCATTTGAGCCGGTTGATGTCTCCATGTATCGTCAGATGATTAGCTCCTTGATGTACCTGACGAACACGAGACCAGACATTTGCTTTGCTGTGAACACATTGGGCTAGTTCCTGACGGATCCGAGGAGTGTTCACCTAGTTGCTGTAAAGCATGTTCTGAGGTACCTGAAGGGTACAGTGGATTTTGGGCTCAAGTATGAAGCGAATCAAAAGTTTAACCTGCAGGGTTATGTTGATTCAGATTGGGATGGCAGTGCTGCAGATAGGAAGAGCACATCTGGGTGTTGCTTCAGTATGGGATCAGGTGTGATCTCTTGGTTTAGCAGGAAGCAGTCCTGTGTAGCACTAAGTACAGCTGAGGCAGAGTATGTTGCAGCCTATTCAGCTAGTTGTGAGGCAGTATGGCTACGGAAGCTACTGTCTGAGCTATTTGATCTCCCGTTGGAGGCTACTGGTATCTTCTGTGATAACCAGAGTTGTGTGAAGCTATCCGAGAACCCAGTGTTTCATGACAGGTCGAAACACATAGAGATCAAATATCACTATATCAAGGATATGGTGCAAAGAGGAGCTATGAAGCTCCTGTATGTTGCGACGGACGAGCAGATTGCAGATGTGTTGACGAAGCCACTAGCCAGGGTGAAGTTCGAGTACTTCAGAGAGAGGCTTGGCGTTCTTCAGATCAAGGACACTTCGAGGAAGAAGTGATGGACACATCTGCTGAAGCCATTCCAAGCATGTTGGAAGGGGGATCCTTCACATGGCTGTGGATGTAAGCGCTGGATGATGAGCATCAGGATGATCTTCTGGTTTCTGCTTTGATATGATCAGTTGGATCATTTATATGTATGCATCATGTTGGATGCTGGATATGATCAGTTGGATCATTTATATGTATGTACGCATCATGTTGGATGCTGGATATGATCAGTTGGATCATGTGTATGTATTTTTGTATATGCATCATGTTGGATGCTTGGACCATGTATCTGTATATGTATCAGGTGGATACATTGTATGATCAGGTGGATCATGTGTGGTGATATGTATCATGTATTTGTATTTGTATCAGGTGGATACATTGTATGATCAGATGGATCATGTATGATGATATGTATCAGGTAGATACTTGGTATGCATCAGGTAGATGCATTGATGATCAGGTGGATCAGGTATGATGACATGCAGCAGGATGTTGCAGTGATGATCAGGATGATCATAGATGACGAGCTTCAGGATGTTGCTCTAGATGACATGCAGCAGGACGTTGCAGTGATGATGATCAGGATGATCATGGATACATCAGGATGATGTATGGTGAGTATCAGGTTGATACTCTATGGCCGTGGATCAGGTTGTGCAGATGAGCATGTAATCCGGTGCCCTAGGAGATTTGCAGATGGTCTTTCGAGGTTTTTCCTATCGCATGTAATTCGGTTCCCTGGGACATCTGGCAAATGCTCTTTCGAGGTTTTGCTCTGGGAGGACATGTAATTCGGTGCCCTGGGAGATCTGCGGATAGTCTTTCGAGGTTTTTCCTATGGCATGTAATTTGGTTCCCTGGGATATCTGGCAGATGCTCTTTCGAGGTTTTGTCCTATGGCATGTAATTTGTTTCCCTGGGAGATCTGCAGATAGTCTTTCGAGGTTTTGCCTATGGCATGTAATTCGGTTCCCTGGGATATCTGGCAGATGCTCTTTCGAGGTTTTGTCCTATGGCATGTAATTCGTTTCCCTGGGAGATCCGATAGGTTGGGCTGTGTGCCCGTAATCAGTCCTGGGATGCTCTTGCGAGGTTTTTCCATGACCACATGTAATTCGTTGCCCTGGGAGATCCTATAGGTAGAGCTGTGTGCTCATAACAGCCTGGGATGCTCTTGCGAGGTTTTGTGGTGAGGTCACATGTAATTCGGTGCCCTGGGAGATCCTATAGGTAGAGCTGTGTGCTCGTAACAGCCTGGGATGCTCTTTCGAGGTTTTGTGACGCACGTAATAAGTCCCGAGGATTCCACAGTATGGCCAGTGACGATGAAGACCTGCAGGTGGTGGGCCTACATCCAGTATGAAAAAGGACTGGCTCTGTAGAACTTCCTATGACGAGTATATTCAGAGATTGATTGAGATAGCAGCAGCAGTGACGATGATGATGACTCGATGACGATTATCCAGTGACGATGATCCAGAGAAGATGACTTGTGCTAGAAGAACTGTGCTGAGAAATACCTTCCTAGTTAAGAGGGAGTGTTGATGTATATGTAACTTCGGAATGTATTTCACATATATGTATATTGTATTCCTATAGAGATGTTATTATTCCTCTATACGGAAGTGTCATCATTTATATTGTAAGTGTCGTAACTTATACTTGATGGGTTATTAGACCACCTTGTTTGGGGTCGGCCCTGTATAAGTCATGTGGGTCAAAGGGTTATTAGACCACCCTATTGGGGGTCGGCCCAGTCTGCATTATGTTATGTGGTTAAGTTCGAGCCTACATGAGTTAGGTAAAAAGGAAAGTCAAGTCAAGTATAAATAGAGTGTGGGAGGCACTCTATTTACTCACTTACTTCTCACTCATGCACTCAAGGAGGAGTGGCGCACTTATGGAGGAGGAGGATCTGCTGCTAGGTTATGTCTATCTCTCATGGTTGGTTGTATCATTGCTCTATCTATCTCTGAGGAAGTTATTGGGGTTTTTCACCTTTATGGTTTTCCCCAAGTAAATCTTTGTGTCTCTTGTGTGCTTGCATTATTGTCTCCATGATTGATATGCTGTAGATATGCTGTACATGTTGTTCTCTCAGTTAAGATCCTAGATCAAATTGAAGTAAATTCTGAAAATTTAACACTTCTTCTACCTTCTTGGCTTCTTCAAAAATTTCTGTGAGGGTAGGTTTTTTTGTTCTCTTGACGAACATTGCGAGCGGGGATTTAAGAGTTGTTGTATAATATTCTACTAAACATTCCTCAGCGGGCTTTGTTGCATCGCTAAAATTATTTAACAATGTTGTGAATCTTTGGTTAAACTCTTGAACTTTATCATTCTTTTCCATTCTCATAGACAATAATTCTTTCATGGGAGTAGCTACGGTTTTCTGATTGCCATACTTTTTAAGGAAACATTTCTCAAAATCGTCCCAACTTGTTATCGAACCGGCTTGCAAACTAAAGTACTAGGAAGATACTTTGGGTTCGAAAGTATAAGGAAAGAGACGACAAACCACGTCTTCATGTTCTACATTTAAAAGATTTATGGCTAAATACAAACTTTTGAGGTGGTCTTCAGCAGAAATTCCTTTGCTAGGGTCATACTTTGGCAAAACCTTTTATGGGTTCTTGGGAAAATCATGGAATGGTCCGACTACATTTAATGCCCGTCTGGCTCTCCATGCAGGTACGGCCATGACTCTCGGGGGAGAGCGTGGTGGTGAGTGTGGTGGTGAGTTAAGAGGAGTATCCCTTGGAGCGTGCTGCTCTGGGTCTGTACGGGTCTCTAGTCTAATTTCGTCAAAAGGTTCGATGATCTCTTCTAGAGATAAATCTAATAATTCTTCTATACTTTGAACAAGAACGGAGTCCCTTGTACACTGAGGATTTTTTCGAGGAGCTCTGGTTCTGGGTAACAAAGGGACTGTGGTTAATCCTCCAAGACTTCTCACATATGAGCGAGTATGTCTCCTGAATTGATTTACTTCTTCAAAAGGGACAGCATACACTATTTCTGACTGTTCTATGTCAAGGTTAGGATTTTCTTGATTTCTTGATTCCAGATCTGGAAATTCTGAGATGACTATTTCAGACGGGTTTTCACTGGAATTTTTACCAACAAAAGAATCTCTTCTACTAGCCATGCACTGGTGGCCCTCCTTCTGGCGCCAAAAACTGTTGATGCCTTGAATATCGCTACATCAATCAGCAATGGATTCTCCCCAGTAAGCGATCCCAACTAGATTGCCCACCGTCCAGTGTGGGGAATCCATTCGGTTAACGGTTTCGGATATCGTGAGTTTTAAAGATTTGTTTGTTTTACCGGTTGCGGCCCGATCCACCGATCCACCGGTTATGTATTTTTTGTATTTATTATGATATGCATGTGGTAAACAAATCTATACTAATCTAATTTAATCTAAATTATCCTATCCTTATAAGGAGCAGGTTTAAAGAATGAGTATTAAACTGGAAAACACACCTAATAATTCCACAGATAGCTGTTAAATTGAAAGGAGCATTTACAGCAGAAATAAAGATTATCCAAGATAGCTCAGATAAATATAAGCATTCAATTACCCATTTAACACAGAAATTTTGCAAAGAACATGAAACCATTCATAATAAAGAATTAATTCATTAGAGCCAGAAAATATCTCATAGGAAATGTATTGAAATGCAGAAATAGTTCAGCAGTTAATCAAGAAGACTTCAAGCAAAATGTTGTGCCAGCTTCCACAAGCCAAATCGATTTCTCTTATTCATGTAGCAGAAATAGTTCATTTACAGGACAGAAAACCGTTCACCTGCCAAAAGTCCTATCTACCTTTCTCTAATCATCTTTATATAGCTTTACAAAATGGTCCAAGAGTTTCCACCTATACCCTAACCGTTTCCATTCTTCTAATTTGTCTTGTAGTGTTGACATTACAAAAATAGGAATATCTCAAATAAATTTGCCAAAAAATGGGAGCATAAGTCACTTTAATATTACAAAGGTATATGCATAAACTATTAATCCAAGAGACACATTGATGAAGGCAAACTATCCCTAAGCTGGCACGTTAGGCGACTTAGGCGTTTCTGGGACTGCTAGTGCTTCTTCCATTACTACTGCAACAGCTGGGCCACTTTCTGATGTGGGAACTTGATTGGCTGCCAATGCCCTATCTACTTCTGCAATATAATTTCCCCATTGATTTGTTTCTTTTACTATATTCATTCCAACCAGGGGAATCATAAATCTGAGGGACATTGTATGCTTGGCGAGTTCTTCTGCTAAAACAACTACTTCTTCCATTGTGGTTCTGAGACTTTCTTCTAGGCGGTACTTATGAATAGCTGCTTCACTGATAAATTGGTGCAGGTCTTCTGAAGTCAAGACATCTAGCTTCTGCACATATTCTTTTTCTGCATTGAGTTCTTCACTTAACTTAGATAAACGTTGTGCTTTATCCGGTAATTCTTCTCAATTTGGAGGCATGGCTATATGACAACTTTCCTGTGTGGCTTGTATTTGGGAATACAAATTCTTGCACTGCTCATAAGTAGCTAAGGTCACAGTGGCCAAATTTACTCCGCAATCCTTAGAATAATCTAGGGTGCGTATGTCTGCCCTGTACTCAACAACAGACTCAAAGGGAATATTTGCCGGGAACTCTGACCTCCCTTCCCTCCATTCAATGTGTTTTTTAATCTCTCCCCTGATGCGTGTGTGCTTCTTCCTGACCCGAGTGGATTCAACATTGATTTCCTTAACCTGGACCATTATTTATTTAAGCTTGTATATCTCCTTTGATAGAAGTTCTTGTATGCCATAGGTCTCTCTTAGAATTTCACAGGCTTGCTCATGGAAGGGGCTAATGTCTCCCATTTTGTTGTTTTCCAGCTTTAACTATTGTTCTAACAATTCGTTGTCTCCTTGTAACTTTTCAATGTGTTCTTTCATGTCAACAATCTCTTGAATGTTGTCAAACTTTTCTGATTCAAGCCTCATATTTTTTCCTTCAAGCTCTCCCTTTTCTTCCTCTAACATCCTTACTTGTATTGCCATAGCTCTTTTGTCAGCTTCCAGTTGTTGGAGAATTTCTTTTAACTCTTCCTTCTGAGATGTGAGAATCATTCTTCTCGATCATCAAATTTGTATAGTTCTGTTCTTTAACTAAATCTTCCTGCAGTTGACATGCTTTCTCCTTTTCTTCACTCAATTTATCCCCTAGTGTGTTGACATTGTCTGCAGTTGCTGTAACAGCGGCTATGGAGATGGATGCCAGGATTTTAGCAGCCTCTTCTGTGTTCCACATGACTGTAGTCTCGTGTGTAGTGACGATGTCTGGCCGAAAAGGTCTTTTCAATTTGGAACCTGTCTCTTTGACAATGGTTTTCCTCTTCTTCTTGTAAGCGAAATTTACCCAATTAGAAACTGTACTACCTTTGTAGGGTGTAAAAGGGACAATGGGGAAATCTCTTATGGGGGAACCCATATCTAAATTTTGCAGGTCTGGGCTTTTGGGATCAATATCCTTTTGAGACTTCTTTTCTTCCTCCTCTTTCTTTCGTGCATCTTCCTCCTGCTCCCTTTTTAATGCATCATGTTGTTCTTGCTTCGCAATTCTTTCCAATATAATTCTTTCTTCTTCTTCTTGCCTCCTTGCCTTAGTTTCAGCTGCTTGGATTCTCAAGCTCTCTTCTTCCATGCATCTGTCTTCTTTAATTTTATTTGTTTGTTCTAGGAGCCTTTGTTCTTCTACGGCATCCTTTTCTCTCTGTGAACTTGTTTTCCCCATAACATTAGAGCTCGAGCTGGCCCCTTCTTTGCCCATTTGGAAAATATGTAGCTCAGTCATATTGTTGGTCCCCCTATATGCTTCCTCTTGTGGATCAAAAAAGTTGGCATGCTCATAGGGAGTGGAGAGTTCTTTGCAATATTGTGCAATTTTTCCCTGTCGATCATTCCTATGAAAAATCCTTTCTCCAAAATGAAAGCTCCTCAATTCTGCAACAAATGCTTTCATAATTGCAATTCCTAAAAACTTGTAGGCCTCGACATAGAAGGGTAAGGGTGGAAAAGTGGCTTTCTTGGCCTTATATAGGGTATTACCCATTCCATGAATGAACACCTACCTTACCATCTCCTTGTGGACTATATAATCCGTAGCATATCTTGTAGAATATACGGGGTTTTGGATCCTCTGTACATCCTTATGTAGGTACCTTCTGGAGATAAATAGAAATCATCGTATTTCTCCAAAGCTTCCATGGCGTTCTCAGACAGGCAGTTGGGTTCTTCATTAAATATTAACCGATAAAGGGGCATGATGAACTCCTCGCAAATGAGCTTGTAATCCCTCTTGTAATTTTGGGCCCAAAAGATTTTGTAGGCAATGAACACGAAGCCCTTTGCCGAGTTCCACATGCATCCCAACTTGGGAAAGGGACATTTTGCCACGATAGAATCTATCAGGTAAGAAGCCATATAAAACTCTGCTTTCCTCTCCACCAACCCTTCTTGTGCCATTGTTATAGCTGATGATAGACTGTCTGAGATGATATCAGCCCAGTTGAAGATTGTCCCTTTGAATCCTACATAGTGGATGATAATGACCCATTATAGCATAAACATAGTCCCATCGGGTCTCCTGAAGATTCTGCTTAACATGAGAGCGATCAGTCTGAAAGGAGGCCTCAGATTCTGAACCTCATACTCCTCACTATCTTTTCTCCTGATTTGCCTGCTTGCAATTAACAACCTTCTTGACATGTTTAGATTATCCATATGGATTCCTTCCAACCATGCATCACCAAGCCCCTGCTGTGCTGTGAGTAATTTGTAGGCCGTTGAGATATAATACGGGTGAAACGAAGCAAGGGCCTTTCCCGTGCTATCTGCTATGACTCTTGTCTCGGTGTTCGCATGTTGCAACACCCATCCAATTACTTTTGAGCACGGGAAGAGTTCTGGAAGTGTGGCCGCCTTGGATATACAGGAGTTCCGGATGTTCTGATATAAACATTCCTCCTCAAGAAGAGCCTCAGGGAAGTCCTGATCTCTTATCATGTGGTAAACATCTCCCCAGTTTACTTCTGGAGGCACACCTGTAGTGCACTTGGTATCCTGGAACGTTGTTTCTACTCTTGTGCTCTCATCGACTGCCTTTGATTTTCTCTTGCCACCTTTAGCCATTTTGAAAATCCTGTTCAAAAATTTAAACATGAATAAGTATGCATGACATGATGTTGACAACCCAAATTAGTGTCCTTTTGATAACAACTTCGTTTCAACCAAAACTCTTAGAAAATGTTTCCTTCAAATACCAGTTTATGATCTTGTGAAAACATTAATTTAGTTACCTTTGCGGTTGCTATTGTGATTAGGAGAAAATGGACAAGGGTTGGTTCAGGTACCTTAGCCCTTAAGAGACAAAATACCGACCGTTATGCATGGCATGGAAGGCGTAAATTCTCTAGCCACGGAAACGCCTACGATTAGGTGTGAGAAAGGGAAGATAGGGTCTAACAGGTGATGGGTAGGTGCAATCATTCTTCTAATTATTTAAAATGCGAGAGCCTCGAGGCCTTTTACGTCCATGCTTAGAGCTGATGACAAAACTCTTCTTAGGTTGGGGGAAAACATCGTCTGAGATTATGAAGAACAAGCTCCAATGTTGTTGATGGTAAAAGAGACCCACCACAATAATGGGGTGACCCTGAATAATCAAAAGGCCCTGGACTTAACTGTGACTAAGAAGAAATGACTAGGTGGGATGGTACTCTGAGTCAGGTGCACCACGGGTTGACGATAAGCACAATTGAAAAGAAATGACAGATCATACCATTTTAAGTAGGAACACACATCATAACAGGGCCTGCGAATGTACTTACCTGGAAGTGATGGAGTGGTGTCGACGTTTGTCGAAGGGTCTGTGAATCTGCAGCTACAATTATGAACATGCTTTGCGGTTCAAACAGAACGAAAAACACTTCGGTCAACGAAAAATAATGAAATGCTGCGTTCACCCCAATATATTCAACTTGGTATGTGCAGACCATTAATGTGGTGGTTGCGATGTCATTAAACGGGACTTAAGGCTGCATATGGCCGTGTCAAATCAAACCTCTTTCAATAAATATGACCGTTAAAACGGGAAGGTTAGGTTAAGGCTTCCGCCTCCTACGGAAAAAGAAGTTGAGTTTTGCCTGCCATTGCAGGAAAATTGTTCGAATGCTTTCGCAAAGGAGCCGTGTGCGGCGACAAACTTATGTGAGTTTGTCCGCTTTCACGGTAGAGTTAGCCAAGTTCTTCCGATTATGTGCCAACGTTTGTCGAAGCGGAAAAGATAGATGAGTCTTTCCGCGAAAAACTTGTTGATGAGTTTTCGATGCTTGCGGAAGAGTTAGTTGAACGCTTCCGCCGTCGCGGAGAGACTTGACAAATTTGTTCCATCGCGGGACCATTGATTGAAAGTTTTTCCTTTTTGGAGGTTTTAAGATAACTTTTCCGCCGCGGGTTTGACTTAGCTTTTTTATCCCACGGTTGCGGAAGGCTTGAACCAACTCTTGTGCCGTAGCGGAAAAATTAGCTCAAAGCTTCCGCCATTGCGGCCAAAAATCTTGAGTTTTACTTAGGCAAAAACACAACTCAAAAGAAAGTTTAAGGCAAGTTGAGATTCCTTTGAAGGAAAAAATAAGGGAAAGATTTATGATACCTGGATGACCTTAGGCAGATTTTTCCTTTTTCAAAAATAAAACAAAGGAGGGGCCCCAATATTTTTTCAAAAAATTAAAGGGGGGGTGTTGTATCAACAACAAGGCCATTGAAAGGAAAATAAAGAGGAAGGATCAGACAACAATGCAACATGAAAATGAAAGAATGCAAGAGGTGATGAACCAAGAACTATTCACAGACATATTATAGAGTTGATTTAAAGGTGTTCGTGTGCATGAAATTAGTTTGATGAGATATGCATTCAATGCCGCACAAGTTGGAAAGGGTGGTGGAGTCGCCAAAATTAAATGTTGGATTTAACAAGTTTTGGAAGCAATAAAAAAAGGCATAAATTCAATTCATTGCACCATACGATGAATAATGTTTCCTCAAAAGGTTTGAGTACGGAAGCGACACATCATTGTTACCACACAAACTGAGTGTCATGTTCTCTTTTATGCCGAATTGGCCGATAGATGAAAAATGTGCCATATCTTTGGTTGTCTTGGAAAAAGATATGACAACATTAAATGCGACAAGGCCCTGTGACAGCGCAGTAAATGCGGCAGGTGAAGTAGTCAGGCGCATGAAGTGTAATGCGAAATCAATAAAGGACTGAATTATGCACTATGAAGTTGGAAAGTAAGGATGACAACATGGATCACTGCACAATAAATGATGAAGTATTATGAAGGAACAATGAAACATCTATATTAGAAAGGCAATCAAATATAATTATGAAAAGATATCAATATCGAAACAAAGCATGAAGGCCAGGGAAGTCATCCCTGAGATGCAGTAATGACAAGGCCAGCGCAACACAAACAAAAGAATCTACATAGCGCAAATAATTGAAACCTCTTTGTCATTGATGTCAAAGGGGGAGAGATGCATGAATCTGAGGCATGAAATGCAGGAATCTCACATGAAAAGGCCAAGATATGAAAATATGCATGAAGTCAGCAGGAGATAACGAAAGGAGAGAAGCATTAAGCTGAGGCATATATGATGAGGCTGGACATAGAAGCGATGCGTGAAGTCCGCAGGATAGTATGAAAGGGGGAGAATTGCAGATAGAAAAATAAACAACTTGAAGCCTTAGCAGATGTGAAAGAGCATAAAGCAAAGAATCAAAGGAACAACATGAAGCTATAGCGGATGTGAAAGAGTGTGAAGAAGATCACTTGAAGAAATGACGTAAATATGACTAAACATATGGTCTGCGCAGATGTAACAGAGAGTAGCATGGTTTGCATAGAGATAGAAAAAGTACTAATAGTAGAGAGTGTAGTATCCAAAAGCACAAAGAACTGAGGGGAGGCATATAAATAGGGGGAGCAATGCGACCAAGTACATATGAAGCATACATTTCAAAGAAGATCAGGTACAACTTCATAAGGTGTTGACATAAATGCCAAGGGGGGAGATTGTTGAACTTTAGTTGTCATTTATGTTAACTAATGTCAAAGAGGATGTCAATTGATTCAGTCTGAGTCATTGATATCAACTGAATTCAAAGTGGATACAACATTCCTGTAGAAGTGTAAATAAGTAATGGAAGCCACTTTGAAGTAGTGTATGCGCAATATGAAGAAGAAGATGAATGCCATAAGTATATGCGTAAATGGTGAAGGTGACAGATATGAATGCAACTTTGAAGTACATCCAGAAGTGCATTCAGTATGAAGATGTGACTCCAAGGATACATCATGCATGATAAGTTTGAATAAATAAATAAGAAAGATACATCATGCTGATCCATTTAGAGAAAGAACAAAAGTAAAGTATCCTACAACATGTGGTCCTTGCGCAAACATCAAGTCCACCAAGTCATACTCTCTCATGATAGCAATCAAAGGATTTTGTTGGAAAATGGTACATGTGCACAAACAACCAAGGAGATTGGTTGATAAAATGGTACAACTACGCAAGTTTATTGAAGGAAGTATCTGAATGCGCAAGCAGGTCTAAGCGTTGCTTGGTCAATGCTTGGAAGTGCACAAGAAGTAAGGAACAAAATATGATTGGACAGTCATGAAAGCGTGCAAGCATATCCAATCATAAGATGTCGAATGCACACAAGTTTCTAGAAGGGTATAGCGGTTGAAGACCATCTATGAGAAAATTTCACAGCCAACGGTACATCAGGTGTACAAGTCCCACAAGTGATGATGCGAAAAGGGTCATAATCCCACCAAGTAGAAGTTGGTGTATGAAAAAAATCCACAAAGTATCAATACACCAAGTGCACATTACCCACAAGTGATGAAGCAGCAAGGGTCATAACTCCACCAAGTATAAGTTGGAGTATGAGCAAGTTTCGTAAAGCATCAATATCTCAAGGGCACAATACCCACAAGGGATGGTATAGCATAGGTCATACACACATCAAGATGAAGTGTAAGTATTGTGCATATACCTTAAGGAAATGGTACATTAAGAACGCAAAGGTACACCACCAAGGTGTAAAGTCCCACTATGTTGTGGAACATGAGGGCGCTTGACACACCAAATATGACACGTCAATAACGCAGATGATGACGCGTGGCATATGCACAATCCGTGAAGTATGGAAGAAGGGATGCCACGCCCAACTTGTGAACATACAATATGTGCAAGACCTATATAAATAGATATGCAAGTTGGATATTTGAAGCAATATTGATGGTGAGAGCATAAGAGCTTCAAGTGTAAGTTTTAGTTTGATTTTTGGGGCATCAAGGGGATCATGGATAGAACAGAATAATCTAGTGAGGAGACGAATGCGCACATGCATCAAAATGAATTTTTGATGGTGCGAAAAGTGATGTTGTAGATCTGTGACAGATGCATGAGTATTGAAAGGAATAAATATTGAAGTATGCGCAAGTGCTTGATGTTTCAAAGGACAATATTATAGTC
This sequence comes from Larix kaempferi, assembly GCA_027924585.1. Classification (NCBI taxonomy): domain Eukaryota; kingdom Viridiplantae; phylum Streptophyta; class Pinopsida; order Pinales; family Pinaceae; genus Larix; species Larix kaempferi. Next base: position 5,525,610 of record BSBM01000541.1, on the reverse strand, counting down.
AGCATGTCGATAGTCACAGATGTTGTAAATACAAAAGCACATAGATAGAACCAAAGTTCTTCAGACAATGTGCATATTTCTAGCTGATGCATACGAGAAGAAGTGAATGTGTGCAAAGTTGAGAACTCCATCTAATGCGCAATGATAGAACAACAGTAGGATCCGATAGGTGCATCGTGATGCAGATGATCTAAGACAAGTGCGTTAAACAAAACGGACTAATCATTTGATGCACAAGACTTCACAAATTTTCTGAGAGACTGTAGAACTTAATCAGAACAGACACATCAATAAGTGTGCAGTTTCATTTGTTACTAGTGCTTCATCTCAGTACAACAAACTATCAATTGAAAGCACAATATCAGTTGGTTATTGCAGTCATGAAGAGCATAACATTGATAACTAGAGATGCAGAATGCAGTGTCATCATGCACACAGTATATGAAGTAAGTCATCAACATAGAAGTGTGATTTGAGAAGTTCAAGAAGTGAAGTGCTATATGTAGTGCATTGACAAGGTATAGACTGCATACAAAGACAACGCACAACAAAATCATCAACATAAGATCAAAAGAGTGCAGAGTTGAATTTTAGTAAGACAACAAAACATATTGAACATCAGGGCGGTCGGACAGGGCAAGGAGATAGGGAGTTGGAGCTTCCTTCATGTTGGTGCCTGTAAAACAAAGAAGACAGGGGGTCGGTGCCTCCTTCTATTTGGTGCTGTATAAAACATAGGGAGTTGTAGCTTCCTTCAGGTCGATGCCTGTAAAACCAGGGGGGTGGTTCCTCTTTCCAGTTGGTGTTGGTAAACATGGTAAGTTGGTGCTCCCTTGAATGTATTCTTTCTCATTGTAAAGAATAATTATGTGGTTTTCTCCCATTTGGGTTTCCATGTAAAAATCATGTGTGTTATGTGTTGTTTATGTGGTGCATATATGTGGATGTTTATTTTATGACGCATAACTGAAGATAAAGATTAAGTAAATTCTAATTTGTTAAATAAGGTAAAAACTGTTGATAAATGCGCTAATACTAATTCACCCCCATCTCAGTATTAAATCGATTCTAACATCCTCAACGGTTTTGGGGACAACGCGTCCTCAGGCTAAAATTAGTTGTGGAACACTTTATCAGAGTGCTATAAATCTGTTAGAAAAATAGGATCGCGGAGAAATAACAATAAACAAGATTCAAATATAAATAACATAAAACACATTACAAGAGAGACACCAATATAACGTGGTTCACCCAAGATGGGCTATGTCCACACAGAAATTGCCAATCCTTATTTTATACCATCCAACAAATGAAGGGATACAACCTACAGCACATCCACTGCAACTTCCTCTTCACTCTCTCACACAACCAGAGATCTTTACAATGCTACAATACACAGACACATTACAATGCCTTCCTTTTAAAGAGCTATTACCATGGGAAAATACTATGGAACACCCAATACCATGGGCCTGTAAATCACCCATTATTTACCAAGTCATGATTATGAAATTACAATATTTTACAATGCATTTATTTTAAATGTTCGCTACGGGGGCGCTGCCCCCCGAAACCCGTCCAAGGGGGGATCCTAAAATGTAGTCGACACCCCCACTAGACCCACCATGACGACTATTTTGGGGGGAAACCCCCCATCATGGGTTGGGATCCAGACACGGCTGAAACATGACCTATGAATAAGGAAGATCAAGCTCCACAAACAACAATATCCCACTTAGAGACTGATCACATCAACTCCACTATTGTTGTGCTTCCTAGACTATGCTCTGAACCTTGGATCTGGAAAATTTCTCATCTTCACCTTCATGCTTGAAGGCCAAATGAAACCAAGAAGGAACTCAGTTTCTCTCTGGTTACTACCTTTGTTAACATGTCTGCAGGATTCTGGCTAGTGTGTATCGTTTCTAGCTTCAATAGTTCATCTTTTAGAACATACCATATAAAATGGTACTTGATTTGTATATGTTTAGTATTATAATGGAAGGCTTATTTCTTCGCAATATGAATGGCACTCTGGCTGTCACTGTACAACCTGCTGTTCTCCTGCTTCTTACCTAATTCCTCCATGAACCTTTATAACCAAATCATCTTTTTACTAGCCTCTGTAGCAACAACATACTCCACTTCTGTTGTTGAAAGTGAAACAACCTTTTGCATCTTCAAAATATAAATTACTATTGTTCCACCTACAGTAAATACATACCCTGTGGTTCTCCTCCTGCTATATTTATCACCTTCCATATCTTCATCAACATATCCCTGTAGAACAGTGTCTGAACCTTCAAAACATAATGCATGAGTGGTAGTACCTCTCAAATACTTGAGAATACATTGTACTTCCTTCCAATGTTCTTTACCTAGATTGTTCATATACCTGATCACAATTCCCATTGCATGTCCAATATCTGGTCTTGTGCACACCATGGCATACATCAATCTGCCAACTGCTGATGAATAGGGAACCCTGGACATGTAATCTATCTCTTCTTGTGTCTTGGGATACATCTCCTTACTTAGTTTGAAATGGCTGGCCAAAGGTGTACTATCTAGTTTTTCATTCTGGATTATAAACCTCTCCAACACCTTTTGTATGTACTCACCCCGAGACAATGTCAATTTGCAATTTTTCCTATCTCTTGTTATTCTCATACCAAGGATTTTATTTGCAACACCCAAATCCTTCATCGCAAATGAATTAGATAACTTCATTTTGAGCACATTTATATGCTGCATGTTAGACCCTGCAACAAGCATGTCATCCACATAAAATAACAAGATAATATATCTTCCATTATCTAGCCTCTTTAAATAAACACAATGGTCAGAATGACATCTAATATAAACTTGTTCTTTCATAAACCTATCAAATTTGAAACACCACTCCCTTGGAGCTTGCTTCAAGACATACAAGCTCTTCTTCAACATGCATACCAAATTATCCTTCCCTTTGACCTCATACCCCTATGGCTGATACATATAAATCTCTTCCTCCAACTCCCCATGGAGAAAAGCTTCTTTTTTTTAAATATACAACATCAGGAGACATTCTCCAAACCAATCTTGTGTAGTCAATATTGATCCTCCCGTATAGAGGTGAGTACTTTGATTTCCTTCCGTGTAAAGGTTATTCCTCCCATATAGAGGTAATTGATCAAAGTAATGACGTTGTAATGTATTGTTGGACAAGGCTCCGAACTTGTGTGTGTCAATTCATGATTATCATGTGAACCTTTTGTATAAAGGTATCCATGAGATGGACCTCCCGTATAGAGGTGTACCTTCCGTATAAAGGTCATGCTTTACTTGTTAAAAGCATTTAACGTTGTGTGATATATTATTAACCATGATCACCAGAGTTCTATTAAGTCTTCTTTAGAGATTGATCATCTCTAAAGTGAATTACTTTAGCATATGATCATTTGGTCCGGAATAATATAATATGATCACAACATCCGTTAATTATTCTTAGTATAATGTAATGTGATGAATAATTAAAGTTACCACATATTAACCATGCAGTAAGAGATAAAGAAATAAAATATAAAGCATAGAGATCAAGAGAATTCAAAATTTCCCATGCATACACTTCAGCTAATTAAAGAGAACTCGAATTGTTAAAGCTTCAGTTAAGTATCAATGTTTCAGTTAAAGCATCAGTTAAAGATATTCCTTAGTTAACTAAAGAATTCACAGTGGTCACTTCAAGTAAATCAATCAGCATGATTTCAGTTAACTAAGTGTTAAATAAAAAGGACTAGTTAACTAAAGTGTTTTCACTTTAGTTAAACTAAAAGATGACACTTTGGTTAAAGAGAGTTAACTAAGTGAGAACAAAGAAGATCTAGTTAACTAAGTGTTATTGCATGACAAAACTTAAGTTAAACTAAAAGATGGCATGTGAGTTGTGACACTTGCATGTCGACACTTAAGTTAGCCACCAAACTAAGTGGGAAAGCTTTCATTTAAGAGGCGAGTACACCCTAAGTGACAACTCAGTGAGATAAAGCACTACATGAGAAGTGGGGCGCACCTCTATATGCAATATTAATACATCTAGTTTGAGGGTGAGTTCATCCTGACGTTAGAAGTTAAAAATAGAATAGAAGAATGTATAAATATGTTATACGGGATTGATGAATCCAATGTGAAGCAAATTCTCTTCTCCATTGAAGGGAAGGCACTTCTCTTTGTGCATGGTATTGTTTGTTCTTGTTATTGTTGTGTTGGGAATACATCTGATTGATCTATCTTCTCTATTGCTTCAGTATCTTCATCAAGAGTGTTGGTGATCTCTTATCTTCCGAAAGCAATCTGTTATGTTGTAAAATAAAGAATTCTCTACTATCCATTATATTATATTGAGAAGAATTGTTGGGGTTTTTGTTCTCATAATTTTGAGGATTTTCCCCAGGGTATATCTTGTGTTATGATTGTATGAATTTTATGGATTGGATTGTATCATTGCTTCAAGTCTATGCATCTAAAAGAATTAAAGATCAAAGCTCAACCAAATTTCAACATGGTATAAGATCTCAAGTCGTGAAGGAGCTCAATTTTGCATTCCATCTAGGGCCTATGTAGATCCTTATAATTTGAGCACAAGATTTGAATACTATGGCATCAGTCTCTGTACGACCGAAAGACCGTCTTGAGGGCACCTCAAAATTCAACACTTGGAAGGATATGATTCTAAACATCCTAGAGGAACATGAATTGGATGGATATGTATCCACTGTGGTGGAGGATCCTACATATAATTTAGGTCGCATCAGATTCAAGAAGAATCAAGCTAAGGGTAAACGGATCATCTATGATTCGGTAAAAGATAACTTGATGACCGTGATCACACCGCTGAATACCGCGAAAGAATGTTATGATAGACTAATATATATGAGAAGAAGGCCCCGATTCAAAAGAGGGCATTGAAGAAGAAGCTTTGAAAATTAAAGACGGAGACGGATGAGACTGTGGCCTCCTTCTTCTCCAAGATATCTCAAATAAGACATCAACTTGCCAATATTGGAGTAGTGGTGGATGAAGATGATATTCTCCAAACCTCTATTGATGGTATCCCATCCACATGGGAGACACTATTGGTTGCAGTAAATGGATGAGAGGTACAACCTAACTTCGAAAGGTTGTGGCATGACTGCCTCCAAGAGGAGGGGTGAATCCAGAGCAATTCATTGTGCATCAAAGAAGAAAATCTTGCCCTCATGGAAAGAATGAAGAAAGGAAAGAAACCCATCTTCCAAAAGAAGTTCTCTCATTCAAAGAGGAAGGAGTTCAACAAAGGATTTGACAAGTCAAAATCTAGATGCTTCAATTGCAACAAGAAATGCCATTTCTCAAGAGATTGCATAGCAAAGCGGAAAGGAAATTTCCATGATTCTACCGCCATAGAATATGAAATCACTCAAAAGAATGCATCCGAAGAAAAAGAGACAATAAGGGAGTATTATCTTGTCTCATCCCTTTCGGGATACGTCATCACAAATGAAGACACATGGTTGATTGACAGTGGTGCATCCAAACATATGACTGGTTACAAGAGTACCATCACCGATCTAAAAGAGAAATAATTCACATGCATGGTAGAGTTGGGGCAAAACTCAACTTATTCGATCCAAGGATTTACATCCACTTCATTCTAACTGAGCATTGATGATATTCTACATGTGGAGGAAATTATTTATGTTCCATGCTTGAAGAATAACCTCCTCTTAGTTTCGGTTCTTGAAGACAAAGGCTTCCGAGTTATCTTCATGGATAACAAAGCACTTTTATGGCCGAAGAACAAAATCCTAGAATCTACTGCTGTGATTGGAGTTCGAGAGGGAGGACTCTACAAGGTACCTGGGAAGTACATTCAAGCTATGATTCACCACACTATCATTCAATGCGAACTATGGCACCGAAGGCTTGGAAACCTACACTACAAAGCGCTACCAAGACTTCAAAAGATGGTAAAAGGTATGCCTGTATTTGATTTTGAACATGATAGTGTATGGCAGGGTTGTGCACATGGGAAGAATGTTAAGAAAAGTTTTTTTAGAAGTTCTACTAGATCTAAAGGGATTTTATATTTAATACATTATCATGTATGTGGTCCCATGGCATCCCTCTCCCCGAGTGGATTCTTATATTATGTATTGTTCATAGATGATTTTTCTAGGAAGTCATGGATTTATTTCATGAAGTCTAAAAGTGAAACTCTTAGCAAATTTAAAGAGTTTAAAGCCCTAGTTGAAAATCAGAAAGAAAAGAAAATTCGTGCATTAAGGTATGATAGTGGAGGTGAATTTGATTCACATGCATTTAATGAGCTATGTAGTGATGTAGGAATATATAGACAGTTAACAATACCATACAACCCTCAGCAAAATGGGGTTTCCAAAAGAAAGAATAGAACCATATGTGAGGCTGCAAAATCCATGATGCATGATCAAGATATGTCTACCTCATTATGGGAAGAATCCACCCGTACAACTATGTGCATCCAAAACAGAAGCCCGCATGCCATTCTAGATGAGAAGACACCAGAAAAAGTGTTTACCAGAGAGAATCCAGACATCTCACACTTGAGGATCTTTGGGATCCCAGTATACATTCATGTACCGAAAGAAAAGAGAACAAAGATGGAGCCTTCTAGAAAGAAAGACAACTTTTTGGGTTATAGCGTGATACAAACCATTACACCAAAACCCCGAGGTGTTAGTGAAGGCCACCCACTAGGATCTTAACATCCCACCACACTCCGCAGTCCAGAATCTGGGCTAGATGTGCGCTCGTACGGTGGTTTCCCCTTTGAGTCATACGAGTCTCGGACGAACACTGCAATGCCAACGTTGCCACCCGCTCTGTGACTTGAACCTAGGTGGAGGATCTGATACCAAATGATACGAACCGTTACACTGAAAACCACGAGGTGTTAGTGAAGGCCGCCCACTAGGATCTTAACATAGCGAGTCATCCAAAGCATACCGAATATATGTATCTGGTGAGAGACACATTGAATTCAACCGATATGTTACCTTCCATGAGGAAGCTACTTTCAAAATATTGAAAGAGATTCAATGTGATTCAAAGATGGAGCATCCTGAGTCTGAGTCTCCCCCTTCAGATTTAGAGAGGGGGAAACCAGAAGATGCCTCAGATTTTCTAGCTCCTGAAGAACCAGTAGAACTGGTTGAGAGGTCACCTGATGAGCCTCCTGCTAAAAGAAAAGAAGATATGCTTGGTGTTGAGACATCTTACAAAATGCAGAGAAACATGGAGTACCAACAGGCTCATCCAGAGAGCGCAAGAAACCTGACATATATTTAGGGTATGTTGCATTGATGAGTCACATCAGTGATTTAGAACCATCCTCATATGAAGAAGCTGTAAAGCAGCAAGTTTGGAAAGATGAATTGACAGAAGAGTACAACTCTATAATGATGAATGATGTTTGGGAGGTTATTCCCAAACCTAATGGGAAGTCCATTGTGACTTCCAGATGGATTTACAAGATAAAGCATGATGCAGATTGTAGCATTGAGAAGTATAAATCTAGATTCATTGCCATAGGTTTCTCTCAGAAAGAAGGAATCGATTATGATGAGACTTTTTACCATGTGGAAAGGTACACCACAATCTGAGCAATTATTTCACTTGCATATGTTCTAGGATGGAAACTTCACTAGATGGATGTGAAGACAACCTTCCTCAATGGTGAGGTTGAGGAAGCGGTTTATATTCAGCATCCTGAAGGATTTATGGTGCATGTGAAGGAGTCCCGTGTTTGAAAGCTAAAGAAATATCTATATGGGCTTAAGAAAGCCCCCAGGGCTTGGTACTCCAAAATTGATAACTACCTTCAGGAACTGGGTTTCTATAAGAGTGAAGTTGATCCAAATTTGTACTTCAAAGTAGCGAAGAACCAAACGTTGATATTGGTTCTATATGTTGATGATTTGTTTCTCTCTGGAGAGGAACATATGATTGCTTGGTGCAAGAGGGATCTCACCTCAGATTTTGAGATGAAAGACTTAGGTCTAATGCACTACTTTATTGGCCTTGAGATCTGGCAAAGAAAAGATGAAATTTTTCTATCTAAAGGGAAGTACAATGTGGATATATTGCGCAGGTTTGGCATGATAGATTGCAAATCTATGACTACATCGATGGTTTCCAATTTGAGGAGATCAAATCCAGTAGATCCCACTTTGTATAGAAAGCTTATAGGATTGCTAATGTACTTGATACATTCGAGGCCAAATATATGTTATGCTGTGAGCATTCTAAGCCAATTTATGCCTGATCCAAGACACAGACACTGGATAGATGCTAATCATGTGCTTAGGTACCTTTGAGGTATAATTTCATATGGACTCAAATATGCATCTAGTGGAGGAGTCATGTTACTTGGTTATACAAACTCAAACTGGGGAGGAAGCATTGTGGACCGTAAGAGCACATCCGACTACTATTATATCCTAGGATCAGCTATGATATCTTGGTCTAGTAGGAAGTAGGGATCCGTAGCCCAGAGCACTACCAAAGTAGAATACATAGCTAGTAGTGTTTCCTGTTGAGAAGCAGTGTGGCTCAGAAAGATACTTGCAAGGTTGTTCAATGAAAAGCTTGAGCCTACAGTTATTAGGTGTGACAATCAGAGTTGCATCAAGCTTTCTGAAAAACTAGTGTTTCATGACAAGTCGAAGAACATTGAAATGAAGTATCACTTCATCCAAGACATGGTCCAGAAAGGTACAGTGAAACTTCAGTACATTTCTACTGATGAGAATATTGCAGATGTGTTAACAAAGCCTCTTTCAATGACAAAGTTCAGGTACTTCCGAGACAATCTTGGTATGGCAGAGAATTCATCCCTCGCTGAGAGGGAGTGTTAAATATACAGCATCAGGAGACATTCTCCAAACCAATATTGTGTAGACAAGATTGATCCTCCCGTATAGAGGTGAGCACTTTGATTTCCTTCCGTGTAAAGGTTATTCCTCCCGTATAGAGGTAATTGATCAAAGTAATGATGTTGTAAAGACTTTTTGGACAAGGCTCCGGACTTGTGTGTGTCAAGTCATCATTATCATGTGAATCTTCTGTATATAGGTATCCATGAGATGGACCTCTCATATGGAGGTGTACCTTCCGTATAAAGGTCATGCTTTACTTGTTAAAAGCATTTAATGTTGTGTGATATATTATTAACCATGATCACCAGATTGCTATTAAGTCTCCTTTAGAGATTGATCACCTCTAAAGTGAATTACTTTAGCATATGATCATTTGGTCCGGAATAATATAATATGATCACAACATCCGTTAATTATTCTTAGCATAATGTAATGTGATGAATAATTAAAGTTATCACATATTAACCATGTAGTAAGAGATAAAGAAATAAAATATAAAGCATAGAGATTAAGAGAATTTGAAATTTTCCATGCAAACACTTCGGCTAATTAAAGAGAACCTGAATTGTTAAAGCATCAGTTAAATATATGCCTCAGTTAACTAAAGAACTAACAATGGGCAGTTCAAGTAAATCAATCAACATGATTTCATTTAACTAAGTGTTAAACAAAAAGTACTAGTTAACGAAAGTGTTTTCACTTTAGTTAAACTAAAAGACGACACTTCAGTTAAAGAGAGTTAACTAAGTGACAACAAAGAATATTTAGTTAACTAAGTGTTATTGCATGATGACACTTATTTTAAACTAAAATATGACACGTGAGTTGTGACACTTGCATGTCGACACTTAATTTAGCCACATAACTAAGTGGGAAAGCTTTCAGTTAAGAGGCGAGTTCATCATAAGTGACAACTTAGTGAGATAAAGCACTACATGAGAAGTGGGGCGCACCTCTGCATGCAAGATTAATACATCCAGTTTGAGGGTGAGTTCATCCTGAAGTTAGAAGTTAAAAATAGAAGATAAGAAAGTATAAGTATGTTATGTGAGATTGATGAATCCATTTTGAAGTGAATTCTCTTCTCCATTGAAGGCAAGGTGCTTCTCTTTGTGAAGGGTATTGTCCGTGCTTGTTATTGTTGTGTTGGGCACACATCCAATTGATATATATTTTCTATTGCTCTTGTATCTTCATCAAGAGTGTTTGGTGATATCTTATCTTCCAAAATCAATCTTCTATGTTGTAAAATAAATCATTCTCTGCTATCCATTATATTATACTGAGAAGAATTTTTGGGGGTTTTGTTCTCATAATTTTGAGTATTTTCCCTAGGGTATATCTTGTGTTATGATTGTATGAATTGGATGGATTGAATTGTCTCATTGCTTCAATTCTCTACATCTAAAACAATTAAAGATCAAAGCTCAACCAAATTTCAACAGTTTTTACATCTAACTGTTCAAGATGCAAATCTTCTACCGCCACTAGACTTAAAATATCTCTAATTGAAGTCATTTTAATAACGTGAGAAAATATTTCATCAAAATATATACCTGATTTCCATACTCTAACAAAAAATACCCAAAAGAATAGTATAAAGGAAGAGTCGTAAGCTATGAGCTGGCTCTAAAGAACAAGAAAACAGTTAAAGTGGATCCATCACAGAAAGCACCTTCAAATACTACACTAGTTCGGTTCACATGTGCCATTTAAATAGATTGAATACTTGAGAGAAGGGGTCTTCCGGATCCATCGCAGTAGAATTTTTGAATCGACGTTTCGGACCAAACCAATGTGGTCCATCATTAGGAAAATGAGCAAGAAATATGAGGAATGTTTTATATTGGTAAGCCTTAAATAGAGAAATATAGAGTTCAAAAACCCTCATATCAAAACGTTAAACCCAAAGAATGGGGGAATAAAATATTAAAATCAATTTTATTTTATTTTGTAAAGTAAATATATAAATAAAGATATAAATTAATAGACTAAAAAGGGACAGAAACATTATTATAGGGTCCAGAGTATAAATAATAAAATGATATTGATAAAAGAATAAAATGGTAAAATATAGACCCAATTACTCAGTAAAAACCAAATTAAATTAATAAGAGGTGGAGGAAAAAGAATCTAAATCTAAAAATATAAAGGGTTAAGGTGAATTGAATGAAAGAGGATGAAAAATAATAAAATAAGTTGATTACGTTGAATAGGTTATCAAGTAAAAGAGAAAGAGCAATGAAAGATACAAAGAAATGGGGGGAGAAGGAGAGAAAAACAAGGATTAAGGAGAGGACTCTAAAATAATAATAATAAAAATATCTAAGAAAGGGGGAACTAAAAGGAAAATCGGGCCATTATCTGGCTGCAAGCATCGACGTACAGTTGGAGTTGATCTTCCAACCATCGTCTCGGTTAAGGTTGCTAGGGTGATTTACGATTTCAATTTCTTCTTTGAATTTTCTATTAAAGTAATGATATTTGATGGCAAGAATCTTAGCATAGGAATGAGCATGATTGTGCTTAATATCAGTAGCATGTTCACGAAACCTTGTTTTAAAAGAATGACTAGTTTCACCAATATAAGGTAATCCGCAAGAGAAGGGGATAAGATAGACACCTCTCATATCTGATGGATTAATAGGATCTTTCACATATCTAAGAGAGTTTCTAATTGTCGAAAGACCCCTTCTCTCAAATAATCACTTGAACAAGCCTAAGGACTAAGATTAAAGACTATCAAATCCAAGACAAGGTGGGTGAACCAACTTGAAGATATAGTAACTGATCTTTCAAAGTCGAAAGAGAAATAGTCAAGCAGCCCAAAAACATATGTTGCACAAGCTAAGAAGAAGTAAGTGGTCGGGTTTTTAAGCTAGAAGAGGAAAAGTAACATGAAGTAAGTCATAATTAAGACCACGATGTCACAAATGGGAAATTTGGACATTCCCATGGAAACTACCACCTTAGTTGTAGTAACTACTCAAGCAAGTGAATATAAATTCCTAAAAATGGCTAAAACTATGCAAATGAATAAAGAATAAATTTCTCATGTAGGAAATCAAGTGCAATATTACAAAACCACTCGATATGATATGGGTGATTTCAATTAATATTCCCTTGAAATCCAAAAAGAAATTTATTTGATGCATTTGTACTACTATAAAGTTGTGTTTGACATAAAATAGGTCTTCTATGAAGCAATGCCACCAGCTCCTAAACTTGAGGAATCATTGAACTACGTAGAAAGTTGGGAGAAATGCCTAGATGCTCTAATTTTGAGGCAGTAATAAATTTACAATGGCCTCACCTAATCTGCCTTAACTAGAAGCTAAGAAAATTGATTAGATGGGCATTGGCATCAACTTCTAGGGAGATAATGGAAAGCCAACAATAGATAGGATTTGTTTAAAGACGATATCAAATACTTTGATGAAACAAGAGCCACGAGGTGGCAATGTCCTCAACATTGCAACTGCCTTGGTTGGCGATTTGCAATTGCTAGGAGTTTAATTTGCTAGGTGCAATGTTAATCCATTTGCTATTAACATAGTATATAAATTTAGTTTATTGAAACACTATTCAACTACTTTATGGTTTAACTATTAAATTTGAAGTTTTATTGATTTTTTATTATTATTATTATTTCAATTAACAAAAATACTCTAAAAAACATGTTTCCATGTTTCAATTAACTATTAAATTAATCATAAGATTTAGTTTTTTAGTTTTTAATTTATAATTTTTTATTTATTTAAAAATTAATAATAAGATTTACTTGTGAGCAATATTTTTAAAATATTTATCAAAATAAAAAATTATTTAATTCTTGTGTAAAAATCAACAAACCACACATATTATCTATAAATTTAGATAATTTCATGGTAAATGCTCTAACATTTACAAATCCCTTCATACAATTATCGACAACATTAGAAACAAATTAATTCATTGATTTGGTAAAACTAAACCCCTCAAAATATTGCTAACCTCCTAGGTGTAACGTCTTTGGTATTATCTTGACAACATCTTCTTCCATACGTCCCTTAATTTCAATTTCCATTCCCTTACTTTCAAAAACACTAACAAAATAATTGCTAACTTAATAACTTCCTAAGATTGAAGAATGGGATGGTTGATGTTGTATATACGTGAATGATACTTTCAAAGCTCAAGATTCGAATAATTCATATAGAATTGATCCTTCTTTATTTAAGTTATTGCTTGGTTTTAATTTACTTTTTCAGTTCCTTTTCGAATAGATAAGACAACACCAAGGTGGGGGTGCTTCAATGCTTAAAGACCCATTTCATAAAAAAGCTTCATCATTGTTTTAAGTTGTGAACAATAGGGGTTTATGTATTTTTTTTACAACAAATTATATAAAGAATGTTGACATTTAAATACATTTCACAAAGAAAATACAGGCAAAGAGATTCATTGCTTAGTATTCATTCTCAATTACGGGACAATAATTTTAACTATACTTAAAGTAATTAAATATTTCAATTATTTGAAATGTAAAACTTGAATCAGAATATAAAATATAATAATCTTTATATTTGAAATACCATATTGTTTTCCTTGTCTACTATAATTTTACCAATTGGAGTTTTTAAATTAACCTTATTGCATTTTTTAACTCACAACATTTAATCCACTCATAACTACCTCTAGCTTTGGCACAATAATAATGGACTATTTTTAATTCATTCTATTGTTTATTAAAATAATTACATAGTAAAACAAATTTTACTATGTTAGAAGTCTTGGTTATCAGGTACAAGCCCTGAAAGTGATGATTGATGCTATGCGATTCACTTTACTAGTGTCAATCTCACATAGCTTAATGACTTCAATATGTTAGACTATGAAAACCCCTATACATAAAACAAATTTTGCCTATGCTCTTTTGGTTAATTGTGACTTATTGTTCATTGGCTAGTTCCCCAATGAAACACCACCCACACAACACCCTCCCCATTCCACCATGATTATACCAACAAAATAGAGAATTGTACTCATTACCTACTCCTTATCCACATCCCATGTTCTCCATACCCAAGTCATTCTTTGACTATAACAACTACGACATTTTTACCTTCTATTTTTAACCATTGAAGTCAAATTCTATTTTTTTATTATCAATTTTACAACTTCCAAAATATGAATTTTATATAATGAAACCCCCGTTCTCTACATTATATTTCATATTTTGGGTTATTTGGTTTCAAGTATATATAAAAAAAACTAGTGTGTTACCAATTTAGGTTTTGATGTTAATTCTAAAGTCAATGTTTGACCTCCAAAAGTTCAGGAAAGGTAGGGTCTTTTTATCAACTTACGTTGGATTGGAGAACAACTTAAGGATTTCGAGGCACTAGCGGAACCTTATGTACATTGTTCACTTGAAGGTGGCACAACTTATTATAGTTAAATGTTAAAGTTGTGGGTGTGCTAAAACCTTTGTCTATTCACCACGAGTACTACAAGTCATTCTAGAAGAACGGATAAATATTGGCTAATTCAAATTACTACAAAAACTAAGTTACTTCAAATTCATGTTACTAACATTTTCTTATTATTCATGAATTAAAAATATATGTACATTTTCTGAATTTCCAATTCTCCATTGAAATTAGTATATTAGTATATGTATTTAATATATTTACATATACTTTAGAATCCTATGTGCATTAGTAACTTTTGGTATTAAAAATGTACAGTTTTATGTAAGATGTTTTCGAAAAAAACAACATACAAAATTCTATAGGAGCTGGAAAAATATAAGTTATTATATGGAAGGTTTTTTGTTTTTACCATATATTTTGGTATTCTAAATTATATTAATTTTTTTAATTTTTTAATTTATTTCTAAAATTATAGTTAATAATTATTTTTTAATTTGTGTTATTTCGCGTCATTATTTTCATATGGTTTATGAAGAGGTGCAAGTGTTTGATTCAGGCAAATCCATTAGTAAATTAGTCTGAAATCCTAGACTCAAAGTATTTCAGCTGACGCAAATTTACTATCGAGTTTTGGGGCATAGTATCTTAGGAAAACACCATCAACATAGCATCAATGAGCAGCAAAATAAACAAGCTTTAATTTTTATTTTTTTAAAAACAAACTATAAAAAAACTTTTATGGAGTTGCTAAAATTTAAAAACCGACCATAAACTAATGCCTCGATAGAAATACTATATATTTAGAACATAACAATGGAGGTGTTTGAATAATGGACGTTGCCTCTATTTAAAAAGGGAAATCATTTATACTATATGTTGATTTAATGTACTTAATGAACCATTCATAGAAGGAAAGGAGTTATTCCCTATACCAATTACCATCATGTACAAATGAAATTGTTGACCAGAAGTATATTGAGATACTCATTATAGAGAAGGTAGTCATTTATGTATGTATCTCTAAATTAATGGGAAGGTGTTAAGAACTTTGGCACAATTTATGTATAACCCACAAGCCTTTGAACAAAATCATAACCATTTTTATTTTATCAATACAAGACATATAATAAATCAACACACTATGTAGACTCCGATCAAAGATATAAAATAATTATGTGTTTGACCAATCAAGGAAGACGATGAGTTAAGGAAGTTGAACCACTTCAACTTCCTCACTACAATTTTGTATAAATGTATAAACTTGGCTTGAAAAAGGGTTCTTAATTTTGGCAAAGAATTTATCATGTAATTAAGACTAAGGACATGTTAGAATTACAATTTAATAACACTAAGTTGTTGTTTATGAATAGAAACCATCTTCACTTCATGCATGACATGTTTGGTTTTACTACGAATGTGTGCTATTGAACTATTTCTTTGTTTATATTTGTATTTTTGTAATTTATGCTAACTTAGATTTGAAGAAAGGTTAGAACTAGAATGTGTATAGCTATCTTGCATATTTAATTTGTTTTTCATAATGCATAGATTTGAGGTGGGTGATTATTCATGCTTTTGTATTGATGTAATATTGTGTTTCAATTCTTATTTTCTTTTTAAATTTCTCCTCATATTAGGAATTAAATTTATGAAAGTTGTTACCTCCCAAACATTTACTCAAATATATTTAAAGTTCCAAAATCAAGTGCAACCTTACATGCATTTAGGATCAATTCCCACTATCACACAACTCTTTTTGCCTCTCACTTTAGACCAACTCTCATTTATCACAAGAGGGTAATCCTTAAGAATGGTGTAAGATAAACTTTAGAAATAGATGGGATAGTGGACAAATAATGATTCCTATCAATTGGGTGATGAGTCAATATCTAAGAACAAGAGAGTTTAAATATTATAGAGAAGACATAATTAAGCCATACATTAATGTGTCGTAATTAGTCTAAAACAATGTTTTTGGTAATTGAAAAGAATAAGTGAAATCCCTTATACAAGGTGTGCCATCACAACCATTAAATTATAGAGGCTAAGAATAATGTGCAACCATTAAATACTGAAGGAACAATAATAAAATGAAACCAAAGATGAAAAGGACAAGTGATATGCTCTTTTATTGAGTGAATAACCCAACAATACATCACATCTTCAAATCTAATTCCATCACAATATCAAGAAAGCCATAACATTGCCACAATCAATATATAATTACAACAAAAAATTCCCACAATTCAAAGTTTAATCAAGGATTAGGGATGGTCACAACCTCAACCTTAATATCTTATTGGAGTATGAAAACCCTTCTACAAAGTTTATTCTAGCTGCAGAAAAATGGCAATCCCCTTGCATAAAACCTAGTCATCCATGAAACGGAGAAAAGAAAGATGAAAACTTCACATATGACTCTTCTCCCTTAATTTCTTCCTCCCAATTGATCTTCAACTAAGATTGGAGGGGATATCCCACTAATCAAACCATGCCTTTGAAAACGAAATCTCTCTTCCTTTTATAGAGATCTTTCTCAGCCATCTTACAATAAAATAATATTAGGTGACTTTTAGATCCATAATTCTCTCGAATAAAGAATATTAAATTTTAAAAAAAAAGTCTAGAAACCTACTTCAAGATAGGCACTTCTCATAAAGATGAAAAGATGCACATAATGGATTTTGAGTGGGTCTTGTTACCCCCCGTTTTGCATGGGTGTCCACATGTGATTTTTATCACATTTTTAGAAGGGGGTGGATGGATATTTGGATGGCCTAGTATTGATGTTTGTGGAGTCCTTTCCTTGTGGAGCATTCTTGATCTTTGGTAAATAGATGGAATCATAGCACTTTTTTGTATCATCTTTAGCCGAGTGCCCTGCTTTTTTCTCTCATGGCATGTGTGGTGGCATTATAGTGCCTTGTAGAAGGGGTTGTCCCCTTCCTCGTGGGTTGGTTATGTATTTTGGCACTTGTTCTCGAGTTGGATGCTCCTATTTTTTATTGATGGTATCTTTGATTCATGGATTGATGAGTCAACATCGAGGTTGGGGTTTGGTTTAAATGTGGACATTCATTGCACATATGTTGAGGCTCTATCCACTTGATGGAGTATTGCACATAGATCTATTTTTTGGTTGAAGGTTTGACCCCTTGATGTATGGAAGAAACCTCTTCCACTTGTTGACTTGTTCTACATTAAAACCCTTAATGAGCACCCCACCCTTTGGAGGGTTGTTTACCCACTCATTTAGGCCATTTTTTATGGGACATTTTTGGAGGGGTGTTCTAGCTTCGGGAGAAGTTATCTTTTGAAAAAATGCCCATAATTGAGCCATCTCAACACTATTAGATGCAGAATGTCTGTGAGATTTCTTAAAATTGGTTATAATAGAAAATTTGATGAATATTGAGGAAATTAGCATTTCCAAAACTTCCATTTAAAGAACTACATTGTTTTTTCATTATCTGTGCCTTTTGGATCCTTTTCATGGAGATCATTCACCTTATTAGAGGAATAGCTCCACCTTTTGAGGCCTTTTTCTTGTAGAACTACCTTTGGAGAGCCTTTGGAGGCTATGTTGACTTCTTCTTGTCATTATTCACCCTCATTTGATGGATACACCCTTTCTTGGGCCCTTTCTCTTTTGGATATTGTATTTGTGGTTTTTACCACCATATTTCATGGATGTTGTTAGAGTTTGTTAGGGTTTTTTGGGATATCTTGATTTGTTTACTCCATCCTAGGCTAGTTCTACAGTTTTATCCTACTTTATTCATATTTTATTATAAAATGAAATAAAGAACTACAATCTATATAAGGGTTGGCTCTCTCATTCATTTCTCATGTTTGGATTAGGGGAGAAATCCCATCAAGACTTAATGAATTATCTCTTGGTTCTTATAGATGGATGAGGCTAGCACTCCTTTAAAGGATTCTTATTTTTTATGTTTGGCATGATCAATGGATATTCAAATTGTCAATGACTTTGAGGTAATAAATAATAGGCTCTCTATCATTTATGTGGATGCTCTCAATTGGAAGTGTAGTTTAGATGCCCATATTCTTCTCTAGATCATGTGTTTTTCAATGCATTCCATGATAGTTTTCCTTCTTGAATTCCATTTGAAATTTCTCCTTTAGAACTTTACCTTTGATTGATCTTGAAATCAACCTGGCCATTAGAGAGAAACAAGGTTGTGCACTACAACTCTAGCCCTTTGTAATCTTTCCTAACAAGCCCTCATGCGATCCTTGATTGACCCCATTTTCCAATTTGATAATGCACTAATCTCCAATCCATTCATCACCTATGTATTTTCCTTTATATTAAAAAAAACATTGTTTTGCTAGGGTTACTCTTCAAATTCACCTTGTACTTCATTATTAAACACTAGTGATCTTATTTAGGGATTCCTCCCTTAAGCTAAAGAAGAGCTAGCCTAAAGAGAAGAAGAGGATTGGTGAGGTGAAAATGGACCCATATTAGTTATCCATAAGCCATCATTGGTTTTAGGGATTTCAATCTCATATATTGGATTGAGAGGTAACATTTTGGTGTTGTTGGTGAGGATAAAGCCCATTTCTTGGATTTGTAGTCTAGCTACATATGAGATCTATTAATGTAGATTTTTGAAGATCCTTTTCCTCATATGGAGACTCCATGAAGGGAAAAATACCTTGTCCTTATAGATTTTTCAAGGCTTGTTGTTTGTAGGGTGAAACGAGCAACATTGTGAAGGAAATTGAGGATTCATCTTGGTGACTCCACACTTTGATATCGGGAATGAGGTATGATGAATGTACTTTTCAGATTTCATTTTTAGGGTTGATGACTTGAATAAATATGGCACCGTGGGAGTTCCATGATATTTATCTCTCTCCTAATGTTAGAGAATTCTAGGGTAACCAAATGGCATTCCTTCCAAATGGGAAGATCGTGTTTCCAAGTTTCATGGGGATATCTATCAAGCTCCCGATTTTTTTTCGTCATTATGGATTATATGTCAAATCTCAAGGTTTTGTGTGAAGATGTTTTAATGAATATATTTGCATTTTTCTTGCAAGGGGATGCCAAATTTTGGGCTAAGAAGTTGTGTAGGAAAGTTTCCTCTTTTAAAAATTTTGTTCAAGCATTTCTTGAGCGATGGGATGCTAGTCATGTGAAAGAAAAGTGTTGGAGATATAAGAGATTCATGCCAAATCACAAAGACGTTTATTCAATACTCTATGATTGAGTATGAAAGAGATCCTTCTAATGCTCTTTTGGATCAAATTGAAAGACATGAGGAGAGATTGGCCTCTTTGAATAAATCCATCCAATAAAATTTTGGCATAAGAGAGGCCCATGAAGAAGCACATGAAGAGACCCTTGTTGAAAGCACTAAAGTACATTGTCATCAAGAAGAACCTATCCCTATTGAAGGCATCCTTGAAGATATTGCACATGAAGAAGAGCCCATGTATGTTGAAGAAGATCCTTGTGATTCCATTCTTCTTGGTGAAGAAGTTCTGGAAGATATCAAAGAAGATCATGAAGAAGAGCATGTGCAATAAGAAGAGCTTGAAGGTATTGATGTTGAAAACTTAGTTTGTGAAGGAACTTGTTCCACTCATCATGAATATTGTTAGAGGATCCTAAGTTGGCATGTCGACTAGGCTCCCCGCTTGACCTATTGTAATATATGTCGACAGTTGTGTCAACCATTCGAGCTATGTTGGTCGGTTGAACCAACAAGACAGTTACATAACTGAATGTAAAAGCATATATATAGGCTGTTGATCCAATGTACTGGGTTAAGTTAGATTTGTTCTGTGTACTGTTATGTGTATTGCTGAGTAATAAAGGCTTGTACTTCTCTCCATATCTTGTCTACTTGTATATGTGTCTTGTACATGCTTGTATAATATATTATGTATCACTGGTAACAATGCAGCCCCCTCGACTACAACATTGGTTCCGTTGTCAATGATGCATATACCAGAAGAATAACGAGCATGTTCAATGATACTAGAGAAAGAGATTAAAGAATGGTGAGAGAAGAAGATTTCTAACTATCTGCAAAACTATGCAAGGAGAAACAAGCTGACGATTGCTCAAGCAAGGGAGAAGTTCTTTACCGAGACCCATGAAAAATTTGTAGAATCCGTGTCATTCGCGTTGAAGACGTTGTTGGATGAGAAAACCAACAGATGAAGAGGAGCAAAACTTGATTTCGAAGCTGATTAACGGAGGTCGCACAAACCTTTCTGAATGGTGTGAGAAGATTGCTTATGAGTTTGTGAAGAACGGGCAATTGAAGAGCGAGTCTCTATCGATGAAATAAGGAAAAGGTTCTTCACCGACCTTACCGACCATTTCTTGTGTTCCTTGTTGATTCTTTTGTTCAAATTTTTAATCAACAAAGGCGCTGCGCACATTGTCGAGACATGACCATTATTGCTCTCGCCCCTTCCAAATTCAAATTGGGAGGAAAAAGAATGGCAGTGGGAAAAATTTATACGTGAGCGCGAATGGGAGTATTTTCTGAACAAATGACACCCTGCATTTCCCAAGTTTCCTAGATAACTTCGGGTCGGCATTGGGGAGGTGATGAAACATTATCTGATCGAGTAGAGAAATGATGAAAGTCGACATATAAAAAGGTGACATGACTAGCAGTGAGAGATCCGATAAGTTAGACAGAACGATGAGCCATAAAAGCACTACGGACATCCAGAAAATTAAAAGAGGAAAAAGGAAGAAGTGGCGTGATGAGTTGAGGGAGCAAGCCAGTGCTCTCCGAAAGAAGCGAGCACCGGGTATGTTGACAGATGCAGAAGGAAATCTGTCGGAGCCAAGTTGATCCCACGAAGAAAGGGGTGTCGACGATGATCTGTCACCGATGGATGAGGACTTGTGGATAGAGCAAGGTAGAGCTCTCCAAGTTCAGATACCCGAGGTACGAACACCCCCTTCCATGTTGGTGTTAAATCAGGGTGTCCGAGTGCAAGACATAATCGAAGAAGATCTAGGACTCCACGCTGGCCTATCAGGCATTTGGAGTCGACGTAGTAATTAAGGTGATGAAGTCGACAGATTGTTGATTCATCGACCTGAAGAAGGAAACTGGGTGACCTTACAACCTGAGTTCTCTGAAAGAAGTTTTCACCTAGTCTATTCAGATCATGCGAAATCACCCCCCCCCGCCACCACTACTAGCATTAAGCGAGTCGTTGAGTACTTCGGGAAGTCTGAAAAGTAGCGAAGCCTAGATAGCACATAATTTTTCCTAGATTTCGCTTAGAGCAGTCGAAGAAAATAGAATTCCAAGACCCAACGAAGAAGAAGAAGTTCCAGTTACAGGCGTTGAAAGCAAGGAACCCGCTCTTGAAAGTCATTTGAGTATAAT
Source organism: Larix kaempferi (assembly GCA_027924585.1). Taxonomy (NCBI): domain Eukaryota; kingdom Viridiplantae; phylum Streptophyta; class Pinopsida; order Pinales; family Pinaceae; genus Larix; species Larix kaempferi. The sequence goes on along the minus strand of BSBM01000541.1, from coordinate 5,503,866 downwards.
ACCCATCGATCAAGCACCTAATTCTGTCACCGGTGGTAATCCACCGACACCTCCAGATAATTCTGCAGTCATAATAGCAGCAAACATGTCACATACAAAATCCCACCTTCCATTCTACAAAGGAGATGAAGATCCCATAAGACATTGGTTCGTCTGTGAATCAATTTGGACAACCAACCAACTGACTAGTGAAGAACGTTAGTTGGCCCAGTTTGCTGGCTCTCTGAGAAAGAGAGCACTTACATGGTACATGGGGTACATAAAAAAAACATCGACTGCAATGAAAGCACAAATTAAACAACATTTCTTGTCTTTCTTTAAGACTTTGGATGAGAAATACTTGGCTGCTGAAAAATTGAAGACAACAATCTAGAGGCCGACGAAGATTGTGAAGGAATATGACAAGAGATTTAAAGATATATTGAGCCAGATTGACTACAAAATTGAAGATAAAATTCTAATCAAATGGTTCATGGCTGGATTGATTAGAAAAATTAAAGTGCACATCCGCTGGAAAAGTGTCAATTCATATGAAGATGCCTTGACAAAGGATTTGGAGATTGAAATGGGTGGCGAGTATCCCTTGGTCCCCGTCGATAGACATAATGAAGAGAGGTTGGATAGCATGCAACAGTCTATCCGAGATATCAGTTTGAAAGGTTCAGAAGTGTGGTGTACGAAATGCTCCATTGCAGGACATCACAAGGACTCTTGTCGTAAGCAGGAGCGATGACAAGATGTCAATTTTGTGCAATCAAGATGCTTTTGCGATATATGCCAGGACTATGACTTACACAAGACTAACAATTTCCCATATAATATGAAAAATAAACAAGCAAAGTGGTGTCAGATATGTGAAGTCGCTACACATTCTATCACAAAATGTCATCTAAACTTGAAGAATAAACAAAACTATCATGCAGTGTACCAAACAAATTATGTCGAGCAACAACATGATAAGAATGACAGACACGACCGACATGATTACAATGATAGAAATGGAAGGAATGAACATTATGATCGCAATGACAGATGAAATATACCCGCGATATGATGGACGAAGATATGATCAGCGACATGATAGTTATAATAGACGCGGAGGATGCCGAGGTCGAGGACGAGGTCATGGAAATAACAATCAATAATTCCGACCTCACCGACCTGGACAATGTTTCACCTGTTTCAACGAAGAGCATCGCCATGCGGAATGTCCGTATAAAGATAGAAATGATCTAAAATTGTGTACCAAATGTGGAGTAGGCGATCACTTTTTAGACTATTGTCCTACTATGATTGAAAAAATCACGAATAAAAAGAATGTTAACGTCTTGTCTTGTGTACCGAAATGTGACGTGATTCGAACTAAAAATTTACAAATTGTAACTAGACAGGGTACTTATGTTGGTCCAGATAAGCCTCAAATAAGAAAAGTAGTAGTAAAAAGGATTATCCAAATCCTGTTAAGCAAAAAACCTTGTATAAAAATGCATCCGATATATTCTCTGATTTGGCAGCACAGGAAGACAATGAAGAAAATCGACAAGAATCAATTAACGAACTGGTTAATTTAATTTCTAAAGATGAAGCTGTGGGAAAACTAATTGGCTTGTTGCATATAATAAAAAATAAACCTGTTGTGCAAAGACAAGCCAAAAACATTTTCCGACTTAATCAAAAAGAAAAAAATGATGCCGATCCACTTGTCGACCTTGAGATACATGGATATCACATCCGAAAAGTCGTACTCGACTTTGGTTCTCAAGTCAATATCATGACTCGTGATACTTGGGACCAATTAGGCCGACCAACAGTCCAAGAATCAGGCATTTATCTAAAGCTCGTGGATCAAGGACTCATTGAACCGATTGGAGTCTGGAGAGAAGTGGAAACATCCATTAAGGGGATAAAGACAAAAATTGATTTTGAAATCATAAATCTGAAGGATGGTGCAAGTTCCTTTCCATTCCTGGTTGTGTTAGTTTTTCATCATTTAATTCAATATGATCTAGGATCTTAAATGAAAGAACAACATGTACAGCATATCAAACATAAGAGACAAGAAACACAAAGCATTTCACCGGGGAAAACCAAGAAGGTGAAAAACCCCACAACTTCCTCAGAGATAGAATACGAACCAATACAAAGATCACCAAGATGAATCCACAAAAGATAAATGTCTGCAGCAACTACTACTACTCCACTTGTGTGCACTCTTCCTCTCTCTCACTAATGCGAAGTGAGTGAGTGAGTGAATGACTAGAATGAGAGATTCACACTCTCTATTTATACAATGACTTGACCTGCCTTTAACTCTAACTGGGCTGACCTCCCTTAGGAGAGTCTAATAACCCATTACCACTTGTCACTAGGACAACCCCACTAGGGTGGTCTAATAACCCTTTAACCCTGTTCGGGTACACAGGGTACTACCAAAGGACCGAACACCAAGAGCAACCACTTCACACAAACAGATCACAGATCAACACACCGATGTTTTGATGTGGTTTAAACCCTCTTGAGGGAAACACTCCACGGCCCCAGCCAAATAGCTTCTACGGGACAATTTATTATGCAAAGAAAGAAAGTTACAAATGATCTTCTCATAATCGATCAACTAAACAATGACCCTCCATGCTCTTTAAATAGAGATCATGGACCAATCAGCTGTTAAGCCACGAATCAAGGTTAGGTATGATCTAAGAGAAGTTGAGCTGTCGGATCACTCTATGTCGGGAACATATCATGACCGTCGGATTAAGTATTTACAAATGCATACTAAAGAAACACACTATCCCTAACGAATATATTACACAAGTTGATCTTAACTAACTCCTAAGTGTCTAAATATCCTAACATCCCCCCTTAAGAACAACTTGGGATAGGATTGAAGGATTTACAAAAGTGACACTATTAGGAGAAGGAAGGAGGCATTAGAGCCTATCCCCCCTTAATGACAAGTTCTTGAACTCCTAACATAGATTGAAGTTTAGAAAACTTTGCTTCTGTAAGAGACTTGGTGAAGATGTCTGCAACTTGATCATTTGTAGGGCAAAAGAGAACTTCAAGAACATGATCATGAACAAGATTTCTGATGAAGTGCATATGTAGCTCAATGTGTTTGCTGCGTTGATGTAGAACTGGATCTTTGGCAAGCTTGATGGCACTTTGATTGTCATACCAAAGTGGAGTAGGCTGCTGCTACTTGAATCCAAACTTTGAAAGGATCTATCGAAGCCATAAAGCTTCCTGACTGGCATTAACTGCTGCTCGATATTCTGCCTCTGTTAAAGAAAGAGCAAGAGCTTGTTGTTTCTTACAAGCCCAAGTAATAGGTCCAGATCCCAGACTTAAAACATAACCTGCAGTAGAATTTCAATCATTAGGATCGCCAACCCAATCTAAATCAGTGAAACCAACCAACAAAGGTTTCCCCCGTGTAATATAATGAATCCCAAACTGAACTATACCTCGAATATATCGAAGTATTCTTTTAGCTGCTTTCCAGTGACTTTCATGAGGTGTCTACATATAACGAGCAACACGACCAACAGCAAAGGAAAGGTCAGGACGGGAATGAGTCAAGTATAAGAGACTAAGATTCCTTCTTTGGTTTGCAGGACTTGGAGACCAAGAAAATAATGCAAATGCCCTAAGTCTGACATTTGAAAATTTTGTTTAAGACTGGATTTCACATGGGTTATAAGCTTAGGGTCACTACCAGTAAGAATAAGGTCATCAAAATATAGAACAAGTATGATGAGATGGTTTCCTACTTTCTTGGTATAGACATTGGGGTCAGAATGGCATCTAGAAAAACCAGTGTCAAGGAGAAAGTTATCCATTTTGGCATACCAAGCTCTAGGAGCTTGCTTAAGGCCATATAAGGATTTATTAAGGCGGCAGACAAGGCTAGAGTTATTCTGAACATATCCAGGAGGTTGTTCCATGTAAATTTCCTCCTATAAATCACCATGTAAGAAGGTAGACTTGACATCCATTTGATGGACTTCCCAGTTATGTAAGGCTGCAAGGGAAAGCACAAGGCAGATGGAGTTCATTTTTGCGATGGAAGCAAAGGTTTCATTATAGTCAATCCCTTCAACTTGGAAAAAACCTTTGGCAACTAACCTTGCCTTAAGTCTTTCAACACTTCCATCTGATGCATACTTAGTTCTGTAGACCCATTTACATCTGACAAGTTTTCTTCCTTTTGGAAGAGGTACAAGATCCCAAGTATCGTTCGCCATTAAGGAACGATATTCTTCATCCATGGATGCATCCCAATCTGGATTCCCTGAAGCTTCTACAAAAGTTTATGGATCATGATTCTCGGAAACTTGAGCCAAAAGAGAAGAGTCTCGCTGAAATTGAGAACGTGTTCGATGTTGATCTCTAGGATCACCGGCAAGATCACCAACTGCTTCACATGTTGAACGGACCCATCGAGGAAGCACTTGTGCTGGTGCAACTGGAGGAACATGAGCAGGCGGAGGTGGATTTTCATCCTCACTGTCATCATCAGAAACTGGAGTTGGAAACCTGTCAAGGAAGTTGGAAGAAGAAGAAGAAGGCACAAACGCCGAATCAGGATCGCAGGCCAAAGATGGCACAATCGCCGAGTTAGGCTCGCAGGCCAAGATATTTTCATCAAATTTAACATCTCTTCTAATGATTATATCATGAGAATGTGGTTGAAGAAGTCTATAACCTTTTCCATCTTCAGAATATCCAACAAATATGCACTTTTCACTTTTAGGCTGTAATGCTTTCCGTTTTTCATCTAGAATGTGAGCCCATGCTTCACTATCAAACACACGGAAGTGACTTACATCAGGTTTAGTTTTACTCCATGCTTCTTCCGGTGTTATACCGTGTAATGCTTTAGTGGGGGTGCGATTAACTATGTAATTTGCACACTCTATGGCTTCAGCCCAAAATTGAAGACTTAGTCCCTTAGATTGGATCATACAATTAGCCATTTCTTTTAAAGTACGGTTCTTCCACTCAGCTACACCATTTTGTTGTGGTGTATATGGAACAGTGTGTTGTTGTTGGATGCCTTGTTTAGTGCAGAAAGTAGTGAACTTTTTGTTAACATATTCTCCTCCATTGTCAAATCTTAACTTAATAATTTGATGACCAGATTGTTTTTCAACAAGGGCCTTGTAGGCCAAGAACATGTTAAATACTTCGCTCTTAAGTTTTAGGAAATAAACCCAAGTGCGTCTAGTGTAATCATCAATGAAAGTTAAGAAATATTTGAAACCAGAAAAGGAAGCAAATGGAAGAGGACCACACAAGTCACTATGCACAAGCTCCAAGGGAACCGAGGCGTGCCAAGAGGCACGTTTGTCAAAACTATCCCGATGATGTTTTCCGAGTACACAACCGGAACAAACACCATCCCTGCAAGATACCATCGGAAGACATGTCACCATATTGTCTTTACATAGTTGTTGCAATGAGCGATAATTTAAGTGACCAAATCGCTCATGCAAAAGTTTGCTCAAGTTATCACTATGAGTAACAAAAACTGAAGGGAAAGGTGATGACCCAAAGTTGTTAAACTTGTACAACCTGGTAATATCATCAACAATTCCAGTAGCTAGGACCTGTTGGGGATCTTTAAAATCCTTGATTACAACTTGGTGAGGTGTAAAGGTCACAGTTTTACCTTCACCAGAATGAGTGATCTGATAGACTAATAACAAATTGCAGGAAATTCTTGGAACACATAGTACATCACTAAAATGACCATTATCTACTGGAACTGTTCCAGCTCCTACAACACTTAGAGATCTATCATCACCAACAAATATTTGTTTGGTGTTACATTCATGCATAGTAGAAAAGATGGCTTGATCCTTAACCATATGATAAGATGCTCCTAAATCAATGAGCCATTCATTTGAAGTAGAAGAAGAAGATGCATTATAAGAATAACTAGAAGCACAAAGTGCATGTCCATGAGAGGCAGATTCTGAAGGTGAATCTAGGATGATGTGGTGCTTCTTCATTGCTGCTTCCAAGGCTACCATCTTCTTGAAACACTTAGATTCATCATGATTATCTTTCCCGCAATAGTTGCAATGACACTCAGTCTTCTTGCCTTTTGGCTTGGATCCTTTGTCATTTTTTAAAGAATGAGCTGACCGAGAGGGTTTTGGACCCTTGTTTGACTTATTATTGCGAAAATTTTGTTTCTTGGGAGGCTTGGACTTTTCTTTCTGTTGGGACAATAAGGCTTTCCCAGATGTATCTACATTGTTGATTATTCCAAGATGAATGAGTTTATTTTGCTCTCTAATCAAGGAATCACAAATGGATTCAAGACTAGGCTCTTGATAGCTAGCTGCATTCAAGGATTCTTTCATGGAGTAAAATGTAGATACAAAAACAGAATATGCAGGTCCAAGTTTGGAAAGAATATGATAAATGCATTGTTTGTCTTCCCTCTTAATCTTACATTCTGCATATAAGAGTTTAAGAGTTTAAGAGTTTTGTACTTAGATAAATAATCTTGAATGCATGAAAAGTCACTTGGATTTAAAGAAATGAACTCATTTTCGAGTTGGTGACCTCAAATTTCATTGTGTTTACCAAACACAAATTCCAACTTGTCCCAAGCAGCATCAGATTCATCAATTCCAGATATGTGGAATCGCAAATCAGTAGAGATTGACATCCCAATCAATCCATGAGCTTCATCACATCTATTTGCCCATTTTATTTTCTTATCATCATCAGTGGGTTCGGTTTCTTTCCCTGAGGTAATTCTGAAAAGTCCCCTACTTCGTAGAACATCCTCCATACGAGATTTTCATGAGAAATAGTTGGAACTGTTAAGTAGAATATCACAAGGGGCGGCCATATTTATAAATTAATTTATGTAAAAGCAGAAACCAATAGTTTGGATGTGAAGAGCTAAAAAAAATAGGCGGTTTAAAAAAAAACGGCACTGAAAACTGACTCTGTATGATGAAGTTATGCTTGAACAAAGAAACTATTGAAGATGTCCTCAATAGTTTCGTGGCAGCTAGAGAATGTCCAGCAAAAAAAAAAAACCCCCCTCTTCCCAAGATGAACCTTTTGATAATCACTTTACAAGAAAGTTGCTTTAAGTGAACCACTTTTGTAAAATAAGTGATTTCACTTTTACAATGATATTACTTTTAAATAGTGCAACAATAAAAAAGAACTTAAGTGACTCACTTGTATTTTTATTTTTTTATTTTTTAAGTGAGATGCACTTTTACAATAAAGTAACATGAAAATAGAAATTGCATGCACTTTTTCTTTTAAAAGTAACTTCCTAAGACTTAAACTCAAGACCTAATAAGGAATAAAACAACTTTGAACCAAGTGAGCTAGATTAAAAGGTATGTAAAATATGGGAATGAGGAAGGGTTTTTTTTTTTTTTTTTACTCTTCTTGCTCAGTTTACGTGCTTTCCCTTTTTCCTACAAAACACACCACAAATCGAAACAAAAAAAACTTTTCCACACTTGTGGAGTTAGATCTCGTTAGCTTGCCCGGAAGGTCTACGTTTTCTCTCTGTTTTTGATTTGCCGAGATCGCGCAAGGTGCACGGCAAATAGCATACACAGCCGAGAAAAACCTTTTCCCTTTCTATTTCTGATTTGCCGAGATCACTCAAGGTGCACGTAAAAGAGCATACACAAACGGGAAAGCAACAATCCGAACCCAAAAAAATCTAACAGTAAAAATGATAAAATATGAGATTTTTTTTTTTAAATATGTCACTGTAACATTATACCTTCACATCTGATGAAATACGCGTTTCTGGAGCAACCGGGAACTGTTTTCGATCAAACGAAAACTATTTCCCAATGGAAACGATGCTCCGGATGTAATGGAACACCTCCTACAGTCCAGAAATGCACAGAAATACTAGAACCAGAAACCCTTTCGAGTTTTGGCAATAACAGTTCAAGATCTAGATCATAACCGGAAGCGGCTCTTCATAAAAGCTCTGATACCATGTTCGGGTACATGGGGTACTACCAAATGACTGAACACCAAGAGAAACCACTTCACACAAATAGATCACAGATCAACACACCGATGTTTTGACATGGTTTAAACCCTCTTGAGGGAAACACTCCACGGCCCCGGCCAAATAGCTTCTACGGGACAATTTATTATGCAAAGAAAGAAAGTTACAAATGAGATTCTCATAATCGATCAACTAAACAATGACCCTCTATGCTCTTTAAATAGAAATCATGGACCAATCGGGTGTTAAGCCATGAATCAAGGTTAGGTATGATCTAAGAGAAGTTGAGCCATCAGATCACTCTATGTCGAGAACATATCGTGACCGTCGGATTAAGTATTTACAAATGCATACTAATGCATACTAAAGAAACACACTATCCCTAACGGATATATTACACAAGTTGATCTTAACTAACTCCTATGTGTCTAAATATCCTAACAAACCCATGCTGGGCCTACCCCTCTAAGGTGGTCTAATAACCCATCAAATATAAGTTACAACACTTACAATAATACTTGCGACACTTGCAAATACAAATGGAGACACTTCTGATTGGAGGAATAATACATCTCCATCAGGAATACAATAAAGTACAAATGTAATACAAACAATATACAAGTGAATATCTTCCGAAGTTACAAATACATCAACAGGTTAGCCGACCATGGGGCCGAAAGATGAAGGCTTCGATATCACTTGATAAGGATCGCATCAAACTAAAAGGGAACGATCAGAAGGTAATAGTACCAATTTCCCCATGTCAGGGAGAACCTTGGTCTGAACCTATTGAGGACGATAATGACATCAGACAGCTTTATCGAATAGATAACAATACAGGCTATATTGAACCAAATTCTCAGGGAGAACTCCATCTGGGAGACCCTGCTTCAGTCGGATACAATTTCGATGCTGAAATTTATGACTGGAAGATGAAAACTATGATATTCACACAAAAGAATGTTGGACAGTGAAATCCATCTCGAAAAAGCAACTCAATAAGTGTTTCTCAGTTTCGACCATCCCAAAAATATTTGAAAGAAAAATTCGGGAATATCTGACTCTTGCACTAGCGAAGATTGAACCTGCAAATCATCCTCCGCTGTGATATAGAGAACTTCAATCGCCGACAGCACATATCGAGGAGGTTTCGAAACATGTAGGTGAACAAGGAAGACTGCAAAGTCTGGTCGAGACTTTCACGAGACAGGATTCGAGATGGTGGGATACTCATCAATCACGACTCCAAACATGGACCAACGCTTCGACATATTTTTTTGAACGGTTTGGAGGAAAGAAGTTAACAGCTCAAGCAGATATCCCAACTTTCACGCAAGGAGAAGATCCATATGTCCACGTCGACAAATGCAAAAAGGAATGGCAAAGACTGGGATGCAAGGATGAAACCGCACCTCTTTCCAAGCACCCTCACCGACTTGCAGAACAATTGGTATAAAACGGAGGAAGCAAGAGGATAGAGGTTCACATGGAAAGAACTTAAAGAAAACTTCATCACAGAATTCCAGTTTTCCCCGATGGAGGAGCAGTTGGTAGAAGCGAGCAACCAAATTAAAGAATTTTTGCAGCCAACAGAAAATGTACCTGCAGAAAAGAAGCAAGTTGTTCGACAGACAACTACTTGCCATAATATTTGGTTGAACGAGATCCAACATTCGACACGACTATGCTTAGAGATGGAAAAGTCAGTGGGAAAAAGATTCCGGTGGAGAGGAGATCACCCTGATACATCAAATCTTGTCAAAACAGATTTCAACATAGAGATTATAGAAAAATATGAGCCAGAAAGACTATCAGAAAAAAGACTTTCCGCTACAATTCACGCAGATGAAGGAAAGCGAGAGACCAATCAATGATAGCCGCGCTCCGGAGTGGATGGACGCAAAGGTTAAAATCAAAGAAGTTGTTATTTCAAATGACGACAGACCTAAGATGGAAACAATTGGCGATTACTGGAATGAGGAGAAGACTGCAGAAATCACCATTCTCCTTAAATAATTTCAGGATGTATTTGCACGTGACTATATAGACCTAAAAGAACTTGTGTAGGAGATGGGTGAAATGAAGATTGACATCCGACTAGATGCCAAACCTGTGAAGAAAAGGCCGTATAAACTCCCGAATAAATATAAAGACATTGTGAAGAGGGAGATTGACAGTATGCTTGAAGTTGGAATTATATACCCCATTGATCAATCAAAATGGGTGAGTCCAATGGTGGTTCAGCCGAAGAAGCATGACCCGACACTACTGAGGATTTTTGTCAATTTTCGCGAACTCAATAAAGTAACATTCACTGACCCATTCCCTACGTCGTTTGACGGTGAAATCATAAGTGAAGTTGCAGGACACGAGTGTTATTCATTCACAGATGGATTTTTCGGGTACAACCAAGTACCTATAGCCGAACAAGATCAAAAGAAGACCACATTCGTGTGTGAATTCGGGTCGTTCGTGTATAAAGTCATGCCATTTGGTCTGAAAAACGCACTAGCGGTCTTTTCTTGTATTGTCGTCAAAGCCTTCCAAGAATCCAGTTGTCACTGAACATAAAGAAGTGCATATTTTCAACTCCCATTGGAATACTACTGGGCCATGTAGTTTGAAAAGAAGGCATCAAGGTCGACTATGCCCAAATAAAAATCATTCTCGACTTGAATCCCCCAGTTAATCCTAAACAAGTGCAAATCTTGTTGGGTCATACGGGATATTACAGAAAGTTTATCAGACACTATTCTGACATGACATATCCCCTGGAAGAATTGTTGAAAGAAAATTAGGAGTACAGGTGTACTGATGAGTGCAATACATCATTCGACATATTGAAGAGAAAACTTGTCGAAGCACCAATCCTACGTTTTCCAAACTGGTCGGTTAAGTTTCATGTCCATATTGATGCATCTGGAATAGTAGTTGGTGCAATCTTAACGCAACCTGGAGATGATGGGATGGACTACCCTAATGCTTTCAACAACAGTAAGCTAAACAAAGCGGAGAGGAACTATTCTACCACAGAAAGAGAAGCATTAAGAATGGCATTTGCACTGCAAAAATACCGACATTACTTATTGGCTAATCCTTGTGTATTCTACACAGACCATCGAGCTCTGAAGTATTTAGTCAATAAACCATTGCATCATGGTATATTATGTCGCTGGCTATTACTATTCCAGGAGTTTGAATTTGAAATAATAATCCGACCAGGGAAGGCGAATGTTGGACCAGACCATTTGTCAAGAATTAACTCCTAAGAGGAGCCGACAGGTATAGAAGATGATCTGCCCGACACATATTTGTTTAGAATTGAAGTTGTCCCCTCAGAACTTGCATAGATTGCACAATTCCTTGAGGACGAACAAGCCCCAGAAGGAATGCCAGAGAAGAGGAAGAAATTTTTTGCAATGAAAGCTGTACCTTATACTCTCATTAATGGATTCATGTACAAACTTGGCCTAGATGATGTATTGCGTCGGTTTGCACTTGAACATGAGTGACATAGCATACTCTTAGAAGCACACTACGGACCGGCAAGAGGACATTACCATGCTGATATAACAATGAGAAATATTTTGCAGGCTGGACTTTGGTGGCCGATAGTTCACAAAGGCTATCGAGAGTTCATAAACAAGTGTGATAAATGTCAACGTATGGGTCGACCTATGCCAAGCACAGAAATGCCCCTGATTCCAGTTAATCCAAGTCGAACATTTGAGATATGGGAAATTGACTTTATTGTACCTTTTCCAGTAATTGGCAGACATACAGGTGCACATTACATTATTACTGCAGTAGAATATGTCACTAAATGGGAAAAAGTAGAACCGGTCGAGACATGTTCCAACGAAGTTTCCCCTAAATTCATCTATGAGAATATCATTACACAATTTGGATGCCCACTGACGTTAATCAGTGACCAAGGTGTGCATTTTTTCTATAAGACTATTGATGCACTAACAAAAGAATTTGCAATTGAGCATAAAATAAGCACAGTGTATCACCCACAATCAAATGGCGCCGTCAAAGCATTTAATAAAACAATGACCAAAGGACTGACGAAAATGTGCAATATGGAGAAAGACGACTGGGATGATAAAATTCCTACTATTCTATGGGCATACAGAACGACGTATAAGAGAACAACAGGCCAAACACCTTTCACGCTTGTCTATGGGAAAGAAGCAGTCATCCCCTTGCATTTCAACGACAAGCTCCAAGAATCGCAGAAGTACATATTGATGTGGAAGATGCACAAAAAGAGTGCTTTCTTCAACTGTCCAGGCTCGACGAATCCTGACAGATAGAAATCGAACACTAGGTAATTCATAAACAACAACAAAAAAGCATGGCACGATTGAAACATAAAACGGAAAAATTTGTCAGCTAGTGACTTAGCTTTTCTATATAATAGCCATGTTAAGGGAAATCCCAAGAAATTGCACACAGAATGGATGGGCCCGTACATAGTTGAAACCATCAACCCCAACGGCTCAGTCCGACTGAAGACGTTAATGGCGCCCGAATTAAGCGCTACAAGGCATGATGCATTAAAAAAAAAATGGTTGAACCAACCTTGGACAGATAAGTATTAAAAGCAATTTATCCAAAAGCAAGTTGTAGCAAATGCATGATGACTAGGTACTAGACGAGCAATACTAGCAAAAGAAAAGATCGAAGTGAAAAGAGACCGACGCATGATCGCCGACATGAGAGGCATCGAGAGGACATAATTAGCCAACTGGATGAACATGTTCATCAACATCACCAGACCAGTTCTAGCCGACATAACAACACAAAAGAAACACACTGACACCCCTTCGACATAGAAGTAGCAGATAAAAGTAGTCGAGATGGCCAACCATTAGGACAGCAAAGTCGGAATTCAACCATCAAGGCTCTGAAAACTTGTCATTCGAATTTAATTTCCTCGTCAAATAAATCTTTAATACGTCTATCAACCTCCCAGTTCCCCGTGCCAAAATATTCCTCTATAAATCCAGAACTCGAGGATTCCTGGATACTATTTTGTAGATAGCTTGAGAACCAGAACTCAGAACCACCAGAACTTGATCTTGAACCAGAGAACCTTGAGTCGACCATGGCACCCAGGAAAAGTCAGACGACAACTCGATTCGCCGCATCCAAAGTTCGACAGCTTGAAAAAGAACAGTCCCCTCTGGAAACCCATTTGCAGTTGATCCAGAACGCTAAGGTTTCAGAGCCACATTGGATAAGAAACTGGGGCAATATTTTTAAGTGGGGAAAGGATTCCGACAGTTGATGGAGGGAGTCAGCTGATAAGCTGCGGAATGCTACAATCACGAATTACATGCACACACCTTTGATCGAGCATTTTGGAGGACTGAAGGACATTATAGCACAATTCATAGTCAACAGGTATCACAACGGGGAGTTTTATTTCGATCTCCCTGTCGAAATAAACGGTGAACTTATTCACAATATTATAGGTTTATCTTACAAAGGAGAGGATGTACCTACACGACAAAGACCATAACTGCTTATGGAATTTACAGATCACCCTGCTAGTAAGAACTCCATAGGCCTAGTGGTAAATACCATTAAGTTTTCCAATCTTAATGTGATGCACCTGCAACAATTAATTAACAAGAATACACGAAATAGCAGAAATGACAGAACTCAGAATCACTTTTATATTGATCACAGGCCACTTCGAGTGGGAAACCTCCTTTGAGCAAGCTCAATACAAATAACTTCACGGTGCCTTCATAGGTCTCAACACACACTTATATACTAATTCTAGGCGCCAATACTATGGGTCAAAACCATGGGCCGTTACAAACTATGGATCAACAATACTACGGGCGACTTACAAAGCATATGCGCCAACAATAACACAAACTATTGATCAACAAATACTACGGGACGACTTGCAAATCATATGCGTCCAACCACAACATACTAACAAAGTAAAGACATGGGTTCCTAACATCCCCTCCCCCTTAAAAAAATCTTTGTTCTCAAATATTTAGATGTGGAAATTGTTGTTGAATCTGAAGGAGTGGTTCCCATGTAGCATCCTCTGGTTGCATGCCGTGCCACTGAATTAAGACCTCTGTGATAGAGAGAGAGCGAAGTTGACACGTGCACCGATTGAGGATGGCCTCTGGCTCCAAAAGGATGGATCCTTCATTATCCAGTTCGGGTAAAATCGTTTGTCCACTGATGTTGGTGCCAAGAACTTTCTTCAGACAAGAGACATGAAAGACTGGATGAATGCGGGAAGGAGGAAGTTCCAATTTATAAGCAACGGACCCAATCTTCTGAAGAATCCGATATGGCCCATAGAACTTTGGAGCGAGCTTATGACGCCCTTTGAGTTTCAAGGATGATTGTTTGTACGGCTGGAGACGAAGAAAAACCATATCAACGACTTGAAAAGTGCGCTCAGAACGGTGCTGATCAGCTTGTTGCTTGATGCGATTTCTTGCCATGTGAAGATTGTCCCGCAAAATGCGAAGAATCTGATCGCGGTTTCGAAGGACCGTGTCAACTTCCTGAACTGGTGAACTGGTGGGGGTGTATGGAAGAAGAGCTGGAGGTGCCTGACCATAGACTGCTTCATATGGGGTCATTTTAGAGGCAGTGTGGTAAGAGGTATTGTACCACCATTCAGCGAGAGGGAGCCATTTTTCCCACTGATGTTGTTGTTCCGAGGTGAAGCAACGAAGATAAGTTTCCAAGCATTTATTGACAATTTTAGTCTGACCATCTGTTTGTGGGTGATACCCTGAACTCATCTTCAGTTTGGTGCCAGTGTGGCGAAATAGTTCTATCCAAAAATGACTGGTGAAAGTCGCATCACGATCCGAGACAATGGAAGAAGGGATGCCATGAAGACGAAAGATCTGGTCCAGAAAAATTTGAGCGATGGAGGAGGCTGTATAGGGATGGCTGAGAGCACAAAAATGACTATATTTGGAGAGGCGATCAACCACAACAAGAATCACTGTCTTCCCGCCGGATTTAGGGAGCCCTTCAATGAAATCCATAGAAATATCTTTCCAAATCCATGTAGGTATGGGCAAGGGTTCAAGCAATCTTGGAAGGAGTATTGTTTCACCCTTATTGCGCTGGCAGGTATCACATTTGGCCACCATCTGTTGAATTGTCCTTTTCATGCCTTGCCAAAAGAAGTTACGCCGTGCTCATTCATACGTTTTGAGGAACCCAGAGTGCCCTGCCGATGGAGAAGCATGGAGTTCATAGAAGACAGCCTGTTGAAGACCTGTGCTCTGGGGAAGCACCAGACGACCCTTGTATCATAGAGAAGCACCATCCCAAGAGTAATGTGGTACAGCAGAAGGGTTGTTGGTCAAGCGTTGGATGATTTGAGATAAGGAGAAGTCATTGACATAACCCTGTTGAACAGATTGCAACCAATTTGGAACAGGCATAGAAATAGCTGAAAGAGAACCTTGGGCATCAAATGTGCGAGAAAGAGCATCTGCCACAATATTGTCTTTACCCTTCTTGTAAGTGATCTCATAGTCATAACCCATGAGTTTGCTAACCCATTTCTGTTGTGCTGGGGAGGAGACACGTTGGTCCAAGAAATATTTCAGACTCTGGTGATCAGTCTTGATGTAGAAATGATTACCTAATAGGTATGGGCGCCACTTCTGAACTGCATGCAAAATAGCCATCATTTCCTTCTCATAGGTAGAGGCAGCTAAATTCTTACCTGAAAGGGCTTTCCTGGTGAATGCAATGGGGTGTTCATCTTGAAGCAGAACAACACCAAGTCCATTGCCGCAAGCATCACTCTCAATAGTGAAGGGCTTGGAAAAATCGGGCATAGCTAGCACAGGTGTAGTACACATAGCTTGTTTTAGTTTTTCAAATGCACACTGAGCAGTAGGTGTCCATGTGAAGGCATCTTTTTTCAATAGAGCAGTTAATGGAGCTGCAATCTTCCCATAATCCTTGACAAACTTGCGGTAGTAGCTAGTCAACCCCAAAAAACCACGAAGGCTCTTGAGTGTCTGAGGATGCGGCCAATTGTTCATGGCATCGATTTTGGCAGGATCCACGTGAACCCCTTGTGCTGAGATAATGTGCCCGAGATACTCAACTTCCTTCTATCCAAAAACACATTTAGACTACTTGGCATGGAGATGATGGTCAGAGAAAAGTTGCATGACAAGATCCAAATGCTGGAGATGTTCATCCCATGTTTTACTGTAGATGAGGATATCATCAAAGAATACCAGAATGAATTTCCGCAAGTAGGGTCGAAATATTTTATTCATTAAGGCCTGGAATGTGGACAGAGCATTAGTGAGGCTAAAGGGCATGACCAAAAACTCATAATGGCCATCATGTGTGCGGAAAACTGTTTTAGGGATATCATCCTCATGAACCCGAATTTGATGATACCCAGAACGAAGATCCAACTTGGAGAAAAAGTGAGCCCCATGAAGCTCATCAAGAAGCTCATCAACAACAGGAATTGGAAACTTATCCTTGATGGTGAGGTGATTAAGTGCTCGGAAGTCAATGCAAAGGCGCCATGACCCATCTTTTTTGCGGACAAGAATAACTGGAGAGGAAAAGGAACTAGTGCTTGGGCGAATAATACCTTGCTTCAATAAGTCCCGAACGAGCATTTCAATCTTCATTTTTTGGTGAAATGGGTAGCGATAGGGCTTGATGTTGGGAGGAACGCTGCCAGGAAGGAGCTGAATACGATGGTATTCTGGCCTGGAAGGTGGCAATCCCACTGGTTCAGCAAAGACACCTGTATATCGATCCAGAATTTGTTGTAGATCCAAAGGAGTAGTGGAGACTGCTGATGGTTGCATCTGGATGGAATGGATCTGAGCGATGACACCATGTGAATTATTCTTGAGGCGTTTTTCCATGCGATGTGAACTGATGATGCTGAGAGAACCTGGTTGTAATCCTGTCAATGTGTGTTTTTGTCCATTGAGGGAAAACTGCATCCAAAGTTCAGCGAAATCCCATAAGATAGGGCCAAGTGTGCGTAGCCATTGAGCGCCCAAAACCACATCACATCCACCTAAGGGCAAGGAAAACATGTCAGAGCGCAAGGTATAATCTCCCATAGAGATACGCACATTTCGACACTTCCCTTTGCAAGGTAAGGTGCCCCCATTGGCAATCATGACTTCAAAGTTGGAGCAAGGATGGATAAAACAATCAGCTTGTTTGGCGATCTGAGGGTCAATGAAATTATGAGTGCTCCCAGAATCAATGAGTATTGTAAGAGGAAGCTTCTTGAAGTAAACCCTGACCCGCATTGTTTGGGGGGTGGTGATTCCAGCTAAAGCATGGAGAGATATCTCTGGCTGGTCATCCTGAGACGGAGGGTCAATAGGCGGTTCCTGAATGTCGACCGGAGCATCCAGTGTTTCTGGATCTTCGTCACCAATTTCAAAGGCAGGCGGAGACTCCACATCCAAGAGATAGAGCTTTTGCTGAACACATCTATGTCCCCGAGTGAATTTCTCATCACAATTATAGCAAAGCCCCTTTTCTCTGCGTGCTTGCATTTCTGTTTCAGACAAACGCTTGATAGGAGTCGGTCGAGGAGCCTGCTGTATAGGTGGTCGCTCAGAACCCATATTTCGGAAGGGAACAAAAGTGGGCTTGGAGCGTTGTTGGGCTGCAATCTTGTCTTCTGCCAACTTAGCCAACCCTAGTTCTTCCATCATTGTGTTGGGACAAAACATTTTGACCTCAGAGCGGATGGCATCCTTTAGACCACTGATAAAACAACTCCGGTAAAAGTCATCAGACAATCCTTCGGTGTGGTTGGCTAGATTCTCAAATTCAGTTTGATACTCTCGCACAGTGCCAGTTTGGCGAAGTTTAGTGAGGGCTCCTGTGAAGTCATCAAAAGCACTAGGACCAAATCGTTGCAAAAGAAGCTGGCAAAAGTCTGGCCATTTGGGCTCTGGATGAGCCTTGATGTACCAACGGTACCATTGAAGAGCTTCCTGTTCCAAATGAAAGGATGCCAACGGAACTTTGTTGACATCAAAAGTATTATGCAGACTGAAATACTGTTCTGCACGATAGATCCATCCAGTTGGATCGGTACCATTGAAGCGAGGAAAATCAAGCTTCGGACCACGGAAATTGCTGGAAGAAGAGAACCCATTGTCTATTGAAGACTCGGACTGCCGTTTGTTGTTCATAGCTAAATGTTCAAGATGGAGACCGAGAAATTTTTCATCCAGATCCTGGAGTTTGGCTTGGATGGCTGCAAGTGCGTCCTCCATGGTTTTTGCTCCTACACGGGTGACAACCATAACCAGGAAATTTATTTATTTTTATTTTTATTTTTTTTCCCGGTTGATTGGGTAGGAAAACAAAAACATAAGCTACTTTAGTAAAGGAAAATCTGGACTTGGGAAAAAATCAGAAGGGTAATTGGGGTTTGACTAGGTTTTGGACACTGTTGGATAGACAGGGAAGCAAAAATGAGGATTTCTGAAGTGGGGTGCAAGAATGGGAAAATTTGGCAGAGGGGAACAAAGAAGCAGAATTCAGAAAGGAACTCTGTGGTAAAATTTGAAGGTGATTGGGTGAAATCTGAGGAAGTTATGGAAAACCCTAAAAATAGATAAATGTGGGATTTCGGGCTTTGGGAAGGGGAATTGGGAATAGGGTCCTCAGGACTGAAATGTGCAGAATGGGATGACAGGGGTTCCCCGAAAATTTCAAGGGAAACAGAGTGAAAATAAGGGAGATATGGAGAAAAAACTGAATTTTATACTCGACTGGAGCGGCTACGGCTCGAAAGGGATCTGGAACAGCTCCGAATGGATTGAAAATGGCTGAATCTGGAACGGCTTGCAAAATGGATCTGAAACAGCGCAGCAGTGATCGAAAATAGTTCAGCTGAAAGTAGTTATGGACCCCAGGTATGTGCGGCTTCCTAACAGTTTAGGGGTTTCACTCGGCCACCAATGCTGTCTGACGGCTTGCTTATTGGGGCAGTACCCCTCACTCCACGGCTCAGGTAAAACTAATAACCGCTTTGCCACAAACGACAGCTCTTGGTTTACCTCACAGGTGGGAACTAGTCAATCAAGTAGGGGTCGTTGCCCTTTTCGCTGGCAGGTCCTCTCAATGGGCCAGCTACTTTGAGGTTCCTGTGGTACTCCTCACAATGATTTTTAGGGCTTATGCCCAAGTACTTCCCACAGTTAAGCGGATAGGGATTATTCCCGAATCCGAACCTGCAACAGATGCGAAAAAAAAAATTGGGAGAAATTTCACCCAGCGAGCTCAAGAAAGTGCTCTGATACCAGATGTGATGCACCTGCAACAATTAATTAACAAGAATACGCGAAATAGCAGAAATGACAGAACTCGGAATCACTTTTGTATTGATCACAAGCCACTTCGAGGGGGCAACCTCCTTTGAGCAAGCTCAATACAAATAACTTCACGGTGCCTTCATAGGTCTCGACACACACTTATATACTAATTCTAGGCGCCAATACTATGGGTCAAAACCATGGGCCGTTACAAACTATGGATCAACAATACTACGGGCGACTTACAAAGCATATGTGCCAACAACAATAACACAAACTATTGATCAACAAATACTACGGGACGACTTACAAAGCATATGCGTCCAACCACAACATACTAACAAAGTAAAGACATGGGTTCCTAACACTTAAGATAGCCGCTAGAATTGTTTCGAATGCCCTTTCAAGTTCTGGTCGAGGGTCAGATCTCAAAATCGACATGTTGGAGGCGGTTCTAAACATGGCATCGCGAGGTAAAGTGTATAAATGGGATGATTACTTGGTCGACATAATCAAGAATATCTACTTCAAGTGCCAAGAAGAGGGTGCAGGTATTCGATACCCATCCTTAATCATCTGGATTCCCATGTCGCACATTCGACTGGCTGGAAATAAGGACTTTGCAGTAGAAAGGAATGCTTTGGTGGAAAAATTTTGTTGCTTTACGCACGGAGGCAGTCGGCTGGGACCATCAACAGTTAGCATCTGGCTGGATGTTTGGTTCCAAAACCTCAAAATTAAGTCGACAAGATGGAGGGTGCATCAAGTTGTCAGAAGAAGTTTTCTCCCGTCAGCGCATATCCAATTGGCGCTCAACTACACATCGATATGGCACTTGCAGGGTGTAGCTGGTGCGGCAAAAGCTCTTGACTACTACCCATCTGTCAATGAAATATTTACAGAGCTGAGCAAGCATTTGAAAAAAATATTGGTAATTCCGACCAAGGCACGCAAACTCGACACACGTATTGTCGAACCCCTGACAGATGCAGAGAAGGAAGAAGAATATGAAATCCGACTATATATGAGCAATTTTACATTCCAGGATGAACCAGTCAGTGAAACAAATCCACTCACAATCACTCTTAAAATGAATCAAGATATTCCCAACACAATGGATCAGTCCGATGAAGGTACTCAGTCCGACAACCCTGAGTATACTCTCACCGAAGAAAATATTCGACGGATATCAGATGAGTTGTACAAAGCACAACAAAACAGTAACTTTAAAACACAAGGAAAAGGGAAAAGAAATATGATTATCAAAGAGTCGACCGAGGAGGTGGAAGCTGAACTGTATGCCTGCGCTACGCAAATATTAGATGAAGCAGCAAAGAAGAAAGTATCTGTTGAGGAGCAATTCAAGAAATTCGTGGAGTAAGAACAACCCCGTATCCAAAAGCCCCTGCAAAAGAAATCCAAGCTAATGGTCGAACCTCATGTCGACCTAACAGAAAGTCCCCCTCTATAACCTCTGACCATTGTGACTGAGCACATAGATCTCCCCACAACCCTCGCATCCCTTCCACCTGCACCATCATCATCACTCCCAATGTCAATTATTGTGCAGTCCCTTCCACTCCCTCTCAAACAAAATATCCAAGACGACAATGACCTTAATCGGTTCATTGCCAACCTCCCCTCCCTGTTTCCGAATTGGCGAGAGTTAGTCACTAAGAAACCAGTCCTCGATGACACCAATTTTCCGACTGAGTCTACCCCTCTCGGCACTACCTTATCCAACTTACTATCCCCTCCAGAAACTGTAACACCACAAGTGGTCGGCATGCACATCTATCACCTCCAGAGAAACACCGACCCAAATAGTCATATCATTGCTCAACAAAATTCTTCATTTATTTCCTTTCCATTTAACTCGTCGGTGGAGGAACCCCTACCTCCTCAACAACATGTTGATCCACCAGAGAGTTGGCCAACCCTTGAAAACTTGGATGAAATAGAAAACATTATTCTGAAGTCGTGTCACATTTAGTCAGTCTGGGTCCATCTGGCAGCCTCATTTCTTCCCCTCCTGAAAATTCCCCGTCGCCACCAGTTATTCAAGTTGTCAATAGCATGTCTCCCCCTTACCCTGCAAATGGAACCATTAAAAATTCAGCAGTATCACAAATTCAAGAACAAGCAACACCTGTAAAAGAAGCCACAACAACAGAAACCGAGTCACTTATATTAGAACAAGTCAATGTACCGGCTGTCGAGGATGCACATATAGCAAGAAAAGAGGTCGAACCAGTCAACCAAGTGCAAGCATAAAAAACAGCCGCCATAATACAAAAATATGTAGAACACCCACCTGAAGCGGCCATGCCACAAAAAGAAATAGTACAGCAGACCGAGGCTATAAACAAATCACAAATTCAGAACAAGAAGCAGCGCAAAGAAAAACGCCGACAAGAAAAAGAGAAGCAACAACAGTGATAGCATAAGCACCTTGACTACATTCACCAAGAAAGTCATATGTCTGTACATATTGATCAGTTCGGGCCTATCTCGACATATAACCCATAGGAGGCCACGCAAGTAGAGCTCGACCTACTTGCTGATGCAATCAACAGAGAACAAAGGCATAGACGACTAGAAGCAGAATAACGCGTCCATAAACTATAGGAGGATGAAGCATTATTTTTGTCTAAGTGTCAAGACTTATAACAACAAGTCGTCCCACTCCCAGTGAGTTCTGACAAGACCAATACACTATACAAATATCTCCATCTATTCCAAGCTTTCATGTCGACATTATAGGATGAACTCAAAAAGGACCGACAAGAACATACTATAGAAACATCTTCCCTGTTATCAGCACAATATGAAGCGTTCATCTCAACTCACAACTAGTTAGTCAAGTACAATGATCAAGCATCCATAGCCTCCGACATCCTCCGCAATTGGTATACCCACTATGGTGATGTATTTAGAGAAATGCAGGTGATGCGTGAACTACTTAGTGATCTTCATCGGCAACGACTGGTAGCCGATAACACCCTGATTCAAAAGATTGAAGATCAAATCATCATGGAAAATAGAAAATGTGAGAAGTTAGAAAAAAGAGAAGATCAGTGGATGACTCGGGCCCGACCCATTCTCCTTAAAGTTCAAAAACTCCGACCGTATCTTCAAAGATTGCTTGCAGCTGCTAATGAAAAGATCAATCTGTTCGGTCCGGACTTAATTCATTTGCAAACCAAGTCGACGTAGGAGAAAATTGCAAATCTGTTGAGCCTCACCAAACTCACTATTGATATTCAAAACACGCTATACGCGTGGGAAGACTTCCAGCATCAGTTATCCATTTCGGTCGAAGCCATCATTGAGATCTGCGCCCAACAGCAAATCGTCGCCAGTTCTAGCCATGCATCATAGCAACAGTCATCCATATTTTTGTACATCAATTTTGCATCTCCTCGTTTCTTCGAGACAAAGAAACATTTTGAGGTGGGGGAGATGTTGGAGGAGCCTAAGTCGGCCTGTCGACTAGGCTCCCCGCCCAACCTATTGTAATATATGTCGACAGTTGTGTCGACCAGTCGGGCTATGTCGGTCGGTTGAACCGACAAGACAGTTACATAACTGAATGTAAAATCATATATATAGGTTGTTGAGACGATGTACTGGGTTAAGTTAGATCTATTCTGTGTATTGTTCTGCGTATTGTTGAGTAATAAAGGCTTGTACTTCTCTCCATATTTTGTCTACTTGTATATGTGTCTTGTACATGCTTGTATAATATATTATGTATCATTGGTAACAATGCAGCCCCCTCGACTACAACAAAGATGAAGGTTTGGTGAGTATTTATTCTCAAAGTTTCAAAAAATTTGAAACATCTTGTGATGAGTTTGAGAAAAGAATGATGAGAGAAAACCTTTATGTAAACATATGGTTGAATATGTTTTTAATAGTAGGATGATCATTTCCAAGAAGTAAATCATGCTTGTAATGAAGATTCTTGGAGATATTTTGGGGATATTATTTATGGCACTTTTAGTGTTGATTAAGGTGATGAAGATTTCCAACAATATGAACATGCTATTATTGTATATTTGAAACAACATGCATTAGAGGAAATTCGGATGAAAAATGGGCCTCCCAACCATAATTCAAATTCCACATCATCATGTATTAGCCAATCAAAAGAGGTGCATGTCCGAGACAAATTTTTATTATATAATTTTGGGATAGGTAAAAAATTTTAATAATATAATTTGTCTACCTAATATATTAATATTATAACTAATATATAATAAATATAATAGTAACTAATATATAATAAATATAATATTAACTAATATCATAATTAATATATTCATCCATATTTTAAGTAATACATGGCTAATATAAAATATCTAATAGTAATAGTAATTAATATTATAATTAATATGTAATAATATTATATTATAATTAATGTATTATAATATTACTTTCTTCACTGAAAAGTTGAATCCAATGGCGATGAATGAGCGTGGCAGTTCAGGTTTCTCTCATCTGTTAGAAAGAAACTCCAATTCGGTTGAAGTCATTAGCCATCTTAAGGGCATGGAAGACCAAATTCGCCTGCTCCGTAGTGAGAATCTGGACTTGAAAAGGGTTATCCACGCCTTTTCTCTTTGGCTCAAGCCACACATTCGGAGGTAGGAAGCTGCAGCAATCAAGAGAAAGTAAATCCTGGAATCTTGGAGGAGATCAATGACAGGGTTTATGTTGTCAATATGAACTCCAAATTCGAAAAACTTAGTAGAAATCTCAAAGAAGTGGAAAGGAAATTGGATGCTTTGAGATCTTATGTGGGAAAACTTCACTCGACACAACACTCTGGTGGAGACTCGATGGCTGGAAGGCATGAAGACAATCTGGATGGAACTTAGCTCAAGGAGCCAAATCGACAGTCCTAGTTTCCTGGTTCTGGTTCGAATCTTGTTTTTTGAAATGGCTACTCTCGGAAGTAGTTTATGCGTCTCTATTTTGTGTTGTTTTAGAATTTTTTTAGTATTACTCTGTGCGGACACTCTTTTAGTGCCACAAGTCTTAGGGTTGTCTAGAATAGGTATTATGTTGTTTTACTCTGTTTACTTTGTTTTGGGAAGTCAGGCACTCCATCCTCTAATGTTATGTTCTGTTTCTGCCTCCTTTTGCTTGGTTAGTTTGTAAGGAGCTATAGTCTCAATAGATTAGGGAATTTTCATGACAGTTTTAGAATAGTCAAGGATGAACAAGAACTTATGGATATTGTACTCATGTGGGAGAAATACTTCCTCGGTTTTTGTAACCTCTGCTTACTTTTTTTATAATCAAAATCTCTTTAATCGTTTCTGTAAAAAAAAATATATTATGCAGTGTGAAAGTTGGGTCCAATAACTTTTAAGATGGAATTTTGTATTTAATTTTCTTTCCTTATTTTGGGCAAAAACACTACATGGAACTTCATCCTCATAAATTGATTTAATATAACATATATATCTAAGGTAGTTTTGATAAAAGTGAAATAACCCTGGGCAGCTTCGATAAAAGTGAAATAGTATAAAAAATTGACTACATGGAATTATTTTATATTTTTCCTTAGGAGGCTCATTGAAACGTTCTCTACCCCTTCTAGGGAAGATTGGGGTCATCATTTACAACCATTTCCTTTAGTGATTGGTGTTGATTAAGGACAACATAAGGCCATTTCTTTTGTAGATATGAATCAGATTTATTTGTCCTCTCCCAGGAAAAATCTAGGGCTACATTTTAGTGAACATTTCCAACCGTATCTTTATCAGAATTTGGGGCAACAAAAGGAGGATATAATTCCATATTTATGGCGTCCTTGTTCTCCTTCTTCTAAGAAAATATTTGAGCATCATATATAGCCATCTTCTTCAAACTTAATTGCAGGCTTGGGGCAGCAAACAATGGGTTGTATGGCATGTTTGGAACAACATGTTTCACCCCCTTTTTTGGAAAGTATTTGGGAGCCTTGTTTTCCCTATTGAAGGAAAAAAATTGGGCAATTTTTTCAACCATCTCTCTTCTTCTTGCTTATTTTTCAAAAAAATTTAGGTTGTTTGGTAAAATAAATTATTCAGAAATTTTCTAGCTCGCAAAAAAACTTGATTAGGGATGAGTTAAGAGGTGGCATAGTTAAAAATCAACATTGTTTAGTGGCTGGAAATGACTTAGAATAACAAAAAAATGGCATACTTTTCCAACACTTTTCTTCATCTTTTTTTTTGCACATGCATCAACTTCATGTCATAGGGCAGCAAACAAATATGATGGAGATTTTCTAATATAATTTCCAGCCATGTATTTTTTCTATACATTCCATGCATTTATTAAAGGGGTCAACTTATGGTGTATTTTCATACTTGGTTGGATCTAATGTGATGTAGGTGAAGCCTATGCTCTCTATACTTAAGGGTTTTCATGATGACATTACATGTTTTGATGGACAACCCCATGGTGGAGACATTTATGCAAGCCCTATCCAATCTTGGATAAAGAGGTCTTGTAGAAGGACTTTCCATGCTTGCAAGGATTTGAGGAAGATTTTATTTCACATGGTTATGAACTTGTCTATTTCCAGCCCTATTGGTGTAGAAATAATAGTATGTGCTCATTCCATGATTGTTGTTGTCTTGTCTTGGTCAATCACTAAGTATAAAAGAGGAAGCCATGGCATGGATGCAATGCTAAGGTGGCTTGGCTTCATTGGATATTTGACTTTACCTAGTATGTTATTTTTCATATGCTAAAGTGGGTAGGTAGGAGAATGAATAAGCAATTGCATGAACCTTAGAGTAGGTTAATGTGCTCTTGGCATCAATGGCTTGTGCCTTACTTGTAAAGCTAGTTATAAAGAAAATGGCATTAATAGAACTTTTGGATGTGATGTGGTATTTAGGGATGTTTAGGTTATCCATCTTGCCATGTGGTTTTTTTTTTCTTTTTTTCAATAGGTTCATTTTAGAGATTCTGATGTTCTCATGAGTACATGTTTTGCAATTGGAGCTAGATGTTACCCCCCATTTTGCATGGATGTCGACATGTGATTTTTATCACATTTTTAATAGGGGGTTACATGTTGATGGGGATTGGATGGCTTGGTATTGATGCTTGTGTAGGCCTTTCTTGTAGAGAATTCTTATTCCTTGGCATATAGATGACATCATAACACATTTTGGTATCATCTTTGGTTAAGTGTCCTCCTTTCTTCTTTATTGTGGCATATGTGGTTCCATTCTAGTGGCTTTTAGAAGGGGTTGTCCCCTTCCTCATGGGTTGGTTACCTATTGTGGACACTTGTTCTTTAGTTGGATGCTCTAATATTTGATTGATGGTATCCTTGCTTCATAGATTAATAAGTTAGCATGGAGGTTGGAATTTAGTTGTTATGTGGACATCCATTGCACTTATGTTGAGGCTCTTTCCGACTTGATGGAGCATTGCACATAAATCTATTTATTGGTTGAGGGTTTGACCCCTTGATGTATGGAATCAATCTCTTGCACTTGTTAACTTGTTCTACATTCATTGTCTTTTCCTTAATGAGAACCCACCAGTTGGAGGGTTGTTTACACACTCGTTGAGGCAATTTTTATGGGACAATTTTGGAGGGGCATCCTAGCTTCGAGAGCAGTTATATTTTAACAGAGTGCCCATAATTGATCCATCTCAACACCATTAGATTCACAATAGTTGTAGGATTTCCAAAAATTGGTTATAATATAAAATTTGATAAACATTGAGGAAGCTTTCATTTCCAAAACTTCCATTTAAAGAACCACATTTCTTTTTCATTGTTTGTGCCTTTTCATGGAGAGCATTCACCTTATTAGAGGAAGTGCTCCACCTTTTGAGGCCCTTTTCTTGGAGCACTATCTTTGGAGAGATTTTGGAGGCTAGGTTTGACTTATTGTTATTATTCACTCTGATTTGATGGATACACCCCTTTCTTGGGCCTTTCTCCTCCTGGATATTGTATATGTGATTTTGACCACCATATCTCATGGATGTTGTTAGAGTTTGTTGTACTATTTTGATTTTTTTACTCCATCCTAAGCTATATCTAGGGTTTTATCCTAGTTTATTCATTATTTATTATAAAATAATATATAGATACAACCTATATAAGGGTTGGCTCTCTCATTCAATTCTCATGTTTGGATTGGGGGAGAAATACCACTAAGACTTAATGAATTATATTTTGATTCTTATGGATATTTGAGGCTAGGACTCCATCGAAGGATTCTTATTTTTATGCTTGGTGTGATGGATAGATCTTTGAATTTTCGATGGCTTTGAGGTAACAAATAATAAACTCTCTATCATTTATGTGGTTGCTCTCAATTGCAACTGTATTTTAGGTGCCCATCTTCTTCTCTAGATCATGTGTTTTTCGATGCCTTCCATGGTAGTTTTCCTCCTTGAAGTCCATTTGAAATTTATTCTCTAGAAATTTACCTTTGATTGATTTTGAAATCAACCTAGCCACTAGAGAGAAGCTAGGTTGTGTGCTATAACTCTATCCCTTTCTAATCTTTCCTAAGAAACCCTCATGTGATCATTGGTTAACCCCATCAGCCCATTTGATAAGACACTAGTCTCCAATCCCTTCATCACCTATATATTTTCCTTTACATTAAAAAACACATTGTTTTCATAGGGTAGAAAAGTAGTAATGCTACTTAAATTGTGAATCACGTGTGCAATGCTTTCTAAGGTCTAGATAGGGAAGACTTCAATAGAGATTTGAAAGAATTTGAAAAACTTGCATGAGACTTTAGACAAAGTAGACCCTTCTTCCTAAAGAACATGATGTTCTTGATCACAGTGGATGAGAGTGTATCATTACAAGAGAACTTATTCAAGATCAAGGAAATTTTAAAATAGTTGGAGGTCATTGACTGGAACATGGAAGAAGAGGACATGGTGATAATCATGTTGGAAAGCTTATCACATGCTTATGAGCACTTTATTGAGACTCAAAACATCACCTCTACAAGTGTTGACCTGAAATTTTATGAGTTATGCAATAATCTCTTATAATAGGACATTTGGAAGAAACAATTCAGTAGTATGTGTAAACATAGGGTTCGAAATGGGCCTTTTCCACCAATGTAAAGGGAAAAGGAAAATAGACCTTTTCCGCCAATGTAAAGGGAAAAGGAAAATGGGCAAAGAAGAAAAGACAAGGTATTTGTAAAGATGCCATTATGAGTCAAAATAACACCATTTGTCACTACTATGGCAAGGTAGGCCATATGAAGTACCACATAAAGAGGTTGGTTGAATATAAAACCAACCCGAGAGGGCCTTAGCAGAAAGCTCATGTTGCAAAACATATAGAAGAGGACTCAACCTTCTATGCATTCATGGCCAAGCGGCTAACATATTAGCTTAGATCATCTACTTAGTAAATTGACTTAGGCGCATCACAACATTTTACTAACAAACAAGATCATTCACGGATTATACTTCGTGTTCCTCCAAAGGTCCAATGATCTTTGGTGGTAGGGAATAGTACATAGTAGTTGGTAAAGGAAAAGTGAGAATTTATTTTGGGGGGGGGAATGTTGATTTTATTTAATTAGTATTATGTGCGAAGTATGGATTTTAATCTTCTATTAGTTTTTCATAATATGAGACACCACTCCCAATTAGACCTCAACTCTAGCAATCACAAATGCTACATAGTTTCCAAGGAAACCAATAAAACTATTTCTTTTGTTGTATAGGATCATGGATTATTCATACCGGTCGACATTAGATAGGTCAAGGAGCACGCATTGGTAGCCAAGAGCATCAAATATCAGTACACTTTGGCATCAATAATATGGGCACTTCAACTTGACTTACCTCTCTTAGTTGGCTTGAGATAATCTAGTAGATGGATTTCCAAACACCCAACAACATATTCAGGGTGTGTATGAAGCTTGTTAGGTAGGGAAGTAGCAAGGAACATCATTTGAAGAATGAAAAACTTGGAGAGAAAATAGAGTCCTTCAATTGGGTCACGTAGACATTTGTGGACAAATGAACATGAAATTAATCATCGATGCCATCTATTTCTTTATATTTAATGATGGCTATAGTAGGAAAATGTAGGTGTGATTCTTGAAATTAAAATTTGAAGTGTTTAATGCATTTCAAAGTTTTAAGCATTAGTGGAAAAAGAGTCTAGTTGTCATGTTACCACTCCTAGGTCTGATAATGGTGGAGAAATATGTTCCAAACAATTTAATAACTTTTTGTTAAACACAAGATAAAAAGAATTTCACTACACCCTACATTCCACAACATAATGGAGTAGTTGAGAGGTATAACCACACAATTAAAAAAGTGGCCAAATGTATGGTGCAAAATAGGTGTGTTCCCAATAGGTTTTGGGTTGAAGCGGTGCTCAAAAGAGTGTATCTGCTAAATGGATCTCCAATGATGGTGGACTCCTTCCCTTGAAACAAAATGACACAATTACTCTTCTTATTTCCCAAAAACACATTTGGACCTTTTTTCACACAATTGATTGTTCTCAAGGATTTGTAAGATTTGATTCACATCTTTCATGTGTTATTCCCATGATCTGTTATTAATAAGTATGTCATCAAAGAAAACTGAAACAAACTTTGTAAGATGAGGGAAAAAATTTTGGTTCATAAGGCTTTGAAAAGTAGGAGCATTAGTTAGCTCAAAAGGCATGACCAACAAATCATAGTGCCCTTCATGTGTTGTAAAAGTTTTTTTTGGAATGTCTTCTTCTCTTAATCAAATTTGGTGGTATCTGAATTTAAGATCTAACTTTGTAAAATAAGTCACACCTTGAAGCTCATTTAACAACTCATCAATATTTGGAATAGGGAATTTATATTTGATGGTGATTTTGTTTAGATCTATATAATCATAACACATTTTCCAAGCATTATCTTTTCTTCTCACCATCACTACTAGTGTTGAAAAGGAGCTCCTGCTTGGTTGAATAATACATGAATCCAACCTGTTTTGTACCATTTTCTCAATTCCCATTTTTGTTGATGTGGTATCTATAAGGCTATTTATCAGGAGTACTTCTAGGTATGAGTTCAATTTATGTTCATGATCTCTAGATGGAGGTATCCCTTTAAAAATATATTGGAAGGTCCTATGATGATTTTTGAAGGTACGTTTTAAGTTATCTAGAATATTTTCATCTTCATATTCACTTCCATAGAATAAATTCTAGTAATAACTCATGTACAACCATTTTTACGAATGATTTCCATTCTAAGAGAGTTGACGAACTAAGAGGGTGTATATTTTAACCCTTTGAGTTCATATTTAATTCCTTCCAATTCAAATATCATGAATAATTCATTATAGTTAGTAGAAACTGTACCCAAGGTTCTCAACCATTTAATACCTAGAGCAACATCTCCTCCAATGGGAATGGAATACATGGGGATTAATAAATTATATTCTCCCATACTAACTTTAATGTTATAGCATTTCCATATACAATCAATACTTTCCCCACTAGAAACCAAGACTTGAAAATTTGTCAATGGATACACAAAACAATTGAGGTGCTTTGCTAATATTTTATCAAATAAGTATGCATACAATTTGAATCGTTAAATATTATGACCCTTTGCTTCTTAATGTATCATGCAATCTTGAGTGTTTCAGGTGTTGATGCACCTAGCAATGGATGAATTGATAGTTCACACATGTCTAGGTTTATGTTGTGCAAAAATTCTAAATATTTTTCCTAATACTTTTGGTTCACCAGTACTTCCTCACTCATTTGTGTGGACACCTCTATTTGCTCATCATTATTCTCCAAATAGAACAATTTTGTTTCTTGAGATTTATGTCATTTTGAACATTTTCTATTACAACTAAAATGCGGTCATTTCGCTCTTCTTTCACCCATTTCATTTTGCGATATTCGAGTAGGTTGAGATAAGGTTTCCCTACATGGTATTTTTTAAGGATTCTAATAGTATACCTAAGTATAGTATTCTAGACAATTATTTTGGGTTGAAAAAATCATATACATAAATAGGTAGGCGAATGTTAAACATGAAATATATAATTTACTACTAAAATTTGTAAATTTTGGGGAATATTACACTAAAAAACATATTTTATATAACTATAGGAGGGCCAAATAAAATGGCCAAAAAATAGCCAATTGGCAAAATTTTGCCCTTAAAAATTACCATGTTTCCCTATGAGGCACAATTCCATATCTACTTTGTACATATGTTCTAGTGGTAGACTTGTGTGTAGCCCTATTCTTGTCTTGAATATGAGTATCTTGAATCTTTGATTTATTCTTCATTAGAATCCCTCTTCCAACACTGAGCATAACTATTCTCTAATACATAAGCAACCATTTGATCAACAAGACTATGTTCCTCTACAACTTATGCATTTATCAAATTGGTCACTTCCATCAATTTGTCGGAAATTGTGACATCCATCATTCCTTGTAGATTAACAAGTTCATAAATCACAACTTCACTTCACTCTCGCACAAAGAAATTCATTCCGTACACACACACACCTTGTAGATTATCAAATTCATAAATCACAACTTCACTTCACTCTCGCAAAAAGAAATCCATTCCCCACACACACATATCCTTTCACATTACTAAAAGCTGAAAATGTGGACAAATGGTGAATGGGATGTTAAGACTTGATGGTCTTGCTCGATTCCTAGCATTAAATGTTTTGAGCCAAGGAAAACATTCAAAATGGGTTTCAAAATGTTTTGAGCCAAGGGAAACCAATGTTATTTTCAAACAACTCATCCAAAGGCCACAAGGTTACATAATATCGACTCGTCAAATTAGTATATCATCAAGACGCCATAGTTGGCATAAAAGTGATACATGTGAAGAGAAGACATAATTCAAGTGACCCCCTAACCAATTTGTTTGTTGAAAGGGTCATTCACCATTGTATTAAAAGGGTGAAGCACTAACGAATATGTTGAGTGCGAAAAGGTAGAAGGATGAAATATAACCCTAATGAAAAAGAAAAGTTCAATTCTAATAGAAAAATAAATATAATTCTAAAAGATATGAAGATGTAGTTAAAAAGAAACCAAAATTAACATCAAATATTAATGAAAAATATATGTAAAAGTTAAAGATATAATAAATGTAGAATACAAATCAAATAAAGTTAAAGTTAAAAAGGAGGCAGTTCAAATAAGTTCAAAGAGTGAGGGGGTTAGTGGGCGGGCTAATGAATTAAATGAAATTATATATTCGACCAATAGAACATAAAATAAATAATAGATAATAAAAAAAGTATTAGGATTAAAAAATCTATTCAAATCTTATAAAATCTTTAAGCAATTATTCAAAAGTGTTAAGGATAGATCTCCACTCCTTGATTTCAAAAGGTGTCTACCAAATTACTTGTTTATGTGATAAATCTTACATCGACCAAACTGATCGATCCATCCAAACTCACCTCAAGGAACATATTGCAGATACTCGCCATAACTGCATATCTAAATCTATGATTACTAAGCATTATCACAAATCTAATCGTTTCATTTTCTTTGAACAATCTAAAATAATAGCCTTTGCCCCTCTATAAACAAATCGCATCATCAGGGAAGCCATTGAGATTGAAAAACACTAGAATAATTTAACCATATGTCCTCAGATCTCATCATAATTCTTTTCGGGTTAGGTTATTCATGGATCACAAACCCGCTTTTATCAGGTGTCATAAAAATCTATTCATGGCTTCCTCCTTTCAATGATTATTACCTTCATCCTAAAGCCTCCTCTTCCTTAATGATGTAGCCAATAAACTTTGATTCATTCAAATATCTAAAAACCATGCAAACACATAAGAGTGAAAAAATAATTATCGTGTATTCCTTCTCTATCACTATCTATTACAATGAAAGTTCAACCACTTATAACTACTCTCTGAGATTTTCAAAAATTGCTAATTTTAGAAAATTCTTGGATGACTCTAAAAATGACCAATAACTAAAAGCTAACTAGAGAGACAATAGTTTTCAACTCGTTTTTTTTTTTCTGATTAGGTGCATAAACTAAGAAATAACTGATAATTACAAATTTAAAAAATTCTACAAAAACACTAACACCCCAAATAGAGGAAGTATATGAAGGAATTTGGCCCCATAAAAGTGTTGAAAAAAGGTTTGATTAGAAGGATATGATCGGTCATTGTAGTGAACTCTTCAAGACACAATTTCCTATTAAATTTCATCCCAAAAGGATAACCAAGTCAAAATTTATGACCCTCAGAAATCCCTGCATCATTTTAAAAAAAAAATCTAATTTCAGCCCAAATGGATAACCGAGTCAAAATTTATGACCCTCAGAATGAAAAGAATGAAGCTCCTACAAGTTACTATCTTCAAACTCCTACCACTTAACGAGATCTGTATTCAGCAAGTCCCCCTTTGCAATCCATGTACTCTCTGCTAGTGCTAAGCCTTCACACTGGACCAGATATCGATTATATTGGCCTTGCCGAGTATGAAGGGTCTTCTTATCTAAAATATGAGCAATCTTTTCCTTTTTCTTGCTCGGAATGGCATGTTTCCAATCCAACTCCGCCTCATTGTCATCGCCCAGATCGTACCCATGGAATATATATAAATCAAAAACATTAAACATAGTGGAAATATTGAGATCAGTTGGTAAATCAACCTTATAAACAATATCATTAATTTTCTTGAGAATATTAAAAGGACCATTTTTCTTATACTTCAATTTGTGGTAGGTTCCTCTAGGAAATTGTTATTTCCATAAATAAACCACCACCAAATCACCTTCTTTGAATACATTATATCGTCGATGGGCATCTTTTATATAAAAAAATTGTTCGTTACTGTCTTGCATCGTTTGTCTCACTTGTTGCAACTATTGAATGTGTTCTACAAATGCTTCCCCATCATCATTGATTCTATCCCCAAGTGGTAGCTGCACCAAATCTAGGACACCCATAGGATTTCTACCGTAAATAACCTAAAATGGAGATTTACCTGTAGATCTATTCACTCAACTATTGTAGGAAAATTATGCTTGAGGTAAATCCAAATCCCATTGCTTGGGATTCTCTCCAACAATACTCCATAACAGGATGCCCAAACTGCAATTTACTACCTCGATTTTTCCATCTGTTTGGGGGTGATAGGCACTGCTGAACTGTAATTTAGTCCTCATTTCCTTCCATAAATTCATCCAAAAATGACCCAAGAACCTCTCTATCAGACGTAATAATTTTTGGAACACTATGCAATCTAACAATTTCTAAAAAAAATTATGCCACCCTTGATGCATCACTAGTTTTCTTGCAAGCAATGAAATGAGCCATTTTAGAGAACCTATCAACAACCATAAAAATAGAATCATTACCTCGCTTTTTTTTTGGGAGCCCCAACACAAAGTCCATGCTTAGACCTGTCCATGGCCCTGTAGGCACTGGTAATGGCATGTACAACCTTGTATTTTGTGAGTGTCCTTTATCCATTTGACAAATCCTACACCGTGCCACATATCTAGTTATATCATTTTTCATCTTTGGTCAGTAATACTTGTCTTTGATTAAGGATAGTGTCTTATCCTTTCCAAAATGTTATGTCAAGCCACTGCTGTGAGGTTCTCTGATTATATTTTCTTTCATAGAACCAATCGGATTACATAGTTGTTTACCTTTGAAGAGGTATCCATCTTGCATAAAATATTCACCATGAATAAGATCCATGTTCTCGGAAACTAGATTCTTCAAGTGTTCCACAATCTCCCAAAAATCGTTATTAGATGCATAGAGATCCTTCAATGCAGCAAACCTAGTTACTTGATTTTCCATGGTTGTAAAAAAAACAATGTGTTGACTTAAGGCATCTGCAACCTGATTCTGTGTTAAGCCCTAAATGGGGCCACATTTCCCCCTATATTGTGGTGCATTACATTAGTTTTGATGTCGGCTTTGGTCCATTAGTGGTAATTGTTATTAGTATGGCTATATTAGTTATGTCAGCTTGGGTTAGTGAGTTGTAATGTACCTCATAATTTCCTATATATAGGAAGGAGATCTTTTCATTTGAGTATCTTGTCTTGTCTTATTTTTTCTTGTAGACTTAGTACATTGTATAAGGAGGTTTCCCCCTCGAAGAGGATTGATATTCATATATTTGCTTCATTCAAGTCGTGAAGTACTCTTTCTGATCAATTTATGCTCTTTCCATGCTCTCTTTTGGAAATTGGTTGCATAACATTTGGTATCAGAGCTCTTTCCTCCAGACTGGTTTCTTCAAAACATGTTATCTTGGAATTTTCCCTATAAATTTTTTTCTAGAAGTTTTCAAAAATTGAGACTTAGAACCCATCTTAGAAAAGGGCCACGCTATTTGTGGTCCAATTTTTAGATCCTAAGACATTATAGGTTCAGAGATATTCGCCTTGGAATCTAGTGTGTTTTACTAGTCCAAAAACTAGTCTAAAACAGGTGTTCTGTGAAAAAAGGTCATATCTGGGGCATACACGATCCAAATTGAGTGAGAATTGTTGCATCAGAAATAAAACATACCATAGCATCTGTAGTATATTTTTCAGCATCATATACAAAATATTGGACATGTGGCATACCGTACAAGTTCTCTCTTCTAGACAGACAAAAAAAAAGAAGTGTTGGGATATTCGCAATAACTTCTTACCGGTACATCTGAATTAGGTCAGAACTATGGCATTAGAAAAAGGACACATCAATCTACAGAAGGACAAATTTTTAGACTCGGAGGAGTAGAAATTTCAAATTTAGATTAGTTTCAAGTCGGCCATAAAACAGTCTTCCAATCAAGGTTTGAAAAGGTACGACATTTTAAATTTGAATAACTTTGAGTAGACGGATCTAATTGTGGTGAAACATAGGGTGTGATATCTATTTATATTGTTCAAAATCACACCAAAAGGAAATGTAAAGACTCACACTCCATTCAAACCACCAGAGGATCCATCCTCGACGTATGATGAAAGGGAAGACCTCTCTTTTTTAGTGTCCCAGTTGGAATATATGATTAAAGGGTATGTGAAAATGTTGATTTAGTAGAGGAGAAGTTGAATAAAATGGAGGAAAATATGAAAGGTTCAGTGAGAAAAACCGATTTACTCAATCTAGAGAAGAAGTTGTTGGGAAATATGAAAAATATTGCTAATCTCATACAAAATTCAAGGGATACTCCTCCTACAGGTGATGATGTGTTCTAGGATACCCAGGAGGATAAAGATAATTTCCATGTTGAGAAATATTCCCTAAATAAGAATATTCCAAGAGGAAATGATTCTAGTAATGGAAGTCATCGGGGATGGTCACCAAGGGGAACCTAACTTCCCACTATTGACATGAGAAAGTTTGATGGCAATGATCCAATAACATGGATATTCCAGATGGAGCAATCCTTTGATCTACACCAAGTAACTATTGCATCATTATATTTAGAGCCTGATCAATTTGTATGGTACCAATGGCTTTGTGATCATAAAAATGACTCTGCTATATCTTGGTCTATATTCACCGAAGAATTGATTGCATATTATGGGGACATTAATAGTAACAAATTATTTAGCCAATTAATAAATCTCAAGCAAAAATATCCAGTTGCCGAGCACATCAAGCAGTTTCAGAAGCTAAGTCTTAGAGTGAAGAACATTTCTGAAGATATTTTGTTAGATCTCTTTATTGGAACTTTGAATGATAATATTCAACATGAGGTGCATCTCTTTGAACCACCATCCTTGGAAAAGGATTTCATGATGGCAAGGAAGGTTGAAAGTAAAAATATGACGATAGCTACTAGAAAGACTACCTCCAACACATACCGAGAGAATAATGTTCCTTATTCTAACCCACCTCAAAGGTTGACACTTCAACAACTAGAGGAAAGAAGAGAAAAAGGCTTACTCTTTAATTGTGACGACAAGTATAGTAAGGGACATAAGTGTGGTGAGAAGAAATTATTCTACATAGATTGTGAAGAGGAAGAACCAAAAGAACAAGAACCCTCTAAAGATGCAGAAATAGAATATACTACTTCCGAAGAGATAACTCCCACCATATCTTGTCATGCATTGGTTGGTATTAGCACTCCTCAAACTCTCAATATCGAAGGATATATCAAAAATAAAAAGGTAATATTGTTGATAGATTCTGGTAGTACTCATTATTTCATTCACTGTAAATTAGTCAAATCTCTCAATTGCTTTGTATATCCAGCACCAGAGTTTCAAGTAATGATTGCAGATGGAGGAACTATCAATTGCTCACGGAAATTCCATAATATCAATCTTACTATAGGGGAATATTTATTGAATAGTCCAATGATTTATATTATGACGGGGGGTGATGGTGTTGTCTTAGGATTTCAATGGTTACAATCATTGGGAACAATGGCTTTTAATTTTCAGAAGCTTTTCGTGAAATTTCTATGGGAAGGAAAATAATATGAGTTAAATGGTATCATAGGGAAATCAAGCAAGGCAATAAGCTCTAATGGTATGACAAAACTGATAAAGAGGGACATCAAGGTGTAATTGCACAATTATGCTCATTAGATGTTCAAACATCTAAGTCTCATATTTCCCCATATCTCCAAAAGGTCATTAATAAGAATTCCAAGATATTTGAAGATATTCCCAAAGGTCTTCCACATGTTCGAGATTTTGATCATGTTATTAACTTAATTCCGGGAAGTGTTCCTCCTAACATCAGACCTTACAGATACCCCTATGGCCAGAAGAGAGAGATTGAGTGTATGGTTGAAGAAATGTTAGAGGCCAATATAATTAGGCCTAGCCAAAGTTCTTACTCTACACCAGTGGTAATGGTACGCAAGCCAAATGGATCATGGCGTATGTGTCCAAATTATAGAGAGCTCAACAAGATTACTATTAAAGATAAGTTTCATATTCCTATCATTGATGAATTGTTAGATGAGTTACATGGAGCAATTTTCTTCACAAAGTTGGATCTTCATTCTGGGTATCATCATATTAGAATGAAGGATGAAGACATCCCAGAAACAACATTAAGAATTCATGAAGTTCATTATGAATTTTTGGTCACTCCAATTGGTCTCACGAATGCGCCTTCCACACTTCAAGGTTTGATGAATTCCACTTTCAAGCCTTTCCTCAGAAAATGTGTGCTAGTGTTCTTTGATGATATACTAATCTATAACAAGTCTTGGGAAGAACATGTTCAACATGTTGACATGGTACTAGAACTACTAAAGGAGCAACAACTATATGCAAAACCTTCCAAATGTTTCGTTGGGGTAAAGGAGGTATATTATTTCAGTCATATCGTATCCCATGAAGGTGTTAAGGTAGACCCCAACAAAATTAAAGCCATGATGGACTGGTCGATTCCCAAAATCCTGAAGAATCTTCGAGGATTCCTAGGTCTGACAGGGTACCACTGCAAGTTTTTTCAAAACTATGGAAGAATAGCAGCACCTCTAACAACATTATCGAAGAAATATGCATTTTCGTGGACTCCAGAGGCAACTCAAGATTTTGAACGACTTAAAGAGACAATGTACAAAGCTCTAGTTTTGGCCTCAGACTTCACAAAAACATTTATTGTGGAATGTGATGCTTCAGGAAATGGAATTGGTGTTTTTCTAATGCAAGAAGGACACCTACTTGCTTTCACAAGTCATCCAATCAAGGGAAAGCACTTACAGAAGCCCATTTATGAGAAGGAAATGTTGGCAATACTACATGCTCTTAAGAAATGGTGTCCTTACCTATTAGGTAGGCACTTCAAGGTCAAAACATATCATGATAGTCCTAAATACTTCTTGGAACAGAGACTATCTTTAGAGGAGCAACAAAAACGGGTAACTAATATGTTGGGATATGAATTTGAAATCATTTATCAAAAAGGGAAATAGAATGTGGTGGCATATTTGCTTTCCAGAAAAGATGAATATGTTGGGGCATTACTTTGTGCAATTTCCATTCTACAACCTGATTGGGTAGTAGCAGCAAGGGAAGAATGGAAAAATGACCTATCTGTGTGGATGCTCATTCAAAAGCTACATAATGATCCTAGTGTATCAGATACTTTTGTGTGGAAAAATGATTCACTATGTATAAGGATTTCTTATATTTATGCAAAAACTCCCAACTCAAACAAAAGATCCTCTTGGAATTACACACCTCTCCTATAGGTGGGCACGCTAGATTCCTGAAAAGTTACCATGGGGTCAAGAAGGATTTTTTTGGGGAAGGTCTTAAATATGATGTTCAAAGTTTTGTGGTCGAATGTTTGGTTTTCCAATAGAATAAGGTTGAAACAGTTAAGACCCCAGGACTTCTACAACCATTAGACATACCTTGCCAGCACTGGGAGGAAGTCTCAATGGATTTTATCACAGATCTACCCAAGTCAGAAGGAAAGAAGGTTATTATGGTGGTTGGTAATATGCTCACAAAGTATGCACATTTTTTGCACTCTCTCAACCTTTTAATGCAAGTACAATAGCTGTAGCCATTATGGAAACCGTTCAAAAGTTACATGGAAATCCGAAGATTATTGTAAGTGATAGATATCCAATTTTCACTGGAAAAATTTTAGACTGAATTGTTTTCTTGTTTGGGTACCCAATTGGTTCACAGTTCATCTTATCATCCTCAATCTGATGGGAAAACTGAGATAGTGAACAAATGTTTGGAAGGCTATCTTCTTTGCTTTGCATCTAATAAACAAACACAGTGGGTGAAATGGTTATATTTGGAAGAATGGAGGTACAATAATTCCTTCCATACATCATCCAAAATGTCTCCATTTATGGAAATTTATGGGTATCATCCTCCCTCTATCACATCAACCTTAAAGGGAAAATCTAAAGTTCAAGTTGTGGAAGATCACATAGAGCACCAACAAGAAGTTCTCTAGATACTTAAGGACAACCTGGCTATGTCACAAAACAGGATGAAACAACAAGCTGATCAACATTGCAGTGAAATGAGTTTCGTGGAAGGGGATTGAGTATTTCTGAGGCTACAACCTTACAAGCAAATGTCCCTCAAGCACTAAATAAGGACAATAAATTAGCCACCAAGTATTATGGTCCTTATAAAGTGTTGCAAAAGATTGGTAGAATGGCTTACAAATTGGAGCTCCCTTCATCTTCAAGAGTGCATCCAGTTTTCCATGTTTCTTGTTTAAATAAGGTAATAGGAGACAAGATCCCAATTCAAACAATATTACCCGATGTTGATGAAGAAGGAAAATCCATATTGGAACCTGAACAAATCACTAAAACAAGGATCAAACAGATGCGAAATCGGGCTATTACTGAGTACCTCATCAAGCGGAAGAACCAGCTAGTGGAAGATTCGACATGGGAAGATGAGTCCTTCATACATAAGCATCCACAACTAATCAAGAGTTGAGGACAACACTTGTCTGAAGGGGAGGGGCATGTTAATCCCTAAATGGGGTCACATTCCCCCCTATATTGTGGTGCATTACATTAGTTTTGATGTCGCCTTTGGTCCATTGGTGGTAATTGTTATTAGTATGGTTATATTAGTTATGTTGGCTTGGGTCAATGAGTTGTAATTGTACCTCATAATCTCATATATATAGGAATGCGATCTTTTCAATTGAGTGTATTGTCTTGTCTTGTCTTGTGTACTTAGTACATTGTATAAGGAGGTTTCCCCCTCGAAGAGGCTTTCTATCCATATATTTACTTCATTCAAGTCGTGGAGTACTCCTTTTGATCTATTTTTGCTCTTTTCATGCTCTATTTTGGAAATTGTTTGCATAACATTTTTCCTTCCTGATTTGCGCTTCAAAACAAAGGTGTAGCCTTGTAAGAAAGAGACCTATTTTGCATGTCTACTGTTCAATTTGTTTTGGGTGTTTATATATTTTAATGCAATGTGATCAGTAAATAACACAAACTCTTTCGGCACTAAATAATGCCTCCAATGTCGCAATGCTTGCAAAATT
This sequence comes from Larix kaempferi, assembly GCA_027924585.1. Lineage (NCBI taxonomy): Eukaryota > Viridiplantae > Streptophyta > Pinopsida > Pinales > Pinaceae > Larix > Larix kaempferi. Next base: position 5,462,502 of record BSBM01000541.1, on the reverse strand, counting down.
GCATAAAATTCTACATGATATGTGGATTAGTTATTTCTTACCTCATTCAAATTTTCGCTAAAAAATGCAATTGGTCTACCTGTTGTTAGATTTTAAGCATTAATTCAATATGCTATAGGATCTTCACTGAGAGAATAACATGTACAGTATATCAATGCATAACAATCATATCAAGCATGTCAAGCATCACAAGAATCAAAAGCATGAGACAATGGACACACAGATTTTTTCGTGGGGAAAACCCTATGGTGAAAAACCCCACAACTTCCTCAGAGATATATAGAGCAATGGCTCAACCAAAGTACAACCAAATACAATAGATAGTCTCCTACTATGCAGCTGATCCTCCTCCTCCAATGTGCGCCACTTTCTGAGTGAGAGAAGAGTGAGTTCTAAGATAATCAAAATAGAGAATCCTGACTCTTTATTTATACTTGTCCTGACCTGCCTAATTACTTATGGGGCTGACTTGTCTAACTCAACCTAATAACCCCAGTTACATATATATCGGGTCGACACCCACATCAGGTAGTCTAATAACCCATCGGCAAGTTAATCCACTTGCGACACTTGTCAATACAAATGACGACACTTCCTTATAGAGCAATAACACATCTCTTATAAGGGTACAATAAATATATATATGAAATACATTCCGAAGTTACATATACATCAACACTCCCTCTTAACTAGGAAGGTATTTCTCGACACAGATCATCGGGCACAAGTCTTCTTCTCTGCATCATCGTCATCGAATCATCATCATCGTCACAATTGCTACTATCTCGTCCAATCTCTAAATCTACTCATCATAGGAAGTTCTACAGAGCCAATCCTTTTTCATACTGGATGTAGGCCCACCACCTGTAGGTCTTCATCATCACTAGTCATACCGTGGAATCCTCAGGACTCATCACATGCGTCTGCAAAACCTTGCAAGAGCATCCCAGGCCTTTTACGAGCACACAGCTCAACCTCTAGAATCTCTCAGGATCTTTTACATGCCACTGCACAACCTGTCCATGACCACAGAGTATCAAAATGATACTTCACCATACATCCAACTAGGTACACCTCAGGACACCTCAGGACTGATTACACTGCCTCTACAAAACCTGCAAGATCTCTCAGGACTGATTACACTGCCTCGGCAAAACCTGCAAGAGCATCTCAGGACTGATTATATGCCTCTGCAAAACCTGTGTACCAAACTGTCATATCAATGTATTCAGATCACCACGTAGTCCACGGAGCACAACCCAGATGCACACACACAGCACTTACACTCACCATGGGAGGACTAACCTGCCACCATGTGAAAGGCTCACAGCACTTACACTCACCAGCATGGGAGGACCAACCTACTACCATCTGGGAAAGGCTAACAGCACTTACATCAATGACCATGGGAGGACCAACCTACCACCATGTCGAAAAGGCACAGCACTTACATCAACGACCATGGGAGGACCAACCTACCACCATGTCGGAAAGGCCCAACACTTACATCAACGACCATGAGAGGACCAACCTATTATCATGTCGGAAAGGCTTCAACACTTATATCTCACCATAGGAGGACTAACCTGCCACTATGTGAGAATGGCCTAGCACTTACATCTCACCATGGGAGGACTAACCTGCCACCATGTGAGAATGGCCCAGCCCTTACATCTTACAATGGTAGGACCAACCTACCACCATGTAAGAATGGCTCGGCCCTTACATCTTTCCATGGGAGGACTAACCTACCACCATGCAAGAATGGCTCAACCCTTACATCCTGCCATGGGAGGACTAACCTGCCACCATGCAAGAATGGCCTAGTGTGCATCTGTGTCTCCGGACTTCGTCACTTCCCTCTGGAAGGCATCTCGATCTGAAGTACACCAAGTCCCCCTCTGAAGTATTCAAACTTCACTCCGGCAAGCGGCTTGGTCAACACATCGACTATCTGCTCGTCTGTCGCAACATACAAGAGCTTCATAGCTCCTCTCTGCACCATATCCCCGATATAGTGAAACTTGATCTCAATGTGCTTTGACCTGTCATGGAACACTGGGTTCTCTGACAACTTCACACAACTCTGGTTATCACGGGAGATCAAATAAATCAGACAGTAGATTCCTAAGCCATACTGCCTCACAACTAGCTGAACAAACTGTGACATACTCTGCTTCAGCTGTACTCAGTACCACACAGGACTGCTTCCTGCTAAACCAAGAGATCACACCTGATCCCAGACTGAAGCAACACCCCGAAGTGCTCTTTCGATCAATCGCACTGCCTGCCCAATCCGAATCAACATAAACCTCTAGGTTAAAATTTTGATTCGCCTCATACTTGAGCCCATAATCCACTGTACCCTTCAGGTACCTCAGAACATGCTTTGTAGCTATCAGGTGAACATGTCTCGGATCTGTCAGATACTGGCTCAAGGTGTTCACCGCAAAGCAAATGTCTGGCCTCGTATTCGTCAGGTACATCAAGGACCCAATCATCTGATGATACATCGTAGCATCAACCGGCTCAGAAGAAGCATCACACATAAGCTTCAGGTTCGATGCCATAGGTGTGGCCATGGCCTTGCAGTCCATCATCCCAAAACTATTTAGGATCTTTACTGCATACTTCCCTTGTCCAAGGAAGATCCCATCCACACTCTTCCACACCTCCATACCAAGAAAGTAGTTAATCATACCCAAGTCCTTCATCTCGAACTCGGCAACTAGCTTCCTCTTCGTATCGGCAATCAATCTATCCTCACCTGTCAGAAACAGGTCATCCACATACAATAGTAGAATCACTGGATTGCCCTCCTAAACCTTGTAGTAAGGTTGGAATCCACTTTACTCTTGGTAAAGCCCAAACTGGATAGGAAGCCATCTATCCTACCATACCAGGTCCTGGGTGCCTGTTTTAGACCGTACAGACTTCCCATCTGGTCTTGGGACCACATCATTCTTCATGATCGATGGATCATGGCATTCTTCCAATACTGCATCCCAGATCCTGGGAACTTCATGTTCTTCAATGTCTTCAATAGATAGCTTTGTTGCTGGAACAAATGTTGTAGTCCTTCTTTTGTAGGTGATGGTATACGATCTTTCCTACAAGACAAGTTAAATTGCATGATTAGAAACATCTCATAATTTTCAGAACATATTCTTACACATAAAGAAATATGTCATACATTCATGCAATTATCTTAGCCAATGTTTCAATACAACATTTATCCATGTTCCATAACTTTCTAGATGCCTTCCAGTCTCTACCAGAACATTGTTAAGAGTTTGCATAGATCCCAACATGTCAGCAAAGAGGTTTCATTCTAGATAAGTAGCAATGGAATGTTGTACAGTGCCATAGGCCTACTTACCCATCACATGCATATTAGTAGTAAGCTGTTCATTAATGTAATCATTCTAATATACATACTACACATCCTAAACCTAGGAACATAAGCATATACATTTTTGAACAATATTATTTAAACAAACAAATATGCAAGAAATGACAATTAAAATACTTATCTTTGTTTGTTGGGTGGACTCCCTCTGAATATCTGCATCCTTGCAGAAACCACTGGAGTGTGCTCCCTCTTGATCTTTGCTGCCTAGATTACCTATTCTTGAACATATATTCATTCTTGATTCCTATGCAAGCTTATTAGTATCATCATTGTGTTATCCTCGAGGTCTCATAAAACATTCATTAGTATAATCTTAATATTATCAAAACACAATAATCTCAAGCATGTATAGTTAGGATCATTTCAAACTGAAATAATAAGCATTCTTATGGTTAGTCATAAACATAATATACCTAAACCCGTGATTACTCTATCCTATGACTCTTCTAGTTATTCATATAATCAATTAAGGTAAGAAACATAATATGCATAAGCCCTAGATTACTCAAACTTGTAACTTCAAGAGTAATCATTATCAATCATACAAAAGTATACAGAAACATACATGGTCACCATATTTGCTAGTTATGTCTAGCAATGTTTTCTTGTTCTCTTCAATGACCTGCATAACTCATAAGTTAACCTTTGCAAAAAAAAATTATACATACCTCTATGTGATCCATGACTATGGATGAATCTTTGTCTTCATAGCATGTTCAGGTTGTCCCTTTCATTTGTACAATTCTTCCTCTTGCTCTCCAATCACTACCGCATCATCTATAGTCTTACCCTTAGGCCACATTAGGACTTGGCCATCTATAAATGCAACTCTCATGCCTTTTGCATCCAATGCAAAGATTGAGAGTAGATTCTTCTTGAGTCCTGGAACAAAGAGTGCATCTTTCACCTTCATAGACTTTCCAGAGCCTAGATTATAGGAGGCTTCACCACTCCCTTTTATGGGATACTGGTAGGCATCTCCAAGCTTCAACTTGTGGGGTGAATCATGTTCAGATAGATTCACAAAGGATTCTTTGAATCCTGTCATATGTTTAGAAGCCCCACTATCTATGAGTCAATCATTACTTCCATGAGTAATGGTTCCAGTGAGAGCAGAAATCAAAACATATTTTTCATCACTTGAAGAATCTTCACTATCTTCTCTAGCCCTCTTCCTGGGAGGTTCATCATCCTCTGCAGCATGAGCATGATGTCTTCTTTTGAATTTATTCTCCTTGTGAGGACCCTCTTTCTTATTCTTAGGAAAATCTATGGCATAGTGTCCCTTATCATCACATGTATAGCAACGGACATGGGTCATGTCCCTTCGATGTCTGGGACTACTTCTTTGATTCTGATATTTTCCTTTCTTGCCATGATGGTGAGCTTTCTTGTCACCATGCCTTTTGGAGTGAGCTGTAAGTGCTTGGTCTTCACTCCCCATCTTCTCTTCTCGGGCTACAATTCGAGCTTCTTCCTGTGAGCATTCTTCCCACAGTCTACTAAAAGAGATAAGTTTCTTTCTAGCACAAATTCCTTGGATGAAGGAATCCCATGACCTAGGGAGGCCATTAAGAGTGGTCATCACCACTTCTCCACTTTCTACATCTTCACCCACAGCTTCAAGTTGTTCTTTTATCTGGGAGACCCTTGAGAAATATGACTGCATAGTCTCTGCATTCTGGATCTTGATATTCTTCAATTGATTCCTCAGGGTCATCTTCTGATTTATGTTCTTGCCTTCAAATAGTTTGGTCAAGGAATCAAACATCTATTTTGGTGTCTTTAGGGATGACACATGAGGGATGAGATGATCTTTAATAGAATCAGCAATGATCCTCTTTGCCTTAACCAAATTCCTCTTGTGAAGAGCCTTAGCCTCTTCTCCCTCTGGGACAGGGACCTCTTCACTTATATAAGTATCCAACTCATTTTCTTCAAGGATTAACCCAATCCTATACTTCCATGCTCGGAAGTTATCAGCTCCTTCAAGCTTATCCTCAAGCTTGGTGTGGTGAGACATCTTAAAGAGTACTTCAAATGGAAATAGAAAATATTTAGGTCTTACCACTTGATTGCTGAAAACTGGATCTGGTGCCGGATTAGGGTTTGTCAGAGAAACCCTAAAATTTCAAACTTTGAATTTCAACTTTCTGAAAGGATAGAAAGATACGCCTTGATGAACTGATCAGCCTGGTATATTCAGAAATTCAAATCTGCAAAGTTTCACCATTCAGAAATGTCTTTTAGTCTTCCCGCATTCACTAAGGAGAACCCTAAATTAGGGTTTGAGTTTCCCGGAGATCTACCCAACCAAAAATCTCGATCCAAAGCTCTAAACTTCGATTTTTCCAAGGCGCTTCCAGCTGTGTCTTCAGATTTCAGAAATTCTTATTTTTGAGGAAACCCTAATTTTTAGGGCCAAAACTGAGGAAACCCTAATTTTTAGATTCACCTTGCTGAGGAGAGTCAATCCATCATATTGCTTTTCCAAAATCTGTGGAGAGAAACCCAAAAACAAGAAGCCCTAGCTTCCGCAACTGCATAGTGTCTTCTTCTCAGGTTAGCTTTGATACCATGTTAGATTTTAAGCATTAATTCAATATGCTATAGGATCTTCACTGAGAGAATAACATGTATAGTATATCAATGCATAACAATCGTATCAAGCATGTCAAGCATCACAAGAATCAAAAGCATGAGACAATGGACACATAGATTTTTCTGTGGGGAAAACCCTAAGGTGAAAAACCCCACAACTTCCTCAGAGATAGATAGAGCAATGGCTCAACCAAAGTACAACCAAAAACAATAGATAGTCTCCTACTATGCAGCTGATCCTCCTCCTCCAATGTGCGCCACTTTCTGAGTGAGAGAAGAGTGAGTTCTAAGATAATCAAAATAGAGAATCCTGACTCTCTATTTATACTTGTCCTGACCTGCCTAATTACTTATGGGGCCGACTTGTCAAACTCAACCTAATAACCCCAGTTACATATATATCGGGCCGACACCCACATCAGGTACTCTAATAACCCATCGGCAAGTTAATCCACTTGCGACACTTGTCAATACAAATGACGACACTTGTCAATACAAATGACGACACTTCCTTATAGAGGAATAACACATCTCTTATAAGGGTACAATACATATATATATGAAATACATTCCGAAGTTACATATACATCAACACCTGCTTGGCTAAGTACAACTCCAATGCCTACATGTGAGGCATCACATTCTACCTCAAACCGTTTATCAAAATCTGGTAAGGCTAATATAGGTGCCTCAGTTACCTTCTTCTTTAAAAACATAAAAAATTGCTCAGCTGCATCGGTCCACTTGAATGTCGTTCCTTTGGTGCAATTTATTATGGGTGTTACAATACTGCTAAAATTTTGAATAAATTTTCGGTAAAAGGTGGCTAGCCCATGAAAAATTCTTACCTCTGTTATGATCCTAGGACTAGGCCACTCCAAAATTGCTCTAACATTCTTTGAATTCATCTTGACTCCTTTTGTTGAGATGACAAAACCCCAAAATACCAAATTTTCTTGCAAGAACCTACATTTCTTCAAGTTTGCATAAAGCTAATGTTTTCTCAACACATCCAATATGATATTTAAATGCTGCAAGTGATCTTATTTGTTGTTACTGAAAACAAGAATGTCATCAAAATAAATGACAACAAACTTACCAATATAAGGTCGAAGCACTGTATTCATCAACCACATGAAGGTACTAGGTGCATTGGATAGCCCAAATGGCATCACCATCCATTCATATAGTCCATCCTTGGTTTTGAAGGCAGTTTTTCATTCACCCCCTTCGCGAATCCGGATATGGTGGTACCCACTTTGCAAATAATTTTACTAAAATACTTAGCTCCAACTAGCACATCCATCATGTCGTCCAAGCATGGTATAGAAAACCGATATTTGATGGTAATTTTATTGATTGCTCTGTTATTTGTGCACATTCTCCACATATTATCTCTTTTTGGAGTCAACAATGATGGTACAACACAGGGACTCATGCTTTCTCTTACCACACCTTTGTTTACTGTTACTTTTCAGTTGAGCTCTGCATGTTGTATAGGACTCATCCTATAGGATGCTTGATTAGGTAAGGCTGATCCTAGGATTATATCAATATGATGTTGAATATCTCTCTTTGGTGGAAGACCATCAAGTAGTTCATTAGGGATAACACCAACATACTCTTCTAGTACCTTGGACACTTCAGTAGGTATTGGTATGTCATCCTCGACTCCTTTTCGCACTATTAATGCATAGCAGAATCTACTTGCCTTCATTTCCTTAACAAGCTCTATTTCTGACAACATATTCTCACCTTTCTCTTCATCTTTAAGGGGCAATAAGATGACTTTTGATCCATCCTTCCAAAAGGTGTAGGTATTATTTTCTCCATCATGCATGACTTTTTTGTCATATTGCCAAAGCCCCCCCAATAACAGATGGCATGCATCCATCGGAACGACATCACACCATACTTCATCTTTATAAGTCTTACCAATAGAAAACGTTATCAAACATATTTTATTAATGGTGACTTCATTCCCTTTTTTTAACCATGCAATTTGGTAAGGATGGGGATGTGTTTCACAGTGTAATTTCAACTTATCTAACATCTCTTTGGAAACCAAATTCTCACGATTGCCACTATCAACAATAACTTGAAATACCTTACCCCCAGAAGTGCATCTGGTTTGAAAAATATTTTCCCGAAACCACGAATCTTCATTGCCACTAGGCTATCTTTGCTCTTTTTCGAGAATCACCATTGACCTTTGTATCATGTGATTCTCCCCCATATCGAGTGGGACTTCAGATTCAACTCCTTCTTCATTCTCATCTTGGACCAAGTTTAAACTAGACTATTTTCCTTGCTTCAGCTCTTGCATGTTATAACTTGAGCATTCAAATACTCAATGACCCTCTACACCACACCTGAAATACATATAAGTCTTCATCTACAACCGCCATAACCTCTACCCCTTTGAAACACTCTTCCTTGTAGTTGATTCAAGTTATATTATCGAGTATCTTCTGCTTTCTCATCTGCTTGGGATGATTCACCTATACCATAGTTAAAACCACCCTATGAGGCAAACAATGTACCCCTCCTTGCTCCTCTATTCCTTTGAGCAAATTGTCAATTTTGTTTGTCCTCGACCTTTAAGGCTAATTGGTATGCATCTTCCATGCTACGAACCCTATGCATGCTCAATTCATCTTGAATAGAAAATTTCAAACAATTCACATACCTTGCAGCCAGTGGCTCATCAGTTTCCTGATGATCCACACGAATGGACAATTGATAAAACTCGTGTGTGAGTTCCTCCACGATGGACAAGTTTTTCTTCAAGTTTTGAAATCTACAAAAAAGGGTCTATCCATAGTCCAAAGGAGAAAAAAAAATCTCGCATTTTTTTCTCCATCGTATTCCAAGTCCTAATTTTGTCTAACTCCCTTTTTTTGTTCGGTCTTTCCGCACATAATCCCACCATATCATGGTGTGACCAACTTGGTGTATGCAAATTTCACCTTCTTTTCCTCTATCATAGGCTTCCATTCAAAAAAAAATTCCATGGTGTTTAGCCAATCTATTAACTCCTTTGGTTTAAGACTCCTTGCATATTCTGAAACTTTAACTTTGATCCCATCATTTCTCTCTTCTAGATCCCTTAGCATCCTTTCTTCAAACATCATGCACCCTAATTGTTCTTCTTCATGTTCTACATGCTGATCTACATCTCCCTGGTTTGTCTCCTCACCAGACGCTTCTCTTCGTATTATCCTCTAACTAGCTAGCATGCTTGTAAAATATGTTACTTGTCGTTGAAGGTTTTGCATATCTCTACGCATCTAAGCAAGAGGTGTTCTTTCTCTTCCTCTCCCAGCCATCTTCCTACTCTAATACCAGATGATGTAGCCGATAAACTTTGATTCATTCACGAGATCTAAAAACCATGCAAACACATGAGTGGAAAAATAACTATATTTTATTCATTCTCCATCACTAACTATTACAATGAAAGTTCAACCCCTTATAACTACTATCTGAGATTTTTGAAAATTGTTAACTTTAGAAAATTCTCGCATGACTATAAAATTGACCAATAACAAAAAGCTAACTAGAGCGACAATAGTTGTCAACTCGTTTTTCTGATTAGGTGCATAAACTAAGAGATGATTGATAATTACAAAGTTAAAAAATCCCACAAAAACACCAAAACCCTAATTTAAGGCATTATATGAAGGAATTTGGCCTTGGAAAAGTGTCAAAAAAGGTATGATCAGAAGGATCTGATCGATCACTGCAATGAACTCTTCAAGATGCAACTTCATGTTGAATTTAAGTCCAAACGGATAACCGAGTCAAAAGTTATGACCTTTAGAAATCCCAACATTATATATATGTATATATATCTGATCGATCACTGCAATGAACTCTTCAAGATGCAACTTCATGTTGAATTTAAGTCCAAATAGATAACCGAGTCAAAAGTTATGACCTTTAGAAATCCCTACATTATATATATATATATATATATATATATATATATATATATATATATATTATTTCTTAATTTCAACGCAAATGGATAACCAAGTCAAAAGTTATAACCCCTAGAAATCCCTGCATCACTTAGACCAAACCTTATATTCCTTATATTTGTTGTATCAAGTTTTACCTTACTCTATTGTCTATTCATTATTTTAAACTGAATGAACACCTTTTAGGGTTAAGTTTATTTTATATTCATTTGTCATCCTCATCCTTTTAATCCAAATACTTTTCTTTTTATTACATATTATTTATTTTTTGTTACTTGTCGAATATGCAACTTAATTTAATTCAATAGCTTGCCCACTAACCTCGTCACTCTTTGGACTTATTTGAACTCATACCCCTTTTTTAACCCTATCTACCCTTATACTATTTATTTAATTCTATTGTCTATTAATTAATTTTTATTTTTTGCCCATTTATTATTTTAATTTAACTCTTAATCAATCGACCTAACCCCCACCTCCCTTTTTTTCCCTTTTTTTTCTTTTTTCCTATTATTTCAACCAATTATTTTTATCATTTTAACGATTTATTGATTCAAGTTACAAACGACAATCTCATATCCTACCAACCTTTAAATCTCTAAATAAGACTTCTCTCTTCTACTCGTTAATGTTGTTCAAAGACTATCCCCCGATGAGGAGTGGAGTGTCCACTCAAAACATTGGGAATGTTTCACTCCATCAACACAATATATTCCAAAAAATCTCACAATGAATCTGATTAACTGTGAAAATATACATTCAAAAAATTTAAAAGTTATTAGTAAACCTTTTTTCCGTAGTGGAAGTTATTATAGTGGAATCAAAGATATATTAAAGGGGTTATTTCAAAGTAAAAAATTAGTGAAATCCAAATGTGTGTTTTAAAAATCATATTTAAGTCCCATCCAAGGTTGTAAAAGGGACTTTGCATTTGTGTGTCCAATTATTATCAAAGAAGTTAATTATTACCAAGAAAGATATAATTATCGATATCAATGGTATATTTATCAACTACAACAAACTGAATTCTCATAAGGAGAAACGGGGAAGATCCCCTTACATTTATACAAAATACCATAATGCTATATTAATTTTTAAAAAGCTTATTCAAGGATACTAGCATCTATTTACTTGACCATAAAATAAAAATAAAAACACATTAATGTTGACTTGATGGACTAATTAATAATTCTAAACCAAATATAATTGAAAATGACACAAATTTTGCTGATGAAAAATATGAAATTAAGGACCTACAACTATCATTCAATTGATGATCACAAATTCATATCTCACTTCAATTATATATATATATATATATATATATATATAATTCAACCTAGATGGATACATTAGGTACTTTCATTTTCAACACACAAAAAAGCTCACATTTTTTATCAAAAGAATAAAATAACATTGTAGGACATTACAATGAAATCATGCTCAATAGTGCCCTCATTAAAAGACTTGAAGGACATATCATAAGTGATACTTCAAGATAGTCAAAAGTCAATGCATAAGTTGTAGGATGGACAAAAAGAATGTGACAAGGTTATCACTAAAAATAGACAAAGAAACTTCCCTCCTAAAATATTATAATAAAAAATTGCTTGCAAAAATCAAGAAGTCATAGAATAAGTGGAGCATTCAAAAGTTGGAACAAATGAATAAAGATCCCAAGGAAAAAAAATCTGAAAAAAGATGAAGGTTCTAGCCTAAGGAATCTTAATCAGATATTTTTTAAACATTTCAAAATATTAAAAGATAAGCAGCCAAAAAATCAAGACCTTGAGCATAAAGTTGATAGACCAAAGAAAGATGAAGAGATTTCATGTTGAAGGGATCATAATGAAACCTTACTTGCCCAAATCGATAAGCAAATGAATGATAAGAAGTCACTATATAAAAAGTTTGAGCAACTTGCTAGCAAGGAATCACTGATCAATAAATAAACAATGACTGTCCTTGTTGAAATACAAAGTCATCAAATATAAAAATTAGGATGCCGGGGAAAGGAACCAATGCATATATAAATCAAATGCAAGTAAGGATATCTTCAGGGAACAAGGTACAAGCGACTGAAAATCCAAATATCTCCACCAATAAACATTTCATGATCACATACAACAAAAAGACAAATCAAGAAAACTACACAAGTAAAAAAAAAGATCAAGTTACAAGGACAAGTTATCAACATACTAATCACAAGAATTGATTCCTCAATCAATCAATATATCAACATCACCAAAACCAATTGACTTATATTCATTGGATCTAAAAGTAGAAGTCATTGTGGAAATCACAATACATTAGGTTCTTTCCAAGAACCATATAATTGCAAGTCCCATAAAATATCAAATTAGGGTGGGAAAACCCTTTCATAATTCAACAATTTTGCTCAACACTTGAGGATCATATCATCTTCTATTATCAACTATCATGGTGACAAGTACAAAGGATCATGAAAACACACCAAGATCAAGAACAACAAATAATTCCTTTCCATAAAGATGCTTTAGTTTAAAGGAGAAGGCAATGGAATAGACATAAACATATATAAATAAATGACAATTAATTAATTAATTATAATTAATGAAGTGCCACCAGGGTAATTTTTAAGGGCGAAATTTCGCCAATTGGCTATTTTTTGGGTTTTTTTTCAAAAAATAAATTCGCTATTTGGTCATTTTTAGTCTCTAATATCGCCTATATTTACATAAAATATGTTTTTTTATCATAATATTCGCCAAAATTTACACATTTTAGTAGTAAATTGTATGTTTCAAATTTAATATTCGCCTACCTATCTATGTACATGTTTTTTTCAATCCAAAATAATCGCCTATGATACTATATGTCAGTATAATATTATAATCCTTAAAAAATACCCTGAGTGCCACATCCTAATCATGACCATTCATCCACGGTGACCAATCAATGCAAGTATATTGTCTCGTCGCAATGTAAGCATATTTTATTATCTATTCAATCATTTATAAAATATATTTCTTGTTGTTCTATATGGATTTTTATTCACCATCATTCTTGTGTTGGATATTCGTTAGTAAATGAAGCTTTTTCATTTCATAATATATTACCAAAGGTCATGAAATCGGGATACCAAAATAATTGGGGAAAACACTAAAAAAATCAATGAATATCGACAAACCTAAAAAATACAAAAACATACATTCTTTAAAATTCTAAAATAATAAAAACATCAAATAATCACATCGTACAAATATTAAAATAAACTAATATATAAAGCATAAGATGTCAATTGATACATCAAACATCAATTGCCAAGATTCATAACTATCATATAAGAACCAAAGAGTAAAAATTGAATAAACAATACAAAATTACATCAAAATTTTTTAAAAAAATGTATTTCATCATCATCATGTCTCTCAAGTCATCTATGATGATCAATATACCATCAATTCCCTCTACCCCTTTCAGGGGAAAAGGTAACAAATTTTCCTCTAGAAGAAGAAGCTCATGTTGTTGGAGTTGAACATATTTTGGTATATTTCATAACCTTTGTAGGTAGTGGTTGTGGAATTATGGTTGTCTCATTATGAATATCCTCGTCCTCCTCCAAAGGAAATGAAGGCTAGAACATCCTCCCCTACGGCCTCCTCCAAGACTTCCTTCTATAACCACTCAAGTGACCCCTAACAAGTTGAAGAAGGCCCCTAAAAAAGAAGAAAATAGTAGATGGTAATTCCGTCGACACACCACAATAGATCCGCTAATGGTGAGGACAACACTCGTTTACCCCTCCTAAAATCAACGGAAGATGATGAGTAAGTTCCTTTTCTCTCAATCCCCTAGTTCTCCTTTGACTTAATATATGTTTCATATCACCTCAAAGAATATCTCACAAAATATCGTGAGATATTAGTGATATCTACAACACACTTGGATTTTTGGCATCGGTTCCCCTGGTCTAACATAAGGAGAGAAAAAAGAAATAATCTAGCCTTGACTAAATAGGATTTATGTCCCCAAGGAAGGGATCTCCTTTTCTCACACTAATGGGTGGAGTGCAGGTACCCTTTTGCAATACACCGGTTCTAATCATTTCCCTATTATATCCAATGTGATACTTGGTGATGTTGGCAACCTTCCCACCACTCTCCCCTTCAAATTGAATGCATCTCATCTTGAGTTTGAGGAGAATTGTGCTCTAATTGCCAAGGTCTCCAAGATTGGGTGAGCTTGATTGGATCCTTTGATGGAAAGTGGCCATTTAATTATTGTCAAACTTCTTTAAGGGTGGGGGAAGATGGAGATGCATTTAGGAAGAGGGACTCAAGCACATCAAACATTAATAAAATTCACATGTTTCTTGAAGAGGGTCTTCATAATGTCATACTACAAGAAGAGGAAACAAAGGAAGAATAAATACTTAGATGCATGGAGAAGTATGATGCCCATGAAGCTAAAATGTGAGCTCAATAGTAGTGGCTTAAAGGACAAGATGAGCCTTCAAAACACTATTGTGACCACCTCAAGTACCAAAATAAATCTAAGAGAATCGAGGGTCTTAGAGACCCTATGAGAATTCTAGTGGAGAACTTGACAGAGATAGATATATGTTAAAACTGCATTTTTACAATAATTTTATCGAATATGTTTTGATAAATAAGGTTGTTGTAACACATGAGGCATGTAAGCAAGGAGCTCCATGAAAGTTTTGGACCAATTAATGTGATGTGAATGGTGCAAATGTCACTAAAGAGGATCTCCTAGAAGTGTTCAACAAAATGAAAAATGAAAAATCTCCAAGTATATATGGTGTTGTGACATTTTCAATAACATGTGGAAGGTTGTTAGTTAGGATATATTACGCATAGCTCCATAAGTGTTTGGTAAGTGTTTAGCATAACCAAAATGATATAATTTTTTAAACACGGGCCAACTAAACCTATTCCCAAGAACTCTTCATGGGATATTATCAACTCATGGACACTGATTACTATACTAAATGCGTCTTATAGGATTCTTGCCAAGGTCTTATCATTGAGAATCCAATGGGTTGTAGTAGCATGTATTGTTTGATTAGAGAAAATAAGATTTATCCAAAGTTGATTAATTTAGGATACAATCTAGATGAGATGGAAAAGTGTTAAGTGATCAAAGAAGTCCAATCAATAGGGCTCTTGTTGAGAATTGACTTTGAGAAGACCTATAATAGGGTCATTGGTATTTCATCACAAATGTCCTTTCTTAGTTGGGATTTGGCACAATATTTGTGTCAATGGTGAAAAGCTTATTTCTGAATGCTTATGTGTTTGTTTATATTTATGATGTTTTATTGAATAAAATTGTGTTGGATAAATCTATCATGTAACACCAATTTCTTCTTTCTTACCTTTATGTTTTCTAGATGTTGCTACAACCCAAGGTTGAGTGAGGGTATTACCACTACAGGGAGAGATGAAGTGTTAAATAACCATTTCGTTGATTATTCTCTCATTTTTATTGGATTTTCATAGAAGTCAATTGATGGGGCATCGAGTGTTTGGTTGTTTTTTGTATTGCACTTGGGGTAGTGGTAAGTAATCATATGTCTTATTTTTTGTTGATAAGTATTGAGGACAACCTAGAATGGTTGAGTGACCCTTAGCAACATACAGGGGATGGAAATATTGTACACTCCCTAGAAGTGCCCTTTGGTGTTAATGCTTACTATAATTTTATGTGGGAATGGTGCCTACAGAAGCTCCAACATAAAACTCAAGGTTTGAAGTACAAAGATCTTCACCTGGTTGTCAACCTTGCCATTCTTGGGAAGGCCCTCCAAGATAAATGTGTATTATGTATCATGTTGGTTCCCTTCTACTACTCAATTAGGTCACTTGGTGAGGATGTTCAGAAGCGTTTTGTAGCTTAAATTTGGTGGTGACAAGTCGCTTCCTATGGTATCTTCGAACATTTACACATTGCCTAATCATGTAAGTGCTTTAAGATTGATCAATTTCAAATTATGGGGGATATCTGATATGCTAAATGGGATAGTGAGATGTTTATTAGTGAGGAGCCATGGAAATTGCTTCTTAGGCACAAAATTTGTCATCAGAAACATAAAAGGCAAGATCAAGGGGCATTTTACGATCACTATTGTGACTCTTATGCCAACTAGCTTCAAAATTGGCAATTTGCTTGTGTTGCAAAGAGTTTGGGAAGCTTGGAAATAAGTATTTTTTTCTCTCCTCACAATGGGATGGCCATAGATGAGGATTTGGCATTGCTTGTCACTCTATCTGGTCTTGGAAAATACAAAATTCAACCATATCCCACCTAGACTTTGATAAAGAAAAAAAGAAACTTTTGGAAAGGCCCATGGGATGCAATCACAAGAGCATGGAAACATTGGCCTTGTCTCTCACTTGAGTTTGACTTCTTGAGCACTAATCCTCTCACCATTGAATATGTACAACAACATATACCATATGAAGAGTCATATATGATAAATAGTCATAGTGCAACACCTATTTGGGGGGTTTGGTTATGGTGATTTGGTAAACCCAATTGGATTATGAGCCTAGTTGTTTGTATTAGCTCATTTTAGACAATACTAATTCTAAGACACTCTGAACAAGTAGTGGGGTCTCTCAGATAAAGAAACTAAGTGGGTGAAGCCTTCAAACTATGGTCTTTTAAATTTTCCTACGATTGAGTGTGTTTACATGGCTATTTATTTACTAGGTTTCTTTTCCAAAGTAATGCATGCCACATACGATATAATTCACAAATGATTATTTCCCTCATTGTGGAGGGGTTAAGACTATTCATTGCATCTTCTAGAGCTATAAACGTGCTCAAGATTGTTGGGACCTTGTATGGGACATTTGGCGTCATCTTCTATTCAGTAAGATTTTTTAGATGTTGCTCTTCTAGGTGATGTTGACACCATTAGCTCTTTGTAGTGTAGAGGTGCTAGGCAATGCATTAGAGTTGTTACATTGTCTACTTTCTCGAAGCTTCAATATGAGGTTTTTTTCAATAATTGTTTTTTGGAAGATGCTCTTTTTGGTGATGTTGACAACATTGGATCTTTACACTTTGAAGGTACTAGGCATTACATTAATGTTGTTACATTGTCTACTATGTAGAAGCTTTGTTTAAACGTCGTTCTCAGTGGTTCCTTGTTCTCTATCTCTACCTTTAGAGAGCACCTTGTTTGACGAGTTTATACATTCAATGTAAAGCAATGTTGCCAATATCACGTTGAAAAATACATTGCTGAGAGTTCCAAAGAAATTTATCAATAATGTTGGGGAACACATCAAAAGATATTGAGATACTTGAAAATATACTAAAATATTCACTTTTTTTTCGTTCTAAAAAACTCTAAAGAAACCCCCTCTCTCTATGCCCTTTATAGGAAAAGGTAATGGTAACCGTTTTACTCGCAATCCCTTGTTTTCCTCTTCAAAATGAGCAAAACATTCCAAAAAGTTCAAAAACTCCCCTACCTCGCTGTCCTTTTCCATCAACTCACAATATTTTGACATATATCGGGATATTTTTATGCCCCTCAAAAAATCAAATGTTTCGGACGTGGTGAAAAACTCATGATATATTTAATATGCTGAGATATGTATGTACAAACCCTTCAGTGGAAAGGGGCCATCTTTGGAAATAATAGGATGCTTAAGCATTTTCTTTATATGGAGAACGCAGTGTTAAACCATATTCAATAGAGATAAGATGCCATTCAATATGTTAGGAAAGATGTTAATTCTCTTGAAGTTGCGGTCAAAGCAAGCATGATTTCTCCTCAATTACATAGCAAGGGGTGTGAATGTCCCAGTGCTTTGGTTACAGATGTATGATTTTATGATGTATCCTCTTTTGTACATTAATGAAATATAAGATGCATTTGTTCCAAAATCAGCATTACAAGAACACCACTTTGAAATTGTTGCCTCACCAATTTTTACAGCAGCCACAATAAATATATATTAAATATCAATTCCTAATAGATATTACATAAAGATTATATAAATGGAAATTGATGACAATTAGGGCTTCTAAAAAAACCATAACCAAAATTTTTAATAAGAGACCTCTTCCAATGCCTTCATCAAGCAGTGCCTGTTATAAGTCTCTCCTGTTGGTCCAACCTTCTGATTTTCAGCACACCAAGAAGTATTTGAATACCAAAAATTGCACTTCCCATGTATGCAGCCATAGCTGGCAGCTGTGTAAAATAATGTGCAACTCAATTAGCCTTGCAGCCTACCTAATCATGCCGGCATAATTACATCATAAACAGAAGAAAATCTCCAGAATTTTACCCGAATGGAATTGATGTACAAAATTGTAGCAAGATTGACTAAGGTTCCTGCCAAGACAGCCTGACACACATAATCATAGGCATGACTCCAAATCATTAGAAATTGCATCTATGGAATGACTGAATTCAACTGCCATCTTACAGACAAAAAAAGTTGTTCTTTACAGCAAAATAACAAGGTAAAAAATATACTTACATTTCCTATTGTCTTTTGAGCAGAAGCAACTCGTTTGAATGCTCGTTCTGACTCTAGTGTGCGAACCCGGAGCTTCAAATCCCCTTGTTCCTGTCATGCAAAAAAGTTAAGAATCCATACAACTATTTCTTGAAATCTTTTCCCTGGTTCAAATGATGGCATCCCTTGTATAATAAATAACTAAAATTGCCAGCTCAGACAAAGCATATAACAAGTCAATACAATTTTGAATAGGCAAACACAAAAGTCCATTGCCTTGGCTAAGGTTTACAAAAATGTAATGTGACATGTGAATATGCAATGTACAATGTTGACATGATCTTACTAGGCGTTGAATAACCTCGGCAAGTTTTTCAACTCTGTCAGCCTGTCTAAAGAGATTAGAAAATGCACGTGACTGTCGATCCCATCTCTTTTTGAAATCCTGTGGCCCACAATTAAGAAAGCGGATACACTATTGTAATTTCAAGAGAAACAAGTTAAATCAAAATTAACATAACTTTGTTATTTTTGGAAGTGAATGTTTATACTGTTTACATGATCAACTTTGATTTGTGGCTTACTGTTATAAAGACTTCAATACCAGCCTCACGAAAACGTAGCAATTCCATTGCATACCTGGAAAATGAACCAGAGTATAATCATAAAAATACCATGCCTAACTTACTGGCTGAACCTTGAACAGCTTTTGACTGCTTGATTATCTACTATTACCAGTATAGAAAAGGCCAATAACTCATACTTACGGCTTGGCAATTTCAGAAATATCAAAACGAGGGTCAAGACCTTTTCCAATGCCATCCAACACTGAAAAACATTTTTAAACATTATCAACATAAGTGAAGCAACCATCATGGCACACAGATTCATATAATATTCTGCAAAGATAATCTTTGTTTGAGGCTTCAGAGCCAAGAATTAACCTGAGAATGCTCTAACAACAAATGTGAATGTAGCTGGAAAACGGAAGGGTTGATCCACCGCTATAGACAATAGATCCTCTCCTGTGAATAACCAAACAAAACTAATTACACAATGTAGCAATCCATGATATATTTTGTAAGCCTATTTCCCTCTGATTTAATAATTTGGTGCATGACATTAGCTAAGTGGAATGAAATCCCAACATAGGGGTGCTGCAGCAATAAAATAGTGAAATTTTTCTTGGTTTCATTCCAGTTCCGATTCAAATTTGAAATGTTTGCTATCTCCTTGCAATTTTCTGTTTTTTTTATTGCAGTCATCATTATTTGCTGCCAATTTTCTGTTTGTTAATGCATTTTGATTTTGACCAGAAATTTCGATATGAATTGAAGTTGAAGGCTTGGCATTGTCATACTATATAATAAGAATTATGACATTCGCAGAATGGAAAACTACTATTTCAATTCAGAATTGTCTAACTATTCTACGATTTGGACCCATTGTGGTATATATTGGCCTTTTTAGGTCATGATTTGACTGATTCTGGTCATATATGGGTCCAAATCATAGAATAGTTACACAATTCCTTTCAGTTCAAATGGCAACTTACATTCCTTTTCAAGGTTCTAGGTAGTTTTGTGCTCAACATTATTAATGCACCAAGAGGTGCATTCTACAGCCTGGGTGGAGGGGAGAGGAGGTGTTTAGTAACCTGGTGTGTGTCTGTCTTCATGTGTGTTGATGTCTTCGTATAATCTTCCGAACAGGTAAGAAAAAGGATATCATATATATATATATATATATATATTAAGCCAGGATCTAATAAGAGTCGAGAGGGATCAAACAACTCAAAGGCACAAATGTCAATGTTTTCATGACAATTTAACTACATTGCTGCTCACACCTTGAGTTTGTTGATCTCTATTAACACTTAATAGATCCAGGGTTAAGATGAATCTATGCCAGTTTGATTAAAATGCAAAGTAGACACATTTATGAATATGAAAAAGAAATTCAGTTCATTCACTGTTATAATTCTTTGATATGCCTCAATCTAGCTTCTAAAGAAACTACTCAAAACAGGACCTGTCTGATTTGTATACATATCATTTTAGTAAAATTGCAACATGAACTGAAAATATAACTTCCTTGATATACCTATTGCTGCAAGTCGGAGCTTTTTCTTCTCCACTTTCTCTTCCTTGGTTAATGGTTTTTTAAATCCGAGCTCAGATTTTGCCGTTTCTTTCTCTTGTTTCTGAGCTACCAAGCGTTCTTCAAGACTTCATCCAAGTATGGAAGTTGATGAGTTAAATATGGGCATGCATCCTTACATTATTAACCAATAGCAAGTTTAAATGATAACTTTAAAAAGCTCGATCCTAAATACCTGTTAAGGAAAAATTGTGCAGTACGCCTTACAGCAGTCATGTCACTAGAAGGCACTAAAACACCCATCTGAATCATGGCTTGTAACACCTGCACATCATAAGCTGGGTGCAACTCAAACTTCCCAAATATTAAGCAGAACCAGCAGCCCTTAAAATACTATGGAAGATGTTTGTGAGAAATACAAATATATAGGACAACTTGTCTAGCTTATACCTCTACAAAAAAGCTTTCCTAGTGGATGAGGCTGTTTTAAATTTCAATAGTCCACCAGATCACATCAAACATTTATACATTTGATAGGAAGGGTGTGTATACAAAAAGATTGATATGATTAGTCATTACATTCCAACTTCACTTCTCTTTCTCAGCTAGAATGATAATGGATAAAGTTGTCAATTTTTTTTCAGAAAATGCACCATATATTATATTAGAAATCAAGATACATGTACAGCAAGATTGTTACATATAGGGGTCAGAATTAAATCAGACAAGAGCCCACTGCCCATAGGAAACTAGGGTGCATGCATGTACAAGAAAAAGGTGGAGAGAGAAATGAATAACTGACTTGATTATTAACTGTTGCAATGATACATCTCTTACACATCCTTATATCATGTCTAATTACAATTTATAGCATCCTTAAGTGGTTAAGGTGGTTTAACAACCTAACCCTTAATGGTCTAAAATGGATCACTATAAAATTTGACATCTGGTTTGATACTTTGTAGGGTGGAAAATCAGAGAGATGGTCTTGTTTGGGCCCATTTTAGGGGTAGATACTATTTTGGTAATTTGTGGCCCTAAAACTTCTGGAACATGTCTTGGGCACTAAACAGAAACTTTTGGGTCAAAACATTGCGAGCCTGCTTTCTAGCCATTCTACTTGTCAAGAGCTTTCTAGGGAGCACCTCAATTGGAGTCTATATGAGGAAGTTATGCTTCCCATGCATTGACCCATGCTTTGACTACCATAGTAACAAATAGATGGCCATGTTAACTCTCACTGCTCACAACTGTGGAGCTAGTCACATGTGGACTATCATGAAAATTCAGGAAGGTCCAAAACCCTAAGACTAATTGGGTGTAGGGCATGCAAAAACCTTAACCCTGACCCTAGATGACTATTAGGACAGTAAAAATTGAGCAAGAAAAATAATGGGTTTTGTTCATATTCTAATGACTTACTACTCCATAGCTGAACAGGGCATAGGAGTGGGGCATGAGTAAAACAACAGAACAAGAAAACTTTGCCACATCTGTTACAGCTTGATTTAGCACCTAGGTGGAAAATTCTTAGTCCACTAGTACTATCAAACTTTGAAAAGAAGCACCACTGTCACCACAATGTTAATTTCTCACTTTCAGGCCAATTCTCAAGGCCAGGGAAGTCTTCCCTATAGGTTGATTTGAATGTAGTTTAGAGAGAGCTAAGGGAAATGGAATCAACTTGATTAATATGTATGTTGTGTTACTTAGTTGATTTCCCAAATAAGCATTCAATCATTCAAGATGTGAGAATAACAATAGATCAAACACTTAGAATAATTCTTCAAGAGTAAGAAATAATATGAACCATGGACATTTGCCAAAAGCAAGTGTGGAAGATAGATATTATCATATTAGCAATACCATAAGACATCAAAGATTCAAAAGATAAGTTTCAAATAAACAAGTCTATTTCCATGTGTAACACTCATCCACAAACGAAATGTGCTTTAAGAGACAAGTTAAAATTATTCCTTAGAGATTTTTTTAAGTTAAGGCTTTGAATGAGGCCTTGCTTGAGAAAAATCTCTTACACAAGCTGTCACCCAATTTATTAGGATAACCAAGCTTGCTGAAGTGATTAAAATCACTTCTCAACCAACAAGGCAGTGCTAAATGGAGGCTTTAAAAGGTATGTAATGACACTTGGTAATCCTCCTAGTATGAGGTTAAGCCTACTTTCCCCTAAAAAGGCATCACTGTAGCAACTTCGTCACACCTATGGACAGTGGCTGGCAGTGGAGCTAAGGCCGTGTCATAACTCGGGCCCAAAAGGCTATCTAGGGCCAGTACCTTTTAGCCATTAGCTAACTAGAGGATTGCAAAGAGAAATGTGCTTCAAAGAAATATAAAAAAGAGAGTAATGTCAAAAGAAAAAACAGAAGCAAAAGAAAAGTTCAAAAAGAAAAGAAGAGAAAAAGTTTAGAAATAAAGGGGAAGATTGCTAGAGTCAAAGGGGGTTCCTTCTAAGCTCTTCAGAAGTTCATCCATTTGTGAGACACCCTGCTTCCCTAGTGTTCGCCACTCCAACATATATCACAGAATTTCCTTTATCCCCATCTCTCCGAGAGTAAATCGAGTCTATCCTATGGTCAACTTTCACTTTGACTAAACCCATGATTGTCATCCATTCCATTTCACCCAAGGGAGAGGTTTGATCTATGCATTACATTGGTGATTAGTCTAGACAAGAATATGTATATGAAACTAGTTACTCTTGTCTTATACTGTACTTAGCACCTGTCTTACACTTGTTTTGTTGAAATGATCAATATGTATGGCATGACTTAGCATGTAGTTGTCCATCAATTCTCCTCATGATAAAGGCACTAACACCTCTTGCAGGAATTCTACAGGATTATTCCATCATTTCGAGTCTTGGTCAAATTTTGACTTTTTGACTCGGTCAAAGGGCCAAGTCAGCCGCGAGATCTCACTATGGTTCATCATTGATCATATCTTTTCCATTAGAGGCCAATTGGACCCCTCCAAATATCATTTGAGGCATTATTGGATTAATAGGCTTAATTAAATTATTTTACCTTGTCTGAGAGTGACAACTTTGATCTAATATCAACACCGGAATCTCATTCTCGATAGTTTTGGAAGCTTTATGTTCAACTACGATACTTAGGCTTTTTGGTTTTCATATAGAGTCTAGACCAAGTTTTCTTTTGCAAATGAATTGGATAATTCTTTTAACAAATATAACGAAATAAGTTACAAGTAAATGGAGTAGATTATAAAATTGATAAAGATCAATATAGATTATTCAAAAGTATTAAAATGTTAAGCAAATCTTAAAATGGTTAAAATAATGAGTTCACCCTTAAATGTTCAAAACAATAAAACTTATCCTAAACTTGATGAATTAGTCTCTCTTATGCATGGAATATCTTTTGCAAACATCGTCATCAATATATTCTGCTTACATTTTAATAGACTTTCAGGACATAGAAATTAAGCAATTATCAACTTTGAAGAGGTTGCAATCAAGACAGTATAGCACCAAGCTCTCTCTAATTGGGTTTCATTAGCTAAACTGTCCAAGTGCAAGATAGGTAACAAGCATCATTTCAAGTCAAACACTAAGATTAGTCCAAAGTTCAAGATAATTGTAGGAAATGAAGGGAAAAAGATAGTTTCAGATATCTCAAATTTAGCGTTGCCCTCATAATCAAGGCAATCATCATATCACCTATCCATATGCATAAATGTATGTCTGAATATGGCTGAGTGTAAATACATGAACTGACCTCTAATATAGAATTGGAAGTTTCGCTGCACAAAAATATCCATAGCATCACCTTGATCACAAGATTTTTGAGGAAACCAAAACAAAAATCTAGAAAGAACCAAAACACTAAATCCTAAATAAGCATTAAAGAGAAATTTAACCTTGTTAGGATCCTTTTCATACACTCCATAAAAGGTCTCCAAAAGCCCTTCCCTTATATTTGGATTAATGCTGCACACACATATTAGACATGATAATATGTTATTTTTACGACCACCTGAATGTTAGTTCATGTGTTTAATTTACAAAACAATAACTACGATGTCTCTAAACATTATTTCATAAAAAATCCAATGTATCACCTTCCCATCATGCCGAAATCATAAAAAATGAGTCGACCACCATTTGCATCATCCACGGCTATATTCCCTGGATGCTGCATCCACAATATAGATTATTAATACTCTTGATTCAAGACCTACATAAAACACAAGTTAAACAAATGACATAATCAACATTGAAGTTGATCTGATTATAAATGCTTATATAGCTTAGTAACCATATTGATATGAAATAAATAACAATAGAAACAAACAAATTTCAAAATCAATATACAAGCTAGTCACCATATAGTGATGCAAGCTTGTGAATGCTGTAAAGATAGGATCTAAAAAATTATAAATATGAATATTTCATGATTTGTTTACAACTTTATAAAAATCATACATTTACCATCTATAGGAATTTAAGAACCTCATCTTTGGCATTTGCAATATTGGGATTTGCTAGGGTCGTTTTTGTTTGTTAACATTTGGTGGGAAAGGATATTAGAATAATGTATTCAAGTTTAAAATAATTGTCTATGAGATAACATTGACATCATGAGCTTATACAAGAGTAATAATTTGAAAAAATATAAAACAAAAGTTTAATCATCCCATTGGACATTGTTCCACCATATTTTGTGTGGTGTCAAAGGACCAAATTTTTATGACACCTATGCACTTTCTATGGACTAGTTTTAAATCACAAGCATTATCATGGTGCACATGTTTTCCTCAATGCCACCCTTATATGTGGCATTCATGGCGACTTTGCTCAATGATCTTGCCATGCCCTTTCACACTTATCAGCAAGGATTGGCTATCTTTGTAACATTGGTGCAGGTTGCTTCAATTGTGTATCGCGTATACTTTCATCTTGATGGAGGTAATTCTCTTATTTTGGATAATTGTTGGGGAGATCACCTTGTTATTTCCCCTTGCTCATGATCTTCCAATCACTACTTTCACTTGGTCATTACATGGTGGGTTCAAGTCTTATTATTAGTTGTTTGTGTCCTTCAACACGTGGTGGTATACTTTTCTAGTGTTGTGCCTTGATATCACTCACATTTTCACTTGTACCTAGGTACAACCTGTTACCATGCAAAATAGCATGTCTGATTAAAGTCCCTAAGATGCATACTAGTTGAGGGAACCAAGAAAAAAGGCCAATGTCACCGCATCGATCCCCTTCTCACTTAAGGTTGGCTCTTCTCCAACTCAAGGGTTTCTTCTGTAAGGTAGGGTTTCACTAGGGCAAAGGCAATGAGGAACAAGGTGGTTTGAATGGGTTGCCCTAGCAAAGATTATTTTTGCAGTATAGGATTCTATTATAGGTGATGGGAGGATAAGGAACCCACTCCAAGGACCAGTGCCAATCCAACAAAGGGCAGTTGGAATCAATGGATCGCTAACTTAGAGGGCCTTGCTTCAAAGATCATCCAAGAAATAAGAGTACTCTGTTGAGATTTGTATCTCGGGATGTCCTTCATGCACTCATGCCTTGCATTGACGAACATTATCTAAGTAGGCATGGATGTAGTGTGCGAGAAACACATTACCAGTCAGCATGGCTTTAGTGATGGAAGCAAGCAGAATCTGAGACTTATACCTTTTGCATGCAATATTTTTTAATGCGGTAGTGTTATTTTAATGCAGAAGTTTTTTTGCATGCAACTCAAATTAGGGATTTGGAAACCCTAATCAGTCACTACTATTATTAAAAGGAAGTAGGGGGTAAAAGTAAAGGTACTCAAAATAGTCTTAGGGATTGACGAGCCAGAGAGGTGAGGTGCACTTTTGACAGAGGGGCACATTTCTTAAGGCGAGGATGCACTTTTGTGAGAGAGGGCACATACTGGAAGCTAAGAGATCTGAGAATAGTGAGGCACATTCTTTAGAGATTGATGAGAGGGTGCTTTGAATCATTCAAAGATTGAGTGACAATCAGAGGGCATTTCTATTGAGCAGACAAAGAGCTGTGAGAGAGGGGCACATTCCAGAGAGTGGGAGGTGCATTCTTCTGAGGCTGGGAGAGAAGAGAAAGATAGGGGTGCATCTTTCAAAGACTGAGAGGGGGCACACTTCCCTAGACAGAGATACAAAGTTGATTGCATCAGAGATCAAAGCAGATGGAGGGCGCACTTGCCAGATTGGTCACACGTGTGCCAAAGGGGCACATTAGAGATAGTTCAACTGTTGAAGATTTCACCCAAAGATCCAACACGCCTTCTAAGGCATCAGGTTCTTCTGTGTATTGGATAAAGTTGATTGTAATCTTTCCAATATTTCTTTGGCTCGGATTATAGAAAGCCAAGTTTACTGGTTTTCCCCATTGGGGTTTCCAAGGTAAATCATTGTGTTAATGTGTGTTTGGTTTCGAGTTTCGTTGCGCATGTTAGACAATTAATTGAGTTTATGTATTGTTGCTTATACAATCAGATCTGAAAGTTAATTTACTTCTGTATGTGCATTTGGGATTTGTATTGAAAGTAGTAAATCAGAAAGATAAGCTCAGAGATAAGAAAATTAACATACTCTAGCCAACCCCTTACCTCAATGAATGTAGTGGATGGTTCAACTTGAAATCACAAAGGGAATGAGAGGCTCACTATTTTACTTCTTTCCTTGGGTGTACCCTACACCAAGGGGTTTGAACTTGCACCATCTGAATGAAGGACAATGTAGAGAGGAAACTCCCTTAAATTTAAGATGACAAAGAGATCTAACATAAAGTTCTCACCCTAGATCCGATCCAACTAGATAATAGTATCCCTTCAATGGCCCAAGAAGAAATAACATGGACAATGCTAGCAATATGATCTCCAATATATAAGCAAAATAGCAAGATAGAATGCCACACTTTAACAAGGAAGAAACTTGTTATCACATTTTTAGTCACTGGGAGATACTACCCTTTTTGGCATATCAAATGAAATTCATGAGCCTAGTCCTTACACTTGAGATATTTTGCATCAGAGGATATCAGTGGTGGATGATCTGCATCATCATATGAGCAATTGGATTATGCAAGGGAACAGTAGCAGAGGGGCCACCTTTGTCACTTTGAACCCTCTTCATGACCTTCCTTGTCTTACATTTTTTAGCCATGGTTCAGTCGAGCAAAGCAGTATAGTTGGATCTTATCTTTCCTTGCCATTCAGAGGTAGAAATGTCAGCACAGGTGGATTTCAGTTTGTAGTTACAACTCAGAGCAGGTACATGGTAGAGGTAACTTATGGATTTCATGGTGTTTAGTGGTATTCTGACTATGTTAGACCTTGTAGTGTGTTATGCCTCAAAGTCTCTGTAGCATTCCCAGTCAGGTCTACCAGAGTGAGGGGTTAAAAATTTTGATGTAAAATCCAAGTTGAAGCATAGACTGTTGATTTGGGGCTGAATACCCCTAATCATGTCATGGATGGTCTTCTTGATTCCCACCTCTAGGAGGTGCTCACCCTGTAGGGGTTGGTGCCCTTGGGGGGCTAATGACTTGGATGCATGACCACACTCATTTATTTTCCATGTAAAAGATTATAACACTTTGTCAAGGGATTTGTACCCTATCTAGCACACCTTATTGCTCACTTGGACCTATTTTACCCCTCCTCTGGGTTGTATTACCCACAAATTGCACTTCCTTATTGAAGAATCCTACAAGGATAATGAGGGTGGACATTGAGGGCACACATCTATTGGGGTTAGTTGGGGCATGATCTACTCTTTTTGGCACACCTGACACTTGGTGTAGCCTAATTGCACTTTATTTACTACTTTTATGTCATTTAGAGATATTGTATTGTTATTATGAGTGGTTTAGCCCCCAAAGTTGTGGGTGAGCAAGCCAAATATTATATTTTTCACATTATCTTGTAGGATAATAACTTAAAATTGGGTGAGGCTAGTCTTATATAAATAGCGCCTTCCTCTCATTGTAAAAACAAAACACAATATGGATTCATTATGAGATCTTTTCTATTTCTCTTAGTTTATTGGAGCTCTTGATGCTATGTGCACCTCTCTTGTGATGATCTTTCTTGCTTGAAGGCTAATTTGATGAAGTTCTAGGGTTTCTTTTACACATACTATTGGTTGATGCTAAAGGATGGTTGTAAATACTCAAGCACAAAAGTGACCTAAGGGGCTATCTTGCTCATCTTTGTTAAGTGTTGAGAAGTTAACCTTGCATGAGAAGACCTTCTTTTCATAGGAGCTCTCCATTGTTACTGGGCCTTGGACTTCTTCTCTTGCCCTAATTAGGCTCTTCTACCTAACTCTTGTGGTTGCTAGTTGATGCCCTAATTGCAAGTATAGAAAGCCATTCTAGGAGAGGGACGTTGGTATCAATCTCTCAATGCCCTACAAATCGAGACAAGAATCACATGCCCTATCTTTTCAACAAATCTATCTCTATTTTATCAATTTACATGCCTTTTATTTTACATGCATCTTTAAATATATAAAAATCCTAAAAGTATAATATTGTTGGAAAAACCCTAAAAATCTAAATGAATTCACAACTCCAAAAATATTTGCAATTTGATCATTTTGGTCCACCCATTAAATTCACCCTAGTGGATTTATCCACAAATTTATGAGGGCATCCCACTTTGAACTAGTGCATTGGGAAATGTGAAATTGCTCAAATTAGGGTTTCTACAAGTTTCTTTCAATTCTGATTAAACCATCAAGTGCACCCTAGGCCACTCAAACACCTCCCCTTCATACCACACTTTTCTGAGGTGGTGGCTTGGGAAGTGTGGAACCCTGCCTTGGGATTTGTGAAATGTATTGAAGTGGTGTTATTTGTTGATACTGACTGGTAGATTGAATTACCTCCTATTTATGTGTCTTTATCATACATTGTTGACTCCATATAAGGAAGTGATCTTAGGCATAAGGCTTGTACAAGGATATTTGTAGGAGTGTTATTGTCTGCAAGTGTTCTACCTCCATTAGGGACTCTACCCTTGGTGTAGGAGTTACTTGAAGAAGTTGAGGAGTTAGGTTGTGGTGACAATGGGTCTAACCCCTCTCATATGCTTACCATCACTAGCACATGGCATACTTAGTCTACTTTGAAAGGACTGCTAGTTTGAGCGGTAACATAGTGCATTGGAGATCATGATGTGTTTTTGGTTGATTATCAGTAGGACTAATGCTTGGAGTGATATATGTGCACTAGCTATAGCTTCATATACATGCTTTGTTTTGGGTTAATTCGATGTAATGTGTAGATCAATTTCCTCGCTCGTGGTTTCATGTTTAGCCTTCCCCACATTATCCATCTCATCCATTCGTTATGATATCCCTTGACTTGGACTTGACTGATCAACCTAAGGACGTTCCCCTCAGTGCCCTCTTTGATTGGATGACCTCCATGTTTTCCCCTAGTGTCTTGGATTTGGAGTATGGAGCAAATTTTAAGACTTGTTGGTCTTTCTCGTCTTGTAGCTCAGGATGATTTAGTGCAGTTAGGTAGGCCTAGTCACCGGAAGTGTATCCCTTAGACTCGAAACAAGTGCTCCCATCCTTGAAATTAGTTAGTGGCTAAAGGAGTAGGTACTTATCCTTTGTATGATGTTCTGCCTACTTGCCTGCAAAAAGGAAATACTGTGGAAACTTCGTCGGGGTCATGGACACTCGCTAGCAGCGGAGCTAAGGCCATGTTAGAACTGGGGCCCAGAAGGCTATCTAGGGTCCGTACCTTTAGACACTAGCTAACTAAAGGATTTGCAAAAAAGCAAAAAGTTAAAAAAATGAGAAATCAAATGAAAGTCAAATGAAATGAAATGCAAAGTATGAAATTGTGAAATAAAGAGGGGCTTACTAGAGTCGAAAGGGTGCCTTCTCTAAGCACTTCATCCATTTCCGAGACACCATGCTTCCCTAGTGTTCGTCATTCCAGCAAATGTCACAAAGGCCTCTGAAATCCCCTCTCTACAAAGGTAAATCAAGTCTTCCCTATAGTCAACTTCACTTTGACCAAAACCTATGACTATCATTCATTCCACTTCACCCAAGAGAGGGAGGATTGATCTATAGATTATTACATTGCAATTAATGTGAATAAGAGTATGTATGTAGAACTACTACTTTGGCCAAGCTTATGTTGCATTGAGTTCTGGTCTTGCTTTTGTTGTTGTTGTATTGATCACCACATGTATGGCATAAATTAACGTTTAGTTGTTTACCAATATTGATCATGATGAGAATACTAACTCCTCTTGTAGGCATCAATCTTGATTATGTGTTTATAGTGAGTTTTGGTTATCTTTTGACCATATTTTGACTTTTTGACTTGGTCAAACCTTAGTTTGACTTGGTCAACAAGTCAAGTCAGCAGCGGGATCCCACTACAAGTTATTAGTAACCATATCATTGCCATTGGAGGCCAATTGGACCCCTCCAAGTATCAGTTGTTGAAGAAAAGGCTTAATTCATCATTTTTATAAAGGATGCCGAGAAGAATTAAGCCTGAGTTTATTAAAATATTTGAAGTTAGCTTCGCAGAGATCATGGTAGATTGGTCGGGGGCATATAAGTAGTGGATCCTATTGTTTTTGAGGTCTCCTGATCCATCGGTGCAATCAGATCAACATTCCAGGCAAGGAAAAAAACATATTTGGGCAAATTGAAGACTTATTATGGTTTCCAGCTAATTAATTAAAAATTAAAAAATGACCAAGGTTTGAGATGTATGATTTGGGACTAATGAATGGAAAAAGGTGACTTAGATTATTATGTTATGACCGCCTAGATGATTTTGGACCACTTTTCTTAGCACTTTCATATGTTATCACTTCACATGCTTTATTTTCCCCATGGGGGGGGGGGGGGGCTTTGTCTTGGGGGGGTGATTTCCTCACTTGATGACTTATATATTGAGCTAGATGTTGATGTAAAAGTGGATTATTATTCCCTAGGGGTGAATTGAGCCCCCTAGGATGTTATTGGATGTATCTCACATGTGTATCTGTCATTTAGATCATGGGCATAGGAGGTAATTCACCCCCCTCACCTAGGTTTGTCATGTCCAGCTTGTAAAGAAATTAAAAAGATGGGATTAGATTCCCAATGTTGATCATTGTATTATATCTTTTAATCTCAGCCATCCCCATAAGGATTGGTTAGGAATTTTGCTCCTCTCTTAGCTATGAAATAAAAAAAGCTCCTCATTTGTAACGGACTCTTGGCTCTTCATGGAATAATATCAAAAACCTTTTTGTGGTGCATTTCTCTTGTGATTGGGATGATGGATCGATTTTATGTCTTACTGATCCTCTTCTACCACTAGATCGAGCTTATCCCTCGACTTGGATTTTTTTCATGGTGATTTGTCTTACAGGGAAAAAGGAGGGCGATTTCTCCAAGTACGACTTGGTTGGACAAGTTGGTCGTTTGGGCGACTTGTTCTTTGACAGGGGGTTTCATTTGTGAATGAGATCTATTTGCTATTTCCATTTATCTCTTGCTATATTCCTCTTGTCTCCTATGCTTTCCATTCAATTTGCAAAGTAGAAGTTTATCTTTTAGTTATTGTGGAAACTTCTCTAATTGTTTTCTTGTTGTTCTGCAGGTTGGATCTCACTAGATCTATAATAGCAACTTGGTTGGAGAAGAAGACAAGATCTATTTGGGGACATTAGGCAAAGAAGACGAACTCTATCCATTTCTCCAGATCAAGGTAAGTACCCAAATCATTTTGATATCAAACCCTTGAAGACCATTTGTCAATAAGAAAATTAATTTACATCTTTAAAAAAATTTGTGATCGCATGATTGGTTATTTGGGTATTTGGCCACTTGGGTATTTTTCGTATTGCAGTTTCGGGAAAACCTATAGCCTAGGCGTCATCATTTGGACCCCATTAACCTTGGAAAACAAGACACTGGTCTCTACCCTATTCGCCCTAGGTGGTTTTCTACTCATCTTGCTTGGCATGTGTGACGTCTTGCTACTGTCAATTGTGCTGAGTGACATCTAGTGTGTAGCAAGCAAATCTCAGTGCCAGGGTTTAGTTTAAACTCAAATCCATCTCTTGCCTTTGTTAACTTCCAAATAATTTGATCATTTCATCAAGGGTAACGATTTGGATCCATTTTTCCCTAGCACTACCTTCCTAGATCTCCTAAACTAACACATTATTGAGTAATTCCTTAAATTGAATTGCATTTGAATCACTTAGCTAAACCCATAATCAATCCACCTAAACATAGCTCAATAGTCATTCCTTTGAGTCTAGGAAGAATCCCTCAGGGTACTCCTCATTTTCAATTGCCATAACCTTTACAAGTACCCTATAGCCTAAAAGGTGTTGGGCATTTAACCTCGACTCGAGACACCTCTCGTGGCTAGATTAGTTCACTTTGTGTGGATTAAGAAGCCTAAAAAGAGAAGAAGCCTATCTGGTGTGACAACCAAAACATATCTACGGGGTAGGATTCTTGAAGTATCACGTTCTTGTTGATTGTTCGTCTCTGCCATCCTGGATAGGATCATTTTACAAAGGTCACAATAGAAATTGTGATAAGAAAACCCTTAGACAAATTTAATCCAAGAAAGATATGTTAATTAAGCTTCAAAAGAGAGAGAAATCCAAAGATCCAACGATGAGTTCAAATGAGGAAGAGGCTCTCTTTATATAAGAGAGTAGCCTAACTTCCTTTACAAATAAATACTCATTTTCTCCTAGATCTAGCCTAGGGTAGAGTAAAATATTACAAAAAAATAAAAATCCACTAATCCAACTAGCTCCTAACAAAATACATTAAAAGTGGTGGTCAATGCAACTTGTACATTACAAGAGATACATAATGTACCAAAGAAAGGGGGCTCCTCCACCAAGCAAGGGAACAAATGATAAGTGATTATGTTGTGCAGCCTCCAAAGGCCTCTTCCAAGGAAAACTCTTCCAATAAGCAATGTCCACAAGGAAACTAAGCCAACCAAATGTGTCCACATACTAGCCTCCAAAGGTTTCGTCAAAGAAACTTCTCCAACAAGAAATGTCCAACAAAGCCCCCACAAAAAAATAGAAGGGAGCTTCCAAAGAATGTTCACCAAGCACCCTCTTTAGGCCAATTGGTGTCCACAAGACAACCAATCACACCTTAGCTGACATCCAAGTGGGAAGATGTCCTCACTAAGGCAATGGATACGTCCCCACAAAGCAAGCAGCATACTCCAAGTTGGACGTTCCAATCCAATGTGGTCTCCATGAAGCAACGACTCTTATCCTAAGGAGTATAAGATCCAAGAGAAACAAGGCACCTCCTCTAAATGAAAGGTCTTCTGAGGTAGCACTCTCAAAGGGAATCTAAGACCTCTTCCCACTCCAAACGATTTGCTCAAAGGTGAATGATAGACCCCTTAATAAACACCCAATCAAGCTAAACATTATCTTCCAAAGTGGTGGTGTTGTTATTGTTCAACAATACTCCTATAATTGTACCTACAGCCAGCATTATAGTGTTTCAGACTGTGGAGTGTGTTACAGCTGGATTTAGCACTTGAGTAGAGAAGTCTCAATCCACTAGTGCTACCAAAGGAAACTTTGAAAAGCAGCACCACTGTCACTACGGTGCTAATTTCTTACTTTTTGTCCAGCTCTCAAAGGCCAAGGGAGGCTTCCCTATAGGTTAGATTAGATCTAATTTGAAGAGAGCTAAGGGAATTGTGGTCAACTTGATTATGATGTATGTGTTCTGTTATTTAGTTGATTTCTCAAATAAGCATTCAACCATTCAAGATGTGAAATATTCAATAGATTAAACACTAGAAACTTCTCATGGGTATGAAATAACATGAACTATGACTATTTACCATAACGCATTAAAGGCCATTAACATTATTATACATTCATTGATCGATCACAAAGAAAAGTAAACTCGTGAGAAAGATAAAGTTCCGTAAATTATTTTTCACTTAGTTAATGATTGTGTGATTTATGAATTGTAATTAATCATCCATCAAATGAAGACTTCCAGAATTACCACAAAAATGACTTAGCCAATGTAAGATAAACAATTAACCACCATCAACCAAGTAAACTTTAGATGCTCCTGCTATGATGTATTATTAATTATACAAGCAGATTGCAGAAAATTCAAAATTTTAGAATCATACCCACTTAGTCAAAACCAAGACTGATATAAATGACATAGATATTAACCATACTCAAATTATTCCAGAATTTATTAGTTCACTATTTAGACAATGTATCAAGAGAATATGTAGTGTTCAATCAGCATATATGATATACCAAACATGAAATCCTAGTTTATCTTGGTGTTCATAGATTACTTAAAATGATAGAAAACAAAAACAATTTCAAGCGAAAATTGCACTTAGATCAATAAGCTAATGTGTTTGAGAGGTTAGAATGGATTATTAACCAGTATGCAAATTTCAGAATTAATAAGCCACTGTCCTAAAGCATTTCTAGCCCACAATACAACAAGAAAAACTTGAAATTTTCAGATTTTTATCTAGAAATTAATTGCAGAAATTTTCTAGCTCAGAAATCTGAAAATATGTGTTAGATATGGCCCTAAAATGATTTCCAAAATTAAGTTACTTGCTGTTATAATTTCCATAAATTAAAAATCAACAAATTTAGCCATAAAACACTACTGAAAGATAGCAAAAATGTTAAGAATTAATGCCCATAAAGTTCTAGCAGACTAATATAGCACAAAACCCTTGAAAATAGATAAGCAATGATGTATTTTAGGGCTGATTTTTCAGAAACTGAAATGCAGAAAGTTAGACGAGGAACCAAAAATAAAACTAAGCTACTTTAACCCAAAGAAATTTGCTAAAAATTAATCTAAATTTTTCAGAAAGTTTTTTTTTTTAATTTTTGGGGTTAGATCTACCCTAGAAATTACTCTAATCTACTCTAGAAAGCAGAGTCAAATATTTTTTTGGATTTTTGGAATAAATCTACCTAGATCTACCCTAAGAAAACAAGGAAAATGAGATTTTGATGGTTCTATATGGCTGAAGAATTTGGAGAAAAGACTAGTACCTTCAAACCCTTGGGCTATGGGGTCTTGGGATCAAATCCTCCAAGTGGCCTTCTATTTAAATGTTTGGTTGGAATCACTGCACAACACAAGAGCATTCCTATCTCAAACCATTGGAGCTTCATGAAAACCCTCATCAAGGAAGAGCGGTCATTACTACACACTTTCAACTCATGCCCTAGCTTGTCCCTAGTTTATGCCACCAATTTTGCAGCCCCTACAAAGTAGTCAAACTACAAACCAACAACAAAACTAAATTACAAAATGATAAAATCATTGCATTGCAGCAATCATGTTACCTCAACAAGAAGATCACCAAGTTGTGCCAACCATAAAAGAAGACCAAGAGACAAAACCTTTGGATGCAAAATGATAGTATTTCTCTCCAATGCTCAACAACAATGAGAATGAGAGGTGATCTCTCTTATATAGGAGAAAATATCAACCTTCTCTACAATAAAATAATAATAATGTCCAAAACCCTAGATCCAATCTAGGGATCCTCTAGAAGACATAAAATAATCCATAAATCTTCAAAGAGAGAGGGTGCCTCATCAAAATATGGTCAAAGTGTGAGGAATAGTCCAAAAGATGGCCCAAGAGAAGGGGCGCTTCAAGAAGGAGGGTCAAGTACCTCACATGTGTGGCATACAAGAGCCCCAAATTGGAACGTCATCATCCAACAAGGGTCCAAGTGTGCAACGACCCCCTCAAATAAGGTAGCGCTAGCCTCCAAGTAGGTGAAAAAAGGGCCAAACACAAGGAAAAAGGTGGAACGCCCTCCTCAAATGGCCCAACAACTCCTCCACATGATGTAAAGAAGGGGGCGGCTCCATCATGAAGTCCAAAGTTCCAAACGACCCTCTAGAATCATCCAAACATCATCTCAAACACCCAAAATTTGAAATGGTAGCCTCACACGTGTGAGAGGAGGGGTCTAGGAGTCTCGCAACCCTCCCACATGTTACATACATAGCCATCAATGTGTCTAGGAGAGGGATGTCCCCTCATGTGTGCCAAGAGACACAACATGAACATGATCTCAAGTGTAGTGCTTCATCCAAGTGTGTCTAATAATCATCAAACACACCAATAAAGTCATAGCATGTATATAAATAATACCTCTCTAGTGGAACTCCCAACACTCCATAGCCTCTCAAGCCGAAACTACCGTAACCAAAATGAATCTCCTTTGCACAAAACCTATCTACTCCTGACGCACCACGTGCTTTTTTCACTTCTCTTACCCTTAGTGCCAAAGCCTTGGCCATAATCTTGTATGCTACCGAGAGGAGATGGGATGCCAACCGCCAATGGAATCATGTCCATTCTTGGGGATTAGTTTAATCATCCCCTGATTAACTGTCTATGAGAGGTAGCCTGAAAAGTCCTCCCCAATACAGTCCCACATGGACTTATAAAACTCACACGGCAGACCATCCAACCCAAGATATTTGCCATTTTTTATAGACATGAGAGCTGCATGTATCTCTTCTTGCGTCAAGCTCTAATGTGTCTGTCGCCAGACAAAACTTTGTGGGGGACCACTCCGCAACAAGCATCATGACCAAGCAACATAGAACAAGGAATAAGGTGAAAAGATACCCCAAATATCAGCCACATCCTCAGCAAGGGAGCCATCGTTCTCCGTTGCAGCCTTCCTTTCCAAGAGGTGAAAACTTTGACCCCTCGTCTCCCT
Organism: Larix kaempferi; assembly: GCA_027924585.1. Classification (NCBI taxonomy): domain Eukaryota; kingdom Viridiplantae; phylum Streptophyta; class Pinopsida; order Pinales; family Pinaceae; genus Larix; species Larix kaempferi. Next base: position 5,425,128 of record BSBM01000541.1, on the reverse strand, counting down.
CCTGAATGCATTAAGTAACAAAGATCGCACTGACATACCCTGTGGTTTAATCTTTATTTAGCCTTCAATCATTTTTCATCATGCTACGTACTTGGCTTTATAACTCAGAGATCAAGATCCTTCTTCACCTGGAAATCTGGTAATCAGTTTCCTGCAATTTCTATAATAACATGTCCTCCAGTTTTGGTAAAATGCATCCTTAGCACTTTTGGTGACAACACAAACTGCAGTTTTGATAACAAAGTAGGATGCAATAGTAACTACTGTTCACATTTTATGCTCAGAGATTCCTAAGAAATCCTTATACCAGTACTTTACACTCAGAGCTAAATATAGAAATCTTATCCCTAGATCTTCACACTTCTTGCTTTTTCTTTCAATGCCCACTGCTACCTATTTTTGTCACGATTCACGTTTTCATACTATCATCAAGGTTTGTGCCATACTCAGAGTGCTTTCTTGTCTCAGCATAACTCCCACCCATTCGTTGCATGCAATCCTCAGAGCATCACATCATCCTCATGCATTAATTTGTTGCCTGCAATCTCCAGATATCCAATACCTATTTTTGCACATAGTTTCTTAAATCATCTGCCATGCCACATTTTTAGAACCACAATCATAGCGCACTTCCAAGCTCCATCTAAACGCTTGCACAGAGCAATAGACCTAAAGCATCAACACCTCAACCTCAGGTTATTGATTCATATATCTGTTATCATTGGGCTTCATTCTTTATTAAAAGATGATCTTCTTATGCAAACAGAATACCCAACGATTCGTTGCCTCAGAGCTCAGCTTTATTCATCCACACACTTCTCGCTAACAAATGTGGTGAACACACTTATATTTATAGGCTTATCTTTGTGTTTTGAGCGTCGAGTTGTTTAATTGAATCAGCCGACTTGTTAATTATCTCATGGAGCTTTGTCTTGCTGGGACGACTTGTTCATGGGGCTTTTGGATTGACTAGGCCAACTTGTTCATTGATAATGTAAAGCCAGAAATGGGTATGCTATCAATGAGAATGGATTTCATCACTGTAGGCATGAAATCATGATCGCACATATTATTTCGTTTGTACCCTTGTCATTGCAGAGGCATAGCACGTTAGACCACAATGAAACACTCTTAGACAACTCTACAGGAATTTCGGTAATCACTGTCTGCACATCCAGTAATTACAGGAAATTTGTTGTCTGCACATCCGGTAACCGTTGGTTACAGAAATCTGTGGTTTCAGTAGTTATTGAATTATGAGAATCCGTGGTTCTAGTAGTCATTGTCTGCACATCCAGTAATCGCGCTGGTTACAGGAAATTCCAGTAATCATTGTCTGTGATTCATGTGATTCTAGTAGTCATTGTTTACAACCAAATGCCTTTGCAACTACATAGAAAGCATCTCTTCCACACTCATTTCACTTGGTGATCATCAATCTTTAGCTATTGACATCAATGACAAATGATCTATCCAACAAACTCCCCCCTTTGTCATTGATGACAACCCTTCATACTTTTTAAAGGATTTGCATTGATGCTCCCCCTGCCTGTCTGCTCCCCCTATCTGTAGGGTTGTGTATTTCCCTTGTCTCAGCTTCTCAGCTCTCCCCCTAATTGCTCTTTCACCCCCTTTGACATCAAGGACAAAGGAGTGCTCCGCCTGAGCTGATGCATCTATTCAGTGACTGTATAAATACCTTATCAATATGTTATTCTTGTCAAGTGGAACAACAGCTATCTTTGGTTTGTACTAGACTTTACAGTTTACCTCATAAAAAAAAATGGATTGATGATTGCACTCGTACCAACTCCAGTCTTTCCAAGTACAATGATGGTATAGGTGAAATCAAGGCCCTCCTGACCAGCTTCATCTTGTTGCTCTGTCAAAGATGAAAACTCCAGTTCTGCTAGAACTCATCCTTCCACTTATTTTTACAAGTTCGTCGTTTTCTAACATCTCTTCAATTTCTTCATCATGCTCTTGAATACCCTTGTTTCATCTTCCATGTCTGTCACATGCTCTCCACAAGCAGTCTTACCATTACATTCTTCTTGCATCATCTCTATAGAGCTCAAGCAGTCTTTCATTCTTTTTTTGTGTATCCTGTAATTTCATTCAGCATTCATAGCACTTGTTCCATCTAGCCAATTATTTGTGGAATCAACCTTTGCCACCTCTACCATTGAAACCACACATACAATGCTATAAGGCTGCCTCAAGTCTACTGGTATAAATACTGCTTGCTGTGTTAAAAACTTAAATTTAATAAGGCTGCCATCTTATTCTTCAACACTGCCACAATAAAGTCCATACACTATCATATAATCTACAGGACAACTGAAATCGCTTATGGGAACCTCATATGACAGAGACTTATCTAGGAATGTTCACTATTCAGATAATAGTATATAGATCTGTTATTGCCTCTCATGTATAGTGGTCCATACAATCTTAGACTTTGCAAATTAACTCATCATTTGTCATTTTCAATTTTCATTCCTCGCTGTGATATAAATGGTACTGTCCACAGTAAATGACCTGTTGCTTCAAAAGAGTTTTAATGGTGCCATGATCATAGAAACAATTCATTACTGTTGTTATGTCATCCACAACTTTCCCAAGTACCAACACTGTGAAGAAAGTGATGATTCAAACTCAGATGAGTTATTGTTATCGATATTGTCATGAAAATTTTTGGCAAGAGACACCACCACACTCTTGGCTACTCCACTAAGCAACCCTGTATCATCACATTGTCGATTGTGCATTACCAATACTTTCACAAGAGTCGCATAGAATGATCGCATTGCAGATGCAACCTTGTTCATAATTTCAAAATCAAGCAGATCAGACTTCCTTTTGGAAACCTGGGCTTGAGATGTTTCACATGTACTTACAGAACCTTCAAAGTTAACCTTTGATCCATCTCTGTATCTGTTCTATCATTTACATCAAGCACCAACTCTGACATTCTATGCACTTTTACAAATGCAATATCTTCATGTGTAGTTACTCTGGCATACTCACTTCTTTCATCTAAAAGGAGTCTAAACCTTCTCTCATTTCTGTCTTTTGAAAATTCTCAAGAAACTTCTCTTTGACATGCTTCACTACAGGGCTTGACACCCACTGGCTTTCTATCTATCCCAAAACATCCATCACTTCATATTTCAGTCCTCCTTCCATGCCCTCAAAAACACATAACTCTATCATAAACTCTTTAAACGCATGGTACAAGAATGTTGCTTTGAAAATGTCTCTAAGCTGCTGTTATAGACAGTAAGTTAGTAACCTTTTGCTCCAGGATGGGGCTGGGTAAGATGTTATAAGGTTAGATTTCCATAAATAATGTTTCCAAACCTGTTGTCTCCAAGCTGCTATACACTTGCTCAGATTCTTATCCGTCCATCTGTTATATCTTAATTACAAGATAAGCATACCTCTAAACTCCTACTTGTTGACAACTGATCATTATTCAGGCTACCTCTGCTACAAGTATCCAACACTGATCCTTTTATTCAATTGTTTTTATTGAACAAACCTTCCACTCCAAAGTCATGACATTGGTCTTCTGAATAGCATGAAGCCTTGGTTTTAACTTTATTATAATTGTTTCTGCCTCCACATCCCTTTCTGTCAAGGACAAATCAGGTGACTTCTCTCATCCAAAAGAGTACTGTTAACTCAAATTTTCATCGTCACAAGGAAATGTCCCAATCTTATTTTTTCCAAAAATGGGATGTACATGTTTCAAGGAAAAATCAAAACAGGGAATCTCCCCGCCATTTTCATCTAGCTCATGGCAAGGAGATTCCCTTGAAGAAACAGACAGTTTCTTCTGTCCTTCTTTCTTGCTTTCGCTTCCTTCTCCACACTTTTGTGGATTTGTTCTTTTGTTTTGCAAAGGTATCCCTGTCTTGTTTGGAAAATCCTGCAACGCCACTTCTACATAACCTTGTTATGCCCATAATTGTTACATTTATAACACTCAACATTGTACCCAATCAAGGCCGCGAAAGGATTATGATTTCTTTTTGATGATTCACAAGAGTTTTCTTTCTTGTTTCTCACATAAACATTTCTAACTCAAACTCTACAGTTCACTGCCTTATGACCAAAATGATTACAGGAAAAACAGTAACCAGAGAATAAACTTTGATACCTGGTTGTGTAAGGCTGCTTTGAAGGAAATGATTTTTTGATGTTGTTGTTGTTGTTAGTCTTCTCTTGGACATTAGATTCTTCTTTTCTGTTGTCTTCTCCTTCGATATGGCTCTTGAAAGCATCAACATAACTCTTGGGGTCGTTAATCACTTGTTCTGAAGAACTTGAGTCATAGCTAAGACCTGTCTTATCAAACGGTGATCTTTGATTGTTGAGAATGTTGTCTAAGAGCATTGAACTCTTCTCAAACTTCAAACTTTTGTCCAATTGAGCAGTCATTTTTTCAATTTCCTTCCTTAAGGTAACACTTTCACATTCCAACCTTTCACAATCTTCTTCCTTGTTTTTTCGTTGACCTCTAATTTCTTCTTCAATTCTTTTCTGCTCTTCTAATTGAGCTTTTAGACTAAAAATTATCTTTTCCTTTTCTTCAAGGCTTTATGACAGTTGCTCCTTTAGCACCAGGTTCTCTCTTCTAAGTTTCTTGATTTCATCTAGAGCGCAAATCATTTCTCCTTCAAGATCACCTTCCTCATCTGTTTTAGACTTTTCTTCATTTTCTAAAAGTGACCTTTCCTTTTGATTATCTTCATATTCTTGATTAAGTGGCTTTGTTTCCATGGTTATGAAAAGAGATTCTTCTTCATCATCAATATCCTCCCTTTCTGCATATGAACACTCTGCAGCAAAATGTCCTATTCTACCACAATTATAGCATTTGGAGCGTAGCTTACCTTTGTATTTGCCAAGTGCTCCTTTTAGATTTTGCACAGCTTGTGCTTCTTCTGTCTCAGATCATAGCTGGAACAATCATCGGATCTCTCTTCATAAATATTTTGTAGCTTGTCCCAAATCTGTTTGGCTGATGTACACTTCTTTACCTTGTCAATTACAAAATCCGGTAAGCCACTCAAGATGGCATCCTTTGCTTTTGTATTGTTTTCACTTGACTCCTTTGCAATTGCGTATGTTAGTGGAGTTTTTGACACTGTGTAACCAGTGATAAGTTGATAACTGAGTGCCAGACAACATACCCTACTGCCATCGGATATGTCTTCATTCTTATACTCCAGAATGTATAGTTTGTCCCATTGAACAAAGGAGCTCTGTCAGTGCAGAGATCAAATTCCTCACAAGCCATATGTGCATGAGATCTTCCTTCCAGTGGTTAAGTTGTTTGAAGGATCCCACTCTGATACCAATTGTTGGAACATACACTTATACTGAGAGGGGGGGTGAATAAGTATAAGACTATTTTTTGTGTTTCATTTATCCTTTCATTACTTTATCAATCATGAGCAATGAACAAGCAATATACACAATACACAGTACAAAAAGATTTAACATGGAAATCTAAATGGGAGAAAGCCACGGAAACTTTCCTTAATAGATGTGTAGGAAGTAGGAACCAACCAATTGATTACAAGTGTTTGCAAGCTTCAACTTGCAGGAGACACCAATCTCCTAAGCTTCACAGGCACCAACCTGTTGGAGGCACCAATTCCCAAGCTTTACAGGCACCGACCTGTTGGAGACACCTATCCCCTGAAGTTGATTTGCATGCACAGATCTACAGGAGACACCAATCCCCTCCGTGAACTACAACTCACAGTCTTCATGATTCCGCACATGAAGACACCAATCTACATAATCTTTGTTTTAAATTTGCTTAGAATTTGGATCAGCCTGTAACAAACTTTACTCCTCTGTCACTCGTTTAGTGCTCTTGAAACCCTCTTCTCATCAATCTAATCGTTGTTACTTTATGTGCATGCACCCAGTGAAGAGACACATTCCACTACAAGTTCAAAGCCAAATTGTTGTTGTAGCTACCTCAAGATCTGGGCCAAAAGTATGCTAGATGAAGCCTTAAGAAACTGACCCAAGACTGCTCACAACCTGCATTGAGTAATACAATTAGAGATAGCACTGACATACCTTGTGGTTTGATCTTTATTTAGCCTTCAATCATTTGTCATCATGCTACGTACTCGGTTCTATAACTCAGAGATCAATATACGTACGTCATTGCTAAGACATAGCATGTTAGATCACAACGAAACGCTTTTAGACAACTCTCCAAGAATTCCGGTAATCACTCTGCATATCTGGTAATTACAGGAAATTCATTGTCTGCACATTCGATAATCGTTGGTTACAGGAATCTGTGGTTCCGGTAGTCATCGAATTACGAGAATATGTGCTTCCGGCAATCATTGTCTACACATCCGATAATCGCACTGGTTACAGGAAATTCCAGTAATCATTGTTTGTGATTGCTGTGGTTCTGGTAGTTGCTGTTTACAACCAAATGCCTTTGCAATTACATAGAAAGCATCTCTTCCACACTCATTTCACTTGGTGATCAACAATCTTTAGCTATTGACATCAATGACAACTGATCTATCCAACTGGAAGGATCCCCAAACCTTCATCATGAGGGGAACAAGGAGAAGCATCAACTATACCTTCATCAACCATGTCTTCAATATCCTTTTCAACGGGCAATGGTTCTTCAATAAGAGCTTCTTCATCCAAATTTTCTCCTTCTTAGACTTCTTTGACAAAATCCTCAAACAAAGGTTCTTCAACAATGGCTTCTTTGACAATATCTTCATCCACAAGCAATGGGCTAAAAGTGTCTTCTTTAATGAAACGACCAACAAGATCCTCCATGAGACTAGGATCCCATCTCTCACAAAAACCATGAGAAATTCTTTGAGCAAATGAATTCCTTTGTTAGGAATCCCATCATACCAATTTTCTACATCAACGTTCCACAAATCAAGAGACACCTGGAACATATTCATCTTAACATCTTCATGGACCACATTTAATCTTCAAAGAGCTTTCATAAATGAAGCAATATGCACAGCAACTGAATCATCGAGTACATGGAATTTCGGTATGCATTTCTCCCAACCATCACCATGGAATTGATTAGGACATCTCGAGATCCTCAAGAAATCCAATGGATCAAACCAAATATGCATCCATGGATCATTAAGAAAATCCATATCATCTTTTTATCAATGCCAAAATGTGTGGAGTTGCCAAGATGAGTTTTACTCCTCAACTGATGGATGTGCTCACCTTTACACCCAACAATGTTGTCAATAACTGAGGGCTTTGTCTTTAAGTGCACCCTTTAGTTGCATTTTCTTCAAGGGAGTCGCTAAATAAGACCTACCTAGTTAGTGCTCAACAATGATCTTACCAAAGTACAAAAACAAAAACATACCTCAACTTCCCGGAGCCAAAAATGTTATCGCTTGTTGGGCTGTTTGGAAATTAATGAATTTGACCAAGGAACACCTCGTGAATGGACTGTCATCAAATGTCCTATTGGGTCCTCAGAAATGGCACCAGAAAATGTTAGTGCTTGTTGAGTTTGGATTTTCCAGGAACAAGGACTTTGTCCCGGCAATGGCGCCAAAAAATGTTACCACTCAAAATAGCACCCTAATGAAAGCCCTGAATCGCGGTGCTATGAGGGTAAGCACAAAAGTAAATGCACCCAATGTCACCACAGCGCAACTCCTTACGCTTCAAGCCAGCTCCTAGAGACCAAGGGGGGGTCCCTAATGTATATGAAGCAGTGTTATCAAAACCGGTCCGGTTTTGGCAAAACCACCCAGTCTGACTGGGTTACAATCCCAAGCAGTATGAATCGGAGCACTAAACCGGAAATGGTCAGTTCCATACGGATTTGAGCAGGAACCGGCCTATTCCATACAGAACCAACCTTCCTGCTCAAAACCGGTCGAATCCGTACAAGTCGTACAGGGGTGCTCTTTTTTCAAATTTTGTTTACTTTCTTTTTAAAAAATAAAAAATTTAGGTAGGCAGCGGGGGGGAACTAACCCTAGGTGCTTTCTAATGCTATATAAAGAAGCTAGAGGCCTCTATTTGTTTCACACTAATCAAGCCAACCTTGGACTCCCTATTCTCAGTCTACTTTCGTAGAGGACATAAATGCCAATGGTGACTCTGACTTTGGGCATGAGGATTAAGATGACCACCCAGTCTGACCGGTTTACAATCCCAAGCAGTCTGAATCGGAGCACTAAACCGGAAAAGGTCGGTTCCGTACAGATTTGAGCAGGAACCGGCCCATTCCGTACAGAACTGACCTTCCTGCTCAAAACCGGTCGAATCCGTACAAGTCATACATGGGTGCTCTTTTTTCAAATTTTGTTTACCTTCTCTTAAAAAAACAAAAAAATTAGGTAAGCAGCATGGGGGAACTAACCCTAGGTGCTTTCTTATGCTATATAAAGAAGCTAGAGGCCTCTATTTGTCTCACACTAATCAAGCCAGCTTTGGACTCCCTATTCTCAGTCTACTTTCGTAGAGGACATAAATGCCAATGGTGACTCTAACTCTGGGCATGAGGATTAAGATGATTTTGTTATATGATTAGATTGTAAGTCTAGACTCTAGAGTTTTGACTATAGTTATATGCTTATATTTTGATTGTAGAGACCATTTATAGCCTTTTTATTGATGTACTTTAGTTCAGAATCTTTGGATATGGATTGCACTCGATGCTATTTTGGTTTTATGCACCCTTGGTATATACATGAGAAGCTTTGCATATTTGTGAATAATGGTTTGAATTCTGATTGATGCACACGAATAATATTTTTTTTTAATTTTGAATATTTTATGTATAATTTGGTCGACTGGTTTTGTGGTCCGGTTTTTGTCCGGTTCCGGTTCCCTGGGTTGGCCAGTTCAATGACCAATCCAGTTCTGATAACTATGATGTGAAGTAGATCTGCAAAGCAATTGGACAAAGCACAAATACCTCACAAGCAACCTCTTAACCAAGATCAATGCCTCATGGAGTCAAAGCAATGAATAGTAAATACAAGTACTTTCAAGAGGATAGAAGTTAGAATAATAAATGCACCCTGTTACCACCCATTCTTTATGGGTGTCCACTCACGAGGAAAAGCAATTCTAGATGGCTGTACTGGACTCCTACAGCCTTGGCAAAGATGTTCTGGGCAATACCTACAGTATTAAAGATGGTCATACACCAGGCCTGGGCATTATCTTGCTTCCTGTAGCAGTAAAACCCAGCAAACATGAAAGAAGGATAGTCATCCACAACCACCCAGCAGTAAGGTATTATTATTATCCAGCAGTAGAAGAAATCAGCAGAAGGTGTTTGTTGTTGAATCTGGAGTTATTTTCAGCGCTGCTTTAAGGACATACTATCCCTGCAGCAGCATCCTAGAATCCATTTCCTGTGTGGTTGAGAGGTCACTATTCCTGTAGCAGTCGCCCTCACCAGTAATCCCTTTAGGAGATATCAGCTCGGAGAAGAGCTTCTACATTGGCACATATCAGACAGCCGTTGCCTTGGCACATATTAGTTTGTGGCCCAGATTTCGGAGCGTACCTCTGCCAGCCTCCTCTTACCACATTCTTGTAGCATTCACGTCACCTACTGCAACCTCAAAGACCTGTAAACAATGCCTAGTTTCAACATGATGGGAGCAGCCTGCCTCTTATATTTCAACTACAGCTCTCAGCATCAGTGCACTGTACTATATTTGGAAGACGTTAGCCCAGTATTTGTGAGATCTCTAGCCAGTACGGGAGAGTTATTTGTATCAATGAATAATTGCTAGACACATTCGAAGTTGATTATGTTGTGGACATCCCATGGAGCTGAGGTCTACACAACAAACTGCAGCACTGGAAGAATATATGAAAGAGGAATTTATGGAGGGTTTGGACTGCTCTAAAGATGAGCCGTGCTGGGGATCTCCTCACCAAAATATATCAGGCCGCAGTTCCCCATTTCATGCACAGACTGCGAGAGGGTAAACACATGGAACCGTTGGTTATGGGTCGATCCCCTTGCTGATTGGTTGTCCCTTATTTTTATTGACGTAGCATTTTCTATTGCTGGAATTGAGCAGTATGTTGAACTTTAGCACCTCTATATTATGTTTTGAGTGAATGTCATTCATTTGGTGAGTGGATGTTAATTTGGAGAAAGAAACAACCTTCCTCTTTGATTTGTATTGTGGAGCGTTTGCACTCCCACATTGTACTCATACTGGACGTATCCTTTAGTCCCATTGACCTACTTTTGTGGTGATTCATTGGACATTACCAAAATTATCTTATCTTATCTTATCTTATCTTGTGGGCAACCCTTTGAGGAATCGACCCTTCCTTTTTGTTGGTGGCTTGTTTGACTTGTTACATATGTGGGCGTTCCTTTTGTTTGAAGGGCTTGGAGTCTTGGACAATATGTGGAGTTGGTTGGGCTGAGGAATCCCGTCTTGGAGAAGCTTGGAGTTCGTCTCTTGGACATTGCTTGGAGCATATTCTTTGGAGGGGCCTTTGGAGGCCATGTGGCATCATCAACAACCACGTGTTCTTTGCTTGATAGAGATTTCCCCCTCATTAAGGGGCCCCATGTATCTTATCATTGTACAAGTGGCATTGACCCTAAGTTGCACGAAACGTGGAAACGTGTACAAGTTTCAGAAACGAGAACGCTTGGAAACGTGACCCCCCCAAAATGGCTACGTCGGGGGATACGCGATATATATATATATATTGAATAACACCTTATCTCACAAAGAAATAAGAGTGAGAGGTTAATTTGTAAGTAGGTTTAGAAATGATTTCGAGGTAAATTTGTTTTCATTTTCCATAAACTAGGGTTGTTTTAGATTTCCTATGGGTCCCAAGTCGCTCATGGACCCTTGGAGGTTTTCCAGAAGTTTCCGAGTTTCCACAACTTTCCGGTACTAGTACATGGGCTTTTTAGGAGTTTCGTGCAACATAGCATTGACCACCTTATTTTATTGTATTGTTAGAAGTAAGTTGCATGTAGTGGGGCTTTTGTATTGTTTTACCCCACCTTAGGCTAATTTTAAGGAAACAATGAATATTTTATTGTGTAAGGAAGTTGTAGCCTCTCCTATAAATCGAGAGGCACTTCCTCATTTCATTTTCATGGTTGGACTTTGAGAGTTATCTCTCTTTTGGAGCTTAATCGATATATCTTTCTTGAATCTTATGCATTATGGTTCAAGGGTTCTTTCTATGTGGAATTGATATTGTCAATGTTTGAATTCTCTTCGTATTGGTTCTATCTTGGTGCTTAAAGGATTAATGGTGGAATGTTTAAGGCTTTACAAACCTCTCGAAGATTGATTTAGTTGAATAGTTGTGATAACAATTGGAAGGAGGGGATTGTTATCACATTTATAATAACCGGGGATACCATATCTTCAGACTAGATTCCAGTAATTTTCCGAGCCAGCCCTTTACCATGAGATGCCTGAGATCGGCAGTTGATGAGCAGTTATTCTATGATGACTCATGTTTCAGCATCCCCAGAGTAGACACTACAGCCTTATGCCATGACTGAGCCTCATGACCTCAGATTTGATGACCGATGTGGCCATTTTCTTCCATAAAGAGTAGTGTGTTAGTGCCCAGAGTTAAGCAGCAATAGTGTTCCAGTGATAGTTGATGGTTCAGATGGTATATACAGGTATGTGACCCAGGAGGTATATGGATGTGCATTGGAATCTTGGATAGCTTTATTTTGCTCTTTTGCTTATCTTGGTAGCTTGACTAGGAATCTATTGGTCATGATCTGGCGATATTATATATATAGATTTTGTTATTGGTTGACTGTCTGGAATTGAAGTAATCTAATTACTTGGACTAAAGAATTTCTTGTGTATGTTATCACATATATAGTAGTTGGGCTACCATATCTTTATTTTCAGATTCCAGTACTTTTTTCAGCCAATTCCCTAACATTGAGATGCTGAGATGAGCATCTATTTTGGATCACTATTATGTTTATGGGCAGCAGTATATTCCTATGCCATGACTGGGTCTTGGGAAACTCAGGTCTGATGACCGATGTAGCCATTTAGCCATTTACAGAGTAGTATGGATTGCCCAGAGTTGCAGCAGCAGGTTCTCAGTGGACAAATGATAGTTCAGATTATTTATGCACAGGTATATGACCCAGTAGGTATTATCATCTGTTATGGTTATTATTGCTTTTATACTCATTCTTGGGGCATGTCTTAGCACTTAATGTCATGATCTGGCGATCATATAGATATGTGGATCTGGTTGTATTATTTATATATTTATGTCCCTGCTCATATTTAGAAGTTCTTGGTTATACTCGTTGGTTTTACCCTCCTTAGGGAGAATAGAGGTGATCACTCCTACCATACTTTGGCTTGCTAGTGTTGGTCTCATTATCCACTCTCTCCACCCATCCATTACTTTCCATTTATCTATTGTTACCCTGACTTTCTACTTGACTAGTGACATGGAGGACTTTCCCCCAATATAGCCTCTTTGTTGGATGAGCTTCCTTGTTATATTGTGTCTCGGCTCTAAGTTGCCTAAGTTGTGTCGACTAAACCTGAAACAGATAGTGCTACCATCAGTACAGTGTATATGGAAATGAAATGTTATCTCTATGAAAGCCCATTCATGGAAGTGTGTTTCTGAACACACATGAATGAAAGGCAAGCCTAATGAAATTGGCTTTGAAAGTTAAATGTGAAATGTAAATCCATTGAATCGTGTTTCTGAACACACATGGACCATAAAGCCTTGTAAATTAAATTCCAAGAATGTGTTTTTCAACACACACGAACAAAGGCTATGTAAATTTGAAAGGCCCAAAAAGCAATGGTTTAATAAATGCTATATCTAATGATTGTTAGCCTCACTTGTATTGATTTATTCCTCACTAGCTTGCAAGTTATCATGTGAGATGGAGTAAGGGACAGCTAATTCTAAGTGTCCCCTAGAGTCTCAAGTTACAGTTTGTTGGGCACCCAGTCATGGCGGCTCTAGAAAAGATCCTCACGGAGCTGTATCAGCTTGGATGTGAGTTGTAGGCATCTTTCAAGGTTGAATAAGCAGTTCTGAAACAGCTTACCCATTTGTGAGACACTGCCCTCCCTTGTGTTACTGCTTGTCCAGCATATGCTTTAGTGTGTATCTCCAAAGTGTCACAGTGTCAAGTCAGTTGTCATCCCTTAGCTTTAGCCTAATAAGTCTTTAGCCTTCATCCATCACTAGCAAATTGATCACAGCTATGAAATAAGTATAGTCTTGAAAGTCTAATCTGAGTCATAATAATAATATTGAAAACATCTAATATTGGTTTTAGATCGCCAGAGAATTGATTACTATATGTTATATTCAATGTTCCACCAAGTCTCCGGCACGCGGGAGCGGGGAAACGCACATTGGGGACATGTAGAGGCACCCCCAAATTTTGGGGTATTTTGGGGGACGGGGGGGCGTCGGGGTCCTAAGTTCTAACATAGGGGCCCCCATCTCCAAAATTTTAAATTATTAAAAAATAAAAAAAATATGAATTGTGTACATATTACATATCAATTCTTCATCCCATCAACATTTACATACTAAATTGAAATTCATCATTGTGCAATGTACATTGTAAACATGATATTCAATTCATGATGGCTATTTTAAATTTTAAATGCATGCACATCTTCCATAATAACTTTGAATCATTAACATAAACAATAGATAAATTTTAAATGACAAATCATAAATCATAAATCATAGTAGATAAATTTAAAATGATAAATCATAAATTTGAATTATAGACATATCAGATAAACACCTAAAAATAAAGAGTGATGAGTCAAAGACTCAATCTGATTTCATCAATGACAGTAAATAAAATTATAAAACTAAAAGTAGCAAAAAGAAATGATCAAAAGAGCATCAAGGAGATAGTTCCATGGACTGGTCCTACTGATACATCTGCTGCATGAAGTCACCATCTATGGGAGTGTCACCATCTAAGTTAGAGTAGCTCTCAGTCTCATCCTCGAGACTGATTTATTTTTTAGGTTTTTTTTGGTTTTTCATAAAAAAAATTAAAAATTCAGGAGGGGGTAGCACCTAGGCGTTCTCCATTTTTAGGAGGGGGCGTCTACAAGCGCCCCTTTGCAGGAAACTCCTCCTAGTGCGCTTCCCCAAGTTTCGCAGAAAAGGGAGCGCCGGGAAACGTTTCCCATGGAGCCTCCTGTTGTCGCCTGGTTCCACACCTGGGAAAACGCAATAGAAGTCTTCAAGCTGCTGGTGTGGCCTTGGGGGCAAGTCAGAGTCAAGTGCTATCACTTGGGACTCGACTCCTCCGTCTAGGCTTTCCTAGTGAAGCCAAGGGGGGTGGACCCTAAAAATAAAAACTAAGGTGTCTAATCTAGGAGTTAGAAAAAATATTTTTTGATAACCAAGATAAAAGCAACATATACTTATATAAAGCAAAACAATCATTCATCAATACATCATTTGCTCCCATTCACTGCTATCATCATTCATTCGCAACATTTGTCAATAACATGAAATAATATCAATATAGACCAGTGCCTTATAATGGAGTCGAAATAGATGCATGAGCAGAAAAGTAAATGTTGTGCAAGTGTTCTTGGTTTATTTTATAATTAATGTGAAAGTGATCTTTTTATTATGGCTGGTGGGTTCCCAATATACGCAAAGGTACGGGGAACATGTCCGGAATTTTGATGTGTGGCTTCCCTCTCAAACTTGGGCTGAATCGAAGTCTCAAGGAGGTGTTCAGATGCTATACCAATGAGGGCAATCCTAACGGTTTCCAAGAGGTCACTACTCAGTTTTGTCCCAAGCCTTCTGAGAAATTTCTCCACGACAACAAAATGCTCGCGATGTGCCGGATTTTCACATAAAGGTTCTTTTATTCGGGGCGGTGTTAGATCCTATTACTAGCCATCTCCCCCTTTGTGATGCGTACCAACTGGATCAGACTGAGCTGCAAGTTGGCCACAGAGCATACGGGAGAAGACCTTGGTATTTTTAGAAAATTTTATGAACCAAAATTTTATCTTTTTAAACCCCAAGAGTCTCTTTTCAGGCACGTACTCGGGAAAGCCCTTGTACAGAAACCCTACTTCGGGAAAGCAAGGGGGGCATTTGAGTTTGTAAAAAAAAATGATAAAATTATGTTTTGAGTGAACTTGTGGCCCGCCAGTGGAACGGACCAACAAGGTTAATTTTTAAGCCTAGTTTGATTTTATTAAGTGCGGAAATGAAATCTAAACTAAAAAAAATTGCAAACCACGAAAATTGAGTCAATACAGTTTTCCCCCCTGGGGGGATGGGGTGCGGGCACTTGAATAGCCCACTTGCTCTCGTTTGATACTTTAGTTACAATGCGAAAGAAATGCCCCAGTCTTAAATTGACTTAGTGGCTTACAACATAGGAGAGAAAAAGTAACCGGTTCATAAAATTCAAAATATAGGTGCTCCGGATGGCCTGGATCTTCGAAATTTGGCTAGCATTTCTCTCTACCTATTCGTCAAATGCTGCAAACCAGCAAGCAAACATCAGTAAAAGATGCCCAAAAACACTTTAAGAGTGTATTTGGGACACCTGCTAAAAAACCCAGAAAAATCTAAGTTAAAATGATGGAAATTAACCAAGTAAAACAAGCAATGGGGCTTGTTTACTTGGGATCTTTGCTAGCTTTAAATGGCTGCAAATTATAAGCTCTAGGACAGCTAGATAACACTTTAAAAATCAGACCCCACACTACTGCTGAAAACTTTGAAAAAAATTGACAATTTAAACAGTTTTCGAAAGGAAAGTGCTAGATAAACAAGAAGCTTTGATCTAACGACAATGAGCTCTTTATGAAATGAAAGACTGAAGCTTCTTGATAGCAGAATCTGATCTATTTAAGATGTGCAATTCAATATATAAATCAGAAATGTGAGTAACCAGTTAACCAAAGAGAAATTTTAAAATTTATGGGAGAAAGAGATTGAGAGGAAATGACTCTTGGAGATTGAAAACTTTGGAGTTTTGATTTTGTATGGTACCGAGGAACTACACCTGCAAAACAAAGATTAGAAAAAAGAGAGAAACAAACAAGATCACTCATCTTCTAGCTTAAGGCAACCTACACATCACAAACTCCACCAACACAGATCAAATGTAGACATACACTCACAAGAAATCAGTATTGTATTTTCATAAACAAATGAGAAATATTATGATAATCTCTTAACAAGCATATACCAATAAACTATTTCAATAAACAAATTGAAATAGCCTATCTCACAAATCGGTACGAATCTTTCCAATGAGTACTGTTACCAACTTTATTGTACCATAGTTGGATTTTCTGGAGAGCCGCCATTTGGCAAACATGATAAATGTTTGATTCCAGTGTATCAGATGATCCAGCATGTTGTGGCTAGCCAGTTGTGATTAGCCTGTTTTGTTTTTTGAGTCGACATGACCATGGCCCCATGGGGGTTTGTAATAAAGTGTGCTAGTAGGATCTGAGTGCCTCGGTTCCTCATGACTGGATTAAGCAACTAAGGTATTCCAAGGATTTTTTTCCCTTGTCAATTATACTTTGCTTAAGGCGATGTATAATCGATGAGGTTTTCTCCCGCTCCTCCAAAGCTGGAATGCCCGATTTTGAAAATTTGGCCATGGGGGGTTATTAGAGGCCAACTAATGTATATAAGCCTACTAGACACTGTTAGAATAGGTGTCGGTCATGTCCTAGGTCCATAAAACCCTCAGAAAAAATTTCGAAAAAATTTTACCGGGTCCGTCGAAATTTGGGTTTTATTTATTTTTTAAATTTAATAAATTTCTCTATAGTTTAAATAGAGAAATAATTATTTGTAATATGTCAGTCATCCGGGGTCCGAATTTAGTGATTGATGGCTCGTTTGATAAACCAAAAATCACACATGACCCATAGAGCAGCTAAACCCAACTTTCGGATGTCAATTCAGCCTCGTAATTAATATTTTCTCTGAAAAGTCATTTACAGAGAAATTATTAATTAAAATAATAAAATTGAATATTTTGGAGATAATCCAAATCTCTCCAAAATTAATCAATTTGATTAAAATAAAAGGCTAAATGACATGGCAATGGGCATTTATGAGGATTCCAATCAATTCCAAATCATCCCAGTCAACTATCCAGTCACTAGAGTGTTATCCATTCAACCTAATTCGCCCTCCTCATGCAAATTTCGATTTGGTGTGTTGTCAATTCGTATTTGGGTTGGTGATTGAGCATTAATGTGAAGTAAGGCGCCCTCATACCTACCAAGCTTGGCTCCCTTTGATGATTCGAATCTACACCTACCAAGCTACACATGTCACCCATCATGCCAATTCGCATATCCTTAAACCCTCACATCAATCTTCCTCAAACTCGAGTTCTAGCCTTGTTGGAGTATGGTAGTTGGTTGTGATACATCCCATGCTCCATCCATGCGAATTAGCACCTACCTTTTATCCACTTGTCTCCACCATACTAGCTCGCATGCCTCCACAAGCTCATGCCTTTCCTACCCTAGCTCACGTCAATCCTCATTGAAGCTCACATTTCCTTGTTGTAACATGTCTATTGGGTAGTGATAGCACTCATACCTTCCTCCAAGTCGAGTCTTGCCACCTCATGCCATTTCACCTACCATAAACTCGACTTTGACTATTGTTCACCTCTCCAAGCCCTTGATTGATTGGAATTCGACTTACCTACCCATTTGCCAATTCGACCTAGGGTTTAGGCTTAGAATGCTAGTGTCTTTTACTATAAAGAGAGGCCCTTTGGGGTTATTATCTCATGGATTCTTTATGCATCGAAACTCTGATGAAATTGTAAGCACTTTTTATTGAGAATAAAGTTGAGACTTTGGAGGTCAAAAACGTGAAGGCTCTTGATGTGCATTGCTTCACTTGAGATTGAGGTGATATTGTTTTACATTCTATTTGAGGCTCTTAAGTTGTAGATCATGTTCAAGATGGCTAACAATCTAGCACAAGTAGCATGTATCTAGTTCTTTTCACTTAAATATTTTGTTGCATATATATTATCTATGCTTAAGGCTCTTGCAGGTATATCTTCACTCTATAATAAGACCAAGGAAGTCCTAGCTTTTGGATTTGAGAAACAAAGGGAGTTAGATCTTCTCCATCAAACATTCAAAACACAATATTGGTTACTTGTTACTATAGGCTTCCATCTCTTCAAGCCTTCTAGTTTGCTCCTTGAGTTTTTTGCTTTGATTTGCTAAGCCCTTTCTAGCCCTTCTAGCCTTGATCCGAGATTGTTCTTGTTTTCAAGCCATAGATTAGTTTACCATAGGGTTGAAGTTCCTTCAACCTTGGGGAATAGCTTGGGATTTGTTCCCTTGTGCTCTCTTCAACACTCGTTGTCGGCGTATCACCGGTTAACCGGAGGATTTCCAAGGCGGTGTTTTTACCATCTCAAGTGTTCCACTTGAAGCCCTTGCCCTAGATCTACTTCCCCATAGGTTTGTCTTCATCCTACCATCCTTCCATTTCGTTTTTGCCTTTTAGCTTGCTTCATTTTCTTTCCATTCCATTCGTCCCACTTCATTTTTTGCATTTCTCTCCTTGCATTCGTCCCTCCTTACCTTCTCCCTTTCGCTCCTCCTCTTTTCCAAGTCTTTCCTCTCCCACTCGCCTTTCCTAGCTTTCATCTTCTCCTAGATTCGTCCATCACCTTTGCATCTCATCCTTTGCTTTTATCCTTGCCCTTTCACCACCCTTTCGCTTCTCCTTCTTTAGCTCCTCTCATCCACCCTAAAAAGGTGCCCTAGGAGCCCTATAAAACAAAACAAGGTTTAGTTAGTATCAATTAGTTTTCATTTGTTTGGAGTTAGCTAGTTGCACTTTTGAAAAGTTAATGGTTAGATCTCTTTTATAAAATCAAAATTTATGCATTGAAAGTTTAAGTTGTTGAAATGCTGAGAGGGGGGTGAATCAGTATTTGCCAATCATTAAAAATTTTAACCAAAAGCAAGTTGCTAATCACCAATCATAGCAGTATATCATCAACAATAAAAACAAGATGCACAGTACACAAGATTTTTACGTGGTAACCCAAGTCCTGGGGGTAAAACCACGGAAGCCTTTTATAATAAAATTTGACCCAGCAACAACTGGGGTTACAAATTTAATACAACTTCTCCAGCTACAACTGGAAGGGGCTACAACCCCTAGACTTCGTCAGCCACAACTGACAAGCTGCTACAACAGCTCAGCTCACAAGATTGTGAGCCCTAGCACCACCCTACCACCCTGTAGAAAACAATTGCTGAACCTGTGGACCTGTCAAACAACAATCCTTCTATTCTCTGCTGCTGATCCTTCTGTTAACTGTTCACTGCCACTTCAACTTTGTCCTTGACACAATCTGTACCATATTGCACATCCCGTAAGTCTGTCACATACCAATTTCTGCTTGTGCTTACTGTATACTGTCAAATCATTCCTGTATATCTACAAGTCCTTTTCACTGTCATACCCTGCTCATTTATTACCCAGTACTCTTCACCATCACTGAACCAGTATTTATGCTCTACTTCCACTTCTAGCATGTATCAAAATATCATTGAGCATTCATTCCAGTTCACATACTTGTTACTGTAAAATCATTCCCAGTCAGAAGCACAACTGTACTGTGTCATTACTTTCTACTATAATCACTATAGGTTCTCATCTCAGATAACTACAGGAGTTTGTTTATTTCCTGGTTATAGTTTATCAATACTCACTGCAGACATAATATACTTGACAGGGATCATATCCTATCGAATCCTCACATTCAGCCGAAATTTCAAAGCTGCTAATTTTCAAGGCAGATTATAAACCACTAATCAATTCAAAATTATAAAATGCATACCTTTATTCTCTGCTGTTGTAACACTGTGTCATGTCTAGTCACTGAGTTTTCTGAGTTGACCCCTTTGTGAGTGCCCCTTCTCCCTGCAAATACCACGTCCTTATTTGATACACAAATAACTCTAGATCGCTGCTCAGAAGTATAATGGCCTCTTGGATAGGGTCACCCTCCCTTTTTTAATATAATGATCACAGAGATCCTTAATCAACATACACCCAAGATTCTGAACCAAACAGGGATCCGGATTAAACAAATCTATATTATCCTTCAATCAGTAACCACCGTTCTTGTTAGCATGAAGACCAGATATGTGCAACTTCATATAGTATGTAAATAACAAAAAATAGCAGGAGATCTAGCACAATTTCCAACTAGCACAGGAACAGAGATATAGCAGTCCAATTTCTTAAATCAACCGATTCCCTCGAGCATATTTCTTTCAACAAGTAGCTAAACCAAAAATTCGAGTTACTAATCTGTGCCTTCAATCAAAAACCGAGCTCTGTCTTCAGCAAAAACACCAATACAAAAAATTTGCAGACTGCTGTTCCTTCTCCAAAAAAAAAACGGGCTAATAAAACTGCTGTGTCTTCACTAAAGAAATCGAGCTGTGTCTTCACAAAAACCAGAGCTGTGTCTTCACCAAAATCGGGATATTAAAGACGTTGTTCCTTCACCAAAAATCGGGCTAATAAAACTGCTGTGTCTTCATAAAAACCAGAGCTGTGTCTTCACCAAAATCGGGATATTAAAGATGCTGTTCCTTCACCAAAAACCAAATCCGAGCCCTTTAAAACCAGCGAAAGACACATTTGCAAAATGAAATCGTGGAAGGGTTTTTTATATTAGTTTTCGGGCAAAGATATGGAGCCGACCTTCAAAGATCTAATTTTTAATTTGAAATTTTAACTTATTAAGTTATGGGGCCGACCTCCCAGCTTTAATTAATTTTGTTTCTTAAAATAATGAATATGTTTGCCATTACAAAAGGTTATTAATATATTAAAAATTTATTTATTAAAATGTTTTATTTATTAAAAACTTTTTAATATTTGAAATTAAACTTTTCTTATTTAAAAATATCATCTTTCCATGTTTTTTAAAAAGTTATTATTATTATTATTATTTTTTTTTAAATAATCAAATTAATTTTTAATTTGAATTTTTGTTTAATTTATGGGACCGACTTCAATTAAATTTGTTTAAGCGTGGTGTTCTATTAGCCATCAAGACCCCATGACCATCAAGGTGTGGGTTCAAGAATTTTCTTGACCATTTTGACCACCTTCAGGGTATCACTTTTGCCATTCCTTCAAGGACCAATAAATTCATTACGTGTGGGGTTGCCTAGACTTCTCCCAGGGTGCCATGAGCTTATTAAAACATAAATGACCACTGAAAGGGTCATTTGGCCTATTGCAACACATCAAGGACACATTCTAGGGTATTAGGGTATAGAAACACCTTAGGGGTCACTTAAACAAATTAATGGGTAGCCAGGGCTTTTGGCATTGTCCCAAGGCCTCCAAGGGCTTCAAGCTTGGGCTTGGACAAAGTCAAAAGGTCTCCTCTGACACAGACAATCACTAAACAAATACTAACCCTCAGGGGCTCCACAAGGGGCACCAAGACTCAACTGTTGGCATCAATGACCAGGCACTGTTGGCATCAATGACAACTTAATCAACATAAGTTAGGCATATCAAAAGGTCATTTAGGGCTTGCACCTAGTCTTTTCTTTAAAGGTTTTATAATCTTATTTCAAAGATAAACAAATTGGCATATCAAGTAGTGTAAAATTTTGTGGTTGCATTCCCATTCCCACCGTTTTTTGGGGCATTTTAGCTTGCTGGTCCGTTTTACCATACTAATTGTTTCAAGTCAAAATCTCATGCTCTTTCATGTTTTAGTCTTGTTTTGCAAACTTAGACTTGATAGTTCAAAGTTTGATTAATTTTCTAACGCTAATGGGTGCATGAGTTTATTGGCTTATCCTTGTGGTAGGATTGTGGGAAGAGGAAGATTACTTAAATCAAAAGATCAAATCAAAGAGAGAAGAAGAAACCAAGCGTCATAAGACACATTTCAAGATACATCTGCTTATCCTTTGTAAAAGCCATTAAGGGCTTCAAGCTTTCAATTTTTATATGTTTGTTCTAGTAGCCATCAAAGACCTTTCAAGGAGTTTTCCTTAAGGCACTTGTAAAAAATTAATAAAACTTATCGTGGAGAGGTCCTCCACTCTTTAGTCTTCTTCCCCATTTGGGAAAGAGTGTTGGGTTTTTGTGGATTGGCTTAGTTAGATCTTTTCATATGCTCTTAGATTAGTTTTATTTTAAGTTATCTTCCATATTTACTTACCCCCATGCTCTCCCGAGTAGGGTCTTTGACCTGAAAGAGACTCTTGGGTAGTTTAGTCTTATTTTCCGTTTAGTTATCTTATCTTCTCTTCCAATCCTTGACCAGAGAATAGCTAACTTTGGGATTGTATCCCAAAGGCCACATAGTTTTGTGGTAGCTTCTCGCTCCCCCATCAACTTCTTGTGGACATCCAGCTAGCTGGAAGGTTTCCAGGATTGGTGGCTTCTAGTGGTTGATCTTATTCGGAGATCGATCCCACCTATTAGATTAGAAGTTGTGTGGTAGAACACTATATTTACTCAGTTTCATTTTATTTCGCAAATAGTATTGTTAGTAGTATTCATATCTTGCTGATCAATCTTATTGTTTAATCCTTTTCAAGTTGAGATATACTGCTTACAAATTATTTGCCTCTTTAAAATAAACCAAAGTCTCTTGAACTTGGCCAAATCCAAGTCAAGAGCACCCTCTATCGAAGGGCATTCTTAGTTTTGCATTTTCCCTGCATTAGGCATTTTAAGCTTAGCAAGTCTCTTGAACTGTGGTCATAAGATCAAGTCAAGAGCGCTCTTTGTCGGAGAGTTGAACAAGGTTCGCTAATAATAAAATTTTCCACTCATACACCCCTTTAATCAATTTACCTTGGTTTCTGTCCTACACCCGTATGCTCTGCCAACCGTAAACGGTTGGGCTAGTACTCAGAAAGGTGGAAGACTTGTTAATTCACAAGTGAAAATCTAATTAAAACTTTCACCCCCATAACCAACCAATCCGGAGTTGATCGATAAGATAATTTTAGTGGGTAATCTCTTAGTGGGGGCGCCGGGATTCCATGTTCAGCCTCTAGTTTACTGGTTAGCATTGCGCGACCTAGCTAGAGCACTGGGTGGCCCGACATGTCCTTGAACGGAGGCACTTGACATTGTCTTTTCCGGACTTTCTCTTGAACATCCTTGGTTTTAGCCCTAATAATCAAGAACATCTAAAACACTTAAAATTTACCAAGAACAATTTCAAAACGTTCTCACAAACAGCTACTTTCGACTTATTCTTTCAGCATCACAAGTACTTTATTTTGACTCCATTTGGCACTGGTCTTTAATATTTCTCACATATCTTTTGAATCTGGACCATATGTCCTTGTCACTTGTTTAAATCTCAATCTTGTGGATGCTTTACTTTAAAATCTAAGTCAAAGTATACTGTTGTCTTCTAAATTTGTATCTTGTGAAATTTGCAACGTGGATTGTGTGTTTAATTCTGTTCTAATCACTATACGAAAAACTCCTACAAAACACCCATCCGCATCACAACACCAAAAACATTTAAACACAAAAAGAGCCTTAGACAACTCTTTTTTTTTTAGGGACTACCCCCCTTGGCTTCGTTAGGAGTTTGCCTAAACGGAGGAGCTGGGATTCAGGTGACAATACCTGGTTTATTGCTTGCCCCCAAGGCCACACCTCTCCCCACTTTCCAGTGAGGGAGACAGCTTTCGAAAGATTTCTGCTGCTGGTGTGCAGTTTGGCGGACAACAAGTACAAATATCTATGAAAAATTGCAACCTATGCACAAGTTACCTTGACATTACATAAGGTGGTACATCCACTCATCAATGGCACAACACAAATGACCTCCAAAGTCTTCTTTTATTAACTCAAAAGATATAACGAGATTACAATAGCATTCCTCTTCCAACTCCAACTAGAGAACAAAGGAGAGGAGCACACAATTTATAGAAAACAAAAGAGTGAGTGCGCCCATGTCAAGGAGAAGGGATGGGGGAGTGGTAACACGAGTCTAGGAGAGAAATGGGATGCTTATCCCTTGCATTGGGCTGTCACAAACCAGCACCAAATGCGCTGCCCACTCCATAAATCATGGGCGTGGGGACACACTCCCACTATTTGGGGCTGCCACTACCCTTACAAATCAGCATACAATGCTCCTCAAATGGTGCTGGTCCAAATCAAACCATTAATTACTCAAAAATCTTTTTTAATTTTTTAAGTCATTTTCTCCATATTTTCAATTTTTATGATTTTTTGGGGTTTTTGGGTTTTTTGGCCATAAGTGGAAAATTAATCACCCAAACATTAGAAAAAGTGGGTTTAGGGGTTAAGGGGGTGCTATGAGTTGGAAAACGAGCACCCCTCAGGCAAAAAAGACTTCCAGATGCCACTTCTAGGCCAATTACAATTTTTTTAATTGAACCATAAAAAAAATGGCCCAATTTGCGGAAAAAAAAAAACTTCGCCAAAAATTAAAAAACTACCTAGGGGGACTTAGCACATGTCCATATGACTCAAAAATAACGTCTAGCATGTTCATATTTATTGACCCATAGACTTTAACAATCCCCTAAGGCCCGTCAGCCTCCCCAGGCATTCCAGCTTTGGAGGAGCAGGAGAAAAACCCAAAAATTATGTTATGCACTAATGCAAGACATAATAAATAGGTGAAAAAACTCCTTGGAATACCTGACTTAGCCAAAAAGTCCTAGGGAACCAAATCTTTTACAAAACACCATGCTAGTACATTTTATTACAAACCCCGCAGGGCCATGGACACGTGGGAAAAAGTTAAAACGGGGGCCTTTAAAAGGCCAGCTGGATATCAAATCATCAAAAACGAACATGTATGATGTTCAACTCTGCCCGCTCGCTTGATAATCCAACCAAGTAAAACTTAGTTGGCAACACCTCCCAGCCCCCGGGGCATGGGAAGCACAGGGGGCGAGCCCCCGACCCTAGGAGACGCGTCCCCGTGGAACACTGGTTATATTACTACTTGAATGATTTGTAGAGCATGTCTTAGCCTTTAACACTTGCAGCAGCTTATTTTCAGTTTGGGTCATATTATTGGTCATGTTGACTTGGTCAAACCTAGTTTGACCAAGGTCAACTACAGGACATGAGGTGGATGGACCTTAGATGATGCAGATGGATGATATATGGTCTATTATAGGTCACTAGGTGGTTCATGCATTGGTTACAAGTTTATGATGATGATCTGGCATTTTATTATATTTGATCACTTACAGATTATTATTATTTTTATCTGTCCGGGTATATTTGAGATATTATATGATCATGCAAATATCCATATGGTGTATGAGTACACACCCTTAGTAGATTTGGGCTCTCTGAGTTCAATGAGATAGTTGGTTTTCAGTTTCGGGCAGTTACAATGAGTATTTTCCTCAGTTTATCATTCTAGTGCATATTTGCCATGTTAAATGGCCTGTCAGAGCAGTGTGATGATGTGATTGGTTTGCCTATGGCCCTACAGAGGGGACATCCAGTGTAGCCACTTGTTTTTACTACATTGTTGTGTTCCCGGACACGTTGGTGCAGTCAGATTTGGCCCCAGGTGACCAGGCAGAGAGTTACAGGCATTACGATTCTTTCTAGACGATTTACAAAGGATAAAAAATGGTTAAAATGGCTACTGAAGAAATCGATTTGGGCTACTGAGGCAAGGAAATGGCATGGGAATTGTTTTGATGATGTGTTGGATGTCTCCCACACCCTCCAAAGCAATTACATCAGTTGGTGGGGCCCTTACACATTCCTCCGACACATTTTGAGGTTTTCTCGAGCCTTTGGAGGCTCACGACTTTCCCAGAGGAGCACGATTTGGTGCTAGGATGAGTCATTTGCTATGTTTGTGCCATGGGGATTGACTAGTGAGGTTGGATATCACCCCCTAGACCCACCATGTGCTTTATTTCATGTTATTTGGTCATGTTGAGTGGGACCCCCTCTCCTAGGGCGATTTTGTCAATGTTATGTTATATTTTTGAGTTGATCCATGTTGAGCTCATCTCAACCATTGATTAGAACATTTTGATCTTTTAATCTTAGCCATCCATTCAAAAGGTCGTTAGGGTTTTGGTATCTCTCCATCCTATTTAAAGGAGAGAGCTTCTCATTGTAAAGGGACCTTTGGCTCTTGGAATCTTGATAATAAAAACTATTTCCAGATATGTTTGGATCTCCTTTGCATCGATATTCTTAGATGGTGATTGGAAAGTCTATTGCATCCTAGCATTTGAGACATTGTGGTGATATCTATATTTTTCGTGGAATACTTTGTCTTTTCTACAGGAGGGCGACTTCACTTGGGCGTTTTTGCAAGGCTTCCTCAACTCATTCTCTTGGCATCGCTTGTATCAAGGGGTTTTCATTAGTATCATTGTGATCTATGATTTAATCTTGTTACTTCTTCTGTTACATTTGTTTATTTCTCTTGATGCATCAAATCTGATATGGTTGACGTTTGTTGTGTAGGAGAGAAGGCACATTGGCTTCCTTGGGCAAATCGATTTGCATAGAATACTCACTCAAATCTTCTCAAATTGATCGGGAAGGCATATATCATCATCATCAAGGTATCTACAAGGTTTTCCAGGTAAGATCTACAGGATTGTTCTTTATTCTTGGGTTCCAATCCATTGGCATCTTCATTTCATTGTTAAAAACCTAAGTTAAAATAATCGAAAAATTCCCTGGCATTAATTAC
Organism: Larix kaempferi; assembly: GCA_027924585.1. Lineage (NCBI taxonomy): Eukaryota > Viridiplantae > Streptophyta > Pinopsida > Pinales > Pinaceae > Larix > Larix kaempferi. The sequence continues at coordinate 5,398,301 of BSBM01000541.1, read as the reverse complement.
TTGGCAAAGTGGCAAAACATTTATGGGTTTTCTAGTTCAAGCCAAACCCTACGTGGGTTCTCCAAGGCATCATCCTTGAAGGACTCCTAGTGGCCCAAATCCCTAGGCACCGATCTCCTTAACCCATGCGCATTTTCTGGGGAAGGTTGTTTTGCCTATTTTTGATGCCCTGTCTGGAACTTGTGATCTTTGATATTGTCATACTTGTCAAACAAGTCTATCAAAAGGTACTAGATAGCCCCATCTTGTTCCTAACCTCCCTGCATTGGACACAGTTCCCAAGGTAGTGGATATTTTTATCATTTGCTGGTACCTTGATCCTAGATCTCTTAATTAAGCCTATAAGTCACTTGTATAATCATATTGGATCAATTTCATATCTCATAAGCCTCTTGATCCAACCCATAACTCACCTTGTGACTTCATCCATAGATCCAGGGTTTACTGTACCTGACACCTTACGTATTTCACTGTGTCTGATTTGATCTGGTATCTTGGTCTGATCTCTCCTGTCGGGAGTAGATCTGGGTCTCCCCCATTGTTGTCTTGGGCTGAGATAACATCAAGTGAAGATTGCCTCAATTGGCATGACAACCATCCATTTGGGAGTCGAAGCTATCTTGGTTCACCTCTTTGGTTGCCCATCCCCTCTACCATCCTCACGGATCCATCTATAGGGGCAACTACATGTTTGGTGATAATAGTGTATACTATGTAAATTTTAATCTAGAGATCACTACTCCCTCTGGATAGCCCTGAGATCTCAAGCAGTTTGAATCTTTGTAAATCAATAATACTCTAATGACTTAAGAATCAACAAGTATAGATCTCTTTACAACTTAAATACTGAAATGCTCAATCAATCACACATATAACACTGCATATACCCTGGAAACCCCAAACGGGAAAAACCAGCAATCCTGTGGAGCTTTCTTCTATCTCGAGCCCAGAGCAATATATGAAATAAGCAAATACAACAAGGCTACCTCATATGTAACACTCAATCCTAAATGGGTCAAAACCCTAGATCTACATGCATCAGCTGATGCATGCACTAAGGAAATGTGCCCTAGCTGCCAAACTGGATCTGAGTCTGTTTGCAGGTAGATCTGACTGTACTGCCTCTCTCAACCCTCTGCTCTGCTCTGGAAGAAGGCCAACTACTCAACTGGTGAATGCGCCCTTCCTCTACATGGAAAAGTGCACCCTCCCCTCTGGATGTCAAATGCTCGTACTGGATCATATCTCAGCAGATATGAGCTCTGATCGTCACAGACCTTCCTCAAACACTGAGGCAAGGCTACCCTGAAAGTCTCAAACACTCAATTGATAGATCGGACATTGAATGAGCTCCTCTCTCCTCATGTAATGCGCCCCTCTCCCTCTCTAGAAGTCGTCCTCCGCAATCTCTATGGAATCCACTCATGTGAACTATCTTAGTCCACAGATTTAGGTGCCAAGTGCCTCTGGAGCAAGTGGTGTCTGATCGAGCTCAGATCTCACCACTCTCCCTCCTGCAAAAGCTCCTCTCTCTCTTAGAAAGTCGCCCTGCATGCACTAATACACCCTCCTTAGTCCAAACAAATCACTCTCTAATAAGTCAACTGAGCAACCTCATCTGGGGACGTCCTGCAACTATATATAATCTCACCGATCAATTAGGTTTACCAAAAACCTAATATCTGTGCATGCAAAAAGTCACTTTTGCATGCATCTTTTAATTACTAATTGGCCATGCAAATCTCATGCATGCAAGAGGCAAAACACCCCGGAAGGTCCACATGCAATCACCAATTGACTCATGCCACTGAGTAGAGTGTATCTCACCCTCTACTCCATACTGATGCCTATACTGTTGATGTACCTCCATGCAAGGCATTTGAATCATGGAGGACATCCCGAGATACCATAAACTCTAACACTCCCTCTTATCGAGGGAAGTCCAACCACTGATGCCTGGATCCAACAAGTCCCCTACTGCTGACACTGGCCCAACTGTCCTGCCTATCACTGCAGCCCTCTGACCTGAAGTACCCCAATCTAGCTCCATCAAAGAAGCCCCCTGATCTACCACTAACTCTGTCACTGAACTCTGATTCAGATTCCCTCTGAATCTCTACTGTAACCAGTCCCGAAGACTGTTGTCAAATGGATCCACTGGTCTATAAGTGGACTCCCTCTGTCTCTGAGATGACTCAGCCCTCTCCTAGGCTAAGTCCATCTCCACCATATCGTACCAACTCAGTCTCCGACTGGTGCCTGTATGAGCATCATGCTCATCCATCTGATCAGAATCCAAGGGCTCAATCCCCTGTGTCTCATCATCATCATCATGAGCATTTCGCTCATCCATTTGATTTGAATCCAACGGCTCAATCCCCTGTGTCTCATCATCATGGTGAGCATCTCGCTCACCCATCTGCTGACTGGACTCACTCCTCCTAGCATCATCTCGCTCTCTATCCCCCTTTGACTCTGAAGAGGATGCACTCAACCAACCTGATGTGCCAGAAGTGGGTTGTCCCTGAATCAAGTACTCACCAGTGATCCTGTGACCCATCAAGACTGGATCAACTCCCATAGGATAGGTGAAGATAAGATCCCTCTGGAATACCACTTTCAGAGCTACCACTGAGAGTATACTCCCTCTTAGTACTGGAACGAACAACACTCCTGATACCTCCAGGAGCTCTCCGAGGTCAAGTAGAAAACGAACTCTACCCACTCCAGCGACCAAGTGATCAACCCCCTGCACATCTCAAATCATCTGCATAGGTGTGTGCTCAAGGACAAGGAATGCATCTCGCATCTCGGTCATGTGACTGCTCTGCATGCAATCAATCCTCCATCTCTGATCAACCTGGATATATGGCTGACTACTATCATGCCCTGACTAAAATGAGGTTAATGAGAACTCCCTCTCAAACCGAGAGGTAAACTCATCCACCTCCTCTACTACTGTCGACTGCTCATCTAGCATCTCGATCTTCATGCACATGCACATGCACATCTCATGCATATGCAACATGCATATCTCATCCACATCTCTGTAGTAACACTACCTCTTAGTGAGGAAGTTACTTTTGGAGAAGCATCCACCAGGATCAAACACATCATATGTTGTTGCAGCTACTCCCTATGAACTGGAAGACTTCCCGGCTGCATCTGCTGCACTCTGATATGCAGATCTGCGCTCCTCCTCGATCAGTGTCATCTTGAGAGAAGCATCATGCTCTCCCTCTGTCACTAATACTAAAACTGTATCTAAGGTCTCCCTGGACCCACATATAGGCTTTCCCAACAACCTGTACTCTACTCTCAAGCTAGTGGCCATAATCTCTGCATTGAAAAATACACAGTGATACAAGAACCTCTCTTGATCACAGATTTGGCCTCCCCTTGCACAGATCTGATAGATCTATCTCAGATGTATCCACCTAGGTCACAGATCTAATAGATCTCACCTCTATACCAACAGATCTGAGAGATCTGACCTCTACAACCACAGATCTGAGCTCTACACTTCAGATCTGGTAGATCTGGTCTCTATCTTCATTGATCTAATAGATCTCTCTCAGATCTAGTCTCCAACTTCGCAAATCTGTTAGATCTGACCTCTACTGTCACAGATTTGAACCTTGCTCTTCAGATCTGGTAGCATCTGGTCACTCTCTCCACAGATCTAAATGTGATTGATCTCCCTGACCCTTACCAGTGCTCTGATACCATGTAATTTTTAATCCAGAGATCACTACTCCATCTGGATAGCCCTGAGATCTCAAGCAGTTTGAGTCTCTGTAAATCAATAATACTCTAATGACTTAAGAATCAACAGCTATAGATCTCTTTACAGCTTAAATACTGAAATGCTCAATCAATCACACATATAAAATTGCATATACCCTGGAAACCCCAAACGGGGAAAACCAACAATCCCGTGGGGCTTTCTTCTATCTTGAGCCCAAAGCAATATATGAAATAAGCAAAGAGAACAATGTTACCTCAGATGTAACACTCAATCCTGAACGGGTCAAAACCCTAGATATGCATGCATCAGCTGATGCATGCACTAAGGAAATGTGCCCGAGCTGCGATTTTGGATCTGAGTCTGTCTGCAGGTAGCTCTGACTGTACTGGCTCTCTCAACCCTCTGCTCTGATATGCTCTACTCTGGAAGAAGGCCAACTGCTCAACTGGTGAATTCGCCCTTCCTCTACATGGAAAAGTGTACACTCCACTCTAGATGTCAAATGCTCATACTGGATCATATCTCAGCAGATCTGAGCTCTGATTGTCACAGACCTTCTTTAAACACTGAGGCAAGGCTACCCTGAAAGTCTCAGACACTCAATCGACAGATCGGACTCTGAATGAGCTCCTCTCTCGTCAGGTAATGCGCCCCTCTCCCTCTCTGGAAATCGTCCTCCACAATCTCTGCAATATCCACTCAAGTGAACTATCTCGGTCCATAGATCTGGGTGCCAAGTGCCTCTGGAGCAAGTGGTGTCTGATCCAGCTCAGATCTCACCACTCTCCCTCCTGCAGAAGCTTCTCTATCTCTCAGAAAGTCGCCCTACATGCACTAATGCGCCCTCCTCACTCCAGACAAATCACTCTCTGATAAGTCAACTGAGCAACCTCATCCGGGGACCTCCTGCCTCTATATATAATCTCACCGATCAATTAGGTTTACCAAAAACCTAATATCTGTCCATGCAAAAAGTCATTGTTTTATGCATCTTTTAATTACTAACTGGCCATGCAAATCTCATGCATGCAAGAGGCAAAACACCCCGGAAGGTCCGCATGCAGTCACCAATGGACTCATGCCACCTAGTAGACTGTATCTCACCCTCTACTCCATACTGATGCTTATATTGTTGATGTACCTCCATGCAAGGCATCTGAATCATAGAGGACATCCCGATTCGAGATGAGTTGGACCTATGATGTTCGAGATTGATTATTTGTGGTCCTATGATGCCCACTTGATGGTTTCATGTAGCAGACACAGGTTTTATAGGATGGTTTGATGGATTTTTATTGTTATTATTATTTATAGACCATTGTTTTTATTTGTCCAGGCATGGTTGAGCTTACAGATGATTATCCAGGTGGTCATATGGTGTATGAGTATCATCTCTAATATATTTGGGCCTTCTAAGTCCATTGGTACACTCAGATATCAGTTTCAGGCACTTTCAGATGAGATCATGATCAGATTATCACTTTATTGCATATTTGCCATATAAAATGGCTTGTCAACACAGTTTAACATTATTTTGGTTGACCTAGGGCGCTGCAGAGGGAGTATGGGGTCCATCCACTTGTTATTACCATACTACCATGCTCCCAGACATTTTGGTGAAGTCAGATTTGTGCCTGGGGCACCAAACAAAGAGGCACATGCATTTTAATCTTTTACAGGTGATTTTCTGAGGATAAAAAATGGAAGAAATGGTTACTGAGGAAATCGATTTGGGCAATTGAGGCAAAGAATTGGCATGAGGTTTGTTCAGAGAATTTTTGTGATGCATCCCACACCTTCCGGCACAGCTTACAACATTCAGTGGGGTCCACACATACTCCGGGCTATTATTTGGGATTTTTATTATGTCACTAAGGGGGCACGATTTGGCCATGTGGTCACAGTATGATGTTATGTTGAGTTATTATATGTTATTGTGCCATGGGGACATGCTAGAGAAGTATATGTTACACCTCCTAGCCCCACCATGTGCTTATGTCATGATTTCTAGTCACTTGTTATGTGGTGCGTCCCCCTAGGGCGACTTAGTGAGTGCGTCCCCCTAGGGCGACTTAGTGAGTGCGCCCCCTCTATTATTGAGTTGATCTGTGTGTATTGTATTTGGGCTCATCTTAGCCATTGATTATCATTGATGTATCTTTTAATCTCAACCACTCATTCAAAAAGTCATTAGGGTTTTGGTCTCTCTCATTATTATTTAAAGGAGAGACCCCCCTCATTGTAAAGGGACTTTTGGCTCTTGGCTACTGGAATAGAAAATATATTTTGCAAGAAACTCTTGTGATCTTGGTCTGGATGTTTGGCTATCTCAATTGAAATTGCTTTTCCATTGCATTGAGGATCTTGGTGAATATTTTGCACATCTTTTTATCCATATTTGACTTGCAGGTGAAGAGGACGACTTGGAGGAGGGATGCACTGGCTAAGGAGACTTACCTTGTCTCTCTCTTTCCGATCAGTTTGATTCAGGGAGTAATTCTATCTCTGTACTACTTATTCTCTGGGTTTATTTCTTCATTTGCATTTACCTTCATTGTTGCTTGCTAACTGAGTTTATCTCTTTGGTTTTGCAGGAAGAGACGGGTGCATTAGTAGATTCGGGCAAATTCGTGGAGGCAAGCAAACACATCAAATCTTCACTTGATCTTTGCGGGAGCAGTCCTTGATATGCCATCATCCATTCTCATTATCCAGGTAGGCTTGCAAGGTACGTATTTTATTCTTTTAACTTACCCATTTGTCATCTACGTTTAAACCCTAACTGGAAATTATTCGGAAAATTCTCTAGGTTTGATTATTTGGTTTACTGGCAAACCAATTATGGGTTTTTACCTTAAGGCCTATTCCCAGGTGGGTTCTCAAGGGCGTCACCCTCTGAGGAATCCATCTGCCACTTTTCCCTAGGCACTGATCTTTAGCCCTTGTGCCCTTCTTGGTTTGCCTGTCTTTCAGGTTATTAAACCCTTGTTTGTTGAGCTTGTGTGCCGTGATACTGTCAGATCTTCTTACAAGCTGTGCTAGAAAGCCTTAACTAACTAGATCTACTGCTTGGGACCATTTCCCCTGTTTTAAGGTTCACGTTTCCCAAGGCAATTGGATTTGATCGTTTTCCCTAGCACTTGAATCCTGGATCCATTCTTAATCTTCAAGTCACTGTGTCTAAACACTTTGAATCTTATTTATCCTAAGCCTCCACAATGACCTTGTTCCTTAAATCTAGGGTGCCTCACCCCTCACCTTACGTACCCTATTTCCATAGCTTGATTTGCTGATTGGGTTAGATCTCTCCTGTCGGGACTAGATCAGGGTCTCCCCCTTTACTATATGTGGCTTGGATAGTAAAAAGCGAAGAGTGCCTCGATTGGCATGACAACCAATCCATCTTGGGAGTCGAGGCCCTCTTGTGTCACCTCTTTAGTTGCCCATCTCCTCTACAGTCCTATATAGGATCACCTTCAGGGGCATCTACAAGTTGTGTGATAACAGGCATATTGATCTCTTGGCTTGCACACTCTCCTTTGATGGTTTGGGTAAGCATTTTGGACCTTGTCTCGCATAGCTTTGGCTCCCTTGGCAAGGGTTTCAAGGTATTTACTTTCTCCATAGTTGATCTTGGGTGGCTAGGACTTTCCCCTGTTAGAGCTCCTTCTTGTAGACCTTGAACCCCATTGTTATCCTCAATGGTGATGTGACTTGTTCCCTAGCCCCGATCCCTAATCTTTGAAGTAACTAGACCAATTCTTGAAGGACATTCTTCTTGGCCTCACTTGCCATTGATTCACTTTGACTCCATTGCCCATAGTTGGATATTGGCACTAATCTCTGGTCTTTCCATTACGTATTACAAAAACCTTTAAAACTCCAAACCCTCATTTCTCCAAGGCCATCTCTTCCAAATCACCTTGTGCCCTCATTGTCGTAACAATCCTATATAGGGATGCCCCCTCAAGTAAGAGAAGAGACAATTGGAAGTGCAAAGGTAGTTATCGTGGTGACAGTGGATAACACCTCTCTGGTTACCATGGCTAGTAGCGGTCTTCGGGTCTTTAACTACAATGTGCTAGTTTGTGTGGCAACACACCCAATTAGGACAAATGACCAAACAACTTGCTGATGTTATGAAAGGACGGCCAAAAGAAGGTGCCTTAAAAATAGACAAGAACCCCTTAGAACCTAGGAAGGTGTATCTAATAGAAACGGATAAGAAACATACCTTCGAGGAAGCCAATAAATGAGTAAAACAAATCTGGAAATGATGTACCAAATCTGGTTTATGCCCTAACTAGCCCCCAAAAAATGTCAAGAAGGTCAACTCAAACCACTAGATGAAGACTAAAATGATTAGAGATGGTAGTAGACCTTGTTTTCAGCATGTATGGCACTTCAAATTTGAATTTAAATGGCTGTACATGTCAAATCAGATCTGAAAACATACTATCCTTTGCACAAGAACGTTAGATCTCTCAAACTAGATTGTTTGATTTTTAGGGTTTTTTCTATATTTGATTTTTAAGGCTTTTTGGAATATAATAACTTTTTGTATTTTTTCAAATAAAGATGTAGAGATTTTATAAATCTTGAAGAAGAGGGAATTAGACTTTAGCCTTATCCCTAGGGCAATGAGAAAAATTGGGGTCAACGTCCTCTCGAGAATAGGCAGTTCAAATGCTATTGAATTAGGACAAAGACTAGAAACCCTAGGTCATACTAGTCCTTGACCTAATTAGAACAAGCAAGAACACCAAGGACCTAAACAAGAGGGATTCTCCAAGAGAAATGCCTCACCAAACAAAACTAGCTTAACATGAAATAAAACCCTAGCAACCCTTACCTTGGATGCTCAAGCAATGCAAGGCAAGAGACTAAAGATCTTACCACATTAATGAAAAGAAAGGGTAGAGACTAAACCATAATGTCCTTCCTCCACTTGAATTAGCCTTGAATGATTGGAAAGAAACCTTGAACATTCAACTTTATCCTTGGAAAACCCTAGAACATGCCAAGAAGAGAGGTGCACACCACTTGGAGACTCATATACCACAAAAGAAATAAAATTTCAGTCATAATGATCCCATGATCTTGGTTACAAATGAGAGGAGGGTGCTTTATTTATATGAGCAAAGTCCTAGCTTTTCCTTCCTCTAGGCCGACTTGTCTAATTTGAGTTAAAGTTCACTTTTAGGGTTTGTCACCCACAATCCAGGGAATAAACCTCATAGAACATAAAAATAATGACAAATACGTGATTATGGCTGTGACAAATGAAATGTTGAGCTTGGAAGGAGGGCATCATGCCCCATCTAACCCCAACGAAATTATTTTTCCCTCAACACCCTCCTTGCTTGGTACAAGCTTCAAAAATTGCTTTTAATGGTGTGGACGATTTGCATCTCTTGACTAAGATGGCCAAAAGAAAGGAGGTAATACAACAAATAAGGTCGAAGTGGGTATAATTGTGTGCTAGAGCGGGTATGACAACCCTTACAACTGCAATCACCTTTACAAAGCATGAAATCGTGAGTATGGCTAGGGGCTCCTAAGCCATGTGTCCTAATCGAGTCACCCCAAAGTGCAACTATACCTACCTAGGGCATAAATGCCCAACATGATGAGGAGTTACCACCAGTGAAGGGGTAGTCTGCAGGGCCACAAGACCAGTACGCCTTGAAATGAGGACCCAAAGGACATGCCATGACCAACCAAGGGGTCTAGATCACCGATAGACCAACACTACATAAAGAAGCCCCAACTTGGCCTTTTACAATGGAAAAAGGATCCCCCTCCTTGGCACATCTAGTAGGATGCGCTGTAGAGAATCTGTGGCGTAACACAGACTAAGTGAGATCTGAATCCGAGGGCCTCCTTCATGTACAAGGCCAAGCATCTCTGGTCTGGGAAATGGAAAAACCTAGAAAGAGAGTTATAGGACTCCCTAAAAAGGTAGTAAAACCATCCACTGATCTCGTGATAAATGGGGAAAGTAGCATAACATTGGTACATAGGAGGCAGAGGCATATAAAATCTGGACATAATTACCAAATTATAAAAATTACCATCAAACAAAGCTGAATAGCAAATGCCAAAGCTTCCATTCATGACTCATTTAAAGTTTATCAAAGCTTTGAATAACTAGAATTCACTTCACCAGAATGCTGAATCCTATATTGTGAAGTTCATTTAAGTGTATGTCTAGGTACCTTTTTATATGGGTCTGAATTGCATACATCCTATATTTCAAAAACTGAATCCTATATTGTGAAGTTCATTTAAGTGTATGTCTAGGTACCTTTTTATATGGGTCTGAATTGCTACACTTCAAAATTCAATTACAGTTTACATGGAAAGAACTGTTCCCCAATACATCTGAATGGTCTTAAAAGTTAGCAGATTAACAAAGCAATCTCTGTTACCAGTCATATGACAAAAATGGATGTCTTTCATTCTGGATGCTTGGGTTCAATCTTTTTATAGCTAATTATTTTGAACTGAATTACTACTGCAATAATGTTATCTGGCCTCTTTGCAATTACCAAAACAAGTTCTAAATATTACTGGCACAGACCAGAGAGCAATTTTCAAATCAAGGTGCAAGCCGAAGATGTGTATAAAAATAAAAGGGATCAAATAATATGCAGTGCTGCAATAAAAGGCATCCATCTATTAGGAACCTTCATAAGCAAGGTAATTACTAATTATCCATAACGAAACAAGAAATCATGGTCTATTGTAATTTCAAAAAATAAGTAATGTGAGTCAAGTTTAAGCCAGAAAAAAAGGAAAAAATATCAACCTACAGGATCTGCATGAAAAAATCCATGGCGTAGAATTTGCTCCAAGTAGGACTCTACAGCATATCTTGCCAACCTGATAAGAAAATGAAAGAAACTATTGAAAATTCCAAAGAAAATACCATTTCAGCTGAGATGACAGAAACTGAAAGAATATGTTACAAGAAACCAAGTGCTGGGGAATAAGAAAATCCAATTTAAACTGAGGAGTTGCATCCCTATGTGTAATGTGAACACCCTTCTCAACTTCATGTACAGTAACAAAACTAAGATCCAGACCAAAGAGATTAAAGATGAAAATATCTTGTTAAAGATGCAAACTAAATTGTGACAATGCTGTTTGTACAACAAGCAACATCATACAGGCAGAATTTCGTATATAAACAAAGTATAGTTTCACCTATATATGTAAGTTTGTAACTGTTTCAGAAAACAAATACAAATCAGATCATACCCTAGTGCTTGCTTCCCCTTTCTGGATGGCTGAAACATGATGTCACATAACATAAATTGTTCCTAGTGCTGTCCCAAGTATGTGGCAGCCTAGAAAATCCACACTTCTGCTTATTTTTTGTGCATAAAAAGGGTACAAGATGAAGGCTTGAAATTTTATTTATGAGCCATCATCTCATGATGGCATCTTCCCTCATGAACCAACAAATCTTTCTCTCCTAAAATCAATAATATGCTGACCAACAACAATAGAAAGTGCCCCACCTCCTTCAACATACTTTAGCTGTCCCAAATGAAGAGAGACAAAATATGCATTGCTCTTCATCGGACATCCTCTTCATTCTAAAGAGTCGTGTGAGTCATGTTTGACCTCGCCTGGGCATTGCAGATTACCATTGGTATTCACTGTTCAATTTACAGACAGGAGACGAGAAGCTCAGGTGGCGTTAGAACTTAGAGGTTCAGATGGAGTCGCTTGTTTGACTAGGGGCTCCCTCTGGAGCAGAGTTTCTTATGTGGTCATTACATAAATATATCAAGGAATACTATGATGTGTATATATCTCATGATATCTCTCATTTATGCTTGATCATGAAGAGAATATGGGTGATAATATTGTTGAGGATGATGTTTTAGCCTCCCATGAAGAGGATATTTCAGATTCAAAGGAGGCCATTGATGAAGAAGATATTGAAGAAAATGTTGCATCCCTGCAAGAAGAGCAAACTGATGACGATCTTTTTCATATCTCCATTGACGACCAAACACAGGAAGGAAGTGATGATGAAGAAAGTCCTCAAATACATGAAACACCTCATGGCTCCATTGAAGATCAAATAGATGAAGAGCACTTCATTGTTATTAGAACCAGACTGATCATCGAACTGGTCAAGCACAAAAATCTAAACCAGACCGGAACCCAAAAAAAGGGAAAAAATTGGGCTAAAAGTCGGCCGACCAAAAGATACCCCTAGTGGAACTGGAAACATCCATGGGAAATCCATTGATCTCCTCTGTGGAACTGATGTCCATGATGAAAATCACAAGTGCAATAATCCTCTGGTCACCCATACAGGACATGGGGTAACAGGTCCCTTTTTTCTTTTCATTTTCTGAAAATTCTTCAAATATGTATATATATATGAAAAAACAACCTAGATTAAAATTAGGAAAAAGAAACTTAGCTCGTCTTTGAAAACTAGAAATATGACCATGCTATTTCTTTCCTTTTTTTTAAAAGGACCCTTAAAAGACAGCAAACAAAATATAATCAGGTTTCATTCCCCAAAAGCCCTTTGGTTTCTCTTTGCAATCCCTCATTCTTCATCTGCTTCAACTTCCCCTCACCATGGCTCTTATACCATATAACAAAAGAAACCACTAACACAAAAGAACATGGAAGAGAGAAATACTTCTTAGGTATTGAAATGGAGAGAGCATGTCCTTTTATAGTAAACGAATGACAAAAACCCAAAAGCTAAACCCTAGATGCATGAACCCTAAAATGACTTAGATATTATTTAAGTCATGAACACAACACTGAAACATGATCTAGACTAAATCAACAAGTGACTTTATTAATATGCCTAAGTCTATACTCTAGATAAACATTATTAACTAGATAATTTCGGCACCCACTATGTAGTCCTATTTCTTGTTGAGTTTGCTTGGTATGCTTTAGCAATCCCAATGCCACTCATCTTTGTACTTTGTCTAGTCTTGTTGGCCAATTATGGCCACTACTGGACAGTGATTTAAATTATATCATATGTAATGAAAATTTGGCGGAGACTACAATGTTTCGAGTATTATTAGCATCATAGATTTTAGCTAGGATTAGTATTTTTCAAAAGAATGTAGGTTCTCTTTAGATTGGGGTTAAGACAAATATGCTAGCACTCATAGCCTATGTACAAAGGGGTTGGCCTGTCTAATAACATTTTGGCACTGTTATCACACCATAGTAGCAGGGCTGCTATTCTTGCTTAGCAGATATCTGCACATTCCAGAGCTTCCATTATTCAGAGCTTGGCTATGATGATTGTATATTTTGAGATCACTCATGATCAAAGCAGTGTATTATTCAGACTTATGTTAGACCTTGTGTCAAGGCTGAGCCTTGAGGGTTCAGATTTGATGATCGATGTGACCCTTTATCCCATGTAGTTTCAGTTCAGTGCTTAGAGATGTATTGCAGCAGTGTTTCAGATGATATATGATTATTATTATTGTGATGATGTTATATGACCTATGGATATTTTATCATTGACTGTGGATTATTATCTTGTTAATTTGGTCATGATCACAGCATTTGCTTGGTATATTATTCCTGATGTGGCAAACTGTTTAAAATGAACTGTAAATTATAAAATGGACATTTACTTGCAAATTTAGGTTGTTTGACAAAACCCACTGGTTTACCGCCTTACATAGATATGGTCTTTCCTGACAACAGTTGTCTGCTAGTTTAGGCTCCATATTCACTTGACTCCATCCATACATGACTTTCCTTGTTTGACTTTAAACCTTGACCTGTCTTATTTGACTTTCTGATACTGAGGACTTCCCCATTTTCTACCTCTGTGTTTGGACCGCATCCCTGTATGTTCAGTGTCTCGGCTCTAAATTGGTGACAAAACTTACCTTTGGTGAGTTGGATTGTAGGCCTAAATCATTCTGGTCGGTTGTCCCGATGTTTGGCATTGGCTCGAACTCCCCCTAGTCACTTGAGATGTTGTTGGCTAAAACTGAAAGCTCATGTACTACTTATGGAAACTTATAAATTAGCCTATAGAAACTGAAAAGGGCAAGAGCGATGAACTACTAAAAATACTCCCCGAAGAGTATATGAAAGGTCCAAAAAGCAATGGTTCTTAAAAGCTATATCTAAACAATTGCTGACGTTATATGTATATGAAAACATGCCCTGGATGCAAGCTACAACTAGTTGTGCTTATCAGCACACCTGAGATCCGAAGGGTTATGTAGGCCAAAAAGGCCATGAAATGAAATTGAATGATCCTAATGAACCTGGATCAACTTGATGTAGACATGATGCCTAAGTTGAATAAGCACTCTCTAAACAATTTATCCATTTGTGAGGCACAACCATTCCCCGTGTTATTTTGTCCAACAAAGAGTTTGTAGCTTTCCCCTTCTCCCAGTCCAAAGTATTTTTGAGTTTAGTTAGAAAAGTCAACCCCTTGGCCCAACCTTGTTCCTAGCCTTCATCCTTCACTAGCAGTTTGACCATGTCCAATGGGTAAGTTTGTCATTTAAACTATTGTGCAAGTAATTTCATATAACAAAGGAATATGCTAACTTGATTAATGCCACTGAATGGATGTTATACTTTGAGCTAAGCTGTGAGAATGATTAGAGGAACATATCTTAGTCTACTGATATGATTTTTCCTTGGTTATATATGGACCTAGTCAAACCTAGTTTGACTATGGTCATTTCTTGGGATCCGTGATGATGTGGGCCACATATGCTTATAGATGATGATTGATGGACCCACATACTCTTGATGATGATGCCATATGATGGATATAGGATGCAAATGATGATTGATGCAGTTCAGCAGTTTTATTTATTACTTTAGATCATCAGATTATACACTGTCCATATATGGTGGACCCTACAGCTGGCCCATTAGGGCAACCCATGGTGTATGAGTACACATTCCTAGTGGATTTGGGTCTTCTGGATCCAATGAGACACTTATCTTTCAGTTTCGGGCACTTCTGGTAGTGGTTGATGCAGTTTTATACTTGTTGACCAGATTTGGGGTTGATTTCCCAGCCTGAGCAGCAGGGGCCATGAGAGGCCAGTTCACCTAGGGCGCTATATGAGGAGGGGGTGGTCCAGCCACTTGTTTTTACCATTTACCCCCCCTTCTGGAGAGCCTGGTGGGATCAGTTGGACAGCGCAGATGACCTGGGAGGCAGTTTTGGCACTTTCACAGTTACCGAGGCAGTTAAAAAATGGGATAAAGTGGTCACTAAGGAATTCGATTTGGGCAATTGAGGCAAGGTTTTGGCACTTGGTTTTCACAGAGGTCTTCCAGGGTGATCCCATTATCTTCCAGCCAGTTTTCACCATGTGGGTAGGCCCACAGCGATCATAGGAGGTCTTTTACTGCTTGTCTGTCACAAATTTTGAGGACAGATTTGATCATTTATATTATCTTGGACATATTTTATTATTTTAGTGTGCCTTGGGGATGAGCTAGTAAGGATTGATGCCTCCTAGCCCCACCATGTGCTTCTTATGTTATGTCCTAGTCATTATGAGGTGGATTTTTGTACTTTTACCCCTCTAGTGGATGACGTCATCCTCACTTTGTACCATTTAATTAGGGCGTCATCACTATATTGGGTGATCCATGTTATATATTGTTATGATTCATTATTAGCCATTGATCATGTATTGAGATCTTTTAATCTCAACCACTCATTTGATGTAGTATTGTAGAGTGGTATAGGGTTTTGGTCTTTATTATCCTATATAAGGAGGAGACCCCCTATTGTATAGCTGACCTTTGGAGCTTTGGAATATTGGAATAGAACACTTCTTTGTGGAGCATATCTCTCTTGTCTTGTGGATTCTCTTGCATCTTGAGTATACAGTATCTCTTCTATGTATCATTGTGGGTTTTGGTTCTACAACTATTTGTCTTGCAGGGAAGTCGAATTGGTGGAGAGGAGGGCGATTTCTTGAGGGTTATTGTTGGAGGGATCCACATATTCTCTCTTGGGTTGATCTTGTGACAGGGAGTATCATTATTGTATCTTTGTGACATAGTTGATGCTTTCTATTACATCTTTCTATCATTTTCATAATCATCTTACTTGACTTGTTTCCTTTGATCTTGTCTTGTAGGAGGAGGATGATTTGGCTTATTGAGGAGGACGATTTGGCTTGGAGAATCAAAATTGCACTCTTGAATATACACATAGGAGAATGCTATCAATTTGCAAGGTGGCCATAAGCAATTGAGGTAAGATCTACAAGGTATGTGTCTCTTTCCATCCATTCTCTCTTCATTGGTCACAAACCCTAATTAATCAAAACCCCAATTTTGGTTTTTCTTAGATCTACTTAGATCTAGCCTTGCTTTTGAAAAGATCTTAAGAACCCACCTCTATAGCATCCACCCCTAGTTGGATCTATAGTTTGGTGGTGATTGGGTTAAAATTGACACACTTTTCAAGGCAATAAAGCCCTCTTGAGCCAAATCGCACGTCCTTGGAGAGGCTTGTTTGGTTAGATCTAGCATATGGGTAGGTGAGATCCCACTTGATTCATAATCTACATACTTGATAACCTACCCCTAGACTCTTACTTTGGTGATTTCTACCTTGTGGGCATCATTCCACATTTCAAGGGATTAAAACCCCTTTTTGGACTACTTGGCACCTTAAAACTCAGATCTAGTAAGATCTAACCCTTGGATTGTCTTGATTCTCTAGATCCACATAGATCATTGCCTAAACTACTTGGATCTACAATTTGGTGGCCATTGGACTTGATTTAATACCCCTTCTCCACCTTTTAGCCCTCCTTGAGCAAGGTCGCACTTCCTTGGGTGAGTGAGTTTGCCCACTTTGTGGACCTGGGTAGTTGAGATTTCAGTGGATTTGGAAAGAGCACACCTTGAAACCTACATCTAGTGTGTCATTTTATGACGATCTGCCTTGGGGGTAGCATTCCTTGTTTTAAGGGATTGTGGTCCACTTAGGGTTATATCATGAAACACTAGATTAGAAAGATCCAACCATTATATCTCAATTAGCCCACTTGATTTTCCTACTAGGTGTCCAGATCTACCCTTTGACATACCTTTTGACTCCATTAACCCATCCAACAAGGCACTAGTCCTCCATAAGCAAGTCGCACTCCTTGGGAATTGTGTCAAACCTTAGATCCCATATGTGGGTATTCCTAATTTCAACTTAGATCCATAGATCTACTCACTACATATCCACTAGTACCTATTGCATCCCTAAATTTCACCTTGTGGGTCCCATTTGAACCATTCACATATCCCAAGAAAGTAGGTCCCACTTGTGTAACACATGGTACTAGATCTTGTCATTATAACTAATCATGTGGCCTAAATCATATATTGGTTGAAACACTAATCATCTCTCAAGCCATCATTAACCATACTTTAACTTCTAGGTCCACTTAACCTTGCATTGGTTTCCGTAACTCATCATTTACTTATCCCTAGGAACCTTTGTTTGGGTCCAATCATCTTTGATTGGTAATAGGGTTTCCCCCTAGGTCTTGATTCATCTAGATCTAAAGTGAAGAGTGCCTCGGTTGATGTGACTCCCACCTTTCATTGGGAACCATGGCATCTCTTGGGTCACCTCTTTAGCTGTCCATCTCCTCTACCGTCCCGGATGGGATACCACTAGGGACAACAACAAGTTGTGTGATAACAGGCACATTGATGTGCATTTTGATGTCTACATATTTTTACTTCGTTGTGCAATAATGTAATATAAGATGCTCTTTCAAAAAAAATGGTGCTACTAAACTAAATGGGTATTTGTGTGACTTACTTCAGAATGAAACCAGCCAAGATTCTCCTATATTTCACTTCTACATATTGCAAAATAATGAAGCAAATAAATGTACAATCAATAATATTGAGGAAAACTTCACTGGAAAACAAGGGTGGTTAAGTAACCCTTACTTCTGGCGATCAACTCCAAGCTGATCTAAGGCAGAAATCCTGTTTATTTTGATGCCTGGAACGTACTCCATTGTGAGGACCTACATCCAAAATACAATAAACAAACTTGTGAAATACAAAATTAAAACATGTGACCAATTTGCAAGAACTCCATATGTCAATCTATCAGGCTAGCTCTACCTGTGGTGTTGTGAATTCCCAATAAATTTTTGGAACCTTGACATAATCTATGTCCTTAAAGTTTTTTGCAAATAGCTCTGCATTTGCAGCTTCCTTGCTGTAGTCAATTTCCTGCACTCAACAACAAAAATCAACAATTTAAGCATAGATGGTTGATTGTAAAAAAAAACATGTATAATCACTGTACTATATCCAATTGTCTTCAATCATTTCTCAACAAATTGTTGAAGATTATAACTCCGATAGGAACTTCCGCATAGGTTTAGTGTCAAACCATAAACATGCTGGAAGTAGTTCAAGTCAAATATATTTTGTAATTCAATTTACTAATAAAGTGAAAATCTTATATTTAGTTGTTGAGTCTAATAGAGTGTGTTACTCCCAATTTTGCATGGTTGTCCAAGGGCAAATTTTATGAAGATTTTGGTGAAGGTGACAAGATTATGGATCCATGAGCAGCCTGGGCTCCTTCATGAAACCAATATTAGCATTCTGGGTTTGAATTGTTAATGAAAAGCTGATTTTAAGGAGTAAATTATCTGTGTATTGTGTTTTTGCTTTTGCTATTTACTTTCCAGCCATATGTGTAATTACTGCTATGTGAAAGAATTTAATTTCTGCAATTAAATAACAGTTGTGTTTAGTTGAGAACATAAGAACAGTGGTCTCCTAGGGGTTGGAAAATTTCACATCCAATGCAAACATAGAGGTATTGATGCTCCACATAAGGGAGACACATCTAGAAGGATGAAGTGACCTCTCATGTACTTGTCCATAATTTACAAAGGAGTAATTGCCAATATATCTCTTATCAAAGTTTAACTTAAACTTTAAAGGTGGCCAATGGCCCATTTAAATCATGATTTTGGCAATGATATCTATAGCAATGTAGTATAATACTATAAAACCAACAAGACTTAAAATATATAAACCAGATAGGATAAAGTGCAAAACCTAAGGCTAAATTTTAAGAGATAACAGTGATGGAAAGGTCTCTAAGATGTGAATGACAAACCCAAAGATCAAATGCCAGGTGCTAGTCCAAGCCCACTGCATGAGAATAAAATTATGACTGGAAAAACAAAGCATTCAACCAAGAATCAATGATTCAGTTATGGATATGTGGATGGATGTACAAAAGATCAAAAGTGAAGTTGTCAAGCAACAGGTAGTGTGTAGCAAACTATGTTACTGAAGCCCTGTAGATAATTACAGATCCGCCATCAGATTTGGCAGTGTCAGAAGAGATGTTAAGCACTGAAATGCAAAATATATCATAACCACACATTCTAAGAGACAAAAAGGAAATTTGGAATTTTGAAAAAGTAAATGGAAGCAAAGATCGAACACAACATAGAAAAGGTGAAAGGTGATTAGAATGATTAGGAGAAGATGCTAATGCATAGATTTATATCATTAATCGAACTATAATACAAAATTGTAGGGAGAAGCTTCAATGGGAACTCTAAGCTAATCAATTCAAGTGCAGGAACTATTTCTGACACCTAGACATAGCTTCGAAAAGGCAAACAACACACAATAGGACAGTGGCATTAGAAGGCAGGAAGTAAAGTGCATCGTCAATAAGGCTTCTAAGTTCTATTACTGAATGTTGAGGATGCCCAATTTCTGAGATCTATTGATCAGGAAGGACATTCTCAGGTAACAGCAAGTTCTGAGGTTGCATCATTCATAGTAAACTCCATGGAATAATTATGGTTTGGGGAAAGTCATACAATCCCCTGCATTTAACTCCATACTCATATGAAGCAATAACTACTTCAGATAAACAACTATCTGCATTCCATCATATGATCAATTGTGGATATCAAAGAGAAATGATAAACAATATACAATTTGTCAGCAAGTATTTTAATTTTGCAGTGCATAGTCAACAGCATGTACCTGATATAGAACAGTTGCACATTCATCATAAATAGCAACCCAGTCCCTTTTGGCGCCATCTGACTTTGGATCGACCTTTTGCAAGTATTCTGCTATAACCTGCATGCTTTAAGCAATTTACATTAACCAAAACATCATAACTGATCAATTGATAAATCTAAGAAAATATCAGAAGTTTGTCGAAGGCTTCAAATTTGAATACATTAATAGAAACAAAAATGCACTGTGAAACATTTTGACAGCAATGTAAAAGAATACTAATAGCCTGTGAGTTCAAGCAGAAACATATTTAAAAACATATTAAGGTGCCTATGAGGCCCACTAGGTTGAGAAAAGATAAGATATTTTATTAAAGTCCAACAAATGACCACAAAAGTAGGTCAATGGGACTAAAAGTGTACAATGTACATCAATATAGATACAAACCAAGTCACCGGGTTCGGTGATTTTTTGCCTTGAAAATCGAAATTCAGCGATTTTCTGAGACAGTCGAATTAAATTGATTAAATTCAGCGAATTTAATCACAATTTCGAATTTTCGTTTTTGGCAAATTGCAAGGCAATTTTTTCGCCAGAAAATCGGGGGAAATTTTTTAAAATCAGCAAAAAAATGTTTTAAAATCGTTTTTCCCCTTTTCGGGGCCTGCAGGTAAACCCTACTCTCCCTACAAAGACTACCTCCGTGTGCAAAGCCTCCTCCATCTATTGCCATTGTTCAGTGTTCACTGCTTGTTACACGACTAGAGCTGCTGGCCTGCCGATTGTTAGTCAGAGTCTCACTGCTCCAGTTCTACTGCTCAGTGATCGACGTCGTTTTTGTGAGTGAAGTGTGCCCTTGCCAACGGCCATTCTGTCACCCATGACTCATGCAGACTCCGAATGCTGCAACTTGCAAGTGCAGATTGCAGTGACTGTGACAGCCACAGTGAGAGTCGTGAGTCCGTGACTCGTGACCAGTCTGAGCAGTCTCTCGCAGTCCAAGTCTTGACTAGCGAGTGGCGACCTCAAGTTCAAAACTTCAGACATGATATATTACATATATTATAATCCATAAATTGTAATATAATTTTGTAAAGTTGTATGTATATATATATATGTCATTTTATAAAAGCTATATTATATAATTAAAAAATTATATTATTGAAAATAAAATTTGGGTAAGATATATATATATATATATATATATACACACACGTGTCCATTGGTTGTAGCCTGGGTGGTTGGGAGGAATGTTTGTTACCCTCCCCACCCAGGTTCAATTCTTGTAAGTGACATATTGCTCTTGTTGAGCCCATATTGTAATGATTGTAATTCGTGCCACCTTGATTCTCTAGAATAACAGGTGGTGACCATTTCCCCAGGTGGACTAGCCCTCTAACAAACGGCGAACAACCTTTTTAAAAATATATATATATATATATATACACGTACGTACGTGCGTACGATGTTCTAATTTTTTGTAATGGCACAATCGGGGATGCTGAAAAGCTTATGGAGATTCTGGATTTATTTGGGAAAGCCACGGGTATGCAAATTAATGCCAGGAAGTCCTCTCTTTCCACCATAAATATGAGGGATTATGAAGTTCGCAGGTACTCTCTCCTGTTCCCATATGAGCTGAAGAATTTTGACGAAGGCCTCAAATATTTGGGTTTCATGTTTAAATCAAACAATTATAAAAAAGAAGACTGGGCATGGTTGATAACAAAGCTAGAAAAAACACTGAAATGCCGGAGTCATATGTGGCTATCAAGAGCTGGAAGGCTTGTTCTTGTAAAATCTATCCTAGAACTTATCCCGGTATACTGGATGTCCTTGGCATGGATCCCAAAAGGTATACTTGAGAAAGCAAGGAAGATATGCTTCAAATTTCTATGTGCTGGCAACAGTGAAAATTTTGTTCTTCCATGGATTAACTGGGAACGAATTGCTCGTCCCAAGTTGCTGGGTGGATGGGGGTTAAAGAATATTTTCTTCTTCTCAAAAGCCTTAGCTGCAAAGGCTAGTTGGAGGCTCCTTACTACACAAAGCCTATGGATCCAAGTTGTTACTCAAGCACATGAAGAAACAGCTTCCCATCTTTTCATTAACTGCACCTTTTCTGTCCAGACTTGGAAAGAATGTAGCCAGAGGCTGGATACAAATTTTGACTGGGGTGGTGCAAATGTGGAGGAAGCATGGAAAACATGGGTATCATGATATCATCTCCAAATACAACAAACATCTGAGCCCTGCCCCTGATTATAAATTGGGGATTATGTATTGTTAGGGATAGATCAATTTTCCAAGATAAGCCCTCTATTCCTGAACTTATAGCAATTAATTGTCTAGATATCTTATCACATTTTCTCCAACAAACGGATACTCCCGCCATTCAAGTAATTGAAGAAGAACAGGTGAATAAATCCATTCCCTGGGCTTTTATTGATGGTGCCTCTCGAAATCAAAACTGTGGGGGTGGGGCTATTCTTTACTTATCTGAATCTACCTATTACAAAATTCAAATGGGACTGCGGAGTGGAACAAACAACTATGCAGAACTCATGGCCTTAAAACTTCTCTTATGTTTTGCCAAGGATAAAGGATGCACATCATTCCAAATTTTTGGTGACTCAATGAATGTCGTTAATTGGATAAACAAAGCACCAATCTGTCATATCATGGCTCTTCTTTCATTGATTGAGGAGGTGCACCATCTTGTGGCCAGTTTTGATTTATGTACATGTCGTCATGTCTACAGGGAAAGGAACTCTATCGCAGATAAACTCTCTAAGGATGGATTACAACTAACATATGGGCAATGGAAGATAGCAGAAGCTCAAAACGAGTCCTTTTTTTAATATTATCATTGGCCCTTCATCGATGGGATTGCCACCCATCCGCACTTGTCAGCTTTATAATTTCAAATCAGCAGCTGCAGACTTATCAGTTCATGGTTCATGGGACTACATAAGATCCCATCCTTTTTGCATTTTGTTACTACAGGGATTTTTTGTATCGGTCTATGTGAAACAAGCTATATGTGACAGGTTATAGACATGTTCTGTGTTTTGAAAAGACCATTGGGTCCGAAGTCATGAAATACATGGAAAACATGTACTATGCAGAATGTAATTTTGTTACTATTAATAAAATTACACTTTTTTCCTTGGAATATATATATATATATGAATATATATATATATAATATATTTGAATTTAATGACAAATTTTATCAAAAAAATTTTGCTTGACGATTTTTTTTCAAATTTCATTCATGTCGAATTTGAACACAAACTCGAACCAGGTGACTTAGGATACAAGGTGGGGGTGAAAAAGGAACTCCTAGGTCAATACTGAAAGCAGAAAAGATAAACAATTAAGTTTCCAGCTAAAAGCTAAATAATTGGGTTCAAAACAAGACAGATGTTGTGATTAACAGCTTGTATTCCTCTAGAAAGAAAATTTCAAGTTTTGAAAATGAGAGAATGTCTAAAGGGGCATATCAAAGGAAATTCCGTCTGAAATAATCTTATACCACTTGGGAAAGTCTTGAATGGGCAAAAGTATCTAATTAGAGGATTTTTATTTTCTTAAGATTAATTTTGGTAACCCATGGGAGTGTGGTCTGGCAGCAAGCACCAAAGTGAGAGGGATTATATTAACATAGAGACCCACATTCAGAAACCCAGAGAACAGATTAGGCTAAGGGCAACTCCTAGGTGAATTTTACGGAATGACCTATCAACCATTGTAACTAGTCAATGCTATAAGTAGACCATCACATGGCATTGTAATTCATAGCATCTATCTTATTCATTATTAAATATATTATTGTCCTATATGAATATCAACCCACTTTCCTTTTTACATTGGATATTCAATTTATGAAACAAGTTGTTCATGTCATATTCAGGAAATGAACCTTGTTCAATTCATTTGGCTCTTCTAAGATTGATGGATGATGATGATAAACTCCTTCGTTCTCAATTCCTGAAAGATCCAAAGACAAGTAACCCAGAAAATTTGTTCCCTCGTATAAGCACATTTCCCCTTCACTAGCAATTTTTCCCGTTTTTTCAAGATCTAGTGACTTTTCCAATATATCTTTTTTTTGGGGCCAAATCTTCATTTTGAGTTAGATAGCACGAAAATTTGTGATTCCATTGATATATCAGTAATTACTTTATCAATGCTATCTATAGACTAGAATTTACAGATTGACTAGATATTAGTCATCAATGAGTAATTTTGCATTTAAATAATGAGATGAGCACTTGGCGTGTAATGGTTTGTGTTGGTCGCATAGAGGAGCGTGTTTGGTGTGTGTTGGCATGTGGCCACCACATGGGGAATGAGTGGTGTGTGATGGCATGTGTCTACCTATTCTTCGCACTTGTGAGCTGCATTACATGGGGAGTTACATTATCCTATTTTTCGACATTTTTACATGCATGGACCCCTCTCTTATTCTACAACAAGAGATCGAGGGCACATTGGCAAACAAGTAGTCATTGTAACTATTCTTCTAGTGTTCATGAGAAGTTATGCAATTGCTTCTACAGATTTCTTGCTTGCTGATTTTGATTTGCAGAATTGGTATTTCTCAAATCTACATTGCCACTCGTTGGATTGATTGAAGATTCTAATATGCAGAGTTTACAGCCCTGATGTATACCCCTATGCTTTTAGTGTTCAAAAGTCTAAAGATTTTATTGGTGTTTCTTATCATTTTTAGTTTCAAATGTAGGGTAAAATCTTTGAGTGTTAGATCAGCTATCATGAATTAGAAAATTCAACACACATGCACTGTGAAGATGTATTATAATTGCACTTCTATAATTTATACTTTAGTACACTCCATACTTCATCGTTATCGTTTTTGGGAAACTTACTATAGATTGAACACTCCCCCAATTTATTGTATCTTATTGGAGACTTGGTCAATTTATTGTATCTTATTGGAGACTTGGTCAACTTTGATCACTATCCCCACAATTTTGTACTCTCTATATAGTAACACCAATGAGAGTATAGCATGTGCACAGTTCTAGCAATCTCCTCTAATACTTCCATACATGCTCTTTTGTTCTTTCTTGTGTGAAATTATCTCCTTGCATTGTTGGTGTTGTGCTCATATCATCATGCCAACATAGTTCAATTATGCCCATAAGAATGAAGAAGTGCAATGGTGAAATTGAAGGAAAAAAATACACTATCAAATCAATTAAGTACAAATTTGGTGTCAAGGTTGCAAACCAGGAAAGGTAAGAGTATCATAAAATCATCTCTCATGTCAATTAATAGGGCAAATTATGTCAACTCAAAGAGTTTGGTACAAGAGACACACAAGCTGCCCATCCATCCACAGAAGAAGAACAGGGGTATGAAGGATAGGAAATAAATTCAAATGCACATAAATCCTATATAAGAGTTGCCAACAAAGAAAAAACTAACCCTGCCAACATAGTTCAATTATGCCCATAAGAATGAAGAAGTGCAATGGTGAAATTGAAGGAAAAAAATACACTATCAAATCAATTAAGTACAAATTTCGTGTCAACGTTGCAAACCACGAAAGGTAAGAGTATCATAAAATCATCTCTCATGTCAATTAATAGGGCAAATTATGTCAACTCAAAGAGTTTGGTACAAGAGACACACAAGCTTCCCATCCACCCACAGAAGAAGAACAGGGGTGTGAAGGATAGGAAATAAATTCAAATGCACATAAATCCTATATAAGAGTTGCCAACAAAGAAAAAACTAACCCTCAAGTTCTTCAGATCAATGTCAAACAGTTCCTTGAGTGCTGGCCTCTGAACCTTCACTACAATTTCCTGACCTCTCAACCTTGCACGGTGTACCTGGCCTACAGTCAAATGTCCAGAGAAATATCAGAGGATGGTATGCCTTTCTTTAATAAGTTTCATTTCATTTTAAGATGAAAAGTAGAAACTTGAAAGACAACATGAAATGTTGAGAGTTTTCACTAGTCAATACACAAAAGCGACTATGATAAATTATTAAATAAAATCTTACCAAGACTAGCAGCAGCAATTGGATCACGGTCAAACCTTTCAAAAATCTGATCCACAGGCTTTCCTAATTCTTTTTGAACTATAGCAACTGCAGTTTCAGAGTCAAATGGGGGCACTTGGTCCTGCACTCAAAAGGTTGCCACAGATCAACAACTTGGTTATCTACATTGATGCTTGATGAGGATAGAGATTATAGTTTCCAAGTAGTTGCATCCACATTATTGCTGATGCCCACCTTGCTTTATTAAAAACATAAATTAAATGAACATAAAAAGTAGCACTAAGTTCATGATATTTTTGAATTGTACTATTTGTAATAGGAGAATATCATGAGAGTTGTTCTTGATCTCCTAGAAATCCCTAACATCAGAGTTTGAAATACAGCAATCATTAATATAATACTATCATAACATGTAAAGAAGCAAAAAAACACTTCTTATTTTAAGTGGTATATATTCTTGATGAAAACACTAGAGAACAAAGCCAGGTTTTAAGTTACAAGTTTTATGGTCAGAACAAAAACACAACCTAGGGAATTTATGTACTAACATAAGCTTTACCAAAGTATGATGACAAACCAACTAAACCAAGTTGAAGACTGTTCCACTGATGTGGAAACAAGGACAATGAGAATCTCAACAATGAAGATTCAAATCACTTGCCAATGATAAGGTCAAAGGGACAAGAGGCAGTGGAATCCAAGCATGTTTAGTCATTAGTATTTGTGGCTACCAACATGAAGGTTGCATTGCAGGGAACAATCTTCTTGTCATACTAGAACATTTATTACCTGGTCACCACTTCAGCGATGCTAAGCCCAACTTGTGTTGAGATTCACAAATGAAAGCAGGGAAAACTGGAACCAAAACAAACCTAAATTCTTCAAGGACTCAATCACAAGTGCACTAGAGGGAGATAACTCTCGTGCACTAAAGAGAGAGAAACGGACCCAAGTACTAGTGTGCTACACAAGAAATGCACAAGTACACATAAAAGAAAAAAATGCCAAGCACAAGAGAATGCCAAAGATATAGGTGCCCTTAGGCACAAAACACTTAAAACTAAAAGGGAGCTCACGAAGATCGCCAAATGAGATGAAACAAATGAGAACTTGAATTGTGTATTTATACACAACTCAAGTGAGGTGTTCCTTCAAGAAGGGAGGTGCCCCTTCAAGAGAAGGTTATGGGCCCACAATGTAGAAATTGCTGCATTACTTTTATTGCAGATTCAGAAATTTCACCTCACACCAGAGACTTCCCAGATCTAGTCCTTGTGAACTTCAACATCGGATCTTGTTACGCCCCAAATTCTCTACAGCGCAACCTACAAAATGTGCCAAAGAGGGGGGTCATTTTTCCATTGTGAAAGGCCAAAAAGAAGTTTCTTTATGTAAAAGTGTTGGTCTACCGAGGCTCAAGACCCTTGGTAAGGTCATGGTAGGTCCTCTTGGTCCTCATTTCAAGGAGTGTTAGTCTTGTAGCTCTGTTGACTACCCCTTGATGGGTGGTAACCCTCATCATGTCGGTTGTTTATGCCTTGGATATCTGGTGCACCTTAGGATGAATCCATTAGAACACATGGCTTAGGAGCCCCTAGCCACACTTAGGGTTTTACGCTTTGTAGAGGTGATTGCGCTTGTATGGGTTGTCACATCCACTCTAGCACATCTCATTCATACCCTATTGTACTTTATTTTGTTATATCACTCCTCCCTCTTGGTCATCTTGGTTAAAAAGAGCAAATCGTCCACCTTGAAAGAAAGCTTATGGAGGTCATACCAACGTAATAAGGAGGGCATTGAGGGCAAAAGACATGTGTTGGGGATAGATGGGGCATGACATCCTCCTTCCAAGCTCATCTCTTCATCATGTCGAAGCATAACATTAAATTTTATCATTATTTTTTCTTTTGTGAGGTTTAGTCCTGTTATCACATATATAGTAGTCGGGCTACCATACATTATTTTTTTGATTCCAGTACATTGTTCAGCCAGTTCCCTTGCATTGAGATGCCGAGATGAGCATCTATTATGGATCATGATTATTACATGGACAGCAGTTTCATTCCCCATGCCATGACTGAGTCTCAGGACACTCAGAGAGATGACCGATGTAGCCATTTATCCATTGATATAGAGCAGTCAGTATTGCCCAGAGTTACAGCAGCAATTTCAGAGGACAGATGACGGTTCAGATGATGAGCATTCAGGTATATGACTCAGCAGGTATATTTTGGTGTTATGGTTATATTGCTTTTATATTCATTCTTGTAGCATGTCTTAGCATTTAGTATCATGATCTGGCGATCATATAGATATGTGGACTTGGTTGTCCTTTTATATATATTATATTGTCCCTACTCAGACTTAGAAGTTCTTGACCTATACTCATCGATTTTACCCTCCTTAGGGAGACTAGAGGTGATCATTCCCACCATACTTTGGCTTGCTAGTGTTGGTCTCATTATTCATTGTCTTCGTCCATCCATCACCTACCCAGTTTGTTTATTACCTTGACTTACTACTTGACTAGTGGCATGGAGGACCTTTCCCCGTTGTAGCCCCTATATTGGATGAGCTTCCTTGTTTATTGTGTCTCAGCTCTGAGTTGGTGAGTTGGATTGTAGGCCTAAATCATTCTGGTCGGTTGTTCCGATGTTTGGCACTGGCGCGAAGTCCCCCTAGTCACTAAAGATGTTGTTGGCTAAACCTGAAACAGATAGTGCTGCCATAACTACAAAATATGAAAAGGAAATGTTATATCTATTGTGAAAAGCCAAATGAAACTGGCAATGAAATATCAAATGTTATATCTATTGTGAAATGTAATACCCAAGTAAACAAGATGTCTAAAAAACACACCTGGAAGAAGATAGCTCAGGTAAACAAGTGCCTTAAAAACACACCTACAGCATGAAGCCTAATGTAAAATGTAAATCTATGCAATGTGTTTCTAAACACACATAGATCAAAGGCTATGGAAACTAAAGGCCCAAAAAGCAATGGAACTTATCAAAAAGATTGTTGGCCTCATTTGTATTATGGATTGTGAGCATCTGCCAAGGTGAATAAACACTCTTTGAACAACTTACCCATTTGTGAGACACCGCCATTCCCTGTGTTATTGCTTGTCCAATATATGCTATGGTGTGTATTCCCTTTCAATATCCAAAGTGTCACAGTGTTAAGTCAGTAAGTCATCCCTTGGCCTAGCCATTTTATTTTTAGCCTTCACCCTTCACTAGCAAATTGATCACAACTATGAAGTGAGTATGGTCTTGAAAGTCTGGTCTGAGTAATAATAATAATTAATGACTTTATATATTTGGATTTAGATCGCCAATAATGATTACTTTTTGCTATAATTGCTATTGGAATGAATTGTAGAGCATGCTTTAACCTTTGACACCTTGCAGCATTGTGATGATAGCCTGAGTTATATTTTGGGTCATGTTGACTTGGTCAAACCCAGTTTGACCAAAATTCAACCACGGGACATGAGGTGGCAGACCTCAAATGATACAGAGATATGATATATGGTATGGTACAGGTCACCATGGTGGTTCTATGCAGTGGTTTCAGACTTATGATGATGATTTGTGCTTTTCAACACTTTTACAGATCATTATTATTTGGTATGTCGGATATGATGGATATTTATTTTTGACCATGCAGAGGTCTGTTATCACCTATTTTGTACAAATAGTTGAAACCTTATTGAGTCGCCAGTGTTGGAACACATCAGTGTTCACTTCCAGATTATCTGGGTTTCAGATTGCAGCAATTAGCCAATTTTGGCTAGCCGGTTTTTGTTTTTAGTCGATATGACCATGGCCCCTTGGGGGTTTGTAATAAAGTGTGCGAGTAGGATTTTGAGTTTCTCGGTTCTCCATGACTTGATTAAGCAACTAAGGTATTCCAAGGAGTTTTTTCCCTTGTCAATTATACTTTGCCTATAGCCAAGCTATAATCGATGAGGTTTTCTCCTGCTTCCTCCAAAGCTGGAATGCCCGATTTTGAAAATTTTGGCCATGGGGGGTTATTAGAGTCCAATTGATGTATATAAGCCTACTAGACACTATTAGAATAGATTGTGGTCATGTCCCAAGTCACTAGGACCCTCAAAAAAAATTTCGAAAAATTTTTACTGGAGGCGTCGGATTTTGGTTTTTAATTATTTTTTAAATTTTAATAAATTTTTCCATAGTTTAAATGGAAAAATTTCAAATTGTAATATGTCAGTCATCCGGGGTCCGTTTTCAGAGATTGAAGGCTCAAATCATAAGCCAAAAATCATTCATGACCCCCGGACTAGCTTAGCCTAAGTTTTGAGTCAAATTGTTGGCCTCATAATTAATATTTTCTCAAAAAATCAAAAAATGAGAAATATTAATTAAAAATATTCAAAAGATATTAAATTGGAGATAATCCAATTTGCTCCAAAAAAGGCCAAATTGAATAAAGTAAAAGCCTAAATGACATGGCAGGAGACATTAATGATGATTGGAATCTTCACCCACCTGATTCAGATCAGTTTCGGAGCACTGGGAGTGATCTACAGTTGAGAAATTCGCGCTCCTCATGAGGCTCACGTTTTTGGTAATGTGGCACTTCTATATTGGTTGGGTGATAGTAACAAGGAGCTAGGGTGGGCGCCTTGCCTAGGTGGAGGCCACCTCACCCTAGTCAAACCTCACAACTCTCAGTTAAACACTCAATCACCATTATGTGCTCTCTTGCTATTCGCTCATGCATTAAACTTGGCTCCTTCTATGCCAATTCGACTTAGGTCTTTGGCTTCTAGTTTTTGTATAAAGAGGATGCCTTTGGGCACTCTTAGGATGGATAATTGTTGTAAACTTACTCTGCTCATATTTGTAAGGAGCTTGTAGCTATTGCTACCTTGTGGAAATAAAGGTTGCTTTGGAGGCAAATGATGTGCATTTCTTTTGGTTCATGAGTATAAATAATCTACATTGTTGAGGTAATATTTGTGGTTATTTCATTATGCAATTTCAATCTTGGTTATAATTTATGCTTAGATCTATTTATTAAGAGCATAGAACAAACATTTGATGGTCCATGTTGTTTGTTAGTTTAGGTCTTGAATAGTCTTGAAAGTACAAATTGTAATCGGTCTTACTACCTTGTCTCTTTTTTCATTCTTGTCTAACACTCTAAATTTAACCAAGTTTTGTTTGTATAAGTGTTGTATGCTTGCAGATTCTCAAAAGGTTGAGATGAGATGAACTCGGTTGTCTCTCCCTCTTCTCCACCATCAAAGAACTTGTTCTAACAGTTTGTTTTCAGGAAACCTCCCAAAGGCAAGATCTAAAGATTGCATCAAAGTGGAAAAGTTTGCTTCTTCCATCAACAAGTTTACTTCTCAACTGGTTATTGGTTACAAAAAGGCCCTAGATCCACTCTTGCTAAACTCTTTGGCCTCTTTCCTTTCGTTTTTCCTCCCTAGCTCCCATTCACTTTCCTCCTTTGTTTCCTCATCCAAGTGCTCCCATCTTCACCCTCTCTTCTTCTCCATTCGTCCCACCTTCTTCCTTCACCTTACTATTAGTTTTTTATCTTCCTTGCTTCCCATCTTCACCCTCTCTTCTTCTCCATTCGTCCCACCTTCTTCCCTCACCTTACCATTCGTTTTTTGTCTTCCATTGCTCCTCTTGTCCACTTCAAAAAGAGCCCTAAAAACATCAACAAAAAACAACAAACTTTAAAAATGGTTAAGTGTTAGTAACTTAGTGCATTTAGATTTTATTGATAGCTTGCATCCATTTCTAGGATCTAGTTCATGTTATTTGCATTTAGTTTCTTTTGAAATAGTTAGATCTCATACTAGAAGTTTAAATCTTGCATTCGAAAAGTTTGTTGGGCATATAGGGTAGTGAAAATTTGCATTTAGCTTGCACTTATTTGCATTTCCTTTCTCACTTAAAAAATAGAGTTTATATACAAAAAATATTTCAAAATTTTTATGTTTTAGATCTCTTTCCCATCATCTTTTAGGCATATGTTGTTTGCTGGTCCGTTTTTACATTTGTGCATATTTCGAAATTAAATCTCATACATCTAGTTTTTTAAAGTCTTTTTATATATATTCTAGATCTAAGTAGTTTCATTGTTTTATCATTTTCTAATGATTGACGGGTGCCTTGGTTGAGACCTTTTTGAGACTTGTGTAGGTGCTTTAAGAAGAAGAAACTTGAAGAAATAAGATCCAAACAAAGCCAAAGTGAAGAGACCATGAGGATGATCCAAACTTGAAATACTTTTTATCCTTTGTAAAGCAACCAAAGGCTTGCTACATTTTATTTACCAAGTATTATTTTTCTCTCAAAAGTCCTTCAAGGGTTAAAACCCAAGGCATTTGTAATCGTTTAATAAAAGGCTAAGTGGAGGAGTCCTCCACTTTTTGGGTTTTCTTCCCCATTTGAGGAAGAGTGTTGTGCTTTGCTAGTTTAGATTTCTCTTGTTTCATGCTTTAGATTAACTTCTTTATTTTCATTATACTCCATTTCCAAGTTTTGACTAGAGTAAGCAAACTTTGGGATTGCATCCCAAAGGCCACATAGCTTTGTGGTAGCTTCTCGTTCCCCATTAGCCTCCTTGCCGAAGTTTCAGCTAGCTGGAAAGTCTCAAGGACTAGTGGTTCTAGTGATCAACCTTGTTCGGAGGTAGATCCCACTTTTAGATTAATATTGTTTGCTAAAACACTAAGTTTATTTTCAGTTTGTTTCAAGCATCTTGTTACATCTCATTATCATCATTTTATTTTCAGTCATTTTAAAGCTTCATATTTGTTCTTCAAGGTACAACTGCTTCTATTTCATAAAAAGAACTAAAGTCTCTTGAACTTGGCCAAATCCAAGTCAAGAGCACTCTCTGTCGGAGAGCATTTAGTTGTTGCATTTCCCTTGCATTAGGCATTTAGATTAATTAAAGTCTCTTGAACTTTGGTCTTAAGACTAAGCCAAGAGCGCTCTCTATCGGAGAGTTGAACTGTGCTTTAATAATAAAATATTCCAATTCACACCCCTTCATAATTAATTTATCTTGGTCAATTGTCCAACACCCGTATGCTCTGCCAACCTGAAAGGGTTGGGCTAGTACTCAGAAAGGTGTTGGATTTGCTAATCTCACAAGTGATAACTTAATAAAACTTTACCCCAACCAACAAACCGGCGTTGCTTTCGAGATTTACTGAGGTAGTTTCCTGTAACAGGTGGTGCCGAAATCCCGCTGTCAGACTCGAGGGTGGTCAAACCAATTAAACACTTACCCTTTTGAAATCTGGGTGGCTTCGACCTATCATCTAAGAGGTTACCAATACTATTTCCGGACTTTTGATATCCTTGTTCTTAGCCTAATAATCAAGACCACTAAAAACTTACAATTTACCAAAATAATTTGCACAACGATCCCACAAACAGCTACCTTTCAAGACCCACACATTCAGCATCACATACTGGATATTCTTTGACTCCAAAAGGCACTGATTATTTAAATATCATATCTTGATCAGGACCATTTGTCCTTATGGTTTTACTTTATCTTGTGGATGCATTATTTAAACTTCAATTCTTGAAAAGTACTGTCATTTTCGATATCTTATTTAGCAACGTGGATTGCATCTTATCTTGTTTATCTTATTTATAATTTGGTCTCATCACAAAAACTCCTAAACAACACCCATCCGCATCACTTCATCAAAAAACATTTCAAAATATAAGAGCCTTAGTGAAACTCTTTGTAGGGACTACCCCCCTTGGCTTCGGTAGGAATTAGCCTAAACGGAGGAGCTGGGATTTAGGTGACAGTACCTAGCTCATTGCTTGTTCCCAAGGCCACACTTCTCCTCACTTCCAGTGAGGGAGACAGCTTTCGAAAGATTTCTGCTGCTGGTGTGCAATCTGGCGGACAACAAGCTCTATATGGTGTATGGGTACACACCTTAGATGGATTTGGGCTCTCTGTGTCCAATGAGACAGCCTGTTTTCAGTTCCGAGCAGTTACAGTGCTTTTTAGCCTCAGTTGGCTATCCTAGTGCAGTTTTGGCCTGTCAGAGGCCCTGTCAGAGCAAAGCAGAGATTTGATGAGTTCACCTAGGGCGTTGTGCATAGAGGGGGTGGTCCAGCCACTTGATATTCCCATATTACCCCCCTTCCAAAGAGCCTGGTGGCCTCACCTTGACAGCGCAGACACTCCAAGAGGCAGTTTGGGCATGTTCACATTTCCCGAGGCAGTTAAAAAATGCTAAAAATGGCTACTGAAGGATTCGATTTGGGCTACTAAGGAAAAGGATTGGCATGGGATGGCTTGTGATGATGAGTGGGGGATGTCTTCCACACCTTCTCCAGCAGTTTCAGCTTCCAGTGGGACCCACACCCATCACTTGGCATTTTATATTGATTTCTGGAGCCTCCTAAGGCTCACGACTTTCCCAGAGAGGCACGATTTGGTGCTTAGAGCATTATTTTATTATTATTGTGCCATGGGGATTGACCAAGGGTGTTAGAAATTACCCCTTGGACCCACCATGAGCTAGATCTTATGTTTATTCATTGACATTTGGTGGGACCCCCTCTCCTAGGGCGGCTTGGTCCATTGATGTATTATTTTATTAGTGATCCATGTATTGTATTGTTGAGCTCATCTCAACCATTGATTAGATCATGTTGATCTTTTAATTTTAGCCACTCATTCAAAAAGTGGTTAGGATTTTGGTGCCTCTCCTTCCTATTTCAAGGAGAGAGCTCCTCATTGTAAAGGGACTTTTGGCTCTGGATTATTGGAATAGAAAAATACTATTGCATCTATCTGTTGTGTTGTGGTGAATGCTTTTGGAGTTCGTTCGTTGGTTCTTCCTTTGCACTGGGTTATTGGAGATTTATCTTGCTATCGATTTTGTTCCATGATTTTGTCATCTACAGGTGGAGGCCGAATTGGTTCAAGGAGGACGCATTGGTAGGGGAGGACCCTCCCTGCTTCTTCTTTGGGTTGTTTCGTCGGTAACAGGGAGTATTACTGTCTTTGTACCTTCTACTTCATGTTATCATTCGCTTATACTTGTATTTCCTCCATGCTTGATCATTCTGATTAAATCGACGTTCCTTGGTTTGACAGGTAGAGGAGGGCGCACGTGTGGAGCTAGGGCATCAATTCAAGCAAGGCAAATCAAAGATCTCCCATTTGATCTCTGCGGGAACTTTCCTCAACAACAAGGCAACCTCATCCATCACTCAGGTATGATCTGAAGGTAAATTTCTCATTCCATGATCTATCCATTTGTCTAAGTCATTAAAACCCTCATAAGTTAAAACCCTCATTTTACAATTTCTCAGATCTACTTAGATCTAGTGGCCTTTTGGGTAAGATATTGAAAACCCACCTCTATAGCATCCACGGCAATTCGGATCTATAGTTTGGTGTGGATTGGATTCCATTTGACCCCTTTCCCAAGGCAACTTAGCCTCTCCAAGTGAGGTCGCACTACTTGGTTGGGTGAGTTCTCCTAGATCTAGCACCTGGGTAGGTGAGATCCCACTTGATCCTTAATCTCCACAGTTGATAATCTACCCCTAGTGCTTCACTTTGGTGATTTTCACCTTGTGGGCCCCATTCCTCATTTTGAGGGTTGAGCCCCACTTGGGTTACTTAGTGATACATTTTAAATCTCAGATCTACTGAGATCTAGCCATTGGATGCATTTGATTTTCAAAACCCACCTAGCCTTACACCTTGACATCCTTGATCTACAGTTTGGTGGACATCCGACTCCATTTGGCCCATTTTCCAAGTCACTGATCTTTCTCCAAGCCCTCACGACTTTCTTGGGTTGTTGAGTTTCCTTGTGGTTTGGCCTTTGCCTGACTGTTTGAACACCTAGACATTGTCATATCCTTTCATCAAGCACAGCTAGAAAGCCCTAACTGTCAAATCTCTGATTTGGGACACTTTCCCTGTTTTAAGGGTCATGTTTCCCAAGGCAGTTGATTTTGACCATTTAAAACTAGCTTTGAATCCTGGAATCATACTTCATCCTTGAATCACTGTGTGTCATCTTTCATTTTCATATCATACCTTTCCTAAGCCTCCACAGTGGTCCTAACTCCTCATTTCTAGGGTTCCATACCTGTCACCCTACATACTTCATTAGATTGATTTGATCTGGTGATTGGGTTGATCTCTCCTATCGGGAGTAGATCTGGGTCTCCCCCTTGCTATCTTGGCTTTGATAGCTAAAGCGAAGAGTGCCTCGATTGGCGTGACAACCATCCATTTGGGAACCAAGGCCCTCTTGGTTCACCACTTTAGTTGCCTATCCCCTCTACCATCCACCTTGGATCAATCTTTAGGGGCAACTACAAGATTGGTGATAACTAGTCCCTGAATTGTGGGTGACAAACCCTAAAAAATTAGTAACAATCATTTTAAAGACAAATTAGGTAGGTCGGTCTAGAAGAGGGATAAAGTTAGCCTTTTTTCTTATAAATAAGGCATCTCCCCTCATTTGTAACCAAGATCATGGGATCAAACATGACTGAAATGTTATTTCTACTTGTGTACATGAGCAATTAAGTGGTGCGCACCTCCTTTCTTGGCATTTCTAGGATTTTTCAAGGAACAAGTTTAATGTTTGAGCCTTGAGGTTTCTTTACTATCTTTCAAGGCTATTCTAAGGTGAAAGGATTCTTGAGGCGTTATTCTCTTCTCCTTTTTCTCTCAATTGTGGTAAGATCTTAAACATCTTGTCTTGCACTGCCAAAGGCATCCAAGGTATGAGTAATTTAGGGTTTTATGCATGATAGATTAGTTTTGTTGGTGAGACATTCCTCTTGAAGGATCTCTCTTGTTTTGGACCTTTGAATCTTGTTTTCCCTAATTAGGTTAAAGGCTAACACAACCTAAGGTTTCTTAGCCTTGCCCTAGTTTATACAAATATTGAATTGCCAATTCTTGGGAGAAACGTTAACCCCAATTTATCGGTGCCCGGTGGAATAAGACCTATGTCTATTTCCCTTGTCTTCACCAATTCAATTTCACAAAATTCCTTGTACTTCTTTGAAAAACATACAAAAAATCAAAATATAGAAAAAACCCTAAAAATTAAATTTTTCGTGAAAAATCCAAACAATATTTATTTTTGCCATTGTATTTGTTTAGTATTGAATTCACTTGCAAAATTCCGAAATATTTACCATGGTTATAATTTTCTGAGTTGTTCATATTATTCAAAAATCCATAAAAGTGAAAACTCCATAAAAAGTTTGTTTTACGGCTTGTAGAAGCCCTAAACTAGGGTGACACAGCCCTAGGGGAGTGACATCATTTCCTAGCGACTGGTACATCCCTGGTACAAGTCTGGTTGAAGTGTTTTGCAGGTCCATTTTTGACAAAAGATCACACCTTAATGGTTGGGAAGGGTTCATAATTCATCTCCAAGCCTCGGTGGGTGACCTAGGGGGGTTTTGAAGTGCTTAAAAATTGAAACAAGTCATTCATCTGCTTTTGCAGGCTGCTATAGATCTGAAGTGTGTAAACAGTCATGCAATGCAACAGGTATCTATCAATCTAAATCCCCTCAAAGGAATTCAAGCTTATCAGTGGTTGGTAAGTAGTGAAAGGTATTTATTGTGACATTTACAAGGGTTTATTTCAACATTTTATACAAATCATTGGTGCTGGTTTATACTGCAGTTTTGATACATCTTAGTGATCAAACAGTACCAAGTTGCATTGCTCCTAAACCCTCCCAGCCATTGTGTATTTATTGAATATCTTGTTAACTCCATTAAGACAAGGTCTTGTTAGAAGTAGTGTTGTTCTTTGTGCATACTTTACAGGGCTATTTCTATCCACATTCAGGAAGCCTCCTGTTACCGGATGAACTAGCAGGGCTAGTACCTGATGAAAAAATGTAAGAGGAAGTGACCATTGTCACCTTAGCCACTTCTCCAACTTATTCAGAGAGTCGGAACCTCCAAGGGGAGAGCCCTTTTGTGATCTACAAAATCACTTAGAAGCTATGCCTTCTTGACAATATATCAGTGACCAGTGCCTTAAGTAGTGATGTTTATGCGAATGAAGAAGACATAGTATGCACTTATTATATCAAATCAGAGTGTGAGTAAGAATGTTCAATGACAAGTTAGGATAACAATGCTTAACATTATAAGATATAGATCACGTGTAAGCTAGAGAATATCGACATCAATAATAAGTGATCACGTATTCATGTCCAATAAGAGAAAGCAAATATGAATCAACTGAACAAGCTAGGGAAAAAAGTGGATGTGATTTTTAGGTTTAGGGTTTAGTTTTATGATTTATTTTTTTTAAATTAAATTTTTTAGGGCTTCCTAAAGTTTCGACCTAGGGTTTTAAGGGCTTAAAATGGCAGGCCGAATTTGTAGGAGGAAAGGCCGAAATTTTAGGGAGGTCAAAAATTGAAATATATATATATATATATATATATATATATATATATATATTTTTAGGGTTTTTTTAGGAATTTTTTATATTTTTAAAATTTTAGGGCTTCCTAAAATTTCACCCTAGGGCTTTAAGGGCTAAGTAAAGTAGGGCGAAATTGTAGGAAAGATAGCCGAAATTTTAAGAAGGCCAAAAAATCAAAAAAATTAATTTTTTGACTTTATAGGGTTTTTAACATAAAATTGCAGGCCTAATTCTAACCCTAATTCTACCATGAAATTGCAGATTTACACATGAAATTGCAAAATTCAACCCTAAATAATAATTACAAATGTACAAACTAGGGTTTGATGTAGAGAAAGATAAACCAACTTAGGGTTTTAATGGATGTTACCCCAAACCCTAGCCTTAGAGGAAGGCTTGTCACCTTCCTCTTATAGGTAATTCTCCTTGCTACTAGGTTAGAGCTTCTTGAAACAGCGCTAGGGTTGGTTTCAAGAGCCTAAACTAGGGCAAAGTTGGAGCTCCAAGGCCAAACTTTGTAAAAACCTCTTCTTGGGAGCGTTTTTACTATGCAATGAGGATAGAACAGCAAGCAAAAGCCCTATTCAAAGAGAATGTTGCCCTAGCGATACCATTCAATCATTCAAGATGCAAAATTCACCTACCATTCATCAACCAAACCTTTAAAATGTAAAAGACTTACTTGAGCATGAGTTATTCCAACCATTCTAGAATCCACAAAACATTAGCAAAGCAAAGATATTACCAACTTTCATCCAAAAGAGCAAAGAGTCATCCCCCCAAGAGGTGCACATCACTTCATAAGGCTAATCTTGGGTAAAAAAGTAACATAATGAATTTTGTCCCATAAGTTGTGTAAAAATGAAGTGAGGAGATTGTATTTATATGATCTCATACTCACTTCTTAAAGAATAATAGAGCCTACAGGCTTTAAAATGTCAATTTAAAATTAAAACATGTCAACTTAAAATTATAATAAAAATAATATAAAATAATCAAATTTGTGGGTAACTTGGGGCATTTTCCCCAGAGTTTACCCAAAAATGACTAAAATAGCTAAGAATGAGCAAAACACTTCGAACTGAAGGTTAGAGTGGGTAGGGGGCAACATCATGCCCCATCTAACCCCAACAATAGTGAAATTCCCTCAACGCCCCCCCCATATCAAGCAATGTAGGCCTAGAAGAAGGATGACGTCATCATCAAAAGATAGCCAAGGAGAGAGGGCATTGCAGTTTTGGATGGCCAGGAGGGTGTGGAAAGTGACCTGGAGGAGAGACAAAAGCCTCAATGCTGAAAGAAAGGCCACCAGAATGATAAAACAAGGTGGGGGTCATGTGACTCAGTGAACCACCCCTGGAAGCCCCGGACACCAACCTTAGTGTTGAACTATGTAGCACGGGAACCGCTCCCGGCTTTTAGGAAACTCGTTCCTGAAGTTCCAACGTTCCAGGGAACTTGGGAACTTGTAGGAAACTTTCCCAATCCAGCGGGAACCATTCCGGATGGTTGGGAACTTATTGGGAACTTTTAGCCTCTAAAATCGGGAACTTGGGGACTTTTTCTTGCGCGTTTCCTTCACTGGGAGCTTCCACGCATTCATGATCACCATGTAGTTTGTTAACGGCATTCTTGTTTCCTCGTGACCATACTTTTACATGGTTGATTCATAATTTTTTCTCTAGAAAACTAAGTTGCAATAAAAGTCTATTCCTTGCTACCTTGTCGAGTTGGTGCACTGAATACTCTACCGCCCGTGCTAGAGTATTCACTCGTCCTTACATTGAATTGCAGTTACCGCTAATCAATAATACATGTAAATCTATTTTGACTTTTTATATATTAAATAAAAGAAAGTAAATTTATATATTTTACTATTTACTTTATGAATAAAAAATAAACTTTTAAATAATTGGAAATAGTTTTAAATCTTACTTTAAAACTAAATTCATATATTTAATTTTAAATTTTAAATAAAAATTATCTTAATTTTTATTTTATAATAATTTAAACTTGATTATTTATACACCTTTGCAAATACGCTAGCACATAATGTCTTGTAAATATATAATATTCTAATACATTTTAATCATAGTTGACATAAAACTGAAAACTTACTCTATACATATAGCCACAAATATAGGGACTATAACTTCTAAAAGTTTCCACTTTAGAAAGAGTCTATCTTATATAATAAAGGAATAAGATAAGTCATCTGGTTCTCATGTTTTTTTAATTATTTTATTTTTATATTTTTTAATATATATTATTGTCGTTCCCAACCTGCCGTTTCCTGCAAATTTGGGGGAAACTTCTAGACGTATCAGATACTCGTACCCACGTTCTCGCGTTCCGGAAACTTGTGCAACATAGGTGTTGATGTAATTGTAACTTGAAGATATTCAATTGTATTTTATATTGTTATTACTATTGAATTTTATTTGTACCTCCAACGGAGATGTTTTTTCCTCCGGTCAGAGATGTCATTATTACATTTGGTCATGTAAATTCATTGAGGTAAATCCTCCTTTGTAAGTCGGGGCAATAGATCCCCTTAGAGTTAGTTGTATTAGGGTTATTGAGTCCCCT
Organism: Larix kaempferi; assembly: GCA_027924585.1. Lineage (NCBI taxonomy): Eukaryota > Viridiplantae > Streptophyta > Pinopsida > Pinales > Pinaceae > Larix > Larix kaempferi. The sequence continues at coordinate 5,357,419 of BSBM01000541.1, read as the reverse complement.
AGAGAAGTCGGCCCAGTCAGGTTTAGTTGGGGCCGACCTAGCAAGTGAAAAAGGTCAAGTGAAAGTAAAGTATAAATAGAGAGTTGGGCTCTCTCATTTAAAAACACACTCACTCACTCAAGTTCGCATTAGTGAGAGAGAGAAGACAAGTTCACATAGGAGGAAAGAGAGAGAGCTGCAGAAGACTATCTTGTTTTGGGGTTTTCCATTTTGTGATATTGTATTGGTGACAATTCTATCTCTGAGGAAGTTGCAGGGTTTCTCCTTCATGGTTTCCCCGAGGAAAATCTTTGTGTCTCTTGTGTTATGTTGTGCTTGTTATTCTTTCAGTTAAGATCCTATATAATGTTGATTAAAAGTAGAAAACTAACACTCAGGGCTTCAAGCCCTTTCATGAGGCAGTTAGCAATGCCATTAAGCCATAGTACTCCCAAGAGGACCAAAGGATCTGGCCATAGCCAACACTCAGAAAATGTTGGATAACACCCCTCCTGGTCAAGAAAAAAAATGACCCTCTCTCTCCCTGGGGCACATCTAAAGGTGCGCTGGTACTGGTACCATGTAACACCTCCCATGGCCAAAGGAGCAAGCCTAAAGATAGAGGAGAGTGCATTGTGGTGACATTGGGTGCATCTCCTGAAAAGTTGCCAATCTTAGCAACTGCCCTCTTGACCTAATCACAATGGTGCTAAATTCTATGGTAACATTTTTTGGCACCATTGTTGGGGACTTAAAGGAAAAGTGACAACAATCCATTCAAGGTGTTCCCTGGTCAAGTTCATTCATTTCTGGCAAGCTTGACATTTTGGTGCTTGTTATCACATCCATGTTAAGCTGGAGCTACCATGATACAAATCCATTTGTCGTAGACATTTTTGAGCTAGAGCACACATGAGTTTAGCAAAGCTAGAGTCATGATCAGTGATGGCACGGTACCATTTTGAATATCCAGAGCATCACAGAGCAATATTTCAGGCCCCCTTTGTCCTAGTTGCTCCTACATGACCCCACTGAGAGGTTTTGCTTGGCCATGATACTATTGTAGCAGCAGAGATCAGTGTTGGTATGCCATTCCCTTGCCCACACATGTCAGAGGTCACTCTTCAGATCCACTTCAGCAGAGCAGGTTTATGGTATATGGTCATAGATGTATATTTGGTCTTGATTATTTATATTAGTACTTTAACTTGGCATGCAGTGACTTATTGGGTGATCTGGTGTTATGATTTGGTGGTTTATAGTGGCCTTTGGAAAGGACGGTTTACCACTTTGAATGGAGGCTCCCCTTTATGCACATTGGTCTTATCCCTGTCCTTGGTATAGACTTGGCCATTACTTACACTATTGCTAGCCTTGTTTTCATTTATCACTCTCTCCACTCATTCGACCCATCCATTTTTTATCCTTCCCTTGACTGAGACTAAGATAGGTGACCTTGAGGACCTCCCCCCTGTGACCTCTATGTACACTATGAATCCATGTTGTATTGTGCATCAGCTCTGAAGTGTGTGGGTATGCACTTTCAAACCTGAGATTCACTTATGGTCGGTTTCCCCCGATGTTGTGATGCAGTATAGGATTGTGTAGGCTCACTGGGTGTTCCCCACTTGTCCTTGAACCATGCAGCCTTGCCACCATTACATGCATTATGAGCACTATTGTCCTATCCAAAGAAATTCAAGAAAGCCAAAAAGGCTAAGTGAAAGTCAAATCAAGCCAAAGAGGCTAATGTGAAATTTAATGAGAAAAGGCCAAGCAGATGAGGAACACGTGCTAGATCAAAATGACTACTTGGCCACATAGGAAAGTTAAATGTAATGGTTAATTCCTCACGGAGTCCCAGTGAAGGATTTGGATGTGGGATGGAACAAGGGACAACTAATTCTAAGTGTCCACTAGAACCTCAAATTAAGGTTGGTTGTGCAACCAGCACGACGGTTCTAGCAAAGATCTTCATGGAGCCTGATGCAGGCTTGGATGTGAGTTGCAAGGTGTATGTTCGAGACTAGTGGTGGTTTCTCAAACATTCTATCCTATTTGTGAGGCACCTCCCTCCCCTAGTGTTCTCTAGTGTGCATATGTCACTGTGGTCCCCCGCTTCCCATGTTTATCCAAAGGGTCACATTGTCAAGGTCTTAGTCATTCCCTTATACCTTTAAAGCCTTGTTTTGTCCACTTGACCCATAGCTAGCAAGCTGACCAATTCTATAAATGTGCATAACTATGGAGGCTTCATGAAAGTGGTGGGCCCTGTTGCCGCCTAAAACACACTTGACCACAGATAAGTCTCCCAACCGCTATGTGTATTCTTGAGGGAAACTATAAGTGTAGAACCCAGTATCACCTCGATTCTAAACCCCTCCGTTTAGACCCCAACTCTTAAAGGTCAAGGGGGGTTGTCCCTACTTACTAAGATTTTTTGAGTTTATTTTTAAGAGTTGTAAATTATTCAACGTCCAAATGACAAGCAATCATGCAGGGATGCAATTATTCAAATGACAAGCAAACCTTAATGAAACGAATACAATTGTAAGAGAGAAATATTAATTCATTAACAAGACCAGTGACTACTTTACTTGGGTCATGGAGTCACAAATATAAATAAACAAGATTACCAAAGATACTACAATTAAATCATTCACATATCACAATAATCAAAATATCACATTAAACATTAACTTGTAGTAAATGAACAATTTAATGAAAGAAAGATACTTGTAACAAGATTGAACAAAAATTGAAATGCTTTCAAAGTAAAGCACTTGGAAATGAAATAACAATTGTTGTGTTTTGCAAATGGTCCCATAAATTTTAATTGATTTTAAGTCTCTCTCTAGCTTAGGGAAATTAACGTTTTTGAAAGAAAAATAATGTTACTCTATGTGTCTACCCCAAGAAGTTATCTCTTTCGATTTGAGAGAGATTGTTGGGTGCTCAACAAGAGAACACAAGGTTCTCAACTAGCTCCACGAGTCAACCCCAAAACTTGATGGGTGCTCAATAGGAGGACACTAAGTGCCACGAGGCTCCCAACAACCTCTACCCCTCTAGCTCCACAGGTCAAGCTTATTTTTCTCAGTATCTAGTTAAGATCGACTTCTGAGTGCCTATTATTCTAGCCAACACAAATCCTTGCCCTTTCTTGTCACCCAGGATCGGTCGAACCGGTAAGGAGAGTGAATACGGGGCAAAAATCGAGGCACAGTTTATTTTAGCCTTTAATAAATAAGCAAAAACCAAAGTACAATGCAAGCCAATGTGATTTTACAAGGGAGGCAAAGCCTTCTCACTTGTAAGGTGTGGGCAAAATAAATTAAAGCAAAATAACTAGGAAGCAAATCTAAAAGCCAACACGATATTGCATAGATGGGCAAAGCCTCTTCTCATGCAAGGTGTGGGCAAACAAAAATACAAGCCAATGCGATTTTACAAGGGAGACAAAGCCTTCTCACTTGTAAGGTGTGCGCAAAATAAACTTAAAGAGAAAAAAACAACTATACTAAACCCAAGCCACTCAACAATTGATATGCAAGGGTGGCAATGCCTTCTTACTTGCATGCAATGGATGGTAAAGAAGAAAAATGGAGAAATTGTACTTGAAAAGAAAGCAAGAAATCAAGCCCAAGAGACTCTCTTGGACTTATTACAGCAATATAGATTTCAGCACTTAGTATTATAGAGAAAATGAGAAAGAAAAGAGTTATTTTGACGGTTTTTTGCAAGTGGTTAAAAAATGGTAGCTTGTAGGTGCGCCTTATGCTTGATGATGGCCAAATTTGAGTAGAATAACACCTTAAACTGTACAAACCTGCTAAAAACCAGCAAGTAATAAACCACAGAAAATGCCCAAAATCACTCTTGGGCAATGTTAGTTGCGCCGAGAGGCGCTCTACAGCCCAGTATGGGGGATATCTTGTAACGTGTATGATGTAGCGTTACATGTGTGATGTAGCGTTACATCTAATAGTAAAAAGTGATAATATGAGGGAGATCTTGTAACATGTATGATGTAGCGTTACATGTGTGATGTAGTGATACATCTAATAGTAAAAAGTGATAATATGAGGGAGATCTTGTAACGTGTATGATGTAGCGTTACATCTAATAGTAAAAAGTGATAATGTGATAAACGAATTAATATTTTGTCGGCCATTATAATAAAAGTAAAGTCCCTCATGTAACAAATTAATTTTCAGGAGTAATAAATATATTTGGTCGGCCATTTAGAAACAACATGAATTTAGAAACGGTGACTACATATAATACAAAAAAACAAACATAATACAAAAAAATTCATACAAATTTATAAAACACGATTCTGCAAAGAAGAGAAAGCATTCTGAGGGAAGCATTCTGAGCGGCGAATAGCTAATTTTAAATCTGAGCGAAGTGTTCTAAGCGCCGAATAGGTAATTTTAAATCTATTTTAAATTTTAAATTTTAAATTTTAATTTCACTTAAATTTTAAATTTTAATTTCACTTAAATTTGAAATTAAATTTAAAATAAATTTATTGCTGCAGCCGCAGCCTCCTCCCACCTGCAATCTCCTCCCTTGGATTGCTGTAGCCGCCTCCTTTCTCCCGCCACAGCTCCTCCCTCCCATCGCAACTCCCTCCATCCTCTCCTCCTCCCCTCCACCCCCTGGATGCGGCATTACAAGTAGAAATCCATGATCTCAAGACCAAACATGAAGAAATCAGGTCCCAATAGGCCTCTTTTAAACAAGAAACAGAATCACACATCAACTCATGGGCACAGGTGGTTCGAGGGAAAGACAAAGCTCCCCCTCTCATAGCAGTGGAGGAGGTTGTGCAAGCCAAACTCATGGAAGAACGAACTAGAAGGGCAAGGGAACTGAACCTTAAAGTGAGAGGTCTCCCTTTACCTCTCCCCTCTTCGGATCCTATGGAGGTAGGAACCAGGTTCCTTAGAGATTCTCTTACTATATCCAACATAAACTTGGATAGAGCCTGGTTGGGACACGACTCCACTCTTTTCCTCAGGTTCCGCAATGCTACAGTTCGACTCTGTGTCCTCCGAGCTAAGCGGAAACTGTTCTCACTACCGAATAAGATATTCCTTGACGAGGACCTCACTAAAACACAGGTGGCAGAGCTCAAACAATTCAGGGAAGAAGTTGCAGCAGCAAGACAGGCAGGAAAATGGGCAGTCATCAGGAACCTTCGGGCAGTCATTCGAGACTCTTTCCCTCCGGGATGGACACCTCGAACAAGTAGCTCCAAATCATGGGCCCGACTGGGGAGACGTCAGGGTTCAGGTATCTCAGTTCACTGTTCGAATGGCAATGGATCCTTCTGGTCATCACCTGGCCTTCTTTATGACGTTCTCGCCTCAGCAGATATTCTTCTCGTGACTGAGACTCACACGAGCCCTGTACGGCCTCTCCCAGATATTACAGGATACCAGTGGTTCTCAGTCTGCAGGCAGGAAACGAGGAGTTCAGGCGGGGTCAGAGGGTCAAGTGGTGTTGCTTGTTTGGTTAGTGATGCTCTCAGGGATAGAGTCTCATTAGTAGCTGCAGACGAGTACGCCAGGTTCATGTGGATTCGGGTTAGAGCCAGAGTCTCCCCCCCGAGAGACATCTACATTGCAGTTTGTTATTTTCCCCCATCTTCGTCACCTTTTGCCATTCACAATGGCGCAGATGGTGACCCCTTCTTAGACCTATACACTAGCATCACCAAGTACTCAGCTAATGGGGAGGTCATCCTCATGGGAGACTTCAATGCTCGTACCAGAGATCTCCAGATACCCCTTCACGACCGATCAGAGGATGTGTTTTGTACCCGAGGGATTGACCCGACTTCAGTAGATTTACACCGGATTTCAGAGGATGTCAGGGGGCCCACTACAACATATGGAAAACATCTCCTGCAGTTAGGAGAGTCTCATGAGTTGCTAATTCTGAATGGCCTCCCATGCTTTCCGGACTCCCAGTTCTTCACCTACAGGCCGCATGGAGGAGGGGCTAGTGTGGTGGACTATGCTCTAGCCAGCCCGAATCTGCTCCCTTACATCCGAAACCTTTCTATATCCCCCATCCCCCTTGTTGACCATGCACTACTTTCACATTCCCTCCAATTTGATCCGTCTCGACCTACGCTGTTGGGAGCGCAAAGCGAAGCGGGGAGCGGGAGCGAAAAGCGAAATTTTCAAAAGCTTCCGTTTTGGAAGCGTTTCGGGAGCATTTTTTACGTAATATATATTTTAATATATTTTGATGCATATATATTAAAAAAAACATGTATTATGCCAAATTAGCTATAGAAAACATGAAAACATAGATATTCATATAACCATTTAGCACACATTGATATAACATCAATCATCTAGGAGCTATAAATGATCATCATCAATCATCAACAACATCAACCTTCAAATTTCAACATATAATATTTGCCATCAAACTAGGCCCTAATGTTTACAAAATAGGCATCATTTCAGAATCCAGTCAGTCTTCAGAGCGAGCAGATCAGAGCAGAGAGATCTAGAGAGGGCAGATCAGTCAGAGGCACCCTCAGAGCACTCAGATCCAGTTTGGCAGTTAGGGCTTACTTCTTCAGTGCATGCATCAGCTGGATGCATGCAAATTTGAGGTTTGTCCTGTTTCAGAGGGATTGAGTTACCGGCTAAGGTAATCCTGTATTGTATTGTCATTTATACATCTATATGCTCTGGGATCGAGAGAGAAGATAGCCCCCTAGTTAGTTGGTTTTCCCCAAAAGGGTTCGAGGGTACATCTGTTGTTTATGTGGTTGATTGCATTTATATTTCAGTTGGTAAATGCAGATCTAGTTGTTTGAGTTTATGTTTGTATGAGTATTTATTTACATTGAGACTCATACCACTTGAGATCTCAGGGCGACCCAGAGGGAGTAGTGATCTCTGGATCAAATATTTACATGGTATCAAAGCCCTATTGAGGGTCAGGGTGAGTAGTCACACATAGATCTGCAGTGTTTGTGACTAGATCTGAGATAGATCTAGTAGATCTATGGAGATAGAGACCAGATCTACCAGATCTGAACATTCTCGTTCAGATCTGAGGTTATAGAGGTCAGATCTATCAGTTCCGTTGGTTTGTGGTCAGATCTGAGAAAGATCTACCAGATCTGTGATCAGGAGAGACTCTTGTTCACTGTGGGTTACTGTTTCTTCAGTTGGGTGACTATGGCTTCCAGTTTGAGGGTGGAGGACCGGTTGGATGGTGCCTCCAACTATAGTGCATGGAGGGCACGTATTACTCTCTTGCTGAAAGAGAGTGAGCTATGGGATGTTGTGAACAACACAACGGCAAATCCCGTTACAGTTCCGTTTGATGCACTGCCAAAGCAGTGTATGACAAGAAGAATGTGAAGGCTCAGAGGATCCTTCTTGATGCGATCAAGGATCACCTCATCCCACATGTCTCTACCAAAGACAATGTGTTTGAGATGTGGGATGCATTGACTAGTCTGTACCAGAGCTCCAATGAGAATAGGAAGATGGTTCTCAGGGAGAAGCTGAGAAGCATCAAGATGGGGAAGGATGAGAGCATGGTTACCTATCTCACCAAGATAACTCAAGTGAGAGATGAGTTGGGAGCAGTCGGTGAGAAGGTAGAGGATAGTGAGCTGGTTCGACAGGCCTTGAATGGCGTGAGTCGTGACTGCGTCATGGGCAGTGTTTGTTCAGTCTATCATAGGTCGTGAGAACCTTCCCAAGTGGGATCGGCTGTGGATTGATTTCACACAGGTGGTTACCCAGAGAGGGTACATTCAGGGTTCAGCTTCTGCCATTCCAGAGGAGGAGGATGTGGCTCTCGCAGCAGGCGGGAAACAGAGAGGCAGACAGAAGAAGGATCTGAGCAAGATCAAATGCTTCGCCTGCAACGAGTATGGACATTATGCAGGACAGTGTCCGCATAAGAAGAGGGGGAAGCAGGCGAAGGACGAGAAGGTGGCAGCAGCGGAGGAGGTTGATGAATTCTCTTCTCGGTTTGAGAAGGAGTTCTCACTGGCCACAGTTCAGTCAGGACATGATAGTAGCCTACCAGAGGCTCAGGTTGATCGGAGGTGGAAAGTGAACAACACTCTCAGCAGTCATATGACAGGAGTGCGAGATGCATTCCTGATCCTAGAGCATACTTCAGTACAGTTGACTCGGGATGGTCAGGGGGTTGACCATTTGGTTACTGGTGTGGGCAGAGTGAGATTTCTGCTTGACCGTGGGGAGCTCCTGGAGGTTTCAGGAGTGCTCTTTGTTCCAGGACTGAGAGGGAGTGTTCTCTCAGTGGCAGCTTTGGCAGCTGCAGGATACCCTGTAGTGTTTCACAGGGATCAATTCTTCACCTATCCTAGAGGAGTAGACCCAGTCTTATTTGGTCACAGGATCGATGGTGATTACTTGGTTCATGGACAACCTACCTCAGGCACATCAAGATGGTTGAGTGCATCCACTTCAGATGCAGAGGAGGATGATGAGCGGGATGCTCACAGTAGAGATGAAGCCAGGACAAGTGAGCCTGTTCAACAGATAGGTGGGCGAGATGCTCATCATGATGAGGATCAGGGCAGTGATTCTGGAGTTCCAATGGATGAGTGAGATGCTCATGATAGTGATGAGTCTTAGGAGATTGAGCCCTTCTCATATCAGATGGATGAGCATGCTGCTCATGTAGGCACCAGTCAAAGAGTGAGCTAGTATGACATGGCTAGGATGGACTTGGCTCAGGAGAGAGCTCAATCAGTTCAGAGACAGAGGGAGTTGACTTACAGAGTTGAGTCAACTCAGGGCCTTAGGCAGATGATCTATAGAGCAGTAGATCCACTTGACATAGGTCTTCAGGGTTGGTTACAGCAGCAGAGACTCAGAGGGAGTCTGAGTCAGAGTGCAGTGACAGAGTCAGCAGTGGTTGACAGGAGGGCTTCTTTTGAAGCCACACATATGGAGATTGATCAGATTTCTTCAGGTCAGAGAGCAATGACAGGCAGATCAGTTAGATCAGTGTCAGTAGCAGTGGACTTGATGGATCCGGGCATCAGTGTCAGGGCTTCCCTCGTTAAGAGGGAGTGTTAGATTATGGTAACTTCGGGATGTCCTCCATGGTTCAGATGCCTTACATGGAGGTACATTAGTTGCATAGGCATCAGGATAGAGTAGAGGGTGAGATGCACTCTACTCAGTGGCATGAGCCAAGTGGGGGCTGCATGCGGAGCTTCAGGGGAGATTGACCTTTGCATGCATGAGTATTGCATGACCTGTCAGCATTCAGTGACTGCATGCAAAAGTGACTTTTTGCATGCACCGGGAATTAGGGTTTTGGAAAACCTAATTCATCGGTGAGATTATTTATAGAGGCAAGAGGTCCCCAGATGAGGTTACTCAATTGCATTATCAGAGAGAGATACTGCTAGAGTGAGGAGGGCGTAGCTGCACATGTGGGGCGACTTTCTGAGATAGAGAGGAGTTACTGCAGGAGCTAGGAAGGTGAGATCTGAGCTAGATCAGTGACCTTCAGTTCCAGAGAGGCTAGACACCCATTACTGTGAGCTGAGAGAGCTCAACAGTGTGATTACTGTGGAGATTGGAGGAGGTCGAGTTCTCTTGGAGGACGTTTTTCTTGAGGGAGGAGAAGCTCGTTGTGAGCTGGATTGACCAATTCGGAGTCTGTGATTTCCAGGATAGCCTTGCCTCAGTATTCGAGGAAGGTTAGGGACGATCAGAGCTCAGATCTGTTGAGATCTGGACCAATACGAGCATTTGACATCCAGAGGGGAGGGCACACTTGTGCATGCAGAGGAGGCTGATTTCATCAGTGGGGAGTCTTCAAAGTGAGAAGATCAAAGCAGAGAGATCTAGAGAGGGCAGATCAGTCAGAGGCACCCTCAGAGCACTCAAATCCAGTTTGGCAGTTAGGGCTTACTTCTTCAGTGCATGCATTAGCTGGATGCATGCAAATTTGAGGTCTGTCAAGTTTCAAAGGGATTGAGTTACTGGCTGAGGTAATCCTGTATTGTATTGTCATTTATACATCTATATGCTCTGGGCTCAAGAGAGAAGATAGCCCCCTAGTTAGTTGGTTTTCCCCAAAAGGGTTCCAGGGTACATCTGTTGTTTATGTGGTTGATTGCATTTATATTTCAGTTGGTAAATGCAAATCTAGCTGTTTGAGTTTATGTTTGTATGAGTATTTACTTACATTGAGACTCATACCGCTTGAGATCTCAGGGCGATCCAGAGGGAGTAGTGATCTCTGGATCAAATATTTACAGGTGTGTGGCACACAAGGATTGATTAGTAGGTGCATCTTCAAAACCATAGGACCTGGTAATGCATTCCTCACTTTCGTCTCCACTAGCACCTCCCTGGGGGCATTGCACATCCCAAGACATGCTTCCAATTTAGCAAATCGTAATGCATATGCTAGAAACAAAATCTCTTCCAGTTCATAAAATCACATGCCCATCTTAAGCAACGATGCACACACCAAAGAGGAGAGAGGGTGGGGACCACCAGAACTAATGATTATGTGCATCTTCAAAACCATGGGCCCTAGGAATGCATTTATCTCCTTGACTCTCCACTAGCAACTCCCTAGGGGAATTGCACCTCCCAAGCCATGCTTAATGATGTGGTGAATGGATAGGACATTAGGTGTAGAAGCTTCCCCTAACCGATCACTACTATTAGTCCATTGGTTCCTATGCATGTTGGCAAATTATTATGAACAACTGTCATTGACATTATTCTATGTCGAAAGTTGGAATAATGTCTTGGTCATTTGTGTAGATCATGCATCTATGATCAAATATCATGATATTTTAATCTATATGTGTGTTCTATGTACATGTTTTCTATTCTAGATTTTATAATCTGTTTTGGCAATTGTATTGTCTCTACACATTGTGCTTCCGATAACCCTTATGCTGCTCTAGATTAGCAACTCAGGAAATAGTGAGTATCTAACATAAATAGTATCTTCATAATGTGTTACAAGATTAGCTAAGTGTAAGGTATATTATTGAACCAACCTCTACGACTTTTGCAAATGAAGGAAAAAACTGAAAACTTAGCTGAAAATTGATTCAAAGCGACAAACATCACAAAATTAGAAGTCATACAAACATTGGCATCTAAGACATTGAATCCTAACCTGAAGCTCTGCCAATTGGTCAACATATTCTTGTGCAAGAATGTCCACTCTGGTAGAAAATTGTTGCCCAATTTTGATGAATGTCGGTCCTAATTTCAAGAGCCCTTCCTTCAACCACTTGGCCAAGGCTCTGCGCTTCTCCTTCTTTTTCTCCTCAGTAATTCCACCTATATACCAATTGGCCAGATACAAATGCGTAAACTACTTAAATAATGTAATATGAAGATTTCCATTGAGAATGCCAATTTGATGTTTGAACCCATTAAATATCTTTCTTGAAGATGCTATTACAAGAATACTATGACATACTATGTTTTAGATTTGTAAAATTCCACATGCAAGTGCATACAAGGGTCGAATAACATATTAAAACCACGTCGCTTATACATGACTACAATGAGAATAAATGGGTAAAACTGATGAAGGATTTGTCAAGAAAAATGTCTATCGACCCAAACTGTGCATAGTGATATGGTAACATACTAGTACAGAACTAAAGTAGAGGATCTATATTATTCAAAAAAAAAGAAAATTATCAGATAGCACAAAAGACTCGCCGAGCATTTTTTATCTTCCATACATTTCAAACAATTAAGACAAACAATAACATTGTGACAAACATTTGAATAATCATTATCTAACCAAAGTTTATCAAAATTGGAGATGCAACCACATGCAATGCTCCTACCTCATGAACAAATACTACATTGTAAAATTTGAATATCATTGCCATATTTTATTAATGACATCCTGAAAACCAAATGGGACACTAATGTCACAACAATGGGCAAAATCAATGAAAAGATTTATAAAGAAAAATGTATATCGACCCAAACTGTGCAATGTGATACAGTAACATAAATGTACAGATTCCAGAACTAAAGTTGATGATCTATATTATTCACAAAATATATATATATATATATAGGATAGGACATAAGACTCGCCGAGCACTTTTGATCTTCCGTACATTTCAAATAATTAAAATAAACAATAACATTGTGACAAACATTTGAATAATCATTATCTAACCAAAGTTTATCAAAATTGGAGATACAACCACATGCAATACTCTTACCTCATGAACAAATACTACATTGTAAAATTTGAATACCATTGCTATATTTTGTTAATGACATCATAAAAACTAAATGGAACACTAATGTCACAACAATGGCAAGTATCTACCAATAGAACCATAGACTTCAATACAATACAAAGAGATAACAATATGTTTAAATTCTAATAATAATAAATCTCATATGAATAAAACTGAAGGTCAAGGGTGCACACCCTGTTCAATACAAGTTCTCTCCCAACTTCCATAAGAAGAGAATAAAAAATTAAAAATAAGCTGCTTCAAGGTGAGTGTAAATGTTTGCATATATATCTTACAAAAGTTTCCTGCAATATCTTAAATCATTCAAATAAACCCCTTGAAAAGACCACTTGGAAATATGCATCTTGTTAAGGACCGGTTCCTAGAATTAGAGAACTCTGTAGAGGAGTAAACATTATCAACTAAACATATCTGCATTCTACTCATGCACTAGCAGTATACCTCCCTCAAACATATATGCACTTCTAAATCCATGCAATTATAAGGCCCAATTTATAAGAAACATGATTATGTGAAACATTCATGTGATTGGCATGGGTGATGCAAACAAGCTAGTGTCATGAGTAGCATTGAAATAGTTGATTTGCACTGTTTCCAACAAGGATCCCCTTGATACTCGAGGGTTCAAACTTACTCCATTTCTCATCTGGAACATGAATATAAATTAGACAACCAAATACACGGAAATGAGATACTTGTGGCTTCTCACCAATAAAAGCCACCTCCACTATTTTTTCCTTCAAAATCCTATGTGGACATCAATTCAAGATGTAGAGAGCAGTATTGCATGCTTCCGCCCACAACCACATGAACAAGTCCATGTCATAAATCATGGTCTTTGATATATCAATGATGGATCTGCTTTTACGTTCAGCGACCCCACTCCACTGTGAGTTGTATGGTATTGTAAGCTCCTTCTTAATTCCTCCCTTGCAAAAAGATTCAAAATCCTTGGACCAAAGCATCTCGATCCTCTTCTCTGTGTGATTTTCAACCAAGCCTTTGAATTCACTGAATTTACTGAATGCATCATCCTTAGTTTTATAAAATAAATCCAGGATTTCTGAGAGGAATAATCCACAAAAGAAACATAATACAGATGACCTTTCAATGAAGAGGAAGAAATAGGCCCTCATACATCAAAGTGGATCAACTCAAGAATCTCTTTTTATAGGAATCGCCTTAGGGCTCCCACTTTGTATTGATTTCCTGGTACTACACAGTCCCATTGACCTAATTTTGTGGTCATTTGTTGGACATTAATAGAATTATCTTACCTTATCTACTCACTGGATGGAAACACAGTCATAGAATGCTTACTAAGTGCACATCCTTTGCAAACACTGATCTACCCTATTTTGAAATCTGGGAATCCCTACACTATGTCTTTCAAGAGAGGAATAGCTCTGTTGGACCACCAGTTGTATGGGGTGCTATACCCTCATTCTTGCCAGAGCAGATCAGAGCTAGATCAGTTTTGTTGAGCAGGGCAGTGATTTAGAGCAGAAATGCCCTTGAAATTTCTGAGCTTGGGTATTGGTTGCCACTTGTTGATATTGCCTATGATGGATCCTTGTACTTCAGTTTTATTTCAGATGCATGCCTAGAGGATGTTATTTATGGAATATATGATTTGTATTGATTGACTAGTTGTAAATTTAATTTTACACTTGTAATCTTTTGATAAGCATGTGAGTAGGATTTTTGTATATCATTGTATTCAGAAGTAGTGTTTGTTTTATATACATATCATTATTTGGAATAGTCTATAGAGCATTGCATGGATCACAACCTCTCCCTTGGTTCCATTTTTGGCCTTTTCCACCTTTCATCCATTTCACCTTTGCTTATGAACAACCCCATTGATCTGGATATCACTATGTGACTCAAGGACCTCCCCCTTTGTGACCTCTTTGTTAGGATGGCCTCCATGTTATCCCCTAGTGCCTCGGCTTTGATGTGTGCAACAAAACTCTCCAAAGTCTTATGTGATTCCTATCGGATTCCCCCCGATATATGACTCTGAGCCCAGGAGAGTTGGTTTTACAAAAGCCTTATGTGATTCCTGTCAGATCACCACCAATGTTTGAATCCATGCCTAGTTGGATTTTTCAATGAGCCACCAAAGTGTGAACAAGTCTCTTGTTCAACATCCAGTGTTCAGAAGTCCAGAAGGCCACTTTTGGCCATTTTTCAAATTTCTTGCATGTTCATGCCCCTCGAGGAAATTGTAATAAGTTGACATAGCATGATGTCTTTTGTAAAAGACTTGGCTTTCCTAGGACTTAGACATCAATGCGTTACTCCAAAGTGTTTTCTCCTTGGTAATTATATGTTGATTTTCAGCAACATATAATTTTCGAGTTTTTCACTCACACCTCCAAAGCGGGAGTATTTGCCTTGGTGGTTTGGCCTTATGAGGTTATTAAAGTCTAAGTGTCTATGTATAATACCATGCTAGTCAACATTTTTTAGTCTTATGAACATGTACTAGGTCCCCCCTAGTTTTATTTTATTTTCTGCTAATAAAAAAAAATTAATGTTTTTACTTTTTAATGTAAGAAATCAAAAAGTCATAAAAGTGTGGTTAGGAGGTGGAATTGGCCATGGGGGTGCTCGTTTTCTAACCCAAAGCACCCACTTAATCCCTAAACCCATTTTCGAGAGATAAATTGTGATTATTTATCACCAAAAATTATTTTCTCTCGAAAATAGCCAAAAAGACCAAATAAATGGCCAAAAAAGACAAAAATCAGCATTCCTAAATCAGTGGGAGTTTGTCCCAGACATATCCAGAGTGGTGGCAAGTTAACTGGCAATCATTTTTTAGTTAACTGGAGATCAAATCTCGTGATTGGGATCAAATATAAGTTAAGGCAAGTTAGTTCCAAGAGAGGGTGGCACATATCATCATGAGAGGGGCACATTTGTGGATGTGGCATCATTTGGTTGGATGGGAGATCATCCCAAGAGAGGGTGGCACACTCTCTTGAGAGGTGGCACCTTATTCTTCATATGAACTAACAATCAATCCCCCAATCCTCCATTTGCCCCAGTTATCTCCTCCCAACTCAGAGCTCACTCCTCCTTGGGAAATGTGCCCCCCCAGGCTCCTTTGGCTATTTAAGCATGGTCTAGGCTCTTCATTTTTTATGGTAGGAGGGTGGAACCTCTACTGAAGCTCCGGGCTTATTTATCATATTATTTTGATGAATAGAAAGACTTTGTAGGTCCATGGTGTGTCGCATTTGTGTGTGGATTATCATTGTCCATGGTATATGAGGTAACTGTATTGTTATTTTGCTTTGCTTCTTGTGGTGATTTATCTGGCCTTGTGGAAAGTTGCTATCAACTTGTAAGGTAAATGACTCAAGTTTGATTTCATTTACTATTTCTCTATGCTTAGAGATACATATGGTGCATGTGCTTATAGTTGTATCTCATGTTTTCCTGATTTCTTGTATAGAGATTACCGGATTTAATCCCCATTTTGCAAGTATTGTTCGTTGTGCAAGTTTCCTTGTTTGAAGAATCGGTTGATCTTGGTTGACTCCTCTGTCGTTCAAACACTTTCAGAAGGACATATCCCTCTGCTTCCCCCCGTTGGACTCCATAGATTCGGACATTCGGCTTGAGCTCTCTTCTTCTTCCCTCTCTCCATCACCTTCTTTTAAACTTTCTTTTGGTTACGATTATTCATATGCTTGAGTAAATTACTTTACTTTTAAAAGAATATCGAAAGGCTGAATTGTTTAAGCATGTAACTAGATCTAGAAGTGTAAAGCGATATTTTCAGAGTAGATCTAGTTATGTTTAAGTCTATGTTGCATGGATACCCGTACCGGGGGGTCGGGTACACGAACCCGTACCGGGTACGTGTACCGGGTACTTGGGTACTTCAATGATACGTTCCCAGCCATACCCAAATTCAAACTCGCGTACCGGGTACTTCACTTATGAAAACAAGGTACTTGCATGGATTTTGGTACGATGTACCGCATGTTTGGGTACACGGGAGGTATGGTCGTTGGGAAATTTACCTTAGCTCGTCGATCGAGGGAGGTCGATTTGCAATGTTTGATGTTTAAAATTTTAAAAATTAAAAATTAAAACACTTAAACACTTGTTATGTGGGCACTTACCCCTTACCTAAACCTGTGCGGCACTCCATTTCTCACTGCTAGTGCTCCGTGCTCACTACTCCAGCGATGCCTATCTAGAGAGCTTGCTAACAGAGGACCTTAGTGATGTTGATGACATTGATCCTGAGGACACAGATGACATGGCTTGAGGAAGCCAAATCAGCTATCTTGTTCATTGTTCAATGTTTATTGTTTTGAACTTTCTTTTTCATGTCTGGAAATGCCATTCAGTCTTCCAGTCTTCCACTTGATATCTACTATGAGTCTATGTCATATGATTTATCAAATTTATTATTTTATGTTTCAATTTTTCAATGTGAATGTTCATATGAATCATTGAATTTAGAAATATCAAATATACATGTATGATGTGACTGTGACATGTTTTATTTTTATAAATTTTAATATATATATATATATATATATACAGTACCATCGACGTACCCAAGTACCCTGTTTCAAAAAGTGGCATCCCCGTCCCCGTACCCACGTTTCCTGGCAACTTAGGTTTAAGTACTTGTGCTTATTTTCTATTTTTCAGTACTTAAAACTTATATGCTTTTAACTTCATATATAGCACATTTGGTGCATAACAGGTGGCTGGTTTTATTCTTTTAAAAAACATGCAAGAGGAGGTGCTGCCGGAAAATCGAAGATTCAGGCCATCCAAGGCCTTCCGGAGCAATACACCTTGATCTTGTCTCATTTCAAAACCTTGTAAGCCTTTGGATCCAGATCTATAAGAACCAAGTCATCCACTTTTTAAAAGTTGTAGAATAATAATAAAAGCAAGTAGGCTACCCAGCGCCCACACTCCATCCCCCTTGGAGATTTGCGTCATTTTTCATGGCGTATCTCTTTTTGCTTTTTGCTTTTAGTTTCTATTAGTGTATTTGCTTATATTAGAATAATTAATCACATCTTTGCGCACATATCACCTAACTTAGTTTATTTTTAGTTTGCAATAGAGTAACAAACCCGCTATGCTTTCCCGGAGTATGGTGCTATTAAAAAGGCTTCCCTAAGTAGGTGGTATTTAGAAAATAGATTCGTAGTTTAGATTAATAAAATAACATTTTATATTTTTCGTAAGTGGTTAATTCTTGTAAAACGAATCTTGGCTCGAAGTCCCCGTATGCTCTTGTGTACACTGCAGGCCTTTGGTTGGATCAGTAGGACAATCAAAAAAGAGATTAGAGTGATTAGTCTTAATAGGAAAAACCACCTAAAGTTTATTTTCAAGAACTCGAGAGGTAGCATAGAACTTACCATGAAGTCAGGGGGCTACTTAAAGTAGGTTATGCCTCGTCCCGTTGGACACTTGGCATAGTTACTATTGCACTCAGTTCAAGGAGAAATTCTCAGTGGACCAAACCAAGAACGAACCCTCTTCTAATCCACTCATCATAATAAATCTAAAACTGACCAAGAAGCACGGCAAAATATTTACTTTTATCAACAGCTATCTGACTCCATTAGCACTGATCTACTATCAAATCACTTTCGTTTAAATCAAATTATGTGTCATGGTTGATGATATTGTATGCCATGCCTCCTCAATGATGGCTCAAAGGGAAAAGATGTGATCAATGGTTTGATGAGCAGATCAACTTACCTATCCCTCTAGCTCTAAGGTTTCTCCTCTCAAGCTTTCTAGAAAGCATCATATAAAGTAAAGTAGCATAAAGCTTCAAGAAAGTGTGGCCCACCATGATCGTCTAATAGTTGTTGGGACTTGAGCTAGAACCCTATTTGGGTATCAAGTGAATGGTGTGATGTGACCAAGTCAGTGGAAAACCTATACTAACCACATGGTTGAAGAGATCAACCAAGTAATTATCTAGAGTGAGAAGACCGTGCTTGAAGAACTCTACTTGGAAACCCTCCTCATCTGCTACTTTACTACGGTTCATTATCCAAACAGCCTCTTTGATGTCCCAATGTGAGAATAAGTAGCATGAAGGGGGCAAAGATGCAACATGAATCTGGGGTTGCCCAAGGACATCATAGAGAGTGGAGGTATGAGAGTACATGGATCTAAGGTTAAGATCAGTTGGACTTGGGAGGGGAGCAGGGGTAAATGGTGCGCCAAAAGGTTTTGGGAGAGTGGATGAGGGAAGCACATAAGTCTTGTCTTTGCTAAGAGATGAAGAGGTGTTTCTTGTGATGGAGGAGGCCGTAATAGGAAGCTTTAAGGTTGGGGTAGGTGGGGCGAGCATGGGTAAATGTGTGCAAATGTTGGCGGTGAAGAGCCTTGCAGTCCTCATCATACCACTGGTTCATAGGGAAGGAATTGGGTTTGGGGGTGATGATAGTGGACTAGGTGGAGTGAGGGTAGGACTTTAAGGTTGCTTCCCAGATGGTGGATGAGAGGCAAGCATACTTGGAAGAGGTTGAATCAAGTAAAGAGAACTAGGACTCGAAGGGGAGTATTTGACGAAGGTGGGAAGAGAATATATCTAGGTCCCCTTGTCGAAAAGGATAGTAGTACTAGGTGGTCCCAAGGAAGGGGGTGTAACAAGAGGGGGGTGTCAACCTGGAGAGGGAAGTAGAGAAGATCATGGTGGACAAGGGGGATGGGGGTAACTGAGAGGTGACAAATAAAGGGGAGCAAGTTCTGGCTAGAGAGGATATAATCAACTACACTCGCACCTCCGCCATGAGGTCGACAAGTGAAGAAGCAAGAGTTTGAGAAACAGGGGATCCCATTCAGGATCAATAGCTCTTGAGATTCCCCAAACTACTGAAGCTACCGACAATAAGTTGCAGTAGTAGGTCTTGTTGCCAACTAAGTTGTACTTAGTTGGTTTCAAGTGAGCTTGCAAAGAGGGAACAAGTTCCACTTGTTCAAGTTCAGGAGATCAGAAGTCCTAGCAGGACACCTGGACCCCTTTTTCAATAAAATTGCATGTTTATGCCCTGTGGGGAATTGTAATAAGTTGGTCTAGCATGGTTTCTTTTGTAACAGACTTGGCTTGGCTTAGGTTTATACGTCAATGTGGTACTCAAAGTGTTTCCTCCTTAGTTATTATGTATTGCTTTTCAACGAAGCATAGTTTCTAAGTTTTTCATTCACACCTCCAAAGCTGAAGTATCTGCCTTGGTGGCTAAACCTTGGGAGGTTATTAAAGTCTAAGTGTCTATGTATTTTAACATGCTAGCCATCAATAATGAGTCACATGGACATGTACTAGGTCCCCCTAGGTTTTATTTTTGTTTTCAAACATTAAAAAAAATTTCGACAAACAGGGCTATTTTTTAATGTTTTATTGTAAAAATCAAAAAGCTCATAAAAGAGTGGTTAAGAGGTGAAATTCACCATGGGGGTGCTCGTCTTCTAACCTAGAGCACCCTTATTACCCCTAAACCCAATTTCCTAAGTATTTGAGTGATTATTTATCACTTAAATAAAAATTCTCTCAAAAAATCAAAAAAGTGGATAAAAAATTATAAAAATAAAAGATATGAGAGAAAATCAAATTCCTAAATCAAAGGAATCTTTCTGGGGACATGT
The DNA here is from genome assembly GCA_027924585.1 of Larix kaempferi. Classification (NCBI taxonomy): domain Eukaryota; kingdom Viridiplantae; phylum Streptophyta; class Pinopsida; order Pinales; family Pinaceae; genus Larix; species Larix kaempferi. The sequence goes on along the minus strand of BSBM01000541.1, from coordinate 5,337,486 downwards.
TTCAGTGGTGGCATAGTTAACTTGGCATCAAATCGAAGTTGATTGGAGATCAAATCAATCAAGTTCAAGCCAAATCCAAGTGAGGGCGAGTTTGTCTCCAAGGAGAGTGTGCCCTCCCTCATGAGAGGAGCGCAACTCATGAGTTGGCATTTTTGCATTGGAAGGGAGATGGATCCAAAGAGAGGTGGCGCCCACCTCATGAGTTGAACTCTCAATCAACTCCAATCAAGGATCAATCAATCCCTTATTCTCCTCATCTCATGCGCCTTCCCCCTTGAGTAGCTCATGCGCCCCCCTCTCTCTGAAAACTCTATTTAACCAAGCTCATTCTTCATCACTAAGATGGAAGGGTTGAACCTCTACTAATTTGTATTGTAAAGTTTTATTATTTGTGAATGGAAATAAAAGGCTTTGGAGGCATCTTCGTGTAGTGCAATAGTGTTGGATGTTCCATGTGTTTATGAAGTAATTGTTATCACACAACTTGTAGTTGTCTCTAAAGGTATCCTATCCAGGATGGTAGAGGTGTAGACAACTAGAGAGGTGACCCAAGAGATACCACGGTTCCCAATGCAAGATGGGTGTCACGTTAACCGAGGCACTCTTCACTTTAGATCAAGCCTAAGCAAGACCAAGGAGGAGACCCTAGCTTAGCCAATGAAGGCTAGCGAATTCAACCTAGACCTCCTAGGGAAATGTGATGATGAAAGAGTAGGTGACCAAGATGAAACAAGATCTAGATCTAGGATGATAAGTGGACCCAAAGTGGTTAGGGCTTGGTTGAAGAGGCTTAGGGAGGTGACAAAAGCTCAACCAAGTGTTAGATAGGGACACTTATGGCTTAAGGATAGTAGATCTAGATAGATCTAATTCCAAAGAAGAGTACCCAAGTGGGGCCCACCCTTAAAAAGTGGAAAATAGTCCAAATGGGACCCACAAGGTCAAAAATCAAAGTGATGGCACTATGGGGTATGTTATAGCATGGATCTATGGATTTGAGAAGGAATTAGCAATACCCACATGTGGGATCTAGCAAAAGACCACCTACCCAAGGAATGCGACTTGCCTCAAGGAGGACTAGTGCCTTAGATGGACGGGCAAATGGAGTCGGATGTCCACCAAATTATAGATCGGGATAGTTGAGATGATTATTAAGATGGGTTTTAATTATTAAGCCCGAGTGATTGCTAGATCTCCATAGATCTGAAAAATAAAAAATGCAAGGGTTTTGATTTTAGGGTTTATATGGCCTGTTATCAACTGATTTGTACAATAGTTGAAACCTTATTGAGCCGCCAGTGTTGGAACACATCAGTGTTCACTTCCAGAGTATATGGGTTTCATATTTTTGGGTCTAGCCAGTTTTGGCTAGCCAGTTTTGTTTTTGAGTCGACATGACCATGGCCCCATGGGGGTTTGTATCAAAGTGTGCTAGTAGGGTCTGAGTGGCTCGATTCCCCATGACTGGATTAAATAACTAAGGTATTCCAGGGAGTTTTTTCACCGTCAGATTATACTTTGCTTCAGGTGAGATATAATCTCTTGGTTTTTCTCCCGCTTCCTCCAAAGCTGGAATGCCCGATTTTGGAAATTTGGCCATGGGGGGTTAATAGGGTCCAACTATAATGTATAAACCTACTAGACACTATTAGAATAGGTTTTGGTCATGTCCTAAGTCTCTAGGACCCCCAGAAAAAATTTCAAAAAAAAAAATTTTACCGGACGCGTCGGAATTGGGGTTTTTATTTTTTTTAATTATTTAAATTTTTAATTAAATTTCTCTATAGTTTAAATAGAGAAATTTGAGTCTGTAATATGTCAGTCATCTGGGGTCCGAATTTAGTGTTTGATGGCTCGTTTCATAAGCCAAAAATCACACATGACCCATGGAGCAGCTAAACCCAACTTTCGGATGTCAATTCAGCCTCATAATTAATATTTTCTCTGAAAAGTCATTTACAGAGAAATTATTAATTAAAATAATAAAATTGAATATTTTGGAGATAATCCAAATCTCTCCAAAATTAATCAATTTGATTAAAATAAAAGGCTAAATGACATGGCAATGAGCATTTAGGAAGATTCCAATCAACTCCAAGTCTTCCCAGTCAATTATCCAGTCACTAGAGTGTTATCCATTCAAGGCAATTCGCCCTCCTCATACAAAAATTCGATTTAGTGTGTTGTCATTTTATAATTGGGTTGGTGAATGTGCATTAATGTTAGATGGGCGCCCACATGACCCACCATTTTTCCATAGGCTTGGCTCCCATTCAAATTCGAGTTAGCACCTACCATCTTACACATGTCTCCACCATGCTAGCTCGCATATCCTCAAACCCTCACGTCAATCTTCATCAAGCTCGAGTCTAGCCTTGTTGGAGTGTGGTAATTGGTTGTGATACATCCCATGCTCCATCCATGCAAGTTAGTACCTACCTACTACACTCGTCTCTTCACTAAACTAACTCGCCCCTCCACATCCTCATGTCAACTCCTCCACATCCTCACGTCAACCTACCATAGATCACGCCATTCCTTGTTGGAGTTGTGTTATTGGATGGTAACACCATTCACACCTACCTTAAAGTCGAGCCTTTCCACATGCCAAATCCTACCAACCAACAACTTGACTTTGGCCTTGGTTTAACATGCCAAGCCCTTCATTGATTGGAATTCAACCTACCTGCTTGTTGCCAATTCAACCTAGGGTTAGCTAGTGTCTTTTGCTATAAAGAGAGGCCCATTTGGGTTATTATCTCATGGAAAATTGTTGTAAAGTTACTCTGCTCATATTTGTCAAGAGCTTGTGGAAATAAAGTTGGCTTTGGAGGCAAATGGTGTGCATGTCTATTGGTTCATGAGTTAATGGTTCATTGTTGAGGTAATATCTATGATTTTTACATTCTTGCAATTTCAATCTTGATTATAATTTATGCTTAGATCTTTTTATTAAGAGCATAGGGCAAGCATTTGATGGTCCAATTTGTTTGCTAGGCTTAGGCTTGGATAGTTTAAAGAGTACAAATTGTAATCGGTCTTACTACCTTGTCTCTTTTTCCATTCTTGTCTAACTCTCTAAGTTTAATCAAGTATTGTTTGTATGAGTGTTTATCTATTGCAGATCCTCAAATGGTTGAGATGAGATGAACTCGGTTGTATCTCCCTCTTCTCCACCAACAAAAAACTTGTGCTAATAGTTTGTTTTCAGGAAACCTCCAAGGGAACAAGATCTAGGGCCTTGCATCAAAGCGGAAAAGTTACTTCTTCCATCAAAAACTTCACTTTCAAAACATTGGTTACTTGTTACTTTAGGCTTTCACTTCTTCAAGCCTTCTCATTTGCTCTTTGAAACTTTTTTTACTTGCATGCTAAGCCCTTTCTAGCCCTTCCAGTCTTGATCCAAGTTAGTCACCTGTCCTTTTCAAGCCATAGATTAGTTAGCCATAAGGTTGAAGCTCCTTCAACCTTAGGGAATAACTTGGGATTTGTTCCCTTGTGCTCTCTTCAACACTTGTTGTTGGCATATCACCGGTTAACCGGAGGATTTCCAAGACAGTGTTTTTTTGCCCTCTCAAGTGTTCCACTTGAAGCTCCAAGCCCTAGTTTTCTCCTCCTCTTCCCATTTGTTCTTTTTGTCCTTCTTTGGCCATTCATTTTTGCCCTAGTTTTCTCCCATTTTGTCCCACTTCTTTTGGCTTTCCTTCTCCATTCGCCCTTCTCCTCTTGTGCTCTCGTCTTACCTCCTTTAGCCTCTCCTCTCCATCCCATTCGCCTTTCCTATTATTACCTTATCCCTCCTCTCGTCCCCTTCTAGTGTCCTCTCTTCTCTTGCATTCATTCCATCCCTTAGGTCCCCTCTCGTCCATCCCCATTTTGTCCTACAAACACAAAACAAACAACAAAAACAACAAAGTGTAAGTGTTAGTAAGTGGTTAGTTTGATTGATTTTCAAATAGTTAGTTTTCATTGTTAGAGTTAGTTTTGTAGATCTCATATTATTGTTAGTTGATAATTAATTTGTTAATTAGTTAAATAGCATTTCAAAGTTAGTATTTATATCTCATAGCATGCTAGATTAGTTGTTAGTTGGGCTTTAAAATTTCATAGCTAGTGCATTGTGTTTTCAAAGAAGTTAGTGTAGATCTTTTTCTAGTTGTTATTTAAGTTTTGTTTGTCCACATACAAATCCATTGATGTTCATGTAAACTTGTGGGCTGCCATTTAAACACATTGAGGACTGTCATAAAATCTTATTGGCTTCCATCTAAAAGCATCTACTTGACTGTCCTAAAAGTCTATTTCCATTGGCTTCCAACTAAGTTATTGAGTTGACTGTCCCATAGACTTGTTGGCTGCCATTTGAGCATTGTAAGGACTGTTAAGACATTGAGGATTATCATAAAAACTTAGTGGCTGCCATCTTAAACATCTTTGACTATCCTAAACTTCAAATGTGTGGCTGCCACTTCATTTTTGTCATTCAAACTTTGCAAATAGTTTAAATTTCAAGGTAATTGCACTTGCATCTTAAGGGTAAATTTTGTTTTATCATTTGCTTGCATGTAGTTTGTGGATCTAGGACTATAGCTAATATCAATTTGTTATTTGATTTTTTAATTCTAATGGGTATTGGAGCTATTAGTTTGTGATAGACTTTTTCAGGGAGTAGAAGTCAAGAAGCTTCCAATCGAGAAGCCATCAAGAACACAAGAGGACAAAAAATAAAGCTAGATCATTCTTATCCTTTTGTAATAGATCTTAGTTTATTTTCAAGTTTTACAAGTTATTTATTTCGAAAAAGTCCCTACAAGGGTTTTATTCCCGAGGGCAATTGTATCTCCATAATAAAATTTGCAAGTGGGGTTTTTAAGCCCCCGCATTCACTTCCCCATTTGGAGAAGCCTTGTGGTCTCATCTCATTGAGTGGTTTGGCTTTTAGCGTTAGATCCGTTATATGTTAGTTTTATTTCAATAAGTTATCTTCCATATTTACTTACCCCCATGCTCTCCCGAGTAGGGTCTTTGACCTGAAAGAGACTCTTGGGTAGATTAGTTTTGTTTTCCGTTTAAAATATCTTATATTTCTCTTCCAAAGCCTTTGACCGGAAGTTGTATCCTTGGGATTTCATCTCAAGGGCAGGACCACATAATTTTGTGGTTACTCTTCCTACCCCGTCGGTTTCCTTGGTAGAGCTTTCAGCTAGCTGGAGGTTCTCAAGTGCAGGCGATTCTAGTGGTTGATCTTGTTCGGAGATCAATCCCACCTATTAGATTAAAGCTTGTGTGGTAGAACACTAGTTTGAATTTGGTTTCATTTTATTTGGCAAAGTGGTATTGTTAAGCATTATTTCATATCTTTCAAGTCTATTACGTGGTTTTATCATTTAAAGTTGATTTATTGCTTTTACAGCACAACTACCATCTGCTTGTTTAAAACGAACCAAAGCCTCTTGAACTTGGCCAAATCCAAGTCAAGAGCACCCTCTATCGAAGGGCATTTTAGTTTTGCATTTTCCCTGCATTAGGCATTTGTTAAAGTAGCAAGTCTCTTGAACTGTGATCATAAGATCAAGTCAAGAGCGCTCTCTGTCGGAGAGTTGAACTAAAGTGCTCTTAAAATTAAAACTCTTCAACCCACACACCCCTTAATTAATTTATCTTGGTTTATGTCCTACACCCGTATGCTCTGCCAATCGGAAACGGTTGGGCTAGTACTCAGAAAGGTGGAAGACTTGTTAATTCACAAGTGATAATTTAATTAAAAAATTTACCCAAAACCTCAACCAAGACAAATTACTGTTCTTCCTACAAGAGGTGGTGCCGGAAATCCACTGGTCAGACTCGGGGGCGGTTCAAACATTGGACACCTATCCTCTTGAATCTGGGTGCTTCCGACCTATCACCTAGGGTTGCCAGTAGTTTTCTTGGATAAGGTTCCACTACTCCTTTGATACCTTGTTCTTAGCCATAATAATCAAGACAATTAAAATTTTAAATTTACCAAGATAAGCTGCATAACGTCCTCACAAACTTCTATTTTCAAGCACTTGTATCAAGTTTTTTACAATCACTTTTATATTTGACTCCATAAGGCACTGGTCCTTCATCATACATCTTGCTTGCTTAAGTATCAACATTGGAGTATTTGCTTCTATTTACGTGAAAAGTGATTTATTTATTGTCCAAGTGTATCTTTCGTTTTGTATCTGCAACGTGGATTGCACTATCTTGCTTTACATTTAAATCTTATATTGTCTCTCATTTAAAAACTCCTAAAAAACACCCATCCGCATCACAACACCTAAAAAACACTATAAATACTAGAGCCTTAGTGAAACTCTCTTTTAGGGACTACCCCCCTTGGCTTCGTTAGGAGTTTGCCTAAACGGAGGAGCTGGGATTCAGGTGACAGTACCTGGTTCATTGCTTTCCCCCAAGGCCACACCTCTCTCACTTGTAGTGAAGAGACAGCTTTCGAAAGATTTCCGCTGCTGGTGTGCATATTGGCAGACAACATGGCCAATGGAGAAAAGATGGATGGATCTAGATACATACCTTGTAGAACATACCTCAAAAGCTTGTGGCCACTTTGCAAATTGATAACCTTCCCCCTGTGTGTATATTCAAGAGTGATATCCAAAGCTCCAAGCCAAATCGTCCTCCTCCTAAGATGACCAATTCGCCCTCCTCCTGCAAGACAAGATCAAGTGAGAAACAAGCCTAGCAAAAGAATGACAATAATGATGAAAAGATGAAAGAAAAAGCATCAACTATATCACAAAGATATAATAATGATACTCCCTGAGACAAAAGGCCAATCCAAGGAAAGATATGGGGTTTCCCCACAATAGCCTCCCTCCAAATCGTCCTCCTCTTCACCAAATCGACCTCCCTGTAGAAAAACGTCTTGGAACCCCAAGATCCACAAATGATACACAGAGAAAAGATTGTATATTCAACTTGCAAAAGAATCAATCAAGACAAGAGAAGTAGATCCACAAAATAGTATTTTAATTCCAAGTTTGAAGAGCTCCAAAGGTGCTTTTACAATAGGGGGGTCTCCTCCTTAAATAGGATGAGGAAGACCAAAACCCTAAACCACTTTTGAAATGAGTGGTTGAGATCAAAAGATACAACAATATAATCAATCGCTAAGATGAGCCAATACAACATATGACATGGATCACTCACTAAAGCAATGATGCCATGCCTAAAAAGGCCCTAGGGGGGATGACGTCATGACTAAGGGAGGCTAAAACATGTAAGTGCCACAGAAGATTGACTAGGACAAGTGACTAGGAGCACATGGTGGGGCTAGGAGGTATTATTCCCCTTCACTAGCATCACCCCATGGCACAATAATATAACATGAGACTCAATGACATGTCCAACTACACAAATGATCAAATCCTGTCCTCCCAATCTGAGAGAAAAATACATCAAAAGACATCCTGTTGACTATGTGGACCCCACTGACTACTGCAAACTGATCTGGAAGGAGTGGGATACACCATATATGACCTCAAAGCAGACCTCATGCCAAAACCTTTCCTCAATTGCCCAAATCGAATTCCTTTATGACCATTTTATTCCATTTTTTATCCTCCTGAAAAACCCTGAAACTGCCCATACTGACTGCCAAGTGCCTGCACTGTCAAACTGAGTGTGCCATCATGTCCGGAAGGGGGGTAATATGGTAATAACGAGTGGCTGGACCACCCCCTTCCCCTATAGCGCCCTAGGAAACGACTAGCCTCCAATCATCTGGTTGGACAGGCCACACCAGCATGGCCAAACTGGTCAACAAGTGGAAAACTGCTCATAACATGCCTGGGAGTGCCTGAAACTGATAGATAAGTGTCTCAATGAGTCCAGAAGGCTCAAATCCACTAGAGATGAGTATTCATACACCTCCTGACAACCTGTAAGATCATCTGTAGGGTCCACCATACCTGAACAATGTAAAAATATGATGATCTGGAAATGATAATAATCATGAAAAACTGCATCAATCATCATCTGAAACCTGTGCCCATCATATGGAATCATCAAAAAGGCATGTAGAAGACCATAGAACAACATCATACATAAAGTGGTCTATCTCATCACAGATCCCAAGGTTGACCTTGGTCAAACTAGGTTTGACCGGTCAAACCTAGCAAAATATAACCCTGGCTAAGAAGCCATGTTGCTGCAAGTGCAAATAGTTAAGACATGCTCTCTAGATCATTTTCATGGCTAGATTCTAAAGTATTAAACATTATTTCACTGGCAGTTAATAAATAGTAATAGGCTAGTTAAATAATCTACTTTCAAAAAGAATCTCAAGAAAATACTTGTTTGTAAACATGATCAAATTGCTAGCAAAGGGTGAAGGCTAAAGACACAAGGCTAGGCTGAAGGGGATGACTTGACTGACTTGACATTGTGATACTTTGGATGAAGGACATGGTGTTACACACTTAAGCATGTGTTGGACAAGAAGTACACAAGGAATGGCAGTGTCTCACAAATGGATAAGTTGTTCAGAGAAGTGCTTATTCAACCTTGGCAAAAATTGTCTACTACTAGAACCGCCGTGAACTAGGTGCCCGGCTAACCGTAACTTGAGGTTCTAGGGGATACTAAGAATTAGTTGTCCCTTGCTCCATCTCACATCATAACCCGCGGGCTCAATGAGGAAAGTTTCACATAAGGTCGGCAGTCTTTAGATTTAGCATACATTTAGCCACTGCTTTTTAGGACCTTTTCATTTCATGGCCAGCAATCTTTAGATTTAGCATACATTTATTCATTGCTTTTTTAGGCCTAATATGAGTCTATGACCCCTATGGGATTTCACATGCGCTGATAAGCACAACTAATCGCACCTTACATCCGGGGTGTATTTACATTCCATAGCATTTGAATTTCACTTCAATTCATAGCCCCTTTCGTTGGGTTGTACAAGATATCACAATAATTTCCATATGTAGTACAATTTTGCTTCAAGTTTTAGCCAACACAACTCAAGCAACTAGGGGGACTTCTACAATCTAAACAACACAACGAGGCAACCGACTAGAGTGATAAAGGCATAAAATCCAACTCACCAAGGGCAAGTTTTGTTGCCAACTTAGAGCTGAGACACAAAATAAACATGGATGCAAGTCCAACACAGAGACAGAAGGGGGGAGAGCCTCCATATCACAAGTCAAGGTGTAAGTCAGGGTTAAGATCAATATATGGAAATGATCAATATATGGGGAAATGACAAAGTGAAGATGGTACCTAAGCTAGCAGGTCAGGAAGACACTAAATGATCATGTTCACATTCTTATGAAGGTAAAGACCAACAAGTATAAAACAAGAGTTTCCAAATGTCAGTAATACAACCAATACATATAATCCATAACCAATTTCATTTCAATTTTAATACACTGCCAAATCATAATCTCTTTATACCAAGTCAATGCTATCAAAATTACCTAAATAGCAAGGTAATAACATCAATGCACATCACATATATATATTGGGTCATCAATCAACATCTGTAATTTGAACCAACTATAACCACTGAGAACACTGTATCTGGAATACTAAAGAACTGCACTGCAACTGTATGGAATAAAAGGCCATATCGGTCATCAAATCTGGGGTCTCAAGGCTCAACCTTGGCATAAGGTCTACTAAATGTCTGATACAAAGATGCTCTAATGTGTGAGTGATCATAATTAATGCTGCTCATCATAGTTGATCTCACTGAAAAAGTGTAAAAGCAAAGCTCTGAAAAGTGCAGATATCTGCTCTGACAACATGGTAGCCCAGCTACTATGTATGTGATAACAATAATATTGTTCAAGCTTTTTGTTTGCTACTTTCAGCAGAAGCTAATCTAGCCTTGGTAGGATTCAATATTGATCAATAGGAAGTAGTAAGTTTACTTGTTGTTTTTATTTACTTACATTTGTGGTCTAGAAGATATATGTTTTATGAGTATATATGCATATTTCTCTAACCCCCATTGCAAGAAATACCAGATATGACCTTTTGTTGTGAGTACATCCCAACCCGGTTTCAAGCTTTAGAAGCTTCTCTACATAGTTTAATGCCCAAACCCCAGCATGCACAAATTTTCATAAAAATTTGACTTCAACTTAAAACACATGAGATTCTTTTCACCATTAAAATTCAGAAAATTAAATTTTCAGCCAATAACTTCAATCTCAGAAATTAATGACAGCCATTCACACATAAAAATTAACACAAGAATTTTTTGCCAACAACCCAGGATAAAACCCCAAAGGGAAAACCTGTATGAGAGAGAGATTTTATTTTTCTTCAACAAATATACAAAACAGGACAGCAGTACTTATCTCAGTTTTTCATCTTGAAAAACATGCCAAAAACACAACAAAAATCAGAACCTGTTTTTCCAGCAGTACGGCCCACACGTGTGAGATTAATTGCTGCTGAATGCCTCGAAATCTGTGTTGTACGGACTGATATTAATGCTGCATAAAAACTTTTGTATGGACAGCATTAAATGCCGTACGGTCTGCCTTGGAACTCGTGTTGTATGGCCTGTAATAAATGTTGTACGGCCTGCTGTACCTTCTTGAAAACTGTGCCCAGTTTTTGCCTCGAATTCTGTGCCCAATCTCACGGTACGGATTCTAGGAAAGTGTGCTGAAAATCTTGGGAAATGTGCCCAGCAGAATCCTCCTCGATTTCTGTGCTAGGGTTTGAACTCTTTCTCCCAAAATTGACTTGCCTTCTCTCTTCCTCCTCTTCAAAACTTCTCTCTTGAAAAGTGAAAATAAATTAGAAATGCCTTGCCCTAGCCCTTTTTGTTCATCATAACTTCCTCTTCCAATCCAATGGTCAAGATCAAATTAGATGAATGGTTCTCATTAAATGCTCATTTAATAATTTATAAATGACAATTAGTGCACCTCATGTCATTTAATAAAGTAGGGACCTCACATCTAATTAAATACTCACTTGACTTTAATTTAAAATATGAACTTAGGATATCATGTCTTTTCAACTATGTTGCATGAGTTTCCGGAACGCGGGAACATTGGGAACTTGGGTACGGGTGTCAGATACGGCTAGAAGTTTCCCCTAAATTTGTAGGAAACGGCAGGTTGGGAGCGGCAATAATATATATTAAAAAATATAAAAAATAATATAATTAAAAAAAATATAGCATAATATTTAAAAATTGTATTACTATTTACTATTTAGTATTATCTAAATCTACTATTTAGGAGTAATACATTAAGAAAGCATACCTCACAATACCATTTTCAATCTTCAATAAAATTAAAATACCATAAAGTACCAACATAGTTCAAAATACCATAAAATTATAAAATATAAATTATAAATTTAATATTCCTGTGAAGACTTAAGTTTAATTTAAAATTAAACTAAAACTCTAAAACTAAAGTTTAGATTCTAGAACTTTAAACTATACTATATTACTAAAGTTTAAACTAAATTCAAATATATATTATAAAGTTACTAAAACTAAAATATAATAATAAAATATAAATTATAAAACTAAACTAAACTAAAACTTAATGAGTAAAATATAACTAAAGTCTAAAACTAAATATAACTAAAACTAAAACAAAAATAGTAAAATATAAAATAATAAAACTAAAGTCTAAACTAAAAATTTAAAATTTAAAACTACAACTAAAGTCTAAAACTGTAAAACTGAAACATAAACTTAAAATTTTAAAAATTAAAACTATAACTAAAACCGAAAACATAAACTAAAAATTTAAATTTAAAACTGTAAATTTTAAAATGTTTGGAAATTCGAAGTTACGATGTTACCTGTAATCAGAACTTGAACGCCGAGCCCGTCGAGTCTGTCGGCCTGTGTCTGTAGCTTCTGCCAACCGCCCAGCAAGTCTTAGGCTTGTGCGACTCAGCCCACCGCCCACCGATTCGACGGAGCACTACTCGACAACACCTCGGCAATCGCTCGGCTAGACACTTGCTTAGCCAGACAGACAGAGAAGATGCTCCGCTCGGCTCGACTCAGCTCTGTCACAGCAAAGCAGAGCTCGGCTCAGACGGAGCAGAGCTCGGACAGACAGAGGAGAGATTAGCTCTGTATTTATAAAAAAAATTCGATTAGGCTTTGGCAGAAGTGTTTGGCAGGAGAGATTAGCTTTGGCGCGGGAGCGATTAGGCTTGGCGGGAGTGGTTTTACAGGTTAATTTTGGGCCCCACGCATTTCGAAACGTGTGGGAGTTCGTGATCTACGAGGAGCGTGTGGGAGTTCCTCGGCAAACCGGGAGCGTGTGCAAGCTCCCAAAATTGGGAACTCCGAATTTCAAGTTCCCGAGCTCCCTAATTTTCATGTCCGAAGCTCCTGAAAAGTTCCTAAGCTCCCGGAACCGTTCCCATCAATTATGGAACGTTTCGTACCCGTTCCTAAGCTCCCTGGAACGCGGGAACTTCTGGAACGAGTTTCCTAAAGCCTGGGAGCGGTTCCCGTGCAACGAAGCTTTTTAACCTTTTAATGAAGTCACTTTAAAATCATAAAGTGCATCTCACTTCATTAATTAAAATTGACTAGGGGTCACAACTTAAAGTGTCATTGTCCACCCCAAGGCACTACTAGGTGAACAAGCACTTCCTAGGTACTGTTTCAACAAGTAGTAGTTGTGCTTGTGCAAGAAGGCCTTGCTTGAAGGGAGTGTAGTTCAAGTCTGATTCTCCACACTTTCAAGCTCTTTTTGAAGGATCTCAAGTCCCTCCGCCCTCTAACTAGAGGCTCTTTGCCTAAAGTCCTGTTATCACATATAGTAGTCGGGCTACCATACACTATTTTTCAGAGTCCAGTACACTTTTCAGCCAGTGCCCTTACATTGAGATGCTGAGATGAGCATCTATTATGGATCATGATTATTATATGGACAACAATTTTGTTCCCCATGCCATGACTGAGTTTCCGGACACTCAGAGAGATGACCGATGTAGCCATTTAGCCATTTATACATAGCAGTCAGTATTGCCCAAAGTTACAGCAGCAGTTTCAGAGGATAGATGATGGTTCAGATATTGTGCATTCAAGTATATGACTCAGCAGGTATATTCTTGTGTTATGGTTATATTGCTTTTATATTCATTCTTGTAGCATGTCTTAGCATTTAGTATCATGATCTGGCGATCATATAGATATGTGGACCTGGTTGTACTTTTATATATATTATATTGTCCCCACTCAGACTTTAGAAGTTCACTACCCATACTCATTGGTTTTACCCTCCCTAGGGAAAATAGAGGTGATCATTCCCACCATACTTTGGCTTGCTAGTGTTGGTCTCATTATTCACTATCTTCATCCATCCATTACCTCCCAGTTTGTTTATTACGTTGATTTACTACTTGACTAGTGGTATGGAGGACCTTTAGCCTCTGTGTTGGATGAGCTTCCCTGTTTCTTGTGTCTCGGCTCTGAGTTGGTGACAGAACTTACCTTTGGTGAGTTGGATTGTAGTCCTAAATCATTCTGGTCGGTTGTCCCAATGTTTGGCACTGGTACGAAGTCCCCCTAGTCACTTAAGATGTGTTGGCTAAAACTGAAAGCTCGTGTACTACTTGTGGAAACTTATGTAAATTTGCCCAAGAAACTGTAAACTCTAGAATGTGTTTATCAACACACATGAGTAAAGGGCAAGAGCAATGAAAAGCTATAAGTACTCCTTGAAGAGTATAAGAAAGGTCCAAAAAGCAATGGTTCTTAAATTCCATATCTAAACGATTGTTGACCTTATGTATATGTATGAACCTGCCCTAGATGCAAGCTGCAATTAGTTGTGCTTCTTACCACACCTGAGATCCGAAGGGTTATGTAGGCCAAAAAGGCCATGAAATGAAGTCAATGGATCCTAATGAACTTGGATCATCTTTTATAAAAGTAGACATGATGCCTAAGTTGAATAAGCACTCTTTGAACAACTTACCCATCTGTGAGACACTGCCACCCCCCGTGTTACTACTTATCCAACATATGTTAGAGTGTGTATTCCCTTTCCATTTCCAAAGTGTCACAATGTCAAGTCAATAGTCATCCCTTAGCCTAGCCTTTTAAAGTTTTAGCCCTCACCCTTCACTAGCAAATTGATCACAACTATGAAGTGGGTATGGTCTTGAAAGTCTGGTCTAAGTCATAATAATAATTAAAAGCCTTATTTATATTTGGTTTTAGATCGCCGATAAATGATTACTTCTTGTTATAATTGTTATTTGAATGAATTGTAGAGCATGCTTTAGCCTGTGGCACTTGCAGCAATTTTTTATGATAGCCTGAGTTATATTATTAGTCATGTTGACTTGGTCAAACCAAGTTTGACCAAAAGTCAACCACAGGACATAGGGTGGCAGACCTCAGATGATGCAGAGATATGTTATATGGTCTGGTACAGGTCACCAAGTGGTTCTATGCAGTGGTTTCAGGCTTATGATGATGATTTGTGCTTTTTAGCACTTTTACAAATTATTATCATTTGGTCGATCGGGTATGTTGGATATTTTTATATGATCATGCAGAGATCTATATGGTGTATGAGTACACATCTTAGATGGATTTGGGCTCTCTAAGTCCAATGAGACGGTCTGTTTTTAGTTCCGAGCAGTTACAGTGATTTTTAGCCTCAGCTGGCTATCCTAGTGTAGTTTTGGCCTGTCAGAGCAGGGATGAGATTTGATTGGTTCACCTAGGGCACTGTGCATGGAGGGGGTGGTCCAGCCACTTGTTTTTACCATATTACCCCCTCCCAGAGAGCCTGGTGGGCTCACCTTGACAGCATAAGCACTCCGGGAGGTAGTTTGGGCAGTTTCACACTTCCCAAGGCAGATTAAAAATGGTAAAAATGGTTACTGAGGGATTCGATTTGGCATGGGATGACTTTTGTGGATGAGTGGGATGTCTTCCACACCTCCAGCAGTTTCATCTTTCAGTGGGGCCTACACTCATCTCTCCGACATTTTTTATGGATTTCTGGAGCCTCCTAAGGCTCACGACTTTTCCAAAGAGGCACGATTTGGTGCTTAGATTTATATTTTGATGCTATTGTGCCATGGGGATTGACCAAGGGTGTTAGAAATTACCCCTCGGACCCACCATGAGCTAGATCTTATATTTTATCATTGACATTTGGTGGGACCCCCTCTCCTAGGGCGATTTAGTCCATTGATGTATTATTTTATTATTGATCCATGTACTTTTATGTTGAGCTCATCTCAACCATTGATTAGATCACTTTGATCTTTTAATCTTAGCCATCCATTCAAAAGGTGGTTAGGGTTTTGGTGTCTCTCCATCCTATTTAAAGGAGAGAGCTCCTCATTGTAAAAGGGTCTTTGGCTCTTGGAATCTTGATAATAGAAAAACTTCTTATGGAAATTCTTGGATCTCCTTTGCATCTGGTGTTCTTAGATGGTGATTGGAAAGTCTATTGCATCCTAGCATTTGGGTATTTGTGGTAAGATCTATTTTTCGTGGAAACTTTGTCTTGTCTACAGGAGAGCGACTTCAACTTGGGCATTTTTGCAAGGCTTCTTCAACTCGCTTACTTGGCATTCGCTTGTATCAGGGGGTTATCATTAGTATCATTGTGATCTATGCTATCTTTTTGTTATTTCTCTTCTGGCATTAGTCTTATCTCTTGATTGCATCAAATCTGATATTGTTGACGTTTGTTGTGCAGGAGAGAGGGCACATTGGCTTCCTTGGGCAAATCAACTTCATAGAAAACTACCTCAAATCTTCTCAAATTGATCGGGTTTGCATAGATCATCATCATCAAGGCATCTACAAGGTTATCCAAGTAAGATCCACATGTTTGTTTACTGTTTCTTGATCCCAATCCATTGGCATAAGCATATAACTATTAAAACCCTCATTTTACATTTTTTCAGATCTACTTGGATCTAGTAGGCTTTTGGGTAAGATATTGAAAACCCACCTCTATAGCATCCACGACAATTCGGATCTATAGTTTGGTGTGGATTGGCTTCCATTTGACCCCTTTCCCAAGGCACATCAGCCTCTCCAAGTGAGGTCGCACTCCTTGGTTGGGTGAGTTTGCTAGGTTCCAAGATCTGGGTAGGTGAGATCCCACTTGATTTGAACTCTCCTCACTTGATAACCTACCCATAGTGCTTCACCTTGTTGATTTTCACCTTGTGGGCCCCATTCCTCATTTTGAGGGTTGTGCCCCACTTGGGTCACTTGGTGATGCATTTTGAATCTCAGATATACTGAGATCTAGCCATTGGTTGTTCTTGATCTTCAAAACCCACCTTGCTTTGCACCTTAACAACCCTGATCTACATTTTGGTGGACATCCGACTCCATTTGGCCCATTTCCCAAGGCACTGATCCTTCTCCAAGCCCTCACGACTTTCCTGGGTTGTCTGGTTTCCTCTTGGGTTGATCTCTGTCTGGTTGCTTGCACACTTAGATATTGTCATATCCATCTATCAAGCATAGCTAGAAATCACTAACTGTCAAATCTCTAATTTGGGACACTTTCCCTGTTTTAAGGGTCACGTTTCCCAAGGCAGTTGATTTTGACCATTTGAAACTAGCTCTAAATCCTGGAATCATACTTAATCCTAGAATCACTGTGTGTTATCTTTCCTTATCATATCACACCTTTTCTAAGTCTCCACAATGATCCTAATTCCTCAATTCTAGGGTTCCATACATGTCACCCTACGTACTTCATCTGATTGATTTGATCTGGTGATTGGGTTGATCTCTCTCATCGGAAGTAGATATGGGTCTCCCCCTTGCTATCTTGGCTTTGATAGCTAAAGCAAAGAGTGCCTTGGTTGGCGTGACAACCATCCTTTTGGGAACTAGGGCCCTCTTGGTTCACCACTTTAGTTGCCTGTCCCCTCTACCATCCACCTCGGATCCATCTGTAGGGGCAACTACAAGATTGGTGATAACAAGTCCAAGCTTGGAGCTTGGTTTCCTCCTTCCTCTTTCTCAAAATCATCTAAACCCTCTTTCTGGTTATTTTGTGAATTAAAAGTTTAGATCTTCTTTCATTTTAAAAGTAATATCATTCAATAGATCTAGTCTTTGATTCGTTTTTCTTTAGGTATAGCTGCTTTCAAATTCTAAATATCAATTTACATCTAGATCTCGCCTTGAAAAGTCTCTTTTTGCAAGTTAGTTTAAAGATAGATCCAAGGGCTTTAGCAAAAAGTTTCTTTTGTGCATTTTAAAGCATATATTTGGCAAGAATAGGGTCCTTTATTGGCTGCCCCAAAAGGCAAGGCAAGATCCACAAGAAAGCTGGCTTTCTTGTGTTCCTTTTGTCATTTTACACTTACAAAAATTTTGGCAATTTTTAGTATTTTTTTTGTTGTCCAAAAACACTTTCAAAGTGCAAAGTGTTTTTGGGCACTTTGCTACTAAACTAGTTTGCTGTTTTTGTGTTTTGACGAATAGGTAGAGAGAAGTTATGGCAAAATTTTAACAAATCCGAGCAATCCAAGGCTCCATAGAACTTCCTCTATCTTCTTGACATTATTGTAACCTCTTTCATCCAAACTTATAAGGATAAAGAAGACTTCTTTAAAGCACATTGTAAATCCATAATAAAAAGAGAATGAATGGGCTCAAAAACCCCACACCCCAACCCCCCTGGGGGGAATTTGCATC
The DNA here is from genome assembly GCA_027924585.1 of Larix kaempferi. Classification (NCBI taxonomy): domain Eukaryota; kingdom Viridiplantae; phylum Streptophyta; class Pinopsida; order Pinales; family Pinaceae; genus Larix; species Larix kaempferi. The sequence continues at coordinate 5,319,797 of BSBM01000541.1, read as the reverse complement.
TGGGTCGCTTTCGTGTCGTTATTGCCTCTAACCCTCAACCTTTTTTCCTTTTGTTATAAGTAATCTATTCTAAGTTAAAATTAATCGTTTGTTGGTTCCGTTTCAACGACGGGCCACAAACTCACTCAAGACGTAGCAACTAATTTGCTCTTTTGTTGCAGGCAATATACTTTTTCTTCTAAGTAGCATTAGTTTCAGTTACTTTATCTTTCCTTTGCAAAAATAAAGAACACTCACCCACTACGCTCTACCGAAGTACCGAAAGGGGAAAGATATTCGTAGTGTAGTAATTAGCTCACATTTATTTTTAGTCTTTGCTTTATTTTTGAGTAACGAACCTGACATTGCTCTCCCGGAGTATGCTCTCGCCATCACATAAAGGGCTCGCCTGAGTACGTGATAGAATGATCAGAAAAGAGACTCCTTGCCTTTAGTAATTAGTCTCACATCTTTTGCAATTAGCCTCCCGGAAAGAAGAAAATCCAGCATCTCCCTTTTTTACCTCATGTGAGCAAATTTTACAGAGAAAGTGGGAACAACTAGATAGTGACCGCAAGGCCCCGTCGGGCTACACCTTTGTTTGGTGTAGTGTTGGACACACCCTCGCGACTCCGATCTAGCCCACATTTCCTCGTGTAGAGCCACATTGGTGAGTCTAGATACATTCCTCGTACCTTATTGGTATATTGGGAATTTCCCCTCCCTTTTAATCAACTAATCTTTTAATAATTAAAACTAACCAAGAACATTTGCAAAACATTGGTCACAACAGCACTACAATTTTCAGACTCCATTTGGCACTAGTACATCATACAATCATTTTGCTTAAAGTAAATCTTATGTGGATGGATTAATGTGTGTTACATGCTGTTGATTTAATTTCATCTTGCAAAGTCTTGTTTCAGTAGTCATTTCCAAAAAAATCATAAATAACTCTCACACTCATTAACTAAGAACCTAAAGCCTTAGTAACTTTTAGGGACTGCCCTCCTTGGCTTCATTAGGAGTTTGCCTAAATGGAGGAGTCAAGATTAGGTGACAACACTTGACTCGAGACTTGCCCCCAAGGACGCACCAAGCAACTTGAAGATTTATGTTGCATTAACCCCAGGTGCGTATCAGGCGGCAGCAGGTCCCAAAGCATCATTGGATACCCGGTGAAATCCCACCAACTCTAGATCTATCCCCTGGGTGTAAAACACATCCTCTGACTGATCATGGAGAGGAATTTTGAGAGCTCTGGTATGGGCATTGAATTCATCAAGGAGGATGACCTCCCCAACCGCTGAGTATTGGGTAATGTCGGTGTAAATTTCTCTAAACTCTAAAGGGATCTCTATCATGACCATTATGGATAGCAAACAACTAGGAGACTAGGGGGGAGTAACAAACTATAATGTAAATGTCCTTAGGGAAGGGTGCTCCGCCTCTAATTTGAACCCACATAAACTTGGCAAACTCATATGCAGCCACCAAAGAATCTCGGCTCCAAAGGGAGTCCCTAGTCAAACAAGCAACTCCACTTAAACCTCTAACACCACCCCAGCTCGTCATCTCCTGTCTGTAAACTAAAAAACAATTGTAACCTACAATGTCCATGAGAGGCCAAACAGGGCTTACATGAGTCTTGATAACGAAGAGCATGTTCGATGAACCAAGAACGTCGTACATGAGGCTCGACGATGACCAGAAAGATCCATTGTCATTCCAACATTTGATTGAGATGCATGTGCCATGTCGCCTCCCTAAAAGAGCCTGTCATTTGGAAGCCCTGGATTGGAGTTCCCAACCGAGGGGAGGGGAGTCCCTAGATTGGAGTCATGCCTCCATAACCAGCTCTCTAGAGCATTTGAGTTCTACAACTTGTGATCTAGCGAGATCTTCGTCAAGGGAGATCTTGTTGGGAAGAGAGAACAACTTCCACCTAGCTAAGGGCCTGAAGCCAATCAATAGCAGTCGCGAACCATAGGAAGAGAGTGGAGTCATAGCCAATCCAAGCTATGTCAAGGGCGGCCACATTATGAAGGCCAAGGGTATCTCAAAGGAACATGGTCCTAACCTCCATAGGGTCCAAAGATGGATGAGGCAAGGGAAGACCTCTCACCTAAGATTCACTTCCCTTGCCCCTCTGGTACGCTCCTCCCTAAGTTTAGCTTGCACCACTTCTTCAACTACTGCAAGAGGGAGAGGAGCACTATCCTTCCCAATGACCACCTATGCCCATGATTTTATGTGTGTTTTGGTTTCTTGTTTAAAGGTGGCCTATTGGAATCGAATCTCCTCCTGTTTACTTTTAAGGTCAAGAATTTCTACGTGTAAGGCATCATTTAGGGGTGGAGGGTTTCTTGCACTTTATTTTCATGTAACGGCTTCTTGAAAGACAAATTCTCCCCTTCCACCACAGAAACTCTAGTAGAGAGAACGTGCATCTCTGAATGGAGCTTCTTGTTTTCAATTTCAAGGGATTCCATCCACTACAGTAGGTTTTTCATCTAAGATGTCCAGTACGAGAAATCCAACTCCATAGCTATATCACTAGAGTTGTAATTTGGTCCCTAGTTAATATTGCAGTTTTCCAGGTACTAAAATTGTTCCCTGCTACAAAATTTGTTGGTCTCCATGGAGCTGGAGCCATGGTCAAGGGACATGTTTATTCAGGCCACAGCATGAGCAATTAACCACCAAATCCAACCCACGGACTAGTGAAAACATTGGTCTCAGTCTCTGAAATCTGAAATTAAAGAACCCCCAACATTGAGGTAATATGTGCACAAAAACCTCGAGCTAATGTGGAATCCATGAACCCTGTATTCGAACTTGAAAAGCACAGGGTCACGGGGATAGTGTAGGGAGGTGTTGGGTTCCCGAAGAATGCAGGGAGAGTTGCAAGAACGTGTAGGGTGCCACGAACAGAGCAGTCACGGACCTGTGGAAAGACCACAAACCACAGGGCCACGAGGGAGACGGAGTCGCACGATATTTCTCAAAAGCAAGTCACAACATTACAATAAAATTCATATATGAATGCATAACATAGAATCAAGATTATATCTTCATTCTACTTACCTTTTAAACATATGTTTGTGGGTTATTAGTGCATATAGTCCCAAAGTGAGCCCTAGCATAGACCTAAAACCATGATATATAAGAATGCATTTAGCAAAAAGATCTTAAAAGGACCATACCTTATAGAATATTCATATACACATCTAGTTGTCAGCTTTTGGGTTGCTCCAAAACAATGTTACATTTATATTGTTGGCAAATTTATTGTCGAGGATCCAGAATATAACTTTTCGGCAATATTGGGGAAAATATTGAAAATTATAGAAAAACTTAAAAAAAAAAAATACAAAAATAATCATTTTTTCGATTTTTTAAACATCTAAAGCAACAACAACATCAAGCAAATACATTGCTACACAAATATGAAAATAAAACTGATATTTTAAATGTATAAGATGTCGTGTGATACATCAAGCATCGATACTAAAATATGATGAGTCATAAGTATTAAGTCATGATAGAATATGGTAGATTGGAGTAAATCCCACTCCACTATTGCTCAGTTGATGGCAATGAAAACAATGGATTTCCCTTTGTTTGCTTGATAGAAAATGGTCACAGTATCCTTCGAGCTCAATCTCCCAACTCACTTTTGCAAAATGAGGGTTAAAAGACCAAAAATCTGGTTATAAGTCGAAATTGGCTTGAGCAAGGCATTCAATTTCCAAATTATCGCAATAATTACAAAAATTATCCCGATAATTTGAATTTATCCCGATAATTTCTAAAAAGGAAAATATCATGATAAGTTGTGGCAATAATATCACCGAGGTGTTTAACTTGCAATATATCAACTTATCAACAATATATCGCAAATGAATGTAACACTACTCCAAAAGTGTTTACACCATGCTAAAGGTACTCTTCATGTGATGTGGGGTGTGTTGCCCCCTCAGATAAAATGCACAAGGTTTATTCAAGGGGTAAAGATGTTGATGATCTAGATGAAATCCAATGTATGGCTTGTTTAAGCCAAATTTGTAATGTATCATAATTGTATTAGTTGTCCATGGTTATATTGTAAAAGCGATGTAATTGAGATGTCTCTTGTATGTAAAGGGCCAATTATAACCTACACTTAGCTTGACTATGACAATTGTACTAGGGCATGTGACTCTTGAGTGTTTTTTTACGGATGAAAAATTACATCTTCACAATCATAAATTTTTCGACATTTTTTCACTTGTAAAATCCTCCTAAGTGGAAGCACATCCTAAGTACCTCCACCATATGTCATTGAGCACTTGAGCCCTAGAGTTAATGTAATGTATCACAATGTCATGTATTTGGTCACCATGGACACTTATGTAGTGTCATTCAAGGTCTAGATTCTTAGGAGTCCCTCTTGCACATGGTTAAATGATAATTAAAGTGGGTTTGTGGTTAAACTTAAAACTAGGTTAAAAGGTTAGAAGTGCATTTCCCTAGCTCCAACTTTGGGTTTAATAATCTAATTTCTCATTAATTGTATAACTCAAAGATGCCCCCTTCTCATGTACGACTCTTGCCACATTTTTATGCAATCTCACACATCCCCATGCAATCCATCTAAGCACCCCTTCTAGCCTAGCACCCTCATGTTTGACCATCCAAAATGATTCTTTAGACCTTCCTAGAGGCTTCTAGGGCCTCAAAACCCTAAACCCCCCTTCCTAAGGAAAATTATCCCTCTCTTCTCTCACACATGTGAGTCATCCCATCCTTTCCTTCACACGTGTGGTTATTCCTCCCTTTCCTCATTTGATTTGACCCTATTCATCTTTTTTTCCCTCGGAAAAAAGTGTAATTTTATTATCAAAAGAGAACAAAATTACATTCTTCATAAACATGGTTGGAGCATGTATTCTTCTGTGCCATGGGACTAAGAGTCCTCCCTGTAGAATACACAAAAAGTGTCCCATTCTATCAACAAAAAACATTCAAAAAAAAGCCCTCGTCGGAGATTGAAAAATTCTGAGGCATAAGATCACTAGAAGAGTCTGCAAATACATTAACATTCTTAAACTAAGTTCCAAAATACATGCCCGCAGGAAAAAGTTCTAAAGATCACAACTGGAGTATACAAAACCGGCCAAATATTATCTACATAATGAACAGTCTTTGAAAAAGGAGAAAAAAAATTATAATGCTGCAGAAGAAGATGGAGGATCCAATGCTGGTGGATGTTCACGGAATTGACCCCCATTCATCTTATTTGGACTCTTCCTATCATTTGGTGAGTGGTTAAAGAAAGTTAAGACCTCCTTTGACCCACACATCTCAATATTCTTCTAGATCTTTCCTCTTTGGACCAAATTGTTCCCTCTCTAGGTGAGGCACTCTCCTTTTTGACTTGTCTAAGGATTCTTTTAACCATTTACTATATTTTAGTCATTGTTTTACCATGTCAAGAGGAGTTTTAGTTTAATGAGAAGAAGTTGAGTCTCAAGTCCTATATAAAGAGAATTCCTCTCTCATTTCTCTTGTTGGTTGTTGTTGTTGCATGAGAGCTAGCTTTGCACACTAGGAGAGCATTCTTAATACAAATCATCTTTGGCTTTTGAGGCAAAGACTTTCTTCTTGGTATTATATTTATTTATTAGAGCTAGAGGTAATATTGCTAGTATTGTCCATTTCATTTCTAATCTTAGGCCATTTGGCTTTTGAGGCAAAAACTTTCTTCTTGGTATTATGTTTATTTATTAGAGCTAGAGGTAATATTGCTAGTATTGTCCATTTCATTTCTAATCTTGGGCCATTGAAGGGATAGTATTATCCAGTTGGATTGGATTGATGGTAAATTAATTTCTATTATGGATAAATCTGAAATACATATCAGCCCGGTGGGCTAGCTCATGTGGTTGAGTGCTGTAAGTTGTGAGCAGAAGGTCTCGGGGTCAGATCCCCAGGTGGCTATACATTGTTATATAAGAGCCTCACTTGATGTCCCCGTCGGGTTAGCTCCCTAATCAGAACGAACAGGGTGCGGCTCCTTCGGGTGGGCCCCCTGTGATTTCTTACAGTGGACGCAGTAGCCCTGCTGGGGGGTTTGTGAACCACATGTGAAAAAAAAATCTGAAATATAAATCATCGATTCAGATTTCTTAGTTACTATTTGGTTTTAATAGCAAAGCATAACTTTTATTTAAGTAACTAACTTAAGTTTCAAATCTGAAATAAAATATTTAATTTTCCGATTTGTTTCTTCAAGTCTTCGTAGGAAAACTTATAAACCCAAGTTGATTTACTTGCATATTTTTCATATTCATATTTTATAGTTGCTTATTACATTTCACATGTCATTTATCTTTTATTTGAGGTAACTGATAAATTCCTGCAATCAGGAATTTACACTTAAGTATAAATAAAAACTAAATTTAGTAATTCTTAGTATATAATTATTTATCATTTATTTTTTGAGTTACAATGTCACATTTCTGCATTAAATTCCAGCAAGCTATATCACTCTTTATTGCAGAATTTAGTTAAGTAAAAGACATATTTTTCAAGCAAAGCTTAAGTCATTTACTTATCATTTTAATTCTAGAAATTGTCTTTAAAAATCTGCATTTTCTTTATTTCCGGAATTGTTTTTTCTCTTGTTGCTTCCAACATTTAAGCAAATACTCAAGTATAAGAGGAAATAATAATGGTTTTAACCACTCTCCCTTGAGCATAATCACTAAATCAACATAACTTCATGGCTTGTACAGTTCATTGTTGCTTGTTATTTATCTTGCAATTAGATTTATCTAAGTGGTGATTATCCTTAATAGTCTAAGCCAATTAAGTTCTTCAAGTTAATTTCTCATATTTGGTTGGTTTAGTTTTATAAGTATAAAATGTCCCTTATATGTTCTATTCTTCATATCCATAATTATGGGATGATTAAGGCATACATCTCATATAGCCCAAGTTAATCATCCTTGTGCCTATTACAAACTCTAGGGGATTTGCCTTAGACCTTGTCATAAGCCTTAGAATCATTGTTAATTCATGCACTTGATAGACATACTCTTTGTGGATTAATAATTAATCTTGTTCATGCTTCTTGCTTTACATTTCATGTCTATTGGAAGCATTTCCTTTGAATCTAATCTATTGTATATTGGTGCATTCTTTAGTAAATTTGTTAATTAGACTTGAGCACATATTGTTATTGCTATATCTTTTATGGTGTTTAAGCTTCTTTCACTAAGTGCAAGTTACTTCACTAATTACATTATTATGTCGTACTTAGTAAGTCTAGACAACTCTAATTGATACATTTTCGAATCTAGACTTTGATATAAATAAATCATCAATTCATTTGGGTCACCCCCCTAGGATTTGGGTTAAAGAGCTAGGCTTGAAGTGAGAGGTTGTGTGTTGAGATGACAATGACTCCTGACCTTTGTTGCCATCTAGGTTGTGCTAGTGGTTGAAACTTTTCCCACACACATACAAGTTGAGCGGTAATAGGGTGCATGAGGAAACCCTAGCCCATTGTATCTGACATTGTTTTGGTTGATTGACATTTGGAGAGCTTATTATAAGTGGATGCTTGTCCTCAACATATGTGCTAGAGAAGGTGCACTTCTTCTTGGAGGTAGTTATCTTATGTGGCAATAACATCTTCTACATGTCGTGTGTCTTGAGGAGGATGGGGCCTGTTACCAACTTATTTGTACCATAGTTGGATTATTTGAAGAGCCGCCATTTGACAAACATGATAAGTGTTTGACTCCAGTGTATCAAATGATCCAGCATTTGTGACTAGCCAGTTTTGGCTAGCCTGTTTGGTTTTTTGAGTCGACATGACCATGGCCCCATGGGGTTTGTAATAAAGTGTGCTAGTATGATCTGAGTGTCTCGGTTCCCCATGACTTGATTAAGCAACTAAGGCATTCCAGGGAGTTTTTTCCCTTGTCAATTATACTTTGCTTATAGCCGAGCTATAATCGATGAGGTTTTCTCCCTCTCCTCCAAAGCTGGAATGCCCGATTTTGAAAATTTTAGCCATGGGGGTTATTAGAGTCCAACTGATGTATATAAGCCTACTAGACACTGTTAGAATAGGTGTCGGTCATGTCCTAGGTCCGTAAAACCCTCAGAAAAAAATTTCTAAAAAATTTTACCGGGTCCGTCGAATTTGGGTTTTTAATTATTTTTTAAATTTAATAAATTTCTCTATAGTTTAAATAGAGAAATAATAATTTGTAATATGTCAATCATCTGGGATCCGAATTTGATGATTGAAGGCTCTAACCTTAAGCCAAAAATCATTCATGATCCCCGGTCCAATTTATCCTAAGTTTCGGATGTCAGCTAGGCCTCATAATTAATAATTTCTCAAAAAACCCAGTTACGGAGAAATTATTAATTAAAATAATAAAATTGATTATTTTTGAGATAGTCCAAATCTCTCTAAAATAATCCAAAAAGAATAAAATAGAAGGTTAGTTGACATGGCACTTGGCATTAAAGATGATTCCAATCAACTTCACTGAGCTTCAATCAACCGTACAGTCAGCACAAGTCAAGACTCTTCAAGTGAATTCGCCCTCCATGCATGCAAAGTTGAATTGGTGATGTGGAGTAAGGAATTAATTGAGTTTTGGTTGGTATGGAGTTGCATTGAATGGAGTGGGGGTGCCTTGCCTAGGTGGAGGCCACCTCCCACTCTCAACCACCATGATTGCAATCAAATCTAAGTAAAACTCCAAGCACCTACCTCAATCTCACGCTAGCTCCAAGTTTGCTCACGTCATAATCCAAGCACCTACCTCAATCTCACGCTAGCTCCAAGTTTGCTCACGTCATACTTCTTTGGGAACTCAAGTTTACCACATGGCATGGTGTTATTCGTTGGAGATGTTACCAATGTGGAGATGAGGGGCGCCTTGCCTAGGTGGAGGCCACCTCCTCATCTCATTAACTCAACTCGACTTTGTAATTGGATACAAATCCAAGATCTTGCAAATCGATTGGTTGAAGACTGGATGTGATTGGATCTCGATTGGTGTTAGGTGGCATTTGGCTCTCTTATGGCCAATTCGACTTAGGGTTTTGGTAGTTAGTTTAGCTATTTAAGAGATGGCATTTTGGCCATTCTCTCATGGAGTTTTTGGCATAGAAACTCTGGTGAAAATTGTAAGCTCTTTGATTAATAAGATATTTTGAGACTTTGGAGGTCATTTGATTGGGTTTCTTGGCATTGTGTCTTCATCTCATATGAAGTAATATCTCTCTCACCTTACCCTTATTTGCAATTTTGATTATTATGCTTATTGAGGACTAACAATCTAGTACTTGGGATTTTAATCTCTTGCTTTGAGTGTTTGTGTTTTCAGGGAATTCATCTATTGAAAGCTTTTGGCATCTAATACCTTCACCATTCAAGTGTTCCATTTTTTCTTTAATATTTTGTTTTGCAGGGTTGCGAGCTTCTCCAAGTGTTCTTTGGCTTCTCCAACAAAGCATTCTAAAAGATTCTTTCGTTTACTTGATCTACCTATCTAAACTGTGGAAATCCAAAGCCCTATTCCTATCCAAGTTTGGTTATTGTCTAGCTTGCTTTTAGTTTGTAGCTTGCTTGACCCTTTGCCTTCTCGTTTGCCTCTTCTATCCATCTTTTCCCTCCTCTTCACCTAGCTCTCGTCTCCCCTAGTTTTCTTCCCTCTTTCCATTCGTCCCTCCTCTTCCTTTGGCTTTCGTCTCCCCTAGTTTTCTTTCCTCTTTCCATTCGTCCCTCCTCTTCCTTTGGCTTTCGTCTCCCCTCTTTTTCCTCCTTTTGCTCCTCTCGTCCATCTTCATTTAGGGTCCCTTTCTCCCTTCGTTTGCCTTCCTTCTTTCCCTTTCGTCCACCTACAAAAAAGACCAAACAAAGAATAAAGCATAAGTTTTGTTAGTGTTAAAGTTATTTCATAATTTAGATCTTACATTTTGCAATAGCTTAGATCTCTTAACTTTTGGTTAAGTAGATTCTAGTTCATGCTTTGAAAAGTAGTATTAGGGCAGCTTAGATCTCATTTTATAAATCTCAAAAGCTTGCATTGGAAAAAGTGTTTTGCATATAGATTAGATCTTAGTTTTTTGCACCTAGTTTCAAGTTTATTTGATTTTCATTAACATTTAATGGGTGCATTGTTGAGATTGGCTAAGCTTGTGTAGGTCTCTTGAAGGAGAAGAAAGATTAGTGAGAACAATACTTAAAGAAGAGCAAAACTTATGTTCAAGGAGAAGACTTAAACCAAATCAGAGAATCAAAACCACTCTCCTTTTGTATTAGCCATCAAGGGATTTCAAGTTTTGTTTCAATAAGTTGTTTTACTTCTCTCAAAAAGACCTTTCAAGGGTTTAATTCCCAAAGGCACTTGTAATTCATTTAATAAAAAGGCTAGGTGGGATAAGGCCTCCCACACTTAGTTTCTCCTTCCCCATTTGGGGAAGTTTGTTCGTGCATGATTAGATTAGTTTTATTTTCAGTTCTTAGATTAAAATCTGCTTTCTGTACTTAGATTAATTCTCTTCCAAGCCTTCGACCGGAAGTTGTATCCTTGGGATCCCATCCTAGGGGCAGGACCACATAATTTGTGGTTACTCTTCCTTCCCCGTCGGTTTCCTTGGTAGAGCTTTCAGCTAGCTGGAGGTTCTCAAGTGCAGGCGGTTCTAGTGGTTAGCCTTGTTCGGAGGTTGATCCCACCTTTAGTGTAAAATTGCTTGGTAGAACACTAAATCCTTCATTTATTTCATTTTATTTTGCAAGTAGCATGCTAGCTGTGTTTCATATCTATTGAGCTACCACATGATTTTAATATTACAAAATTTCAATATCTTGTTATCACAACTGCTTCTTGTTTCATAAAACGAACAAAGCCTCTTGAACTTGGCCAAATCCAAGTCAAGAGCACTCTCTGTCGGATTTTAAAGTAGGAAGTCTCTTAACTGTGGTATTAAGACTAAGTCAAGAGCGCTCTCTGTCGGAGAGTTGAACAAAGAGCTCTTAATAATAAAACACTTCAATTCACATTTCCCCTTAATTAATTTATCTTGGTCGTTTGTCCAACACCCGTATGCTCTGCCAACCGGAAACGGTTGGGCTAGTACTCAGAAAGGTGGAAGACTTGTTAAGCTCATAAGTGATAACTAATAAAACTTTCACCCCCATAACCAACCAATCCGGAGTTGAGTTATAGGATAAGTTTGGTGGGTAATCTCCTAGTTGGGGGTGTCAGGGTTCCATGTTCAGCCTCTAGTTTGCTGGTTAGCATTGCGCGACCTGGCTAGAGCACTGGGTGGCCCGACATGTCCTTGAACGGAGGCACTTGATACTGTCTTTCCGGACACTCTCTTCATATCCTTGGTTTTATCCTAATAATCAAGACCACTAAAATCTTCAATTTACAAAGATAATCTGCATAACGATCTCACGAACGGCATTTTTTCAAGACCCACACTTTCAGCATCACAATCTTTACTTTTCTTTGACTCCATAAGGCACTGGTTATCTAAAAGCTTATACATTGATCAGGACCATTTGTCCTTGTGCTTATTTCATATTGTGAATGCTTCAGTGATTTATCAAATCTTGAATCATACTGCCATCTTGTTATCTTATCTCGCGACGTGGATTGCTTATTATCTGTTGTTCATCTTTACATATTTTTTGGTCTCATCACAAGAAAACTCCTAAACAACATTCATCCGCATCACCCCATACAAAAAACACTTAAACACTAGAGCCTTAGTGAAACTCTTTTTTAGGGACTACCCCCCTTGGCTTCGTTAGGAGTTAGCCTAAACAGAGGAGCTGGGATTCAGGTGACAGTACCTGGCTCATTGCTTGCCCCCAAGGCCACACCTCTCTCACTTGTAGTGAAGAGACAGCTTTCGAAAGATTTTTGCTGCTGGTGTGTCGTTTGGCGGACAACAGGGCCTCAACATAAGATGTGGAGCTATTTTGTGGAGGATTGCTAAGAACTAGGAGGAAGGGCACTTGGCCCTATGAGCATCGGGAGCATGTGACATGCTTTAGGAGGTTGAGAGCTTGGTTTGAGGGAGTGCCTAAAGGGGGCACTACTTGGTGTTTGTCGTGAGCAAGGACACACGTGGAGGAGGAGTGTTGGAGCTTTAAACCTTGTTTGGAGAGCATTCCACTTCAAAGGTGTTGCCCAACCACCTAGTGACATGTACTCTCTTGGTAGCGAAGTGCTCCACTTGTGGACCTAACCTAGCGACTTAGAGTAGGTCATTTTGGACCTAGTCCCCTATTGGCCTCACTCGCCTATCTTATATAAAGGGAGGAGAATGTCTTTCTTATTTACTACTGGTATTCCTCTTAGAGATTTGTCTTGGAGTCTTTGTGCTTGTGTGATACAGGAGTTAGAAGACATAGGGCTTGTGTAAAGTAAAGCCCTAGAGTAGACTTGAAGCATTAGGATCTGTCTTAAGTCTTGGTGTAAGCTAGACTTAGTGTTTGTGGGATGAAGCCCTAGAGAAAGATATGTCGTGCTTGGATCCAAGTGGAGCTCGTGTGATGCATACTTGGTGAAATTTCTGAAGTGTTTTAAAGTGTAAATTCTAAATTTCCACACTAGTTAGTAGTTCTAACTTTTTACACAAATGCTTACTTTTAGCTTCGATTTTCACCCTTTTCTAGGGCTTCTTATCATATGATTTGTATTTTAATACAAATTATAGTTTTAATAATAATTCTTAAAATAAATAACTTAAATCACAGTATAAAGGTGTTTTCCTTTATTTATAATTAGCTTTTCTATTGGTGGAGTCCTTGGATGGAATTGTGACTGTATACAGCCAGCTAGTATAACATTCTTATCTGTGGCTGTTCTGTAAAATTTCTTTATGTTTCTTTTTGGATGAGTGTAGCAGAACACAATCATGATTTTATTTACTTGGGAGACTGTAATATGTCTAGTCAGAGACTTTTAGAATAAGCATTTTTTGTATAGTATCTATGAGGGTTGATGAGACATTTGAAGACACTTTTTGAACAATATTTTGACATTTCGGTTTTGAAGGTCTGTAGACTATATGGGAACTAAAAAAAAATTGATAATACCAGTCATATCATTGTGCTGTTGAGCACCTGAAGAGAGTGTATTTATTCTCTAATGGAATAAAAAATTAGTTTTTTCGTTGGAAAAATTAATTAGCTGTTTCTATCCATCTCTTCAGCTTTAAGATTTTTAGATTGAAAATAAAAAATCAAAACTATGAACACCAAACACAACATATAACCATGTGATAATCTTCATTAACAAATGACTTCAATATCTCTCTACATCGATTCACTAATACCAATTATGGGATCCAACTGTAGAACTTTCTCACCTTTGTAGATAAATTTTTTATTATTAACCCATGCCTTAAACAAGAAAGTAATCACAAAGCCCCATATTTCTAGAGATCTTTGTATTGTTGAGTATGTTTTGAACTTGTTCCATTGACCACCGGCAGCCACAGAAACCTGTAAAGATATCAATTGTCAAGAATTTAATCCTTGCTGACAAAAGTAAAGTAGAACATCTAAAAGAAAATGAGTTTTAATATAGCGAGAACTATAAGGTTGTTGGTTCTATATAAAGAGTCAAATTTACTAGTAAAAGAAGAGATAATTGACGATACAACAGCAGAATCAAAAAACAAATAAAGACAAAAACCTCTTCATTGAATGATTGCTTACAAAACAAGTTGTACCATAGTCATCTAATATTTTGGTTATGAATAGGTATGGGAAGAGGGATTAAATTTAAATCTGGTCAAATAATTTGTTATGAACCCAAATTAAAACACACACACGCACACTATGCCAATTGAGAATCTCAAAGTTCCAAGTGAGAGAGATTGTTTGTGTAAGCAAGTGTATTTGAAAGAGGGAGGAAGAATGTACTCTAGAGTCTAGAAAACAAGCATGGAAGAAGCCATGTTCATCCAGAATGAAAACTAACAGAGCCGGGCAAACAACCACATTCAAAGTTTCAAAGAAATGATCGGTGTAAAGGAAAATAAAATGGTCATCAAAGGGGAGTTCGAATATGTAATGCTCAATTTTTGGACAGGTACCCTATTTTATTAAATATTTAAATAGAATTAAGATCAGGTAAGATAGACAACTTTGAGATAAGAATTGTCTATTTTGAGGTGAACTATTTTTGGTTGGAGGTCAAATTTAAAACAAACTTCGTACTATAAATCCATTTTACTATGTACAAAAAAGTGAATTTAGAGTGTGGCTAGAGCCTAAGGTCGATTAACACACTTCCACGAGCCTCAAACATCCTATGTTATGCAGCGACAATTCTATTCCACAAGTAACTCCAAACTTAAGCTTATTCGCAAGAGCCTTTCCTAGTTGATAACTTGATACTCGCAAGCTTATGCTTTGTTGCGACCCACAGTTTCAATGTGAGTTTACTTTTCTGCAAGTTCATTTAGATTTCCAGAATTGATGATCATTGATGTTCATAAAGTTTTATTGTCCAAGTTGATACCTTGCATTTCCATTAAGTATTTCCTTTCAAGTGTTTGCTTTACTTGGAACATTAATAATCTCACATATTCAAGCACTCTTTGGGGAATTAACTTTGCTATTTACTTACATACACTTAAATAAGTTACAACCACTCCCCCTAAGCTCTCTTCATTAGAATCCATTTAATCAACCCTAGGGAAGCCGGCCCCTTAACCTTGTGAGCTCGTGAAAAGTGAGGGAAGTTAACACTAAGGTGACAGTGGTGCTTTCTTCCGAAGTTGCTCCTCGTTAGCACTAGGGGGTTGGGACTTTTCCACTCAAGTGCTAAATCAAGCTGTAACACTCTGCACATTCTTGCCAGGAAGTAATATTTCTCAGCCCCTTAGTATGAGATTATCATGGAAAACTAGGCACCAGCTAATTTGCAGTAACGCAAGATAACCCGTTATATAATTTGATGATCTGGTGGAAAGCTTGTTATATATGAGAAAGATTACTGCTACCAGAGATTTGGGTACAAGACCAACAACCTGTGGATATGAGTTTTTGACCAAAATGCCAGACCAAGGCTTTGGCATCATCGGTAAAATTCAACCTATTGAACTGTATGTTGAGTTGTAGCGATGCATGGGAATCCTGGGGGATTCGAATATGAGTGGGTCCACTTAAGGATGGAGCATTATGTCAATTAGGATTTCCAACTTTGTGCGTTCCGTTCTAAATATGCACTTATGGTTGATTTGATTTCTTCCGACATCCTTTTGAGACCTACCTGGTCTATGGGACCTCTTTCCTTACAATCAAAAGTAGAAATCAAATTTAATCGAAATAAATCATTAACAATGTCAAAATACATCCTGAAATTTAAATTTTCTCGCTCATTTTCAAATTTCCTTTAAAATACCATGTAATACATGATGCACGCAATTTTGCTCAAATAATTTCAATCACCACTCAACAGCATAAATGTCTCCATGACATGAACGTACAAATACCTGTAGATTTTATTCCTAAGCTTCTGAAATTTTCTTTTTGTCGTTGACCATTAAAATAATTCTGAGCGAAGCATGTCAATTTACCTGAAGATTTTCCCGTCCACCCTGCTTAAACCACGGTTCCTCTTGCCCGAGCTCATCAACCCCGGCAGAACCACCACTCGCCTGCCTCTTGTCGCTTACTGAATCGTTAATATTAACGCCTCCCGTCGCAGCCCCATCCGTAATCGTCCTTTTGACTAATGCTGTGCTTCTCGCGCTGCCGTTATCAGAAACCCTGGTCGTTCCGTTCGTGGACATAAGAGCAGAGCCATTCGACTTCGAATTAAAACTTAAGGAACCAGAATTTTCGACGACTTTGTATGCAACTCCATTAGTGCTTCTGCGACTCGAACCGTTGGCCTCGTACTCCAAAAGCAATTTGTCGGGATTGTTTTTCTCGTCGTCCGACATTACTCTGTCGTCTTCAGCAAGGGACGCAGAGACTTTGACCCCGAGCCTTCCCAGCTTAACTCTGGTCGGCAGCCTTCTGAAATCGGGCTTGAAGCTCGACCGTAGAAAGAAATGGTCGGTCGCTGAAGACAGAGGGGTAGCAGTTACAGAGCCCGCCATTGTTGCCCTGCCTCTTGCTTCGAACGTCGCAGGTTCCAACCCCCTTCCGATCTCTCTGCGTGCGGGATGAAACTTAGAAAACTTTACGAGTCTGCCTTGAGAGTAGCTCCGACTATGTTTTATTGTGACACGTGTGTGGAGAAGACTTTGCCAAGTCGGAAAAAAGCCGTGGATGAGATTCTGAAGATCAAGGGCATCCATTGGTCAAGTATCTAGCCGCTAAATCTTTTCCAAAGCAAGCAAGAGACGGTCATATGCGAGGGGGGTTTATGAATGATGGGCGCTTTAAAAGGAGTGAGTGAGGATGGTATTACATCACAATATGATGAGGAGCGGTCTAAATATTCTATGTTTTTTTATTTTTTCTGGGTATATTTTTTTATTTGTTTTGTTCGAATTTTGGTTGGAAATCTGTAAAAAAAAAATTAGAGTAACATATATTAGTTTTGGAAATTGCATAATCAATATAGGGGTATTTGAGGGTGTTGAATCTATTTATGCATCCAAAAACACAATTTAAACACTTCTAAATTTGGAGTTTACCAAAAAATAATTACTAGATTGTGATAAAAAAACCATCGGAAAGTCCAAAACTTAGAATAAATAGACCACTCCCTATGATGATATGTAATCCATGACCCAATCTAAACCGATGAAGCCTTTTAAGTAGTGTTTTATGAACCAATATATTTGTAGATATCTTTATGTTGGGATTTTATTCCACATTAATGTTATTTTTTTTCGCTTGTGTATTAACATCATGATTGGGTGTTTATAACTCTATGTATATAAATAATTGTGAGATAAAGATTATTTTGAAGGGCCTTATATATACCAAAAGCTTTGTCAATCTGGAAGTTGCTTTTGAGTACAAGTCCCCGAGTTGATGTGATAGGATACTAAAATCTTGGTAATTTGGAATTTCATAGCACACTAATATTTTTCTTCTCCATCGTGTGTGTGTGTGTTAACATTGTTGTCCAGAAGTTGGCAACTCAAAATGCATGGATGCCAACTTAGCACTCCAATACATGCCACTAGTGCTCAACATCTAATGAAAATTTCCGCACTTACATGGGATCTGCAATGACAATTTAACCATTACCATAACTTTGTCACAGTGAAAAAACAAAGTTCTTCTTTCTTAAAGAAAAACTAATTTCTAGCTTTCAGTGGTTGGAAAATAATTTCAATTCAAAGTGTATGTTGGGCCTCTTTGAAATCCACTATCCAAAGTCTTTTGCCCCTTAGTGACACTGCTTTCCAAGATAGAATTGAGCTAGAGAAGTGCATGTATAGGTTGCAGGCCCAATATTGTATTGTTAGGCATTTCAGTGAAAACCAGTGCATATGCTTAAATGACTCAATGCATTAATATATAGCATAGAGCAATGGAACAAGGTCAAAAATTCAAAGTCTTATTCCCATAACAAGGGCACCTTGCACAAATAACCACGCAAATGTGGTCTTTCTAATAGAGAAAATGCTTGGAAACCTCGCAAATCTTCCAGATCTTCTTGGCGATGAAGGAGACTTCTATCTTTATCATAGCAAGGGTGAGAAGGAGGGTCTACAACTTCAATCCCTATTACCCTTTTTCCCATAAGACAAACTGAATCAAAAGCAATTTTGCATGAGTGGTCTCCAATCTTTATCCCCTTCCAAGCGATGAACAATCTACTTGTCACGTAAGCCCACACTTTTCTTTCGGACATTATGTTGTACGGAAATCAATCCTATGAGTAGGGTGAAGTCACCAACATACTAAAAGGAAGAAAAATGCCATAGAAGACTCAATCCGCAGGAAAAACATGCTCATAATCATACATTTGACCACATTTAGACCAAGTAAATTTGTATTAAAAGAGATTAAGAAGAGAGGATTTGTGCACCTTGCTTATGACCACAAAAGATACAAGGTGGATATATGTCAAACTGGAGATCATAGCCACGAATGAACAAAGTGGATCTATGCCTCATCAAGCATCCGGAGAACAATATAACTGAGCTAAGTAATGGTTCCCCCAATAGTACAAGTGTCATATGAGATGTGGTACAAACTTGCGCAAATCGGGCAATAGAAAAATGTGAGGATGCTACTATTGGCCCAAGGTCTTCCATCCAAACTACCTAAAGGTACAAATCCTACCCATGCGAATAAATGAGCTGAAGTCAAACATGGGGGATACTGTTTGATTACTGGTCATTTATGTATACCGTTAAAAAATGCGAGGGAACCCACTGATAATGATAATGGGACCCAAGGTACCTAGTACATTCTAACATGTGTGAATAAATGTGCTTGAGGTCGAACACCTGAAGAATCTATCAAGTACGAGACATTGATGTATTCCCACTACCCAATAGCGAGGGACTTTGCCACTAATAACTACAAGCCCCAAGGTACTACCAAAACTCTAGACCTCATTCCCAAAGCAAGATGATTTGAAATTGATGGGAAGAGACATGTTGGAAGGGAGGCATTAAGGCATCTGCCATCATCCAACACGATGAGAGATTAAAGACTGATTGGATTTAGAACAGGACTAGGACAAAGTTTTGCAGAATGGACCATCTAGGACATGACGAAACATACTGACACCAGGGAATGGCCGACACATGAGATCAATGTAACTGCAGAAAGGCTAACAAAGGTTATATCCTTGAACATTGAGAATGACCCAGTGGTGACTTGGGCAGCTTTGGACACAGAGGAACCAAGGATACAAGACATGACACATTTTCCATATGGTTGGACGAGTAACCAATTGGAGGAGTACAAACTGTACGATCAAGGTTCAAATCCTAAGGTCACATACTATAACCCAATTGTTGATAGACTCAAAACTAGTGCTTTGTTCAAAGATGACTTCGACTTGCCACTGTTATATCGAAAGACATTTGAGATCTTTCCCTTCCCTTTTTTCTCTTTTTAAGTACCTTCTTCATTTTTAACGAGTTCTAATAGAAGTATGCTCAATAAGATCATTTTCGTAGACATTTAACGAGTCTGAAAAAAGTAAACTCGAATCCTTCTTCCTTTTTTAACGAGCTCGAAAAAAAAGATAGAAGAATGCTCGATATGCTACCATCCCATGGATTTTTATCGAGCCTGGATCAGTTATTCCTCGTCGGTGTTTTCAATTTTAAGGAGTCTAAAAAACTTAAAGAAAACTCCATTTATCGTCTCGTGGATTTTTTTCGAGCCCAAGTCATCTTGTGCTAGTCAATGTTTTCAAATTTAAGGAGTCTAAAAAGCTTAAAGAAAACTCCATTTACTGTCCCATGGATTTTTGTCGAGCCTGGGTTAGCTTGTGCTTGCCGATGTTTTCAATTTTAAGGAGTCTAAAAAACTTAAAGAAAAGTCCATATATACATTTTCCGTGAAAATTTAATGATCCCGGAAAAGTTAACTCATGGGATCCTGTTGGACTTAATGTTGTCATTGATGTCAAATGAGAGATTGTTGGACTCAACGTTGCCATGGATAACAAATGGGATATTGTTGGATTAAATGTTGAGGTGGTCTATGAGAATCCTTGAAGCCAATATATATAACAATGGTGTACAATGTCAACGCAGTTGCAGATAGTCACAACAATAGTAACCAGCAGAAGTGCACAGAGGTACCCATGTCAAAGTAGATGCAGATAGTCAGAGTGAGCACACAGTTGATATGTCAAAGCAAGATGTGTGTCGAAGTGTTCATGTCGAAGTACACAAATAATAGATAAGTCAAATATAACAAGCAAGTAGTATGTCAGTCAAAGTGAGCAGCAAGCTAACGAAGTATTGAAGAAGGATGGGGTATAAGCCCCTCATTGTGCTACAAAGCATTATTTTTCAAAAAGCCGTTGCGGTCAATTGATTAAGTTAAGGTAATAAAGCAAACATGTTGTCCCTCATGTAGATATAAGAAAAGTTATAAGTAGACCAGGACTAATGCACTTTGGATAACGATGTGAGAGGGTGAGTGCGACTGTGGATGGCTTGAGGTCTTAATTTTTGGGGTTTTGGAAAGGGAATCAATGGCTAGTTGATTCGAAGAAGAAGCATAATATGAAGCAAGTACATAAACAAGTCATGCGTCGTAGTTTGAAGACCACATGAGAGATTGAGGCAAGTTTAGAATCAAGTCAGATGTCCCAGTTGGATAAGTTGAAGTAATTTACACTCCGGAAGAAGTAAAAGATCGCAGCTAAATTTGAAGTAAGCAAAAAATCAAATCGCATGTTGCAGTTGGATAAGTCGAAGGTAAAGAAAGAACCAATTGATACGTAAAAGATTGAGAAAGTCAAAGTAGGGTTCGATGAAGTACAAAGCTAAGTCGTAGCTGGTCTTGGAACAGACTAATTGACAGTGATAGTGGTAAATAAATTCTCTTATTCATAACATGGTGGAAGGACGGGGCAAGGATAGGAGATCGAAGTCTCTTCCAAGTTGAAGCTTGTAAATTAGGGGGTTGGAGCCTCCTACCAGTCAATGCTGGTAAATCAAGGGGTTGGAGCCTCCTTTGAGTCGGTGCTGGTAAATCAAGGGGTTGGAGCCTCCTTCGAGTCGGTGCTAGAAAATTGTTACACCAAAATCTCGTCATCATGAGTCATGTGTCCTCTATATGCCCTGATTCCTAAAGTACCTGGGCTAAAATACCAAAAGAGAAGTTGATGTTCATCCCTTTAACTTTGTGTTGTCACCCCGACACGCCCTGATCTCTGGCAAGGTGCATCAGACTTAGGGTGACGCGCTCTGCACCTTAGCGGAGTGTGTCGGTGACGCTTGATGCCCTTGCACAAGGTGCGTCTCTCTCCCATTGGCACGAGTTGTCCTTGTGCAAAGCGCGTCGTTGTTGGTTAAAATGAATATAGAGAAGCTTCAAGCGACTTCTCGAAGCTTGGATGGCGTGGAGACCTATCCCTACATATCTGGAAATGTGGGATTCGATACCCTTACCTAATGGGATGATCCCTTAAGCCTCTCCCCTAAATTCTCAACCTCTCTTATCCCTTTAGCCCTATATATATGTACCCACTCTCCATTGTTAAGAAAATAAAGATAGAGTACCTACATGCTGGTGGAATTTTGCTAGGAAATCCTCTTCATTAATAGAAGGATAAGCATTTGATCTTGGAGGCTAGGATTGTTGAAAGGAGGTTATGACGTCAATGCATCAGTTGTAACACCTCTCTCTTTGTACTTCTTATTATTACATCTAATACAAATTCTTTCCATAAACTTGTTGTGTCAATAATGTTTAGGATTAACCTCTTTGACTGTTGATCTAGATTGATTCACAATCATGTCATTTCACTACTTGTCTGTTTCCACATGTTTTGTCTTGTTTTGCAGCTGAACATCTGAAGATCAAGGACTTGGATCAACAAGGAGAAAGGAACTACATCTATAAAGTAAGTCATCTATTTACTTATCTTGTATTTCAATCAATCTAGGAAAGTTATTTGTGTTATGTACTTGTTTTGTTCTAGATCTGAACCATTCAGACTAGGGAGATATGTTTGAGTCCTCCCTTACAGATTGTCAGTAAACAAAATTGGTGACCATATTGGGGAGAGTAATCCATAGTTTTGATTTCGTTACATGTCTTGGTTTCTTTGATTTCTTTCCAAATTATCCTCTAGCCTCTAAGTTGCCTCTTCTTCTTGGATCTAACCATCAGAGAGTTTATGGGCCATCCAGACTTTGTTTGGGATCTTATTGAGCCTTTTACCTTTTTATTTTTTGAGAGTTTTTTTATTTTTCTTGCTTGGATCCCGCCCGACGCACTTGGGTAGTTCATAGCCTGCACCACTGTAATTCTGATGCACTTTGCCTTAGAGCAGCCTACGTCACTGACGCTATTTGTCGGTTTGCAACCTGCGTCGCTGATGCACTTCCCAAGTGAGTAGAGTGCGTCGTTGGGGCTGCCAACGCTCTGGTGTATCCTTGTAGGACGCGTCGCCCTTCATAGCTTGGTACACAGGTGTGAAAAACTACCAATTGATTTTTTAGTTATGTGTGTTGCAATTCATAGTCACGGAACCTCCTAGACATAGCATACTATATCCTTGGCTTATTTTTTGAAGTTTAAGTAATGATTAGAGTCCTAGTTAGTCAAGCGGGTGTATTAATCGTAGTGGGCAATTTCAATCCCTCACGAGCACATTCAATCTTGTGACTCCTTATCAGGCCATCTGATATGTTCGATCTGACTTCTAAGCCCTCCAATATTTGATTGTTGTGATTTTTGCTTCATTTTGTGTGTTTTTGAGATATGGGTGATTGCATTTTTTTTTCAAGAATTTCCAATCAATTAAAGTTTGCAATAGCATACATTTTCTAATCATCTGAATATAGCTTGGAAAAGTGGTATAATTCTCAGATATATTGGGTATATTGGCTAGAAAATAAAAAATTTGATTATCTTCATTTCGAGCTTCATTTCTTGGAATGAGTGTTTAAAAGATCCTTCAAAAAGTTTAAAATATTATTATTGACTTGCATTTTCTTGGTTCTGAAAATTCATTCATCATTTCCTTGAAAATTTTAAGTGCATTTAAACTTTCTCAAAGCATTTCAAAGGTAGTGAAAATTCTCACATTTTGATTTTCTTCCCATTGTTTTTGTTCTTATTTCAGAATTAGGAGTTATTGCATTCTAAAACAGAAATTCATCTTTTCATTTATTCATAGATTCGCTTAAGTTGAAAAGAGAAAATGAAAAAATATCTGGATTTGGTGTGTTATTCTCATTTTTGTTAGATTGTCGAAAAGAGTGCTTTTAGTCTTTTGGTTGATTTTTAAAGTATAGAGGTACTTTGTTCATTTTATTATCAGAAAACAAAAAAAGATTTATCCTTACCTTAATTAGTTTTCATCGAAAAGAAAAAGAGGGACTCGCATTTTCATATAGGTCAGATTGCATCTTGTTTAAATTCCAAGTCTTCACTTCATGGATTCACCTAACCGTACAACTTAAAATCAAGCGGTAGCCTAGGTTAAAATTGCATAGAAACTCGTGTGCTAGGTTAGAGACATGTTCCGACGTCTCTAACTCGTGTGCTAGGTTAGAGACATGTTCCGACGTCAAATTGTCCTCCTCTTCATCCACACGACCTCCCTGCAAAGAAAACGTTTGAAGCCCAAGATCCACAATGATAATATAGAGAAAAGATTGTATATTCAACTTGCAAGAGCATCCAACAAGACTAGAGAAGTAGATCTGCAAAAATAGTATTTTATTCCGAGTTCAAGAGCCCAAAGGTGCCTTTACAATAGGGGGCCTCTTCCTTAAATAGGATGAGAGAGACCAAAACCCTAAACCACTTTATGAATGAGTGGTGGAGATCAAAAGATAGATACAATACAATCAATGGCTAAGATGAGCCGGTACAATATAACATGGATCAACTCACTAGAGGGGGTGCGCACTCACTAAAAGAAACCCTAGGGGGTGCGCACCACATAAAAGTGACTAATACAAGTGTGTACCACATAAGATGACAAGGACAAGTGACTAGGAGAACATGGTGGGGATAGGAGGCTTTATTGTCCTTCACTAGCATCACCCCATGGCACAATGATATAAAATATGACTCAACAACATATCCAAGTGACTAAATGATCAAAACGTGCCCCCCTCACTACGAGAATAATGCATCAAATCACAGCCCGGAGAGTGTGTGGACCCCACATAATGCTGCAAGTTTATCTGGAAGGAGTGGGATACATCACATATTACCTCTGAACAAACCTCATGCCAAAACCTTGCCTCAATATCCCAAATCGATTTCCTCAATGACCTTTTTATCCCACCTAAAAACCATCAAAATGCATGTAACTCATTGTCTGATGCCCAGGCACAAAATCTGACTATACCATCATGTCTAGAGAGGGGGTAATATGGTAATAACAAGTGGTTGTACCACCCCTCTCCTTTGTAGTGCGCTAGGTACACGTGCTAGCTCAATGCAACCTGATGGACAGGCCATTTCTGCATGGCAAAACCTGTCAAAAGTGGAAATCTAGCTCTATCATCACTAGGAGTTCCTGAAACTGATAACTGAGTGTCTCAATGGACTCAGAAGGTCCAAATATACTAGATATGAGTACCCATACACCCTGTGGCAACCTGTAAGATCATTTGTAGCCTCAGCCATACCCGGACAATAATAAAATAAATGATCTGAGAATAATAATAACCATAAAAAGGTACATCAATCATCAGCTGAAACATGTGTCCAATGTATGGAGTCATCAGAGGTGCATCGAAGGAAAATAAATCATCATCATATATCATCATTGGTCCAACTCATCCAGATCCCAAGGTTGGCTTGGTCAAACTAGGTTTGACCAAGTCAAGACTAATCAAAATATGACCCAGGCTAGAAAAGCCTGCTGCTGCAAGTGCAAATGGTTAAGGCATGCTCTTTTAATCATTCTCATATCAAGATATAAAGTATTAAGAATCATTTCACTAGCAGTTAATAGATAATTATAATCAAGCATAAGTTCAAATAATCATTTACTTACAAAAGAACCTCAAGGATATACTCATTCCGCAGACATGATCAATTTGCTAGCAAAGGGTGAAGGTGAATAATGCAAGGTTAGGACAAGGGGATGACTTAACTGACTCAACAGTGTGACACTTTGGATAAGGGAAAGGGAATACACACTTAAGCATATGTTGGATAATAAACACACAGGGAATGGCAATGTCTCACAAATGGGATAAGTTGTTTAGAGGAGTGCTTATTCAACCGTGGCAAATGTCTACAACTCACATCCAAGCTGTATTAGCTCTGTGAGGATCTTTTCTAGAACCTCCATGGACTGGGTGCCCGACTAACCGTAACTTGAGGTTCTAGGGGACACTTAGAATTAGTTGTCCCTTACTCCATCTCACATCACAACTCATGGGCTCCGTGAGGAATTAATCATTGCATTTCATTTCCTTGGCCAACAGTCTTTGGATTTAGCATTTATTTAACCACTGCTTTCTTTGGACATATATGACCCTTTTGGGGATTTTGCATGTGCTTAGAAGCACAACTACTAAAGCTTTCATCCAGGGTGCTTTGGTTTCCATTTCAAGTCATTTCATAACCCTTTTGGGGATTTTGCATGTGCTTAGAAGCACAACTACTCAAGCTTTCATCCAAGGTGTTTTTCATTTAAGTTTCCATAATTTCACAGCCCTCTTTCATTGTGCTGAGAAGCACAGTTTTTATAGTATTCTCATGGGATTTTATAAAAGATATAACAATAGTTTCCATATGTAATGATGGTAGTATAATTCGCTTCAGGTTTTATCCAACACAACTCAAGCAACTAGGGGGACTTTCTACAATCACGACCAAAAATCGGGGAAACCAACTAGAGTGATCAAGGTATCAAATCCAACTCACCAAAGGGTAAATTCTGTTGCCAAATCAGAGCCGAGACCCAAACTAATAGGCATGCTATCCAACACAGAGGAAAAAGTGGGGAAGTCCTCCATATCACAAGCTGAGGTGTAAGTCAGGGTAAAAACCAAAAGTGGGAAAGCTAATGTATGGATGGGGAAAGTGAAGTTGATGCCTAAGCTAGAAAGCCATAAAGGTGGGAATGATCATGTACACACTCCTAGGAGAGTAAAATCAACGAGTATAAAACAAGAGCTTCTAAATGTAAGTAATAAAACCATTTAGATAATCAATAAAAACCATATTCATTTCATATAGATATACTTCCAGATCATGATTACTAGATACTAAGTCAAGCTATCAAAATGACAAAAAGAGCAAGATAATAAAACCAATGCACATCATATACCTGCTGGGCCATATACCTGTACCTGCTATCTGGACCATCAATAACCACTGAAACACTGCTACTGAAACCCTGGGCACTGCACTACTCTGTATGGGATAAAAGGTGATCTTGGTCATCAAATATGAGTTTAAGAGGCTCAACCTTGGCATACAGTTTACTGCATGTCTGATATGGGGTTGCTCTGATGTGCGAGTGATCATCAATAATACTCATCATAGTTGATCTCACTAGAACTGTGTAAAGATCAAGCTCAAAAATATGCAGTGAACTACTCTGCAATCATGGTAGCCCGGATATTATGGATGTGATAACAATACTTTCAGATGAGGAGAGCAACACTGGTAGAAGACTCGGCCAACATAGAGAGAATGAGCACGATCCAGAGTTTCAAGTTGTCTTCTGACATCAACTTCCAGAGTTAGTGGAAGTTCTTGATAGTGGTCAAGATGATAGTGTTGGGACCTCCCTCATTAAGAGGGAGTGTTGAAATTTGTAATGAGGAATGTCCTTAACCCCATGTTTTTGTGTTTGCCATGGGGGGGGCACAATGTTGTGTTCACTAGACTTTTTATAATTTTAAAGTGACTTTTTAATTAAGTACTCCATTATAATGTACTTTAATTTGTCTCAAAATTTATTTAATTTATTATTAATTATGAGATATAATTAATAAAGGAGCATTGAATATAGGCCTTTAGATCAGAATCATCTTAACCATTGGATGAAAAGATAGTTAGGGTTTTTGAGATAGGGTTTTGGGAAAGCAAAAGTATAAGTACAAGTCTAAGTGAAAGAGAAAACACACAATGAGAGAGAAGAGAAATCATTTATGATTTTATGAGAGCACAGTTCCCTAGAAAAATCATTGGCATAGTTCCCAAGGCAATCTACAAACAGTCCTTACAGTCATTGGCTGGAACATAAATCGAGGCACAAAAATTGTACAGTCCGTACAGTCCTCTACTAGCACAGTTTTCGAGGCAGTCCGTACAATTTATGTTTGCATAGTTTTCGAGGCAGTTGTTGACACAATTTTCAAGGCAGTCCGTACAACAGTTAGAGACCGTACAATCCGTACAGTCAACTCTTGGTACAGTTTTTGAGGCAGTCCGTACAACAGTCTGAAATTTGCTGAGATAAGTTGGTTTAATTGCATTTATGATTTTTACTGAAGGAAAGATGAATTTCTGAGTTGTGAGAAATTCCATTTTTGTTCTCATTTAATAAAAGACATCTCTCTGGGTTTTCCTCTTGTGAGGTTTTTCCCTGGGCTTGGCCCTAAACACATGTGTTCACATTCTACAATGTTTGAGTGCTTGTTTCATTGAGTATTTCTTGTTCAAGTTATTTCTGATTTTTAATAACTCAGAGTAGCATTAAAGCATTTATGAAGCAAAGTGTTTGAAGAAATGTTTGAATGAGGTTTTAGTACATTTCCTTAAATTTTTATAGCCCCCGCTCCGGAAGCTGGATTCCGACTGAAGCTACTCAGAAGCTCACTTCCATTTCGCTTTCGGCGCAGGTCATTTTTGCAGAGCGCAATTAGAAAGCGTTCACTTCCTAATCGCTTCGCTCCACTTCCCACTCGCTTTTGAACACGCTTCCGTTAGCTTCCGACAACTTTTAAAAACGCTTTGCATGGATTCCAAAACCGATTCCCGTGGATTCCTAAAACACTCCACGTCAACCAGCCAAAATATGAAGGATTTCAAGCGATGGGGTCCATGGTTGAAGTCTTGGAGGGAAGGGAAAGGGCTTTGAGGGATAAAGCCCTCGTCCAAACTCCATTTCTCACTTTGCTTTACTTGAGAAGAGAAGAGAGGAGAGGAGAGGAGAAGAGAAGAGAAGAGGAGAGGAGAAGAGGAGAGGAGAAGAGAAGAGAAGAGAAGAGGAGAGGAGAAGAGGAGAAGGCTGCCATCAAGCTTGAGTTTTTCTTGGGGATTGAAAAAGGTTGGCTACTTGGCACACTTGCTACCATTGGAGAGCCAAATGGGTAGGCTCTAAACCCTTTCTTATTGATGATTTGCTTTGTGTTTGAAGTTTTGATGCTTGAGACTTGAACTTTTGAAGTTAGAAGTTTGAACTTGAAGTTTGAACTTGAAGTTTGATGATTAATCATTGATTTATATTTGAATGCTTGGAATCTAGAATCTAAACTGTAGAAGCCCTCATCCAAACTCCATTTCTCACTTTGCTTTACTTGAGAAGAGAAGAAAGGAGAGGAGAAGAGAAGAGAAGAGGAGAAGAGGAGAAGGCTGCCATCAAGCTTGGATTTTTCTTGGAGATTGAAGAAGGTTGGTTGCTTGACACACTTGCTACCATTGGAGAGCCAAATGGGTAGGCTCTAAACCCTTTCTTGTTGATGATTTGCTTTGTGTTTGAAGTTTTGATACTTGAGACTTGAACTTTTGAAGTTAGAAGTTTGAACTTGAAGTTTGATGATTAATCCTTGATTTATATTTGAATGCTTGGAATCTAGAATCTAAACTGTAGATGTTCCTCTCCTACTCTTTCCCATGCTTCCTCCCTCATTCTATTGCAGAGCAATAGGTTAAATCTCTAGTTCCATTTCCAACTTCCAACAAACATGATGATGGGTTTATGGTTTGTTTTGTTTGTTCCATTTGTTATTTTGATGATGGTGATAGGGAACCGGAGGAGGAATGAGGGAGAGGGAGAGGATGAAGAAGTGGGTAGTGGCACATACCGTGGAGAGGAGAAAGAGGGAGGGGGGGAGAGGAGAAAGAGGGAGGGGGGGGGGGAGAGGAGAAAGAGGGAGGGGGGGGGGGAGGGAAACCGAATGAAAACCAAGGAGGACTCAACACCCTTGTGGAAATATGTCACCAAGCAGGGAGGAAGCAAAGGGGGTGGAACCGCCAAATTTGGTTTCCCCCATTGTAAAGGGACTTACACAGCTTCATATACCAGTGTCAGAAGACATCTAAGTGGGCACATGCCATGTGATAAAAACAAAACTATAGGAGTTTGTGTTTTCCCAAATGTGCCATCAACACAACGATCCATGTTTAAGAAGGGATAATTTGAAGCACAAAACAAATCAAAAGAATCACGGGTTGACCAGGACCCCTCAAACTCACCAAAAACTGGAGGCCCTGTTGCTGCCTCTTACACACCTGGGGTTAATGCAACAGAAATATTCAAGCTGCTAGGTGCGTCCTTGGGGGCAAGTTTGAGTCAAGTATTGTCACTTGATATTGACTCCTTCGTTTAGGCTTAAATCCTAACAAGTCCAAGGGAGGTAGACCCTACTAACGTTACTAAGGCTTTAAGTACTTAGTTCTTTTGGATGAAAATTGTTACTTAGGAGTTTTCTTTGGAATTAAAGCATTGATCAAGATTATTGCAAGATGAAATCAACTATGCAGCATATATGAATATAAATATCATGATAAAATATAACTTAATACAAATAACCAATATCAAAGACCAGTGTCATGGAGTCAAAGTAAAGGTTGTTGTAAAAGTAAAGGTTTTCCAATTGTGTTCTTGGTCAATTTCAGGAATTATTAAAGGATGAATTAAATAAAGGGAAAATGGGACCTCCCGATATACCGTGAGGTACAAGGAGTAATGTCCATAAATTAAGCAAAAAGGTGGCTCCTCACAAAGACGTGTGGCTAAAACAGAGTCTCGAGGGCGTGTTCAACACTACACCAACAAGGATGTAGTCTAACGGTGCCCTAAGATCACTCTCCAGTGGTTCCCACTTCTTTTGAGAAATTTCCCCACACGTTACTTAATATTGGAGTGTCGGATTTTCACTATGTTGAGGGTTCTTAATTTTATTAATGTGAGTTTTTTATTAAATGTTTTGAGAATTAACAAGTTGTTGCACTCTTTTCTGATTTCCCCAGTACCAGGCCAATGCCAGCAAAGGGAAAGAGCATTCTTCGAGAGACAACAAAATGTTCGTTCAAATTTGAGTGCTTGAAGTAGAGAAAGTTAAACAACAATAACTTGAACAAAAGAGATAGATAAATTCACCAAATCTATGTGTCACTTTCTGATCAACCACCACTAATCGACAATGCCTTTGTGTGGAGGTAAGAGCATACTTCGTGGCAATGAGATTGGCTTTCTTTACTTATTTGCAAAATGAACAGAAAATAAAATTAAACTACTTAATCAAAGTATACACCCTGCACAAAGTGTTAGAAAAAATCAAGCCACGAAAAGGAAAAATGCGAATCCCCCCGGCGGGGATGGGATGTGGGCGGTGTAGCCCACTTGCTCTCGTTTTATAAGTTTTACAATACTTGCTTGAAGAAGTGCCTTTTAGTCCTTTTAAACTCAGATTTAAGGGCTTACAATTTTAGAAAATGAAATGTTGGTAAAAGAGGGTCCTCAGAATGTATTTTTGGTACTTTTTGGCGAAAATTGGCTAGAGATTCCTTCTCTTTTTTCTTGGACCTACTAAAAACCAGCAAGCTTAGAACATACAATTAGTGGGTTAATGAAATAAAATACAAAAAAATTACAAGATCTATACTTGCAAAAAATATTGGAAACTATTGAGCGATTTCAAGTATAGAAATGCTAGATCTAGATCTACGAATTTAGCTTTGATATTAATACTTTTCTAGATCTATTTGAAAAGCAAGAGATAAAAAATTTAAGCCTTTTGATCTATTCTACTTGCTTCAAAAGAAACGGAAAGGGTTTGTTTGTTTGAAAGAGGTAGAAGAAGCCAAAACCAAGCCTTTAGCTTGAAAGATTTGGAGAATCAATGGTGTCTGCAAAACAAAAATGTCAGCAAAAATGGTATGACGTTTGGAAGAAGAGTCAAACTATATTCACTTCCTTTGCTTAGCACTCTATCCTACACAGTCTCAAGAACACTTACACATAAACGTGATTAAATCTAGTATATCAATCAAAAGAGACAAGAAGGGCATTAGTATAACCAACTACATGTGTTGCTTCTAAATCTCTAAATAATCAAATATAAGTAAGCAAGTCAAAGCCAATGAATGCTTACTCTACAGGCACAAGGGCCTTTCTAAGCTAGACCAATTCACAGTTTATAACATAAGAGCATAAAGAAACTACACTAGATATACCTCAATCAAAATGCATGCATAAGAATGGGCCAACAATAGGCAATCATGTAGACCTCCAAAGACTTTTGAAATATATTACTCAGTAAACCACAAGCATTACATGAGCATAGGTTATGTGCTATCCTTCATATGCAAATGAGGATCCAAGAACTTGCTTAAATAGAAAGGGGGGGGGCACTTTCCAAGAGAGGGGCGCACTTGCTAAAATGTGAACAGCTTGGCGTGAGTTGGAAAGAGTTGGCAAAGGCTATAAATTAGCTTCCTTCCACTTCTCAACTCTCTTTCTATGTTTTATCTTACACTTGCTAACTTATTTCTTGGGAGTCACTCCCTCTCCATGAGGAAATGTGCCCTCGCTAATAAGAAACATCCTCTTGCCTTTAACTGCCGAGAAAAACACTCACAAGTGTTTTAGAACCCTTAGGAATATTTCCACTTTGCTTTGCCAACTCATAAATTTCACTTTCGGCATGTTTTTTGAGATTTTAGAAATTGTCGGTTTCTTTATTTTCTCCATTTGTTTGGTCTTTTTTACTATTTTCGAATAATATTCAATTTTGGAGATAAATAATTACTCAAAAACTTAGGAAAGTGGGTTTAGGGTTAAGTAGATGCTCTGAGTTAGAAAACAAGCACCCCCATGTCTAATTCTTCCTCCTAACCACACTTTTATAGCACTTTTAATTTTTCCAATTAAACTATTAAAAAATAGCCTAAGTTTACGGGAAAAAATATCATTGTCGGAATTGACTCAAACTCCTAGAGGACCTAGTACATGTCCATACGACTCATTATTGATGGCTAACATGTAAAAAATACATAGACACATAGGCTTTAATAACTTCCTAAAGTTCGACCACCATGGTAAATACTCCAGCTTTGGAGATGTGGGTGAAAAACTCAGGAATTATACGCCACTGAAGCGCAACGCATAATTCCTAAGGAAAAAACACTCTAGAGTATCCCCTTGATAGATAAACCTAAGGTAAGCCAAGTCTGTTACAAAAATACCATGCTTAGACTAACTTATTACAATTCCGGGCCAAAGGATTTGGACATGCAAATTTTACAAAAGGGCCTAAAAATGGCCTGATGAACTTTTGAACACATGTGATGAACAAATGAAATGTTCAAGTCTTTGACTGCTCATTGGAAATCCACCTATGTGCAACTTAGTGGATAATAGGCCCATCCACCCAAGGTAGTGGATTCTCGCCCATGGGGTCACGCAAGACAATATCAAATTTCCTTGACCAAGGTGGTAGGGTAGGGATGACGTGGATGCAAAAGTGTTTTGGTTTCTCTATGCATGTGGCATACCATTTAATGTCCTTCGCTCACCCTATTGGCATGAAATGGTAGAGGCCATCCGCACTGCTCCAGCAGGATACAAGAGCTCCGGGTATGACAAATCTAGAACTGTGGGGTTTGACAAGGAAAAAGTCAAGATCCAAAATGCTTTGGGGCAATTCACAAATGCTTGGAATGATTATGGGGTACCAATTGTGTCAAATGGTTGGACAAATGTAAAAGGCAAGCCATTGATAAATGTTCTTGGTGTGTCTGCTATTGGTGCAATCTTCCTTTCGGCCCATGACTACTCAAATAAATTCAAGACCGACATGAACATTGCAAAACTCCTACTTAAAACCATTGAATCTATTGCTCCATACAATGCCATCCAAGTCATAACCGATAATGCTGCTAATTGTAAGGCAGCGAGAGCAATCATTGAAGATAAATACCCCAACATATTTTGGTCCGGGTGTTTGGTTCACACATTGAACCTTTTGATGCACGACATCATTAAGTTGAAGGAGAATGATTATAAATGGATTGGTGAATTGTACAAAAAGGGCAAGTACGTGATAAGATTTATTACCAACTATAGCAATGCCCACGGCATTTTCCGCAATCACTCAAAATTGGACCTATTGAAAATAGCAAAGACTAGATTTGCTAGCTACTACCTCACTTTCAGGCGCCTTTTGAAGGTAAGAGAGGCATTGGTTAGCATGGTATCAAGTGAATCATGGAAGGTCTTGAAAAATAGGTCTACATCCAGATCTGGCAGGCTTGATTTTCAGGAGGTGGAGGAAATCGTTCTTGCTGGTCAATTTTGGGCAAGTGTCAAGTATGTTTTGCAGTTCACAAAGCCCATTTATTACATAATTCAATTTGTCGATACAGATAAGCCGGTGATTGGGGACGTGTATGAGCAGATGGATAGCACGCTAGACCAAATTAAAGATATTGTTGAACAGAAAGATTCCATCTTGTATGACCATATTCACAGACATGTGGTCAAAAGGTGGGAACATCTCAACGTTCCATTGCATGCTTTAGCGTATGTGTTAACACCAAAATATTATTCGACATATTGGTTGGCCAAACCAGCACCTGGGGGTGGGGTTAGGAGAAACCCCCACACAGATCTAGAGGTACAGGTTGGGTACACAGTTGCTATAGACAAGATGGTCCCTGATGAAGAGGAATGTGACTTATTGCACAGTGAATTAAGCAAATACCTCAGTGAAGTTGGTCCGTTTGGTACTTTGCATGCAATCGGAGATAGAGATAGGGTGCCTCCTATCGAATGGTGGAACATGTATGGCTCAACATGCCCACGCTTGAATAAATTTCCAGTCAGAGTGCTTTCACAGGCGTTTAACAGTTCCTCTCCAAAAAGGTGTTGGAGCACCTATAGCTTCATCCACTCAGTGAAAAGAAACCGATTAAATGAAAACAGAGCATAAAGCTTGGTTTATGTCCATTACAACTTGATGTTGTTGACTCATTATTGTGAGCATGCCAAAACTGTTAGTGTTTTGACTTATAGCAGCATAATAACCATATAAGCAATAAGGATCACTGAAAGAACAACTATGCACAAGAAAATAGACAAAACACTTTACCTTGGGAAAACCCAAACTCGGGAAAAACCCAACAACCCTTTCTTACTCTGAGATTTAGTACAAAGAAGATAAAAAGTACAAAATGAGTCAATGCCCAAGAAATAAGCTTCACTTGCCTTCTAGCACCCAGAAAATGCGAACTACTCCTCTTGAACGAACTTGCTTGGTGAGAATGATGAAATGAGGGAAGTAGCACTTCTATTTATACATTACTTTTCACAAAATTCCCTTGCTGGGCTGACTTGTCATTTTAAATATAAAAATTACATTTATTATTTGTTTTACATGTGTAGGTCGGATGGGCTAGTGAGGATGCCTCACATAGCTATAACATCAACACTCCCTCTTAGCCAGAGAGGTATCATCATGCTGGAACTCATCAAGCATCATCTGAACGTCACGACTGGACTTCATACATATGGGAATCATCTGAATGTCACGACTGGACTTCATACATCTAGGCATCATCTGATCGTCACGACTGGACTTCATACATCTTGGCATCATCTGGACTAGTACATCTTCTGATCGTCACAGCTGGACTAATACATCTCTTCATCATAAGAAAAGGTTCAGCATCGTCTATACAGGACGACATCCCATACAGGGATCCAAATATACTCTATACAAGAGTCCTCTCCACACTGGAGAAAGTTCCTTATAGGAACAACAGTCCTAACTGGACTAGGCTCATCATGGTCAACTGGACTGAACTCCTTGTCGGTCTACAAGGACCGCCTATTCTAGCTGGACTAAATTCATTATCGGTCTACAAGGACCGCCTGTCCTAACTAGACTGAGTTCATTTTCGGTCTATGGGGACCGCCTGTCTTGAAAAGAGTTCATCATCGGTCTACAAGGACCACCTATTTTACCAAAGCTACACAGGACCACAGGACCACCTGATCTACACAGGTGGTCTACACAGGACCACCTATCCCAATTTGGACTGAACTCATTATCGGTCTACGAGGACCGCCTGTCCTAACTGGACTGAGTTCATTATCGATCTACGAGGACCGCCTGTCCGGGACTATGAGCACTCCCTCTCACTGAGGGAAGCATTCTCCAATACTCCAAGTCTTTCACAGAAGTACACAAACTTCACTCTGGAAAGAGGCTTGGTGAGAATGTCTGCAACCTGTTCATCTGTCGAAATATACTGGAGCTGAACTGCTCATCTTTGTACCATATCTCTGATATAGTGGTACTTGATCTCCACATGCTTCGATCTATCATGAGATACAGGGTTCACTGAAAGCTTCACACGGCTTTGATTGTCACGGTGAATAACGGTAGGCTTAAGTGTCTGCCCGAACAATCCTGCAAAGAGCTTCCAAAGCCATACTGCTTCTCATGTCACCACACTTGCTGCAATATATTATGCTCCTGCAATGCTCAATGCTACTGAGGGTCGCTTCCTGCTGCACCAGGAAATCACTGCAGACCCCAAACTGAAGCAACACCCTGAGGTGCTCTTTCTGCCCAATCTAAGTCTATATATCCATACAATCTCATGTCACTCCTAGAAGCATATCTCAGTCCATATTTCACAGTGCCATGTAAATATCTTAGTACATGCTTCACAGCAACCCAATGTACTTGTCTCAGTTCACACATAAACTGACTGAGAGCACTCACTACAAAGCAAATATATGGTCTAGTGTTAACTAGATACATTAGTGAACCGATCAACTGTCTGTACATGGTAGGATCTATCAATTCTGACTCTGAAGCTGAGTCACTCAACTTCTTAAGGTTTATCTCCATGGGTGTGTTCATGGACTTACAGTCCATCATACCGAATCTCTTCAAGATATCAATAGTATATTTTCCTTGGCTCAGGAAAATCTCATCCTGTCTCTGCCACACCTCCAAACCTAAGAAGTAATGCATCGGACCAAGATCATTCATCTTGAACTCAGAGGCTAGCATCTTCTTGCGCCATTCGGTAAGTTTCTCATCTCTTGTGAGTAATAAATCATCAACATACAGTACTAGTATCAATGGTCTGCCATCCTCAACCTTGTAGTAAAGGTTGGAGTCTGCCACACCCGTGGTGAATCCCAAGCTCACCAAGTATCCATCAATCCTGGCATACCATGCTCGTGGTGCCTGCTTGAGGCCATACAGGGCCTTCTTCACTTTGCACACATGGGACTCCTTCCCATGAATCTCAAAACCCTCTGGTTGTTCGATGTAGACTTCTTCCTCAATTACTCCGTTGAGGAAAGTTGTTTTAACATCCATATGATGTAGCTTCCATCCCATAGCTGAAGCTAGAGCTATGATTGATCTGATGGTCATGTACCGTGCAACTGGAGCAAATGTCTCGTCATAGTCGACTCCCTCTTTCTGAGAGAATCCTCTAGCCACAAATATCGCTTTGTGCTTCTCAATGCTCCCATATGCTACATGCTTAATCTTGTAGATTCACTTGGAAGACACAACTGACTTCCCTTCAGGTCTCGGCACAACTTCCCATAAGCCATTCTTGATGATGGATTGATATTCTTCCATCACAACATCTTTCCAAACCTATTGGCTGGTAGCCTCATCGTAACTGGAAGGCTCAAAATCAATAATGTGGGACATCAGTGCTACGTATCTCGAATATCTTCGAGGTTTCTTGCTCTCCCTGAACGTACATGGGGGATTAGCATACTTGTATGCATCCTCTAAAGTCTGTCAAGCCCAAATAGGCCTCTTCCTGTCAATAACAAAATCTCTAAAAACATTTGTGGGCTCTACTGGACCAACTAGATCCATCGGATCTACAGAACATGTTGGATTTGTCTACTTCCTCTGAACTTCTGAAAAGGGAGGGGTAATGACTGTTTCTTCTGGAGCTTCTTGTTCCTCACTGCCCGAGGATGATCACCTATCCTTTCTGAAGGCAATCTCCTCTTTGAAGGAAACATCCCACCATCTGATCTTGAGAGTCAATTTTGAGCATTCTGCTTCCTCTCAAATACTAAGTATCAACGGGATCTTAATCTGGCTGACTATACATCCATCAATTGCTCTTCAGAACAAGTCCCATCATCCTTCTGTTGTAGGTCATAGTCATGTGGTATTTCTCTACAAGTCAGATTTCGTCAAATAGTCAACAACATTGCATAATCACGAAAAATTAAATCATATTTTAATGACAATAGTTCACACAGTCATGTAAGCATCTTAGCCAATGCTTCAACACAACATCCATCCATATCCCGGACATAATTGGTGACTATTTAGATGCCTTCCATCTCTACCATAACATACTGTCAGGAGCGTGCACTGCTCCAGTATATTAGCAAAGGGTTTTCATCCTAGACTAGTTCCATCTAGGGTTCATGGAATGTTGTACAACACTACAGATTATTTACTCAACACATGCACAATATGAGCCTACAGCTAGTCAATCTCAATCATATAACATGCTATATCATAACATGCATAACACACTTCTTGATTCTAAGAATACGGATATGCATACAACTGTTATGATCATTCAGATTGATCTACAATAGCAATAATGACAAATGATAATGAAAAATACTTATCTTTTATTGTTTGTGTGGGCTCCCTCTTGATCTCTGTGATCCGGATCTTGGGGGTTGAGACCCGGAAGTCTTGAATGCCAAGAGAGGAGGAGATTAAGCATGCAAATCTGTCATAAAATTTACATGAAAACCCTAATATTGCATAAGAATAAGCATGAACAAAAACACATGAAGTGAATGGGAGGTGAGGCTCAAAGAGGAGCCCCACCTCTAAAACTAATTACCAATAACTCACTCAGATCTAAATAATCTCACAATGAACAATAGAAAATATGAGAGAAACCAAATGAGTAACTTGTTATTATGAGAAGGCTTGCTAGGTCTTTATATAGCATTATTACAATGTGTCTTGAGACCATACCATGGGCCAAAACTATGTGCTACCAAATACCATGGATGAGAGAGGGTGGCCTCTCAATTTAATACTTTTATGGCTTATACATCCAAATTTAGACCATATGCCCCCTAAAATTTGGATCATTCCTTCCCCCTTAGAAAATGATGGTCCCCATCATTTCATGCTAAAAAGAGACCCATGATTACAATGTGCTAGTTACCAATGAAGAGAAGGGTTTTGTGTGGTTGACCCATAACCGCGGGTTTTGTGAGGTTGACCCATAACCGTGGGTTTTGCAAGGGTGACCCATAACCATGATGACAATGACAAGCTTGATTCCAATGAAGAGAAGAGTTTTGTGTGGTTGACTCAAAACCATGGGTTTTGTGCGGTTGACCCATAACCGTGGGTTTTGTGTAGTTGACCCATAACCATGGTGGCAATGACAAGCTTGTTTCCACTGAAGAGAAGGGTTTTGTGTGGTTAACCCATAACCGTGGGTTTTGTGTGGTTGACCCACAACCATAGGTTTTGTGTGGTTAACCCATAACCATGGGTTTTGTGTGGTTGACCCATAACCGTAATTACATTAAGATTTTTAAAAAATCAAAAATTCATGATCATTGGTGCAGTTGATGTCTTGCTGCAAATCCATTCATAGCTTCTGATGCATGTACTAAAATTGAATTCCATTGAATACCCATTTGAGATCTCGAAGAGACCTTTCCATCCATATAACATACTTGCTTTGGGGTGGCCCAAAGATTGAGAAAATGTTTGTTGAAGTTTAAGAGATGCGCGGACACTATTTTGCAGACATACGTTGCTTCAGTCGATGATATCTCTCAAACCAGAAAGCCAAATGGAAAACCACGAAATACCCATTTTAGCTGACGGAAAGAGCTTTCCAATGAGCTATGGTAGAGCCTCAAAGACATTTTGTGGAGTCTGTAGCACTTGTTTAAAGTTGTTGTACGTCCGGCCGCATTGTGTACAAATATGTACTACTTCAAACAAACATATCTCACAAACCAGAAAAGGAAATGAAATTCCGTAAAATAACCATTTTAGACGACGGAAAGAGATTTCCAATGAGCTATGGAAGAGCCTTTGAGACATTCTGTGGAGTCTGTAGCACTTGTTTAAAGTTGTTGTACGTCCGGCTGCATTATGCACAAACACGTGTTACTTCAAACAAGCATATCTCACAAACCGGGAAACGAAAGGAAATTCCATGAAATACCCATTTGAGCTGACGGAAATACCTTTCTGATGAGCTATGGTAGAGTCTCTAAAACGTCCTGTGAAGCCCATGGCACCTGTTCAAAGTTTGCTGAATGTGAGAGTGCTGAGTATAGAGATGCCAAGGGTTTGTAGAGAATCATGGATTGTTGTAGAGGTTGTGGATCCTCCGTTGAACCCGCATAATGCTTCAAAATCTTGTCCCGATGGAGAGCGTACCCGCTCTGATACCACTGATCCGGATCTTGGGGGCTGAGACCCGGAAGGCTTGAATGCCGAGAGAGGAGGAGATTAAGCATGCAAATCTGTCATAAAATTCACATGAAAACCCTAATATTGCATAAGAATAAGCATGAACAAAAACACATGAAGTGAATGGGAGGTGAGGCTCAAAGAGGAGCCCCACCTCTAAAACTAATTACCAATAACACACTCAGATCTAAATAATCTCACAATGAACAATAGAAAATATGAGAGAAACCAAATGAGTAACTTGTTATTATGAGAAGGCTTGCTAGGCCTTTATATAGCATTATTACAATGTGTCTTGAGACCATACCATGGGCCAAAACTATGTGCTACCAAATACCATGGATGAGAGAGGGTGGCCTCTCAATTTAATACTTTTATGGCTTATACATCCGAATTTAGACCATATGCCCCCTAAAATTCGGATCACTCTGCCTCCTTGCATGGATCAATGGAGTCCTTTTATCTTCTTACTTGAAAGCTAACTGTAACTTGAATCTTCATACAACACTAATGACAATCTCGTTATCTAGAGATGATACAATCATTGTTGTACTAGAAGAAGAATGCCTTTCGATGGTCATCATCTTTTGCATTCCTTGACCTCTTTGGTGGAGTTTCTTCATCTACATCAGCTGCAGAGGCATGTTCCTTCCTTTTCCAGGAACTGCATTGGTTCTTGTAGTGACCAAACTTTCTACATTTATAGCATTGAACCTTCGACATGTCCCTTTTCTTCCTTTGATCAGGATTAGGACTTGATCTTCTAACTTTGTCTTTTCGTTCAAAGTTCCTCTTTCCTTTCTTCTTGGTATGAGTAATGAGGGCTTGATCTTCTTCATGAGATTCTTGTATTTTGCCTCTAGCCACAAGTCTGGTTTCTTCTTGTGTACAATTTTCCCATAGTCTTTCAAGACTTGGTAGTTCTTATCTTCCCGATATGCTTCGGATGAAGGGTTCCCAAGATTGAGGGAGACCATTCAAGGTTACCATGACCAACTCTCTGTCTGCAATAATTTCACCAATTGTTGCCAATTTATCTTTTATCTTTGTGATCTTCATGAAGTATGAAGCTATGGTGTCTAATCTAGACATCTTGATGCTTGAGAGTTGTTGCCTTAGGGAAAGAGCCCTATTAATGTTTGTATCTTCAAACAATTTCTTCAATGAGTCAAACATTGCCTTTGTTGCTTCTTTTGAGAAATATGAGGAATCAAATGATCCTTAACTGAATCTATTAGGATCCTCCTCGCCTTGGCATCATTCTTCTTCCATTGAGTCTTCTCTGAATCTTTTGTTGGTTCTGACACTCCTTCTGTAGCAAAGTTTAGTAGATCATTTTCTTCTAGAGCAATAAGTACTTTAGACTTCCATGAGTAGTAATTTGAAGCTCCATCAAGTCTATCTTCAACCTTGATACTTGACAGTTTGACTGGGTACTAGATTTGCAGAAACCCTAGCAGGAGCTAGGTCAAAAATGAATTTTGTATTTTGAGAAAACCACTTCCATAGACGAATTTGCCCTCCTAAGGCAAGTTGAATGGACCTTCTTTTCTTCCTGATCTATGGTCAGAACATTGCGAACCAACAAACCCTAATTTTGCAACAACTTCAGAAATTAGGTCAAAACTGAAAGTTGTCAGAATGAAATTTTGTTTGGACAGGAAAATTCACTTTCCTAAGGCGAGCTCAATGAAGGTAAGATCGAACCAATTTGATGGTTGGAAGTTGGAGAAATTCCAAACCCTAGTTCCCAGCAAAAGTCACTTTCAACAGAGCTCTGATACCATGTTAGTGTTTTGACTTATAGCAGCATAATAAACATATAAGCAATAAGGATCACTGAAAGAACAACTATGCACAAGAAAATAGACACAACACTTTACCCTGGGAAAACCAAAACTCGGGAAAAACCCAACAACCCTTTCTTACTCTGAGATTTAGTACAAAGAAATAAAAAGTACAAAATGAGTCAATGCCCAAAAAATCAGCTTCACTTGCCTTCTATAACCCAGAAAATGCGAACTACTCCTCTTGAGCAAACTTGCTTGGTGAGAATAATGAAATGAGGGAAGTAGCACTTCTATTTATACATTACCTTTCACAAAATTCCCTTACTGGGCCGACTTGTCATTTTCAATATAAAAATTACATTTATTATTTGTTTTACATGTGTAGGTTGACTGGGTTAGTGAGGATGCCTCACATAGTTATAACATCAACAAAAACTGATAGATCATATGTCACTTGGGACAACAATCTGGAGGGGCATAACTTGGAGGATGGAGCCTTAGCTTTAGAGTGCTTGGAGGAAGAGCTTTTGGGCGATG
Source organism: Larix kaempferi (assembly GCA_027924585.1). Lineage (NCBI taxonomy): Eukaryota > Viridiplantae > Streptophyta > Pinopsida > Pinales > Pinaceae > Larix > Larix kaempferi. The sequence continues at coordinate 5,278,158 of BSBM01000541.1, read as the reverse complement.
AGGATGACCATGTAGCAACAATGCCACCGCCATCTTCTACCTTGTTTCCAGATGCACCATCTTTGCCTAGAGGTTCAACTTCATGACCTCCATCTGTGTTAGTGAGGGGGGGGTCATGCAGGACCGAGTCTTGGACATGGCTTGGCATTGGTGGCTACTGGGGACGATAATCCCAATCCCATTGTTCATAGAGCACGGGAAAAGAAAATGGAAATTTCCCGTGGCAAGAGGAAACATCCATAAAATCTACTTTTCTTATCTTTTATTGTTTACAGTACTTTCAAGTTTCTGCACTATTAAATCTTTTATATTTATTATGGTATATTTTGTAAACATTACATGGCAATTCAAGTTTGAAGTTTGAAGTTGAACCTACCTTTGAAGTTCACTATTTGCAACTTTGCATGATTGAGTCATTGACTACATAAAAGCATATTATAACTCTTCGGTAATGAATATGATGCTTCATGAATTGTTTCAACTTTCATTTTATGGTTGGTGTTCTCTGTTATAGATTATGTCACTATAGTTTGGTAACTTTGGTTACAAGTACTAGTGATGACAAAATGTTTATATATTGAAAATTTGGAGCTTTAAGGTTGAATCTTGATGTTATAACTTATGGAATCATGGATACTAGACCCATGGTTGATGAATTCACTAGTAGATGATTGATGATTGATGAATGATGTTAAATGGTATTATGGTTTATTTCATGTTTTTATGTTTTCCATAACTAATACAACATTCTACATGCATTTGTTGACATATATGCATCAAAATATATAAAAATATATATATTATATAAAAAACGCTTCCTAACCAGAAGCTTTTGAAAATTTCGCTTCTCGCTCCTGCTCCCACTCCAAAGTAACCCTAGGCACAAGTCCCCACAATACACTAATGTACTCTAACTTATTGATATAGCCAAGGGTTCTTTATTTTTTCAATATATTAATATAAATTTATCCTCTCTTATTCAAAAGATTAAAAATAATTGTGTTTGATACATATATTTCCAACATGTAGCCAATAACTCGAGCTACAAAACTTATTTCCAAGGCCTAACAACCATGCCTTCTTTGACGAAGATGACTAACCATCTTAACAATAATGGGAGCTATAGAATATTGGTTAGAAACCCCATAAATAAAAATCTCAAGGGAGGTATCTGAGGCTATTAATAAATCAAGTTTGGATGAAGATAAAAGAAAAGGTTGTTCATTAAGTCTCCACTCAGTTCCCAAGATTTAAGGCCCAATACAAATTCACAAGGATTGTGCTCCTTTTAGGCCAATAGTGAACACAATTGGATGACCTAGATACAAGTTTGCAAAGCACCTAGCATTAATAAATCAAGTTTGGATGAAGATAAAAGAAAAGGTTGTTCATTAAGTCTCCACTCAGTTCCCAAGATTTAAGGCCCATTGCAAATTCACAAGGAATGTACTCCTTTTAGGCCAATAGTCAACAAAATTGGATGACCTAGATACAAGTTTGCAAAGCACGTACCATTCTCAAGCCTTTTGTAGGTTAAAACTGACTCCTTTTTAAAGTGTCAACCTCTTCTGTCAACATGATTAAGGACATTAAAGTGAAAGCTGGTGAACTTTTGGCGAGCTTTGACACGGTTTCACTATTTACAAAGATTCCAATTAATGATTCACTTCAATAATCAATAAGGCACCAAACCAATACACCACTAGATTAGTTGAGATGTGTTTAAGTTCAACATCTTTTAGTTTCCAAGTCAAGATATATGACAAAACATGTGGAGTTGCAATGAGCTCTTCACTCTCCCCCATTGTGGCCAATTTAATAATGAAACATTTTGAGGAAAAAGCCACTATCCTTTTCCTCTTCAACTAAACTTATGGGTAAGATCTGTTGATGACACATTTGTCATTTGGTCCCATGGGCATGAGAATTTGGATAAGTTTCTAAAGCACCTAAATAATCAATAAGAGCATATCAAGTTTACAATGGAAGTTGAAGAAAATGGAAGCCTCCCCTTTCTTGATGTGTTAACAAAGAAAAAAATAGATAGATGCTTGGCACATATGGTATTTAAGAAGAAGATTCAAACTAAACAATACCTTCATGCCAAGTCCCATCACCATCTAGCATAGAAATTAGGGATCCTCAACACTTTAACAGTAAGGGCCCTTGGGATCTCTAATGATGAACATTTGGAAGAAGCAAACTCCATCTTCTCGAGGTTTTAAAGGATAACGGTTACAAAGAACATCAAGCGATAAAGGCATTCCAAAATGTGTCTAAAGAGCATTGTAATAAAGAAAACTCAAGAAATTTCCAAAGCCTTCTTATCTATGTTCAAGGGACCACTGATAGGATCGCCAATGTTCTTAGGAAGTGTTACCACACAAACTAGCACATGTAGTTAAAGCCCCAATTATCGCTACTAGTTCACGGTAACCTGAGAAGTGTTACCCACTGTCACCACGATAACTACCTCTATGCACTTATGGTTGGATCTTCTCCAACTCGAGGGGGCATCCCTAGATAAGATTGTTAGGCTATGGAAACGAGGGCACAAGGTGATTTGGAAGAGATAGCCTTAGCAAAATGGGGTTGTAGCTTTTAGGGTATTTTTATTAAGTGGTGGGAAACCCAGGATATCATTGCCAATATCCAACTAGGGCAAGGGCAATGGAGTTAAGGAGAATCAAATGGCAAGTGAAGTCAAGAAGAATGGCCTTCAAGAATTGGTCTATTCCTTCTAAGGTTAGGGGTTGGGACACATTAGTCACATCACCCAATTGAGGATAAACAATGACTTCAAGGTCTTCAAGAGGGAGCTCAAACAGGGGAAAGTCCCTAGCCACCCAAGATTAACTATGGAGAAGGTAAATACCTTACAACCCTTGCCAAGGAGCCCGAACATATATCAAGATAAGGTCTAAAACACTCACCCAAACCAACACAAGAGAATGTGCAAGCCAATATCTTAGGACGCCCTTCTTCCAGAATCCAACTATTCTTGGATCAATCATGAGAGGTTTGTAGAAGACTTGAAAATTCCAGCATTCACCCTTAAGCACAATAATAGAACCGAGAACAAGAAGCTTCAAGAGTTGACAACACTTTTCACCACATAGAAGGAACCCTCAACAAATTGCACAAAAGAAAGATATACCATTGAAGCTCCGAAAGCGAGGAAGCTCTCAAAGTCCAACCATTAAAATGAAATGAGGAAGTGTTGCTCTATTTATAGCAGAGGTTACAACTTCTTTATACAATAAAATATCAATATTTTCCTTAAAATTAACCTAAGGTGGGGTAAAATAATACAAAAGCCCCACTTAACCTCTGACTCCTAACAAGTTACAATAAAATAAGGTGGTCAATGCCACTTGTACAATGTTAAGATACATGGGTGTCCACTTAATGAGGGGGAAATCTCCATCAAGCAAAGATCAAATGGTTATTGATGATGCCACGTGGGCTGCAAGGGCCCCTCCAAGAGAACCTACTCAAAGAAACACCCACAAGACCTCCTCAAATTAACCTCCAAAATGGGGTCTTTAACCCACCATGTCAACCAAGCAACTGAATGATGTTCACTTTAGACTCCAAATGTTTCTCTTGAGATTACTTGCTGAATAAGCAACATTTCCAAGGGGTTGCACCCATTAAGATTGCCCACTCTATCCATTTAAGCATTCCTCAACTTAACCTTGGCAATTAGGCAACATCCAAGAAGGGGTTTGAAACTATAAGAGCTGCGTATTTGTGCATCCAAGCATACATGAAGAAAACAAGGGTAGCGCCTTCCTCCAAACTGCTCAATGCAATACCTCTTATCACTGTAAAAAGAAATATGCTCAAGCATGGCTACTCCATTATTTAAGTGTCTTATTTCTAGCAAAATTGATGGTGCCACTGGTGGCCCTCGTCAACACACACAGGTTTTGATAAGATGGACAGATAAGGAAAGAAGTCGTTGCTGCCACATACACAGATCCCTGTTTTCTTCCCCACCACTGAATCGCATTGCCCAGGCTTTGAAGAATTTTTTCGTCTCCATGGTATCAGTCTGCTATTACAGTATTGGCCAGAGTCTCATATATATGCCACCAATCACTTGGAAGTATTTCACTTCCCCTGATGCTACAGGCAGAGCAGTTCCCAACAGCACCTTGAAATTATGCTAGAGGACTCGAAAACAATGACGATCAACCTTTTTTCAAGGCCGCAGCTCCTTTGCAACTTATATAAGGTGAAAACTGATATTCATTCTAGAATTGTCTCAGCTGTCTTCTAATCTAGGCATGCCCAGAGTTATGATTTTCTTCCTGGACTTCTTTAAAGCTCAGAACTGCTGTCAACTGTCCCAATTTGTGCTCAGAATTGCCCAACTTTGAAGACGATCCCTTTCGTTGCTGTTTGAAAGCCCATCCACAGAGATCCTTTCAATACAAAAGATTCCCAGTATTGAAAGCACAACAGAACTATTTTATTAGAACTGAGTTTCACCACTGCTTTGCGACTGAGGCTTACTCCAATGAATTTCCAGATCTGCCCAGAAGTGCCCAGATCTGATTTAGGGCAGACCCATTCAAAAATGTGTGTAACAGGAAGAAGAATATTGGGGCAATCATTAAGCCCCAACAACGATAAGGAATTCCCTGAAGTTTGTGCTGGATCCTATCGATCCAGCAAAACAAAAAGGGTAAAAAGGTGTCTATGTAGTTTCTTGTTCATGTGGAAATTGGTGAAATTGGTTGTTTCATAAAAAAAAATGAAACTGGTTGTTTCTTAAAAATTAGAGTGAAAGAACACACAACCAACATTAGTCACAACCGAGTTCATACCTTTGCATTGTTGCACATTCAAACAAAACCAAGCACTAAATTTGCATGGAAGATACCAAGGTATTAGCCATTAACAAACACTATGGCTAGAATATCAGCGAAATTTGGATTTCAACATAATGCCACGTTGATGAATCTCAAAGGAACCCATGATATCTTATTTGTAAATTGTAGTAAGGTATCTACTGTCAATGTAAAAATAAATTATAATTAAAAAATAAAATTTTAATTAAAATCAATAGTAAAATTTTAATTAAAACTAAAAATTATAATTGAAGTTAAAATTAAAAAAACATCGGAATCCATTATATATTATCTGTAATTTACTAATTAGTAGTTTTAGGTATATTTAATGGCAACGTAAAAAAATAAATAAAATAAAATAAAATGATTACTACAGATAATAGTACAATTTTAATTAAAATTAAAGCTGAAATTAAAATTAAATTAAAGAAAATAATAAAAGTTTAATTAAAATTAAAGCTAAATTATAATTAAATAAAAAATAAGATTAAAGCTAAAATTGAAATCAGAACCATGGATAAAGCATTGTTCTATGAAACTAGAGATTCTAGTTCAGGGAAGGTATCCTATCAAGGATAGAGTAATTAATAATGAATAAATGATATGAGAAGCTGTAAATAGAAAATCTCATATTCAAATCTCATAGATATTAGCTTTAAAAAATTAAAATCAAAAAATAAATAAATATTAAACTAAAACTATAAATTATTAATAATTAAAGTAAAATTACAATGAAAATAAAAAATAACTTACATATAATTAATTTTACTTTAAATATAATTAATTACATATAATTAAATTTACATTTGACTTGTATAGATTGTATTTGTATTTTACTAAAGTAAAATTATAATTAAAATTAAAATATTAAATCCACACCCACAAATACTAAAGTAAAGATTAATTTCATATAAGTAATCTTGCGTAGCATTACTTTAAAGATTAATTTCATATAACTAATATTGCATTAAAGATTAATTTCATATAACTAATGTTGCATTACTTTAAAGATTAATTTCATATAACTAATCTTACATCACTTTAAAATATTACTTTAAAGATTAATTTCATATAATTAATCTTGCATTACTTTATTATTTCTAGATTACTTTAAAGATTAATTTCATATAATTAACCTTGCATTACTTTATTATTTCTAGATTACTTTAAGGATTAATTTCATATAATTAATCTTGCATTACTTTAGTATTTGTAGGTTTAGCATGTGTGGGTTGTATTTGTATTTTACTAAAGTAAAACTATAATTAAAGTAATAATATTAAATCCACAATCTACAAATGCTAAAGTAAAGATTAATTTCGTATAATTAATCTTACATTATTTAAAGTTTCAAGATTAATTTCATATAATTAATTTTACATTAATTAAAGTTAAAAGATTAAATTCATATAATTAATCTTACATTTAAAATTTATTTCATATAAGTAATTTTAAATTGCTTTTTAGGATGTGAATTAGCTGTAAAAAAATTTATGATGTGAATTAACTGTAAAATTTAATTAAAATTAAAGCTTAAAATATTCATTGAAATTTAAATTAAAACCATTATTAAACTAAATAATAATATATAAAAAAATTAAAAGCTTTTGTAATTATAGAAAAATATTTTAATTAATAATAATAATAATCTACTTTTAAGGTCAGAGCTTAGCTAAACATCAATTTGGTTTTATTAGACCTCCTTGTTTGTGGGACAAGGGTTTCCCATACAGCAATTTAGTAGTCACACAACGATTTGACTACTAAAGTTTACGAGTTGTCTAAAACTGCTACGATTTCGCTAGAGGTTCAGAAAAAACGATTTAATCAACACAAATCGCTGGATTTTTAGATTTCATATCGTCGGATTCCAACCAAGTTTTGGCCGGACGGGCGAAATCGTCGCACTTTTAGACGGCTTCCTAACGTTTATGGAGGTATACATTCTCTACCCCTCCAAATTTGAACCTGTGACTTCTGACCTCTGACCTCTTAAGAGTAAAGACATGTTCTTAACTATTAAGCCTAAGCCTACTCAAGAATTACATATTAATACAAAGCTATTATAGGATTTTCTCTTCACCACATTGTTTGGTACAAAACGTTGAAAATGAAAAATGGATGCATTATATCTGGAAGATTCTATTAACATAAACCATAGCTTGCTTGTAGAATGATCTAGAACTCTGCAATATACCGTAGCTTGCTTGTAGAATGATCTAGAACTCTGCAAGATGGTAAGCAACCATTGGCACATATCAAAGGCGCCCATGGATTGGTCCTCTCTAAGAAATCTCAGTTCCTCCTCTCCAGGCGTATGATATTTATGCGGGTGTGAAACATTGGGTGCGATCAGTCCCAATTGCATAAGTTGCCAGAATCATCAGGAAACTTGAATTAATTGTGCATTTGACAGAAAAGGATAAAAACACTACCAAATAGCATTAAACAACAAAAAGAAACCAAAAATTTTAGTTTAAAATAATTTATGTCAAAGTTCTAGCATTTCTCTTTTACTCCACCTTATTTTATATATTTTCTTAGCTAGAAATTTAGGTTTTAGCCAGACAATAGACACCAAAAATTGTAGTTTGAAATTATTTATGTCAAATTTCTAGCATTTCTCCATTACTCGCACCTTATTTTATATATTTTCTTAGCTAGACATTTAGGCTTTAGCCAGACATTAGACACATGGTATTTTGTCTTTTCTGCCTTCTCTTTTGATTTAGGAGTTGCTTTTTCACTCCCCCTGTACCTATACACACACTGGATGTACTACTCTTTGAGTCCCATGGCCCTACTTATGTGGGGGCATCTATAAAATTATCTCATCTTGTCTTATCTTTAATTATTGACATTTACTGTGCTGATTGGCTGAAAGAAGTCGCCCTTAGAAAAATAAGTATCAAAAATATTAAATGCCTCACTTCGGATTTCAAAAATGACCATTTCAGATTCTCATAACAGAATCCCTTTATTTTCATTTAGTATGTACTATCAACACAATATGAGCACAAACAACTCACATATGTTGAACTTGTTTCTTCCTGTTTTTTGTTCTTCACTGTTGTAAAGGCCTCCATCTGCAAATAAGTGATACTGCCATGAATATGTGCAGCATTCCCCCACCTGTTTTCATTTGTGCTAGTTCTGAAAATTTGGCTTGCCAAAATAAGTATCAAAAATATTCAATGCCTCACTTCGGATTTCAAAAATGACCATTTCAGATTCTCACAACAGAATCCCTTTATTTTCATTTAGTATGTACTATCAACACAATATGAGCACAAACAACTCACATATGTTGAACTTGTTTCTTCCTGTTTTTTGTTCTTCACTGTTGTAAAGGCCTCCATCTGCAAATAGGTGATACTGACATGAATATGTGCAGCATTCCCCCACCTGTTTTCATTTGTGCTAGTTCTGAAAATTTGGCTTGCCATCATATAATACCTCATATGTAAAGTATATGACCAAAATTGACAAAAATGAATTCGCACAACAGCAAAAGGTTTCCTTTCTTTCATTTCCAGAAATGTTTTATTACATGACCTGTCGCACTACTATCTGCACATACCCCCAGTTCCTTGACGGTTAAGTAGCTGTGATACTAACTAAGGTTATATTTATCAATCACCTACAGATTGCATATGCTTTACAACATATTATTTGTTAATCTTTTAATGTTTCCCCTTATAACAATACCTTTCCAATATCCTCTAAGTAACATTAATTGGAGGTGCTACCATGTCTCATAATTTTCCAGACATGTGCACCTTTTATTCTCTTCTCTCATACTTCCCAGTTCCCTCAAATAGATCTACTTTCATGTACTCCTCCGTTATCATTTTTGCTAGTTTCTGAAGATTTTGCTTTTTATCATATAATAACTTTAAATTTGTAGAACATACACTAGAGTAGTTGTGGACCCAACATACACTATTGTAGTTATGTAAAGTGTAAACCCATCCAAGCATTCCAGGCAGGGTTCGAACCAAACCACAAAAGGCATTGGCCAGGCAGAGATGTCAGGGAGTGGCAGGAATGAAGACAGAGCTGGCAAAAAAGCCACTTTGAGGAACCCCCGACGCCCTTGTTAATAAAATATTCTGTTTGGAATAGTGTGGCATCCAGAAAGGGGTTGGCTTCCAAAGAAAAATGATGATGAACCATGTCCTCCTGTAGCAATGGTGACTCTATGCACGTAGACAGGCTGGGTATTATTGCTTATGATCTTATGTTATGATGACAGGATCCCATGGCTCATCCTTCAGGGCTTTTATGTTTAGACTTTATGATATTTATGTATTGTAGTATTTTGAAGGCCAATGGCCAACTTTGAACGAGTATGGACATTTAGTGAAGATATAGGCATCATGGATTTTCTATTCTCCCTGGAGTTTGCTTTGTGGTGGCAAACTATATGCTGACCTTCTTTTATAATATCAATATGCTCTGTACTTACTGTATATTAAATGAAATTTAAGAAGCATATCAAAAAATACAAAGAAATTATTTGTATGATAATATGCTCCATAGCCATATAACAAGTCCCCCTTCGTGAGTTGCATTCGCCTTGAAGCATAAGTTGAACAAGACAGCCACATGTGAGCAGTACGTCATATCCAGTTTCCAGAATGCACGGGAGACCTTGCCTACAAGGACAGTCTAGTAAATGATGAAAACCCTGGTCACAGTGTGGAGAATGTCCTCTATTTTTTTATAAGTATCTTGCAATCATGACTATGCCTCACCATCTCTAGAAAATTAGAAATCATCCTCCAGACATCTCAAAATCATCCTCCTGGTCACTGAAAAGCACCTTGCTACTGGCTGTGCTATCCGGGAGTGAAAACAGTCATCAAGCTGATGAAATCGTGTAATAGAGAGTCACTCTTCACACTAGGCAGTAAAGGCCCTTTTCTCTTTCTATTTTTTTGGTTATTTTCAAGTTTTTATGGAACATGACATGGGAACATATCTCACCTGGTTCCCATACAGATCCACACTGTATCAAATGCAGATATCTATTCTTGATGTAACAATGATGAATCCAGGTTTTTTGGTTTTCATAAAGTTTTTATGGGATACAACATGAGAATCCATCCTGGATGTATCCTGAAAGATTCCCATACAGATCAGTACTGTATAGCATATGGCATAAAAACATGTACTTATCCCATATGGATATTGAATCTTGATCTGTGACAGATTCATAATGGAACCACAACATACAGATTGGCGCATGGGTCCAAGCAAATCCAAGGGATGGGAGGGATGGATCCAGTATCGTAGATGAAAAGTTTATGTTTCACTTGCATCATCTATATGAATTCAGCCTGTGTACGACGTAAACTGTTCTTTCGAAAGGTGTCATCTTCATCGGGTCAATCCATACCCTCAGCAGAAAATCCTGAAAAACTTGAAGCAACAAGGAACACAATACCAACTCAAATGTCAAAAAATCTCGCCATATAGTTCAGTGGGATCAAGTTATGCAAAAGCTGCTAGTGCTGACACTCCATATTATGCAGGGCAGTCACTTTTATATAGGCATGGATAAAGATTATCAAATATATGTGCATATGTATATAATGATATATTATAGTGTAGGTGTGGGTCTGTGTGTGTGTGTATGTGTGTAAACATATACATACATATCTCTATTTATATATGTGTGTATGTCCATCAGGTTGTGGTCTGGCGGCAACTTGGAAAGGTTGTCACCACAATCACCACACTGAATTCTTGGTGGGATCACTCCACACCCTCCATGGTGGATAGCCAGTTGTGACCTTTAAGTTACAGCAATGATGCTTTGACTGATGGTGCAGCCTATCCACCCTCTGTTGTATAACCTTTGCACTGATTATGTGATTGATGCCAAATTAATTACAGCACAAAATAACATGACCCTATTTCAATTGGTTATCTCTCAATCTATATAGATAGATGGATATATAATGTGTGTATGTGTATCTGTGTATATAAGATATGACCATACATCATTCTCACTAGCCAACCAGCCCCACATCAATGGGCTCTTTAAATCCCAGCCATGTGCAGCTGCAAGGCACGAAGATGGCTCTATTGATATAAACACTAGAAACAACTTTAAAAAAATAAATGTTTGCATACATCATGTAATAAGTTTGTGTCAATTATTTGGCATACAAATGTAGTAACATACTAGAGTGCATGTACATACACGACGTGTATATAGAATCTATATGACATCAATCACTGAGCGTTAACAATACACCTAGTCTTGGTGGATGGAGAAAACAAAAGCAATACATGATCTGCAAGTTCGACTAGGTGTGATTTCTTTTGCACACTTCCAATGTGTGCAAATGTAACTGGTTACTGAAACAGGAAGCTTATGTTTCATTTACATCATCTCTACAGATGAATCTTGGGTCGATTTAAAACTTTTCTTCCGAATGGCATCATTTCCAATGGATAAATCCACATCCCGGACAAAAAATGCTACAAACCATTGGGCAACAAGTAAATCGTACACAGGAGGATATCAGGAGGATATCAGTGTATGTGTATGTATATATATGCATATGCCTATAGATAGACATCAAAATTTCCATGAAATAACAGTACACCAGATCTTAATGGAGAGAGAAACAAAGCATACTCAGGAGCATATCAGTGTATCTGTAATATGTATGTACATATAAGTCTATAGATAGACATCACAATTTCCATGCATTAACAGTACACCAGATCTTACTGGATAGACGAAGCAAAACATACTCAGGAGCATATCAATGACAAAGCAACACATACTCTGGAGCATATCAGTGTATGTGTATGTACGTATATGTCTTAGAAATCACAATTCCCATGCATTAACAGTACACCAGATCTTTCCCATGCATTAACAGTACACCGGATCTTAATGGATAGAAGAAACAAAACCAATATACAATCTGCATGTTTGACTGTTCCATTAGGCATGATTTCTTTTCAGCATTTGCAATTTGTGCAAATGTACCTGGAACAGGAAGCTTATGTTTCATTACATCATCTATATAGAAATATTTTGATTCTTGGGTAGAATTCAAATTGTTTGTCACAATGGCATCATTTTCAATGGGTAAACCAGATCCCTGGAAGCAAATTCTACGAACCTTTCAGCAACAAGGAAAACATACTTGGGAAAATACTAGTGTTAATATTACAAGCCCAGATCCAGTTAACAGTCTCAAACAATTTACAGCAATTATTAACTGAAAACACACTGAACTCTAGCAAATTACACAGGGGAAAAAGTAAAAACACAGGAAAATCTCACATTCATTTGACACTTAAATTTACCCTGGAAAACCCCAACTGAGGAAAAACCAGCAAACAGTCATTTTTATTAAGAATAAAAATCCTGGGCTCCCATCTTGGGATAATGGCCCACTGAGGAATAATACAATCACAGCAAGATAGCCTAGCCTATCACCTAGCTGCTACCTTCTCTGCTGCAACTTGCTCCTTTCCTCTGACCCTGCCCCAATACCTACACACTTGGATGGAAGTCCTTCTCCACCCACTCAATGAGATCTCACTCACTCATTCTGTGTAACTGATGTGTGTCACCTCCTCTCCTTAGATTTCCTTTTATATCATTACAATGACTAAAATACGATTGGCTACCAAATACCATGGGCCCTCTAGATCTCCTAAGTGATTTTATATCACTTGAGATCTACTGCTACAACTTCATCTTTCGTTGACACAACTTATGCCACCTTTTACTATTTAGCCATTATAACATAAATGATAAAAATCACTTGCCCTCTCAAGCAAGCTCCTAGAGAGGTCTTTTGGACGATTCCCGCATGCCCGACACCTGGCCTATGCAGAAGTACCTGTCTGAGTTACAAAAACTAACAACTAGAGTATGCATATATGTATATATGTATATCTCCATCAATTAGCAGCACACCTAATCTTGGTAGATAGATAACAAAAGCAATACATGATTTTCATGTAACTGTTTCAATAGGCATGGCTTCTTTTGCGCACTTCCGATTTGTGCAAATGTAACTGAACCAGGAAACTTATGTTTCATTACATCATCTATTTAAAATTTAAATAAATCTTCGGTAAGATATAACTTACTCTTCAGAATGGCATCCTTCTAATATAAATAGAGATCCCTGGCAGAAATTGCTAGCAGCCTTTGAGCAACAAGGGAAACATACTTGGGACTTGGGAGCATACTAGTGTATGGGTGCATACGTATCTATGTATATAGATAGACAACAATCCCCGTCTATATGTGTGTGCATACGTATCTATGTATTTAGATAGACATCAAACCCTGTGAGTTAACAGTACACTTAGTCTCAGAAGATAGAGAAAACAAAACTTAAGAGCAATACATGATCCACATGTTCCCATGTTCCACTAGGTGTGATTTCTTTTGTGCAAATGTAACTGAACAGGAAGCTTACATTTCATTGACATCATATATATGGATAAATCTTGGGTAGATTTAGAATTGTTGTTAAGAATAGAATACCAGTGTATGTGACACATGCGTATATATGTACATAGCTAAACATCAATCCCTATGCATTAACAGCACACCTAATCTTGGGAGATATAGAAAACAGGACAACAACAATCCCCATATATATGTGTCTATGGGTGCATACGTCTCTATGTATATAGATAGAAAACAATCCCCATATATATGTGTGTGCATACATATCTATATATTTAGGTCGACATCAACCCCAGTCCCCCTTGAGTTAACAATACACCTAATCTCGGGAGATGGAGAAAACAAAACTTAAAGCAATACATGATCCACATGTTCCAATGTTCCACTAGGTGTGATTTCTTTTGTGCAAATGTAACTGAACAGGAAGCTTATGTTTCATTGACATCATATACATGGATAAATCTTGGGCAGAATTAGAATTTTTGTTCAGAATAGAATCATTCTCAATGCACAAGTCCAAAGCCCTGGCAAAAAATGCAAACTTAGGGGAATACCCGTGTATGTGAACATGGGTATACATATACCTAGTTAAACATCAATCCCTATGCATTAACAGCACACCTAATCTTGGGGGATAGAAAATACAAAAGAAAATGATCTGCATGTTCCAGTGTTCCATTAGGTGGGCTTTATTTTGCGCACTTCCAATTTGTGCAAATGTAACTGAAACAGGAGCTCATGTTTTGGTTCATCAATATAGGAATTCAAATTATTCTTCAAAATAGCATCCTTTTCAATGGGTAAACCAAAAATCTAGCAGAAAGTGCAAAAAACCTTCCAGGAATAAGGAAATTTGAAAACAATATCAATATAAATGTTAAAAACAATACCCAAGGGCCAAATGTCAGTTGTGATCAAGCTCTGAATATTAAAAATATATAATAAAGAGAAGCTAAATCTCTACATGGTACCATCAATTTTAGACATGCATACATACATACATGAATGTATGTTTATTATATATGTTATCCATCCATCTCGTCAGCCAGCCAACCAAATATAAATGGGCTTTTAAAACACTAGAGCTACAGGCCTTCACAGCATGAGCCTCATAGGTCACATAAGCATGAATATCTTACACGTATTAAAACTACTTTAAATAACTATCAATTTGAATACACTATGCATTATGTGAATATCATGTCAGTTATGTGGCCATGAATTATATTGTCATTAGCGTGTATCTGTATATAAATATATACTATATATGCTACATACCCCCAAGGGTTATCTCAAGTTGTTTGACTTGCCATGCCTAAGCCATAATGGCCAAGGTCATGAGGTCGAATTCACATGGGTCCCTTGAGATTAGGTATACATATTGTCTACTCATTGAATTTATGCAGGGTGCCATTCACTAAATGTGAGGAAGCCCTTGGAGGGTTTCCACGAGAAGATTTTCCATGGAAAAAATAAATAAATAGATATATGTATGCATGTATAATTATATATAGAGTTAGCAGATTTGCCTTAAGGCACCCCCCCCCCTTCCCGCAGCCACATCCAAATTGCAGAAGATTTTTTAATTCATCAACCCAAATTAGGTTCTCCAGTTTTTAGTGAAATTTGGATCGGATTCATTTCCAGAAAATTGGATTCGATTTTGATGGAAGGAAACGATTCCCTAAGGCTGAGAATTGATTCCTCCCATTAGATCCAATTCTATTATACCACTAAATAATTAACACAAAAATCACTAAAATGAACAAAATTAGCCACATTTTTTAGCACATGAAAGGGAAAGAGGGCCCATGATCAACTAAGAAAAATACCTATTGTTACCCCTCATATTGCATGAGGATTGCATGTCTGATTCTTATCACACAATTCAAAGATTTGCGCAAGTTGGTGCCTTCATGAGGATGGCACTTACATTGGATTGGAGGAGATCTACTTCTCCTTAGTGATAGGCTATCATGGCTAGGTTCTCTCTTCATTGTTGCATATTGATGGTTGATGGATCGAAATGCTAAGAGAGAAGAGACTCTCCTTAGTGATAGGCTATCATGGCTAGGTTCTCTCTTCATTGTTGCATATTGATGGTTGATGGATCGAAATGCTAAGAGAGAAGAGACTCTCCTTAGTGATAGGCTATCATGGCTAGGTTCTCTCTTCATTGTTGCATATTGATGGTTGATGGATCGAAATGCTAAGAGAGAAGAGACTCCCTCTATATAAAGCAGTTTTCTCTCCAATTGATGCATGGTTGGATTTGGGGCTATACCCCTTGGAGCTTAATAGAATATCTATTGGATGTGTTTGGAGGATCGATGCACTATTTTATGGGTGAGAATGTCTTGTATATCTTTATGCTTTACCCTTTACTTTTTTTTGTAAAGTAAGAAATTATATTATGGTAACAAAGTTACAATTCATCAAAACAGGTGGACTAGCAAGTAAAAAGACTTATTATGGTAACAAAGTTACAATTCATCAAAACAGGTGGACTAGCAAGTAAAAAGACTTACAGGCCAGCCACGATTTCACCCACCCAAACAGAAAAACAGAAATTACAGAGCTTCAGCATAATACCCAGACAAACCCAGCTTAACACTAGACTGCTACCTGTTAAGAGACCCATCCGCAGATTTTTGGACCTTATACAATGCCCTGGCATACAGAGCCAAAATACAGAAGAGAGCATAAAAGAAGACTAGATTGCAAATTACATATAACATAGCTACCAGAACCAAAAAAAGCCCGAGGGATGCCATAGAAGGCCTAGTTCCCTTTGGAGCCGGATTGTGGATGGGACATCGAGCACGGGTAGAGCTAGGGGCCGCATCCTCATCCAGAACATGAACACATCGATCGTCACCTCCTCTAGACGTCCCCGGAGTAGGCGGAGGCAGAATACCCATTTTGGCAGCTATGAGATCAATCTTGCGGTG
Organism: Larix kaempferi; assembly: GCA_027924585.1. Classification (NCBI taxonomy): domain Eukaryota; kingdom Viridiplantae; phylum Streptophyta; class Pinopsida; order Pinales; family Pinaceae; genus Larix; species Larix kaempferi. Next base: position 5,261,890 of record BSBM01000541.1, on the reverse strand, counting down.
CATGAGAGAGTAGTCTTGATAATGAGCTTTCCAGGCGCGGACCGGTTCTGTGTCTATTGCAGATTTGTTCTCCCGTTCCATGAGGACATAAGCCAAGAGGCCTTTTGTTACCCAGAAGGAAGCCATCATTCTGTCATAAGCCGAGAGGCGTCCCGGTGTGTTACCAGGGTCCATGACCCACTCTCCAACTATTGGTGTCCTCACCAATACTTCCCATATACACCTGCAAGATTTCTCCATTCAAATTGCGGATTACCCCACCGAAACCAGTCGGTCCCAGGTTACCCTTTGAAGCTCCATCAAAGTTTAATTTGAAGGATCCAGGATGGGGGGGCGTCCAGTGATCAAGGCTTTTCAGGGAGATATTTCTAGCTTCCTTTTTGAGGCATCCTTGAGTAGCTTTGTTGATGCCCCAAGCTGTGAGAATTCTGCGTTCCATCTCATTGACATCCCAATCTTTATCATCCCAAAGAGTAACACGGGTAGTTTCTTGAATGGACCTCTCAATCTTAGCCCAGACTTTAATCCTGGGTTGAGCAACGATCTTGAAAAATCCATCTGTTACGTTCCTTCCATATTTCCACATCATGAATCCTGGGAAGGAGGTCCAAATGGAATTGACGATGGGGTTCAAGAATGCCAAAGGATCTAAGTCCTTAATAGTCAGGGACGGAATGCCTCTGTGACGATTAGATCTTCTGAAAATTTCCGCTCCTTTATCCCAGAAGGAGGAGGCAAAAGGGCAAGAATCAAGAAGGTGGTCTAAAGTTTCCTCATTTTGGAGGCACATGATGCACTGTGATGGGCCGATAATACCACGTTTCATGAGATTTTCCCCTGCCAAAATTCTTCTATGAGTTACCAGCCATATGAAAGTGGCTACCTTTGGCTAGGGGTTTGTTTTCCATAGCTTTTTCCAAGTTTCATCCCTTTGGGTTCCGGGGGTATTGGTCCAAAGGACATAGGCTTCTTTGGAGTTAAAGATTCCACGGGTGGAGTAACCCCAACGGAGTTTGTCCGGACCAATCTGAGATTTTATGCATCTTCCCTAAATAGTGTCGCGGATCCGCATCCAGCCTTCCTCCGAAACTCTTTGAGTCCACCAGTCCTCGTGTTGCCATTCCTTATACTCAAGGTACTGTGGTCGGGTCTCCAGTATTGGTTAATCTTGGTCAACCCTACAGCTTTGCAGTTGGCATGACAGACCGCCATATTATCCAAACTGGCTAATTTCGGAAGTTGTTGTCACACGTCCTCCCAAAAGTTGGCGGATTCCCCATCCCTAACCTCCCAGAAGCAATGGTCTTGAACAATACTCCAGCTATGGCGGACAGTCTGCCAAATGAAGGATCCCGGTTTTTCCTTGTTGAAGCGAACAAGGTCACGCTTCAGATAATTTGGAGCATATTTCACGTGCCACAGCTTTGCCCAAGGTTCTGAAGTAAAGGAGACCCAATTCCACCAAATTTTAGCTGTCAAAACATAGCTGTTTTTTCTGGGTCTTTCAGACCAAGCCCACCATTGGATTTTGGTTGACAAATCTTGTCCCAACTGAGTAAGGCCCACTTGAGTTTGTCAACCTTTCCTCCCCATAGGAAATTTCGTTGAATAGTTCTGAGTTCCTTGATAACTGATTTTGGAGCTACCATCACTGAGAAGAGATAAATAGGCATAGCTTGGATCACAGATTTGATTAAGGTGACTCTGCTAGCAAGGTTAAGAGGTCTCAAAGTCCAGCTTGACAGTCTTCACTTGATGAGATCTAGAAGGTTCTCCCAAGAAACTTTCTTAATAACACCAGCAGCAAGAGGCGCACCGAGATATTTGGAAGGAACGGAGCTCCCTTGGAAGCCCAGGATGCGGTTAACATTTCTATGGGTAATCTTCGAAGTGTTGAAGAAGAATATTTGGGATTTCTCTCTGTTGACTTCCAGGCCTGAAGCTTTTGCAAAGGAAGAAAGAGTTTTCTTCAGGGCCTTTGCTTCTTGGACCGAGGGATGGCCCATTAACATTTCGTCGTCGACAAATTGCTGGTGGGTCTGCACATCAGCCCCCGGATGGAGAATCAACCCCTTGATCTCTCCTTGTTGAGTTTTGGCTTTGATTGATCTCCCCAGTCCTTCCGCCATTAGGATAAAAAGAAAGGGAGAAAGAGGATCCCCTTGCCTTATACCTCTAGAGGGGTTGAAGGTGCTTGTTGGGGCCCCATTGAGGAGAATGGAAAAGGAGGAAGAAGTGAGATTCATTATCCATTCTATCCATTCTTGGCAGAAACCAAAGGCTTTTAGTTTTAACATTTCTCACAGGAACTGCCAACTTAATTTGTCATAAGCTTTTGAAATACCCAACTTCGGAAGCATGCTTGGCTTCTTGGTGATTTTTAATGAGTGGATTACCTCATGAACCAGAATCACCCCATCCAGGATTTGTCTCAAAAACCTGATTGTTCCGGTGAAATCAACCCGGAGAGAATTGGTTTCAATCTATTCGCCATTACCTTTGTTATGATCTTATAGATTACATTACACAGAGCAATGGGTCGGAATTTACCTGGAGAGTCGGCCCCATCGATTTTTGCGATGAGAGTGAGGAAGGTTGCATTGAAAGCTTTGAGAACCCTTCTGGTCCGTCTCGAATCTTCCACAATCATCCAGACTTCATTCTTTATCAGGTCCCAAAAATGGTGGAAGAAGTTGGTTGTAAAGCCATCAGGGCCGGGAGCTTTTCCACCAGCCATTTGGTTCACCGCTTCCTCAACTTCCATCAACTCAATTGGTTTTGTTAAGAGAGTGTTATGATCAGCTGTGACAAGAGAGGGGATATTTTGGGTGATCTTAGCAGTGCTAAAGATCTATTAGCCCTGTCCTCCTTCATGATGGTTCCAAAGTAGTCCACCAATTCTTCTTCCATGTCCGTCCTCTCTTCAATATAGGAGCCTTCTGCAATCTTCAGGCGGTGGATTTTGTTCCATTGTCTATTCCGGATAACAAATTGGTGGAAGAATTTGGTATTACGTTCCCCTTCCTTAAGCCATTGGTTTCTAGATTTTTGCTGCCAATATATCTCCTCCTGCCGCTCATGAGCATGAAGATTTTGAATGGTGGATTCTTCGAATTGTCTGAGCTCAGCATCATAGCCTTATGTCGTGCCTTTACGTTGAATTTCCTCCAATTGCTCCATCGAGACTTTTTTGTCCTCGAATATGTTTCCAAATTCTTCTTTGTTCCAAGTATGAATCTTAGTTTTAAGGATTTTTTAATTTCTGTTGGAATTGGTACATCCTTGTACCATCCAAGGGTGGGGATTCCTGCCACCATTGGGAGACGAGATTTGAAGTCTTTGTGTTCCAGCCAAAATTGTTCAAAGCGAAAAGGTCGCTTGGTTGGTGGGCCCACACCTTCCCATTGAAGGCTAACAGGCCAATGATCAGAACCGATATATGGGAAAACTAATGAGTGCAGGTCCCCACTATTGTTGGCAATCCCTTCTAAGACCAGGAATCTGTCAAGATGAGAGGCGACATGGTGATCACCACCCCCTTTGTTGTTCCAAGTGAACCAACCATTAGCAGTTTCTACGTCAATGAGATTATAGGTCTCAATGAAATCCTTGAAAGCTTCATTTATAGTTCCTAAGCTTCGCCTTCCTCCTTTTTTTCTTCAAGCGAGGTGATTAGGTTGAAGTCACCCCCTATGATCCATGGCTTGCCATCAACCCAACAGGCAGCCCAAGATAGGGAGTCCAAGAAGACCTGTTTCTAAGGGTAGATTTTGGGGCCATAAACATTGGTGGCAGTCCTTTTAGTCTGGGTTTGATGGATATGGAAATCCGTTGTGAGTAACCCTTTCGTAGCCCAGAAATTTGAAAGAGTTACTACTTCCGGATTCCAAAGGAAAGCTAAACCACCCACCAAACCATGAGCATCAATATTCATTGTTTCACATCCCTTCCACATTTTTTTCCCAATTGCCTTCAGTGTTTCGGTACCACCTTTGGTTTCCTGTAAGCATAGTATCCATGGATTTTCTTTTCTCCACTTATTTTTCAAGGTCTTGATTTTACGGGGGTGATTTACCCCGTGGATATTCCAGGATATAACCTTCATTGGGTAACCCGATTTTCTTCAAAGAAAGCCGCCTGAATTGTCAGGTGTTGACCAGATTCTATCAACTTGCTACCGACCTCTGCAATTCTTTGTTTGTTTGTTTTTCTTCCTCTCTTTTCCCCTTCTTTCGGCTGCTTCCTCTTAGTGCTCTTCTGAGGTTCCCTAGTTATTCCAAGCTGAGGGGAAGCAACTATTTTTAGGATGGCCTCCTTAAGAAGTTCAAGTTGTCTTCTCGATACATAGCCCTTCCCTTTTTTACTGCATTCTTTTTCGATTTCGTACAGATCCAATTCCCCCAAGTCCATATCTTCAGCCTCATCCAGTTGATCTTCCTCCATGCTAACAGTTTGTTCATTAGGGGTCTCTGAGACTTGAGGGATGTCCAAGAGTTTGCTGCCAGCAAGGTGTGTCTCTTTTATGAGATTTTTCTCCAGGATTTATGGGTCTTCCTCCACAGAATCTAGAGTTTGGAACTTGTTGGGGGTCGCAATCGAGCGACGGATGGGTGGATCAAAATGGATGTTGCGGCCTTGCTTTCTTTTGCTTTTGACTTGTGTGAAACCTTCGTTATCCCGTCCATCCTCCGAAGCAACTTTGGGGGTGGGAACCTCAACGTTCAAAGGGTAGTTTCTACTGAAGTGTCCATGTACATGGCAACGTCGGGACCGAAACGAGACATTCTCATAATCAAGCAGTTCGATCCAATCCTCATCTTCCCACGAGAGATTGATTGCTTCCGGGATCTCACGGGATAAGTTCATATATACGCAGATCCGAGCATAAGAAGTGTATCGTTGTTGTTTGGTAAGTTTTGCAACTTTCACAAATTCCCCAAGGGTATTGCCTATATCCCTCAATATTTCCAGATCCCAGTACTCGCAAGGGAGAGAGTAGAGTCGGATCCAGACTGGTGCTATGCTCATATCCTCTTTATTCGGGTTAAATCTTTCTTTCCAAGGGATGAGATACAACCCCGAAGAAGAAAAAGAAGGCCCTCCTTCCAAAACTCGATCTCTATCTTCTTGATTGAAGAAAATAATTGTGAAGAAACCCTTAGAACCCAGCTGTAAGTCATAATGGCCTTTAGGGTTCCAGGTAGATTTGATCCATTTGAGATCTTTCTCTTTTGGCCAAATCCCAATAAACTTATCAATTAGGGCTTTCTCCTTCCAGGGTTTAACATGTTCTCGCAGTTTCTCCGATTTGATTTGGAGGGCTAGGATCTCAGTTGATCTGGGAATACATCCTCCAGTATTTTGTTTTTGTCCTTGAGGGTCTTTGGATCCAGAACCCTCACCAGCCGCCTCCCTACAGTCAACCATTTTTTTCTTTGCAGCGCCATCTTTTGGATTTGTTGGGTGCAACGAATGAGGAGGGGGGGGGGTCCCCCCCGCGCAGACCCATGCTTGTCGACAATCCGCTCGTGCAGAGCGTCGGCCCACCAGCGGCAGAAAAACTCACTCCGTACAGAATCGTCCCGAGTGGCTGAAACCCTAAAGTGCCTCCCTCGATCGGACCAAAACCAACATAAGCAACATACCTTGCATGCCAAAAAGAATATCCTTTCTTGTTGGGGATCAAGTCCCTTCTCTTTTTCCTTTACTTAAGTTATCTTGACATATGATTATGGAGAGAGAATTTGGTAACCCTATTCCTCTTTCCTTTATGTTATCCATGGAACATCTTTTATTGACACACTCTTTCTCTGCATTTTGTTAAATGCATATACATTTCATTACGAGCAATCATAATCTTCATATGCCTTGGATTTTATCTGCTCTAGTAATATCCTTTGGTATATTTCTACAGTTGGGACAGCAAAGAAATGGACTATTAATGCTTGTACATTTCTACCTCAATAGCCAATCTTCCTCATTAAGATAGTATCCCATCAAAGCCTTAAATTGACCCCATTTTCCCAATGATAAGACACTAATCTATACTCCATTCGTCCACTTTCATGTCCTAAACTTATAAAACAATTTTGCAAAAATTAACTTTTCAATTCACCATGCACTTCATAGCATAAAATTCCAACAATCCTATCTTAAGGAAACTCCCCTTGTGTCGAAGGAGAGCTAGCCCAAAGTACGAAGAGGGATTGCATGGTGACATTGGCAATCCCTTTTGGTTCCTCCAGGGACTCACTTGAGCTCCTAGGACTTTGTCTCTAGAGGTGACGGTTTGTGAAGTACCACCTAACAATCAACTACGCACAAAAAACACACAAGCAAGGAGAGAGAGGACACCGAAGAGAGTTTGCACAAATGAGTCGTGACAACAAAGAGAAGAATCTCAATCCAACAAAGAGTGACCTGCACATTGCGTTCCGATTTTATTTCTCCACTACCATCGACAGTGAAGCAATCTACACATTTTGTTTCCCACTTAGAAGGCGATTGATCATTGGAAGATCAGTAGCTTGTAAAAAACCTATATATGCTCATTGTTGTTAGTGTTAGACTATTTGTAACTACTGTGTGTTCTATATGCCATGCACTCTATGTGTGTTGTGTGGTGTGTATTGTTCTTGTGTATGTTGTGTGTTGTGTATGCTAACAACATACACAACAAACAATGCATAGAAGTGACTTAGTGACATACACAACAAACAAAGAGTAGCATACATAAGTGACTTGTCACTTATGTATGTTGTGTGATATACACAAGCGAGACTTGCCACGTCTATGTTGTGTGCAATACACAACAAAAAACGGAAAGCATACATAAGTCACTTGCAACGTGTGTATGATGTCTGACATACACAAGAGAGACTTGTCACTTGTGTTACACAACAAAACAATGCATAGCATACATAAGTGACTTGTCACTTGCATATGCCATGTGGCATACATAAGTGACAAGTCTCATACACAACAAACAACGCATAGAATACATAAGTAACTTGTCACTTGTGTATGTTGTGTGACATACACAAGTGAATTAGTGGCATACACAACAAACAACGCATAACATACATAAGTGACTTGTCCCTTGTGTATGACGTGTGACATACACAACAAACAAGGCATAGCATACATACACAAGTGACAAGTCTCACTTGTGTATGTCACAAAGCATACACAAGTGACAAGTCAATTATGTATGCTATGTGTTGTTTGTTTTGTATGTCACACAACATACACAAGTGGCAAGTCACTTATGTACGCTATTCATTTTTTGTTGTGTATGTTGTAAATGCACTACAAGATAAGGGAACTATGAAGCCTCTTGCATGGCGAGGATATTATGGTGCCCAAACTCCACAGTTGCAAACCCTTGCATCTAGATTTATTTCACGATTTTGTAGCTCTTCAGCAACATAGAGAACATGGAACACTTGCAGGCTACGCTGTTGGGACCGCGGAGCGAGAAGCAGGAGCCGGAGCGGGAGCGAAAAGAGAAATTTTCAAAAGCTTCCGTTTTGGGAGCGTTTGGGAGCGTTTTTTATATAATATATATTTTGATGCATATACATTAAAAAAAACATGTATTATGCCAAATTAGCTATAGAAAACATGAAAACATAGATATTCATATAACCATTTAGTACACATATTGATATAACATCAATCATATAGGAGCTATAACTTATAACATTGTCATTAAACCAGCATAGATCCAAATCCTAGGCTCTATCAAGCGCAGAGAGGGATCAAATTTCCCGAGGTGCAAACCTCTCCTTGAATAGCTCCTTGAGTGCAATACCTGAGCCACCTAATCCTAAGCTCTAAAGTCTCTAGTTTAAGTCTCATATTTACTTTTCTTTTTTGTTTATGACCGACATAATATTTATTACTTTTTACTTTGTATTATTCTTTTTTGTTTATTTTGTATTATTTTGTTACTCGACAAACACTCTAAAGTCTCATATTTACATTTTACTTTGTATTAAAAGTAAAAAGTAAAGTCTCTAGTTTAAGTCTCATATTTACATTTTACTTTGTATTAAAAGTAAAAAGTAAAGTCTCTAGTTTAAGTCTCATATTTACTTTTTACTTTGTATTATTCTTTTTTGTTTATGGCTGACATAATATTTACCACCTAATCCTAAGCTCTAAAATCTCTAGTTTAAGTCTCATATTTACTTTTTACTTTGTATTATTCTTTTTTGTTTATGGCCGACATAATATTTACCACCTAATCCTAAGTTCTAAAGTCTCTAGTTTAAGTCTCATATTTACTTTTTACTTTGTATTATTCTTTTTTGTTTATGGCCAACATAATATTTATTACTTTTTACTTTGTATTATTCTTTTTTGTTTACTTTGTATTATTTTGTTACTCGACAAACACTCACATCTTACAAGATCTCCCTCATACTGGGTTGTAGAGCGCCTCTCGACGCAATGATCAATCATCAATCATCAACAACATTAACCTTCAAATTTCAACATATAATATTTGCCATCAACAAACTCTAACAAATAACATCAACCGTGAAATGAAACAAAGCATCATAATATCATATTCAATACCAAAGGGTTGTAGGATGCAATAAAAAATTTAAAGTTTAAACTTCAAAGGTAGGTTCAACCGTTCAAGATTCAAAGGTCAAAGACTAAAGTTCAAAGTAGGCCATAATGCTTACAAAATAGGCCATAATAAACATGAAATACAAAGTACTATGATACTATCTAGTATCTACTAAACTTTTCACCTGCCACGAGAAACTTCCAATTTCTTTTCTCGTGGTCTAGGTGGAATAGGAGCTGCTGGAAGTGCTCGTGGAACATGAGAAGAAGATGAATGGCCCCCACAGATTGTTGGACGTTGTGAAGCTAAAGGAAAAACTCCTGCATTTGGAAACCTGCTACTGGTTGGGGGTGGCATCTCTATTATATGAATTGGATCACCATCATGATCACCAATAGTTCAGCCTCCAAGCGCTCTAATGATATGGCTCCATCCTCCACATTAGCCTCCTCTGGATTGTTGTCCCAAGTCAAAAATGTTCTATCATTCTTGGTCGCCTCACAATAATGGGACAACAACCTCAAGTTGTAGTGCACATAAACCAAGCTTTCTGCATGTTCTACATTCAAACTGTTTCTCTTGACACTATGGATGAAGCTGTAGGTGCTCCAACACCTCTCTAAAGAAGAACAATACAACCTGTGAAAGCACCTTCACCGCCAATTTATGCAAATATGAGGCTCCAAATCCATACATGTTCCACCAACGGATAGGATCCAATCTATCTCGATCTTTGGTTGCATGTAGGGTACCAAAGACTCCATGCTCACTGATATATTCGCTCAATTCACTTTGTACTTGAGCACACTCCTCCTCATCAAGGACCAACTTGTCTAATGCAAGCAAATACCTATTTTGCACCTCTGGATCTGTGTGTGGTTTTCTCCTAACTCCACCTCTAGGTGCAGGTTGGGCCAACCAAATTGGAGAATAATATTTTGGAGTTATGACATATGCAAGGGCATGGAGTGGAACATTTAGATCATCCCACCTTTTGACCACATGTTTATGAATATGGTCATACAAGATTGCATCTCTTTGCTCAACAATGTCTTTGATTTGACCAAGCATGCTATCCATCTACTCATATACCTCCCCAATCACCGATTGATCTGTATATGCAAAACGAATCATATTATAAATTGGCTTGGTGAACTTTAGAACATACCTAACCTGTGACCAGAACTAACCATCAAGAACAGTGTCCTCCACCTCCTGCAAGTCATGTCTATCAGTTGCACTTGCAGCTCTGTTCTTGCCATGGATCACTTGAGACCATACTAGCCAATGCCTCTCTTACCTTCAAAAGCCTCCTGAAGGTGAGGGAGTAGCTAGCAAATCTAGTCTTTGCAATCTTCAATATCTCCAACCTAGAGTGATTGCGAAAAATGTGGTGGGCCATGCTATGATTGGTAATAAATTTGATCATTTTCTTACCTCTCTTATACAAGGCACCAATCCATCAGTAATTAGGGTCCTTCATTTTAACAATATCATGCATCAAAAGGTTCAATGTGTGAACCAAACACCCTGACCAAAATATGTTAGATACTTATCCTCAATGATTCTTCTTGTTGCCTTACAATTAGCAGCATTATAAATGATGACTGGAATGACATTGTATGGCCCAATCTTTTGAATGGTTTTACGTAAAGGTTGTGCAATATTAATATCGGTATTGTAGCGATCTGAGTAGTCATGGGCCAAAAGGAAGACCGCACCGCTAACAGACACACCAAGAATATTTATCAATGGCTTGCCTTTAACATTTGTCCACCCATCAGATACAATGGATACCGCATAGTTGGACCAATCATTTGTAAACTTTCCAAGAGCACTATTGATTTTGGCTCTTTCCCTGTCAAGTACCACGATTCTGGCTTTGTCATACCCAGGTCTCCTGTATCCTTTAGGGGCACAATTGATGGATCGTACCATTTCATGCCAATAAGGTGAGAGAAGAACATTGAATGGAACACCACATGCATAGAGAAACCTGTAAACTTTTGAATCCACATCATCTCTACAACCAATGTTAAGGAAATATGATAATGTTCTTCGCATAGTCGAGAATCCAGGAGAGGATCCCAATGGAGTAGATGATGATCCACTACCAAACATTTTATTTGAGTGAGAGGATTCAGATTCAACCCTTGATCTCTTGGAAGTGTTTTGAGCGGCCTCTTCTTCCATCTTGTATTTGTTTCTCTCTTTAGTTGGCACTTTGTCACAGGTTTTGACTCCAACAGCCTTACCTTGATCACATGCCATAATCCCACACAAATGCTTTCTCACCCAGGTATATGAACCAGTGTAAGTTTTAGTGCAATCGAAGCATATAAACTTTGTGGTTCCACCCCCTCTCCCTCCCCCAAGCCTTGTCACATACTTCCACAAAGGTGTTGTGTCTTTTTGTTTTTGCCCCTCATCACTCTCAAGCTCATGATTATCATCACCCTCTTCCCCTTCCTCCTCTTCTCCACGGTATGTGTCACTCTCTACCTCTTCCCCCTCATCACTACCACCACCATATCTACTTCCCAACACCATCATAATGAGAAGAAGTGGAACCAAAAGCCAAAACCACATACCCATCATGTTTCTTGACTCAAGATGAGAATCACTTGTTGCCTGCAATAGAATGATGGAGAAGAAGAAATTGGACAGAGTAGGAGAAGAGAACATTGCAAGGTTTAAAATTTTTAACATAGTGAAATATTTTTTCAAAAACAAACAAAGAGTGGGGTTTGGAGCTTGCTTCTTTAACTCTCCAATGGTAGTTGAATGTCTCTATGGAAGCCTTCAATCTCCCTTCCAAGCTCTCACAAATAGTAGCCTTCAATCTCCCCTTCAATCTCCCTTCCAAGCTCCCACAAATTTGCTCTCAAACAACTAGCAAACCCACTCAAGAATCCTAGTAAAGAGAAGTGAAATGCATGAAATGAGAAATAGAATGAGAGAAAATGAGTGAAAGAGTGTTTATATCCCCCAAATTAACCCTAAGCAAGTCAAAAAACCCAAGTGGAACCATGCATTGGTTCCACAAGCAAAAATAAAATTGTTGTGCCCTTGCTCACAGAAGCGTTGAGGAAGCGTTTTCGAGAGCGTTTATTTTGTACTCAGGAGCGCTTAGGGAGCGATGAGGAATCAGTTCGAGAGCGAAGCTTCCTCATCGCTCCCTAAGCACTCCCAAAAAAATCCAGGGAGCGTTTTTTTTAGGTAAGCGCAATTCCAAAAAACGCTCCCAAGAAGAATCGATGAGGAATCGCGCTTCCGAGGCCAATTCCTCTGGGAGTGTGAACTGAGAACGAAGCGGGGAGGGGGGGCGCTTCCCCGCAGCTTAGCTTGCAGGTTTATCCATTCAGCCAAAGGAAACAAACATCAATCGACAAAGGTAGAAGATCTTGTGTACATTCACTCAAATCTCCACCTTGCCTCTCAATCAAAGTCGAAGTATAGCGAGGGTCTTCCAAATCTATGGGATGTGAATCCCAAAGATGCATACTTGGATACCCCTAATTGCTTGATGGCTAAAACCTCTATTTGGCTAGTTCTTCTATAGATACTTTATGTGTTGGGGATTTAGACAAGGCATCCATCCCTAGGTTTGGGTTCGTTGCTGCAGATTCTTTTGACTATGTTGTTGGTGGGTAGGACAGTATTCATACTACATCTACCCATGTTGCTCCAAATTATCAACATGGAGAATTAGGTGATGTTCTATTGGAGAATGTGGAGGTTGATGACTATATGTCAGAGTAGTCTATGACACTCTGGATTTTGATATTTCCAATTTTCTATTTCAGAGTTGTGGAGCTTTCCAAATAAGCTATTTTTTATTATCTTGAAGAACTTTGGTATTTATAATTGCCATGTTGACATATTATGAAATTTGAATTTCAATTTGATATTAATATATGGGCCTTGATTGACTCATCTCAACCTGTCTAGACTCTAGAAAGTATAAATTTCGTGAAATGAAAATCTGAAATTTGATTTCTCATTTCATGGTTTCATTGTTTCAATCATTGTTTAAAAATTCGGCATCGACCAAAAATTGGCGAATGTCCAAAATACAACTTCTCGGCAACACCAGCAAAAAAATTGACAAAATGTGGCAAGCATTAAAAAATACAAGTAAATTCATTTTTTCCAATTTTTTGAACATGTAAACCAACAATAACATCAAATAAACACATTGGCAAATAAATAAATAAACACCAATAAATATGATGAAGTGTCGATGCCAAATCAAAAATGAAACATCAAAGTCGATATTGAATCTTGAACCCTGATAGTCGTCCAATCAAGGACTCAAAAGTGAACAACCAATACAAAATGACATCAAATATATAAATGTATCTCATCATCATGATCCATCTACAATGACAGATCTAGCAACTAGCTTTCTAGTATCAATTCCCTCTTGCCCTTTTTTACAAGAAAATGTCATGGCTTGTTTGCCACTAGAAATCCATACATCATTTATTTGACATCAATTGGTGGGTGTAGTTGTACTAATTTGTGTAGAAGGTGGTGTTGATGCTGCCATATTATCCTCCGTGATGTCGAGGTCCTCCTATGCCCCCACTCTTGTTGCCCCTCCCCTGCCCCCCATGCTCCTCTTCCAACCACTTAGGTGCCTAGTCCAAAGTAGGTGCCTTGTACTCCACCCTCCACTCAAACAATATGTTAATATTATCCATGGAAATGGAATCCACACCAAGTATCTTCTCCATATGTGTCAAGCACAATCAAAAATTGTAGTGCACATATACCAAATCATTAAGACATGGGAAATTCAAGCTATAAGAGGGTCATAAGTATGTCAGAGGGCCATAAACTATAATAATTGTAATTGATAGTTGAAGTTCTAGCCTATTGTGCTTTTTTGAGTATATATTTTCATACAAACTCCAATTGTTCTCACATCCTAAAGCACTATAAGTTTGAATGAGGACCCGAACAGAAAATTCTTGTAAATTTGGTGATTTCGCACCATAATTTTGCCTACAACAAACAAGAAAAGAAAAAGGCTCTACATTTAATTAAAACATAATTCAACTTTCAAATAATACACATAAGCAAAATGTTATATTCTTCAGTCTTGCATGGCATCAAGATACTCCTTTGGTTGACAACATCGACAAAGCCAAATTGTCTGTTAGCCTCTCAATACATCTCCATATTGCCATTAATTGTTCTACGAGCATCAGCATCAGGTACCAACCTCGAGAGACATGCCAGGAGCCCTTCCATCACATCGCCATCAAAGTTGCATAAGTAAGCATGTGAATGGGCCAATGGAGCATCCCAATCCACTGACTATCAACCAAATCCCAAATCATCATGTATTTATCATATTTGGGATACCCTTGGCCACATGATACAATCTGATAGCTTATATGGCCTCATACCGCTAGCCCATTGCCGGCTTATCCCCATCAACTAAGCGAAGAACCTTTACCAAAGATTGGATAACTAAGCACAGTTCTTGCACTCCTTCCCAAAAGGAATTGGTGTACACTAGTTTAATAATGGCTCTCCTATCGTGCCTTGTGTTAAATGCACAATTGTGCCACTCATCACAAACAAAAAGTTGCTTCAACTCAAACTGACATCGGTGCATACACCGAAGAGAAGTAAAGTTGTTGGCAAAAGCGTGATTGTAGGATGCAACAATTCCATGTTTCTTGTGAATTTCCTCATGAGGCTAAGAACAAATCATGGTTATATATGAATTTTGTGATGCTCCTAGTCTCAATAAATCTACATATCATGCTTAATTGTTCTACGAGCTCTTAAAACATGTCAGAAACCCTTCCATCACCTCACCATCAAAATCAAAGTTGCATGAGTAAGCATAGGTGGGGTTGAGGAAAATTGTTGTCGCATGAATGGGACAATGGCACATCTCAGCCCATCAACTACCAATCAAATCCCAAATCATCATGTATTTATCATATCTAGGGGTAACCTTGGCCACATGAATAACTTCTTTGGCCCTATTAATGGCCTCATACAAGTAGCCCATTCAAGCTTATTCCCATCAACCATGCAAACAAGTTTTACCAAAGGTTCGCTAACCATGCACACTTCTTACACTCCTTCCCAAAAGGAATCTGTGTACACTAGTTTAGCGATAGCTCTCCGTCTTGTCTTGTGCTAAATGCACAATCATGCAACTCATCACAAACAAACATCTTCAACTCAAACTGACATCGGAGCGTAGATTGAAGATAAGATAACATAAGATAAGATAATTTTATTAATGTCCAACAAATGACCACAAAAGTAGGTCAATGGGACTAAAAGGATACAATCAATATAAGTACAATGTGGGAGTGCAAACACGACTCCTAGATAATGCCAGAGCTAAAGCTAATATAGAATAAAAGAAAGAAAGATACAAGCAATGAGATGTCCTCATAAACACGTATATATGAGAAATGAAGTTGTTGGTAAAACATGTGATTGTAGAATGCAACAACTCCCTACTTCTTGTGAATTTCCTCATGAAGCTAAGAACAATGCATGGTTATATATGAATTTGTGACGCTCCTAGCCCAAAAAATGACCTCCTTGATGAAGGATATTTTTACCATGTCCTCAAGCATCGAATCAATGCAATGGGCAGCACATGGAGTCCAAACGTTGTGCAATGCCTCTCCATTAGCAACTTGCCAGCAACCACATAATTAGTCGCATTATCTGTTATGATTTGTACAAGCATGTTACAAACCAATCTTTCAAAAGAACCCATCCATCAATTCACACAACAATGTCGCATCATTATTCAACATGCATTGATGCATCAACGGATTTAATGAACATTGTACCCCTAGGGAAATTTACCAAGAAATTAAGAAGGGTCCTGTTGCCTCTCAAAAATGCAACTAAGGATGCTGATGTTTTCCCTTCAGGGATTCGGACAGCATTAGAAGATTTTATGTGGGCTTATGCATCATTGCAGGGAAGCACACTACATTTTCTTGCAGACATTCTGGTGTGATTTTGTTGCCCTGTTTTGGGTCCTGTAGAAAATTTTTTGGGCACAGTTTGAAAATTTTACCAGCAGATAGTTAGCAGTGCTATGCACATATCAGCAATTTCAGACAGTACAGGAGGTCAGAGGCATGACAAATGGATATCTCTTCAAAATGTCAAAACGGGGAGGTTGCATGTTGCTCTCAGTGTAGTGGATTTAGACACTGGTTCCAAGAAGCGGGAGGTGGAGCAGCTTATTGATGATCAATCCTCCATGCAGCATGAAGATGTCAATGGATCTACAGGTTATAGTTCTCATTCTCAATGGAGAGCAAATGCCCCAATGGCAGATGAGATGGAAGTAATAAGTCCACAGGGTTACAATGACAACCTCATGTGGATTCATCACCCCGGTAGTGATGTTTCAAAAAACTTGGAGTCCGAGAAAAAAATAAAGCAGGGAAGAACAATATCATAAAAAAGCGAAGAGGGTCATAGCTTTCAAGATCGTCCCATGTCCATAGAATCTCAGACCTCCCTCGATGAGCGTGAAGAAAGTAAGATGAAGAAATTCAGAAAGAAATTGCAACGTTTTTCCAAAAAGACAAGGGCAATGACAAGCTCAGTGAGTGAAGTAAATTGCGGTAGAAAGCAATAGTGGAATCGTGCCTCACCAAGGATTCGAACAAAACGCATTCTTTGAGCAAAACCATGACAATAGCTTGGCTGTGGTTACAAGGACCTGCATACAAAGGAGCCAAGGGATGATCAACGCACCAACACGCAGCAGAGCTTAAACATAAATCGGGGGTTCACGCGGGTTTCATGTTTTTGATGAGCTGACTTCTCAGTTTCATGTATGATAGACCCGCGTTTTTCATTGGTATCACTTGGGATCGCCAACTCGAGATTTTAGCGGCTATTGTTTTATGCATTAAATAAAAGCTCGAGTTTCAGCAATCATTTAGCACAGCAAGGTAATCGGTTGAGTTCACGCCGTCGACAATCAACAGCCGAGCCGTGGAGTTAAGTATACGATATATGCTGACAGCCGATTTTTGATGAAGCGCGGGTTATAACTGTCAATCACGCCAACATAGACATAGTCTGATCGATTCGCTGAGGATGTGACCGTAAGATCCGGTTTGCTGCAAATTATTAACACGGTGTTCTCCCGGCTATCAAACAAAGGGCAGTCCGCATTTTCTTCGGTAGCTGGAGACATTTTCTTTGACAGCTGATCACGACTGGCAGCCGAAATAGCAGATAAAGTTCCCTGTTGCGGGTTGAGAAAATGATACGTGGGGTTAAACCCACAGCTGCTCAGGTACAGTTTCACGGACGCTCGGAGTTGTAAACCATCTCGGGGATTGACATTTTCTTAACCCACGTATCAGGTTGTTTACTGCTAGCCGATTACAGGAAACAGCTTGGAGCAGCTAGTGACCCACCTATCACTTTGTCTTGGGTTATCGAGCAGCTAGGAGTTCGTTGTAATGGGCTAAGGATCCCCCAAGTCGCAGAGTCATTTTAGTTATGTTTTAGTTCTAGTAGTCATTTGATTGAGAGAAAAGTGGATTCACCCACTTTTTTCATTTTTTATTATTTTATTCCCTTTTTATTTTTTATGAGAGCCTTTTTTGGCCTTTAAAAGAGCATAGCCTCTTTCTTTGTAGCCATGGAAAAACTTTGGGAGTTTTCTCTTCCCACAAGCTTAATGAAAAATACCATGGGCCTCTTTGGATAAATTCAGAGTTCTCTTTCTCTTTGTATGCCATTTCTATTTGTTTGTCATCTTTCATCTTGTCTGAGGCGATACCTCTCTTAGTTCAATTCTTTCGATTCTTAAGCTAGGATCATCTGAATAGAAGGCTAACAATCTAGCACAACTTTATTTGACCCATGTTTTTCTCTTAAGTTTTGCGGCTTTCAAGTATTCTCTAGTGCAGGAGCTCTTAGTTGGTCACTACATTCACCTGGCAGCAAGGTCCATTTGAGCTCTCTTTTTTACTCCATTCGCCCCTCTGATATACCGGCACTGGCCATTTCTTCGAGGACTGATCCTCCCATCTTTCCCATCACAATTTCAAAATACATCTTTTGTTACCTGTGTTTCTCTAAGGCAGCCTCTTCAATTCACCTTGCCCATTTATTGTACCTGCCTTAGCGATCCTATCTTAGGGATATCCCCCTAGAGTTGGAGGAGAGCCAACCTAAAGCGAAGAGGAGAGGAGTGTGGTGACATTGGCCTCTCTCCTGAGAGAGTTGTCATCCAGTTGGTGTGTTACATTTTGGGCTTCAACAACACGCATGCCATTTTGGGAGACAACAGGTCCTACACTTCCCATCTGTCCAACCATCGAACATCACCGTGCATCCAGTGGATTCCCATGAATTCCTTAGTCACTCTAATCTAACACTGATGTCATTCTTTACCACTTGTAAAATTGCCCCCGCATAACTGCTCATAGGTAAGGCACTTATACCCTGGGCCAACAAGAGCGATAGCATCACACATTGGCTGGAAAAATGGATTGGTCCTTTTGTTGCTCAAGGGAATGTAACTCCATAAAAGACACCTCCCCACAACCCTTTCTAATTCTTGCTTCTCCTTTCTTTCTTGCTTCTCTGGTTCTTGGAACAAAGGAAAGTGAATCGGAGGAGTCCCTTTCACTTCCCTAAGTCCCAAATTTGCCTATGGTTCTCGAGGATCTAGCCACTCCGTCGACAGCAAATTTAGTTTTGGTAGCAGTTGCCTTTTCCCTCTTTTTACCCTTTTCATAAATATCATCATGGGTAGCCCACATACTCTCTGAAGTCGATGCACAAAAAATCCCAACATCATGCCCCAAGATTTTAGCCAAGTGGTACTTCAACCAACTATTCCCTCCTATCATTTGCTGGCAAGCCGCAAAACACTTTACAAAGCAATCTTTCTAAGTTTGTCCCATCTTCAAGTTGACCATACTGCAAAATTGGGTCCAAAGGATTCCCCGCATAATGGCAGGGTGTTACGTGGTACCAGTACCAACACACCTGTAGATGTGCCCCAGGGAGAGAGGGTCATTTTTTCCTGACCAAGAGGGGTGTTATCGAGCTTTTCCTGAGTAGGGGTTATGGCCATACCCTTTGGTTTCTCCCTTGGGAGTACTATGGCTTTGTGGCATTGCTAATTGCCTCATTAAAGGGATTGAAGCCCTGATGTTGGTGTCCGGGGATTCCAAGGGAGGGTCACTGGGTCACGTGACCCCCACCTTGTTTTATCATTCTTGTGGCACCTCTTTCAGCACTGAGGCTTATGTCTCTCCTCCAGGTCACCTTCCACACCCTCCTGGTCCTCCAGTTCAGCAGCGCCCTCTCTCCTTGGACTCCTTTTGATGATGACGTCATCCTCCATGCCAAGATGCATTGCTTGATTAGGGGGGGCGTTGAGGGATTTTCACTACTGTTTGGGTTAGATGGAGTATGACGACCCCCCCCCCCCTCACCACTCCAGCCTTCAATTCGGAGTGTTTTGGTCATTTTTAGCTATCTTAGTCATGTGTGGGTAAATTCTGGGGAAAATGTCCCAAATTACCCACAGATTTGATTATTTTATATTATTTTTGTTATAATTTTAAGTTGACATTTTATAATTTCAAATTAACATTTTAAAGGCATGTCAACCTGGATTTATTTTTAAAGTGAGTGTGAGAAGGTATAAATAAACTTCTCCTCACTTCATTTTAAAATAACAACTCATAGGATAAAACAATATGTTACTTTTTCACCCTTCTTAGGGCTCTTTTAGTGATGCGCACCTCTTGAGGATGGATGTACTCTCTGGTTTGGAGGCAATCTTTTGAAGTATATTTTGCTCTTGCTCTTTGCTAAGGTGATGCTAGAGTTGTTTGCTTAACACATGCACAAGGAGGTATCTAAGTTCTTCTCTTTATTTCTCTTTGTTAAATTTTGAATGATGATGCTTGTTCTTGGTTGAATGGTAGCCATTAATGCTGCATTTTATCCCAGCTAGGTCATTTTCAGCCTTTAGTCACCATAGCATTGTGAGGCTTGAGCTTTAGGTATCCAAGGTTTGCCCTAACTAGGGCCCCTTTAACCAACTTTTGTGGTTGTTGAAGGCCCTAGTTTACCAAACTTTGCAAGTACCATCTCAAGAGGAAGGCCATCTTCCTTGATGCCCTAGGGTTAGGGTAAAACCTTTAAAACCCTAAGTTGCCCTATTTTTACCTTTTTCTAAACCCTAATTTGTGAGGTTTGTAATTTTGTACATAGTATGTTAGCTTAGATTTTTAGTTTTTGTAATTTAGGTCATTTTTACTTTTATTTTTCATAAATTTAAATCCTAAAAAGACCTAAAAAGGGGCCCTAAAACCCTAACAGCCCTAACTGAAAACCCTAAAAACCTAACCTAGATCAGTCCTTAAATCTGCCCCTAAATCCTTCGCCATCTCTCCATAGGACCTTGGCCTACCCTTTTCCGCTCCCCCTAACCCTCAGTCTCTTCCCTTTCACCCTCGCCTTCCTCCTTGCAACCCTCAGTCTTGCTCTTTTCCACTCCCCAAACCCCTCGACCTGCTACAAATCAGCTCGGCCTGCCCTCGCCCAGCCTTCCCCCAACCTTGGCATCCCTTTCTTCCACCTCGGCCAGCCTTCTCCCAACCTTGGCATCCCTTTCTTCCACCTCGACCTATCACCTTTTCTCCTCGGCCTCCAACACCCTGTTCTCGGCCTGCCTTTTCAAAGCTCTGGCATTGCTTCTCCCCACCTCGGCCTGCCTTTTCAAAGCTCTGGCATTGCTTCTCCCCACCTCGGCCTTACCTTTGTAGGGTTTGGTCTTGCTTCCAGCAGTCCCGGCTGCCTTTCCCTTACCTCTCAACACTGTAGCATCCCTATAGGGCTGTCCCTCTAGCCCATCCTTTAGGTCTGCACGTAAGCACAGACCTCCCTCTCCTCGCTGCCCTGGAACCTGCCAATAAAAAGGAGAAGTATCAGACCTAAAACAATCAATTAAACTTTAGTGGAGCTTGTTTCCAATACTGGATATTTATCTTGCTTCTATTGGCATTTAATGGACAGCCATGCATACCTTACTGCTGTCATAAAACTGTGTTAATGGTGAAGGATTGGATATCTGAATGCTTGATAAACTTGATTGGAAAGTTGTTTGTTCTTTGAACACAAATGCACATTGATCGCTGAAAGAGATCGCCATTGCTACTTTAGTTGCACAAACTTTGAGCTAATGAGATAAATTATTATTATTTTGTCAACACTTACATGCATAACATTATTGGCCTAAATGATATTGAATGAGATATTTGAATAGTAGTTGTCATATGAATGGTTGATGCATCATTTATTTGTTGAATGCAATTGCGAGGTTTGTCTTTTTCATTGACTCCATATAGGCACTGGTCTACACTAACGTTTCATTAGCAAACATAGTCTTTGCTGCCTAAGTGTTCCACAGGGTAATTCAGGGTCCTTCCCCTGGGAGGTTACGACTCTCCGAAGAAGTTAGAATTGTGATCAAGGTGACAATAGGTCACATTGGGTCACATTTCTTATATTGGCTTACTGGGCACTAGCCCTGTTAGTTTGCCCAGTAACACAGGGCAATACTCAACTTCCAACCTGAAACCTAGAGGCTAGGACCCAAAAAACTGAAAAAAAAATTAACATCAAACACTGTTGCACAAAAAACAGCCTGCCAGTACAAAAAACAGACCTCTAGTTTCTTGCATGAGCCATGAAAAATGATAATAAGAGGCAGTGTTTGATCATCAAACACTGCTGGGAAAAAGAAAAGAAAAATGCAGCTTGCTGGTATTAAAAAAGAGACCTCTAGATTGTTCTATGAACCATGAAAAATGTAATAAGAGGCAAGCAATTTGCACTTTGAAAACCCTGCATAAATCTAGGAAAAAATTAATTAAGAGGGTGGAATTTGAAGAAATACCTGAGAACTGACAATAACAACATGGTAAGCAGATAGAGATAGATCTTTGCTCCAATTAAAAAAACTTTGATGGTGATGAACAAAACAGTTTGGCCCTTAACACTAGTTGTTGATGCTTGTAAGCATCTTGCCTCTCATTCCCCAACAGCTGCAAGGATAAATAACCCAAAAAATCCCAAATTCACATTGGGAGATTTTTCTGTAGTGGCAAGAAATATCACCAATTTTGGTCGATGTTCACTAAAAATTGCGATGTTCCATGTTTGGGGAAAAATTGCTGATGGAATCCAAAATTGCACTGGGTGAGATTTTTTTGTCGTGGCAAGAAAAATCGCCAATTTTCTGCCCATGTTTACTAAAAATCACAATGCCCAATGTTTAGGAAAATATCACAATTTTTTCCTGGCGATTTTTCGACTACATTTTGACACCATGGTTTTTCGCATTGTTGCCGAAAAATCGGCAATTTTTTCAACTATGGTTTCAATCAATGTTTCATTGTTTACATAGGAAATCTGAAAATTCAATTTGATTTCAATTCAGAAAATTACATGTATAAATCTATGATGTTATGATGTATGAATTAGAAATCTGAATCATAATGTCACTAGTTTAGTATTTACTAGACTCTAGTTGATATGCTTTAATTCAGATTTAACATTTCATTTCTTTGTTTTTCAATATGAAATTAAAATTTTAAATATATATTTATAAAAAAATAGTGTAAGGGTTCTGATTCCACGATCCCTAACTTTAGGATGAGCATCGGATTCTTCTGCCATTTCCTGATGACAACCACAATTCATGTAACTTTGATTATATATATAGCCATCAATTCCTGTGCATTGACAGCACACCAAATCTGGGTCGATATAAAAAGAAAGTCAATACGTGATCTAAATGGATACATTGAAATTAGCAGATTGTTTCAAGGTAGATAAAACTGAGAGTGCCAACATCACAAAATGATAAACAATAGAATTATATTCCCTATTTGAGTAATGAGTAAGGGTAAGCTATGCAACAGGAATCCAGAACCTGGAAGCCTAAAGATGAGTTGAAATTCACCTTTGCTTTGGAGTTGAGCAACACCACAAATAAGTTAATAACATTGCTGACCTGCCCTCTGCAAAAGAAATGGCATTGGTCTTACAATCAGGGATCAAAAGGCTGACGTGTAATGAAGATTCTAAGCTTATGATAGATTTTATGAAGAGCCGTGCATCCCTAATCAGCATAAATGTAAAAAGGATAATTATCCTGGTGAGTAGATTATCCATGTCAATAATTTGCTAAATGTCCCAAGAATAAAAATAAAGCGGGTTTGATGACAAATATTAGAAAGGATTCATCAATTAGCGGGTTTGAATGGAACCAAATTCATCAAGTGCAATCAAGGCACAATTACAATCATGGCACAATTACTCATCATGGATGCCCTCCCTGAGATCAACATTTTAACCTCTAGACCACCCTTCAAGTAAGCTTAGACATCCAAATTGTTTGGGCCTGGACTTCACTGCTACTTTTAGTGAAATATGTGAAAACTACAGTGTCCTTCAGACCAACGCTTCACCCTTTCAAGTATTCCCTGGATGCCCCTCGTCATCCCTTACCCCTAAAAGAAGAGATTAATAGGCAACCGGGGATGATTCTTGCACGTGTACTAAAAACCGAAAACATTTCTTATCTCAAAACCTAAGAATTTTCATTTCCCGTTATGACCTGGTTTTGTTTTTTGTTCTGTGATTTCATTTCTGGTAACGTAGCTTAAATAGAGGCAGATAAGTGCTCAATTTGGGAAGCAGAAGTTCTTGGATCTTGATGGATGAAACTAGACAAAAGGAAAGGATGACAGCAACTCAGACAGCAGCAAAAATGGAATCAGAAAACCAAAATCAAGGAAGCCAGCTCAAAGAAATGCTGTTGGGTTAAGGAAGAAATGCAGTCATGTGAAGCAAGCCACTGAACATTTTACTTAGAGGTTGCAGTTAACATAAAGTGCATACTTGGTCTTCTGATTTTCTGTTATAATGGTGTTCTGATTGTTATTGGAAGCAGAGATACCTATGCTCTGAAATTTTGTAATGACACTCAGTAAAACCCTTTTGGACGCAAAAGATACCTCTGCAATAAGAATTGTGCAACGAAATCTAAGTAAGCTGCTGTGCTGGATAGAAGATGTACAAAATGATCTGAATCAAATATTGGCCCATGTCAACGTTCGTATAAGTTTATGATTGCTGCTATAACCATCTAGTATAGAAGCAGAAGCAGAAGCCAGCGGGTAAGAAAGTATATATCCAGGGTGTTACCGGGCAAATTAGCGGGGCTAATTCCCAGTAAGCAAAAGTAAGATCAGTGACCCAAGTCACCTCGGTCACCGTTCTAACTTCTTTGGAAGTTGAAACCTCCAAGGAGAAGTATCCTTATGGAATCCTGTAAGACACCAGTACAACCAAAGACTATTGTCTATGGGTAATTTGTTAGTTAGACCAGTGCCTAAATGGAGTCAAACGCATTCAACTTCAACCAATGAAATGTAAAAAACATATACACATGCATTAGAATAATCAATACTGGATCAAAAGACATAAACATGTAGCATGTCAATTCATAATCGATTATAAGCTATTAACTAACATAATGTAACCTGTAAGAGATTATAACCATCAAACAATGAAATGTAAAAGATCGTTTAATTATGTGTAACCTCAATCCATAGATTCACCAAAATCAATTTCAGCATTTAATATCATTCAAAGTATAGGATGAGCATTAATATAGTTCAGATCTGTATGTTAAAAATAAAAAAGACAAATATTATGACTTGAGAGTGGTAATCAACATCAAATCAACAAATAAAATTATCACCACTCAGATTTGTATGTTACTTGCCTTTGTATACACATCCAGGTTTGAAAGAGCAACTAAATGGTATCAGTTTTAGTACATCATGTTTCAGGACTTTGTAGCTAGTGTACCCAATTTATCAACCATTAAAAGAATACCAAACTAGGGCAATCTCCAGATCTGGAATAAACTTTCTGAGTTATGTTTACACAGCGAAATGTATTGGAAAATGCACAGAAAAAGCAAAGAAATGACTAACCAGTTAACCAATTTAAATGTATTAAAATACTAACTCAGCTCTTGTTTATGATTTCTGTTTTGTAGTGTTAGGGCAGCAGGAAAGAGGAATAACAGTTGGTCTGCAATTTTATTGCAGACCTCTGTCAATGGTAAAAGGAAGGCTTGGATGGGAGTAAAGGGATGGATACAGGGGCAGCCAAAAGAAGGTGGAGAAGGAAGGAAGGAAGGGAGATGGAGAGGGCAGCAGATGAATGGAGGGAAGAGATGGATGGAGAGGAAAAGGGAGTGAAGAGAAGATCAACCAAGGGATGGATAGAATGGAAGGGAGAAACAGAAAACCAGGGCTCTTCTTTAGGTTTTTAGAAATGAAATAAAATAAAGACCTAAAACACAAACTCAGAAAATAACCTTTTTACAATTTTATTTCTGTTTTATAAGTCTAATAAGCACATAAAATCATAAACAAAATTAACATAAGCAAATGACATAAATAATTTAACAATTACAAAATATACTAACTCAAAAATTAGGGTTTTTTAGGATTTTTGAGACTTTTAAAATTTTCGGGCTTCCTACAATTTCGCCCTAGGGTTTCTAGGGACAAAAAGGGCAGGCCGAATTTATAGGAGGAAGGGCCGAAATTTTAAGGAGGCCAAAAATTGCAAAAGATAATTTTTTATTTTTAGGGTTTTTTTTTAGGAATTTTTTATATTTTTGAATTTTTGGGGCTTCATAAAATTTCGCCCTAGGGTTTTTGGGGTTAAAGAAGGCAGGGCGAAATTGTAGGAGAGAGGGCCAAAATTTTAGAAAGGCCAAAAAATCGAAAAAATTAAATTTTTTTTATTTTTAGGGTTTTTGTCATAAAATTGCAGACCTAAATCTAACTCTAATTCTACCATGAAAATGCAGATTTACACATGAAAATGCAGATTTACACATGAAAAGGCAAAATTAAACTAACGATAATATTTATAAAAAATACAAACTTAGAAATTTATGTTTAGAAGTAGATGAACAACTAGGGTTTCAAGAGAAAGCTAGCTACCAAACCCTAGGGCATCAATGAGAGGAGTTACCCTCCTTGAGATAGTACTTGGCAAGCTTGGCAACTAGGGCTAACCTCAACAATCTCTAGGATTCGTTGAGGAGACCTAGCTTAGCAAAACTTGAAGACCTAAAGCTCAAACTTGAATGCAAGGGTGATCAAAGATAAAAATGAAATGCTAATCAAGACAAAATGAAGCAACAATGGCTTCCATTCAACCCTAACAAGCATTATTTTCATACAAATTGACTAAGAGACATCAAACCAAAAGTATAGATACCTCCAAGTGCATGTGTTAAGCAAACAACTCTAGCCTCACCTTAGCAATGGCATGAACAATAGTAAAACTTCCAAGAAATGCTTCAAACTTGCAAAATAACCTTCATCAAGGAGTGCATCCCTTCAAAGAGCCCTAGCTAGGGCAAATAGCAGACATAATGATCTTATCCCAAGAGTTGATGATGAAAATGAAGTGAAGAGATTGAATTTATATGATCTCACACTCACTTTTACATAAAATAAGGTCAATTTAATATTAAAAATGTCAACTTAAAATTAAAACAAAAATAATATAAAATAATGATAAAAGTGGGTAAATTTGGTATTTTTTCCCAGATTTGACCCAAACATGAGCAAAATGGCTAAACAAGGCCAAATTTGACCAAACTGAAGGCCAGACTGCGTAGGGGGGGGTCGTCATGCACCAACTAACCCCAATAGTGATGAAAAACCCTCAACGCCCCCCCCCTTAGGAGGATAACGTCATCCTCTGTAGGAGGGCCCAGAGAGAGGGCGCTGGTGAACTGGAGGGCCAGGAGGGTGTTGGAGGTGTTCTAAAGGATGAGTATATGCCTCAGTGCTGAAGAACCTGCCGTTGGAGTGATAAAACAAGGTCGGGGTCATGTGACCCAGTGACCCACCCTTGGAAGCCCCGGACACCAAACTCGGGCTTTTAAACCCTTTCATGAGGCAGTCAGCGATGCCATTAAGCCATAGTACTTCCAAAGGAGAAACCAGAGGGTGTGGCCATAACCCCACCTCAAATTAAGTTGGCTAAACACCCCTCCTGGTCAAAAAAAAAGACACCCTCTCCCCGGGGCACCTTTGCATGTACGCTGGTGCCGGTACCATCGTAACACAGGGCACTGTAAAATTTCAATTTCCGTACATTTAATAAAGTTTCCATTTTCTTGTTAAAAAGAAGTGTGGTAAGATCTCTCTCGATAGATAGATCGATCTCTTTCGATAGATAGATAGATTAGCCCCATGTCAACGTTTTTACAAGTTTATGATTGCTGCTATAACCATCTAGTATAGAAGCATAAGCAGAAGCCAGAGGGTAAGAAAGTATATATCCAGGACACTGTAAAATTCCAATTTCCGTATATTTAATAAAGTTTCCATTTTAAAGAAATGTGCAGTAAGATCTCTCTCTCTCTCTCTCTAGATAGATAGATAGATAGATAGATTAGCCCCATGTCAACGTTTTTACAATTTTATGATTGCTGCTATAACCATCTAGTATAGAAGCATAAGCAGAAGCCAGAGGGTAAGAAAGTATATATCCAGGGCACTGTAAAATTTCAATTTCCGTATATTTAATAAAGTTTCCATTTTAAAGAAGTGTGCAGTAAGATCTCTCTCTCTCTCTCTCTCTCTCTCTCTAGATAGATAGATAGATATAGATGATATAGCTAATATATTCTTAAACATCTATGTCTATTTCCAGCTATGAAGAGTTCTGTGGGAAGATATATGTCTTCTTTGCTATGTTATCTATTATCAGCTTTGGAGACTCCTTCAGGACATAAATGGTAGCATATTGGCCTAACTAAAATCCCAGTAGCTCGTCTAAGTATGGAAATAAGTTTGAGCCAACTTCAAGGTAATCTCTGCTGTGGAAGCTGTGACTGCCAACTTGATTGTCCAGGTATTTCGTATGGACTGCAATGCCAATGAGCCATCCTTGTAACAACTCTGCCCTGGGTAGTTTTGAGTAATATAAAAGATTTTCTTTTATAAAAAATATATATAGTCTCCCAGTAGCTCGTCTAAGTATGGAAATAAGTTTGAGCCAACTTCAAGGTAATCTCTGCTGTGGAAGCTGTGACTGCCAACTTGATTGTCCAGGTATTTCGTATGGACTGCAATGCCAATGAGCCATCCTTGTAACAACTCTGCCCTGGGTAGTTTTGAGTAATATAAAAGGTTTTCTTTTATAAAAAATATATATAGTCTCCCTCACACACAAGATATGAATATGTTGGCACAGAACAATATTATCTATACTCCAGAAAACAGGCTACAGAAACCAATATGATACAAACACAGCATAATGAAAAAGATGCACATACCAAAGGCCAACGCTTTTGCAATGCTTAATGTAAGATCAGCGATTCAGCATCCCCTTTTAAAAAAGAATGCTAGGATAATTTCTGCTGCTACATTTGAACTGAGACAAAGATGAAAACCAGCTCCATTAATATAAAACACGTATACACACTTTGAAAATCCTACATAGATCATGTTGACATATATATAGATACAAGTGCAGGTGCAAGTAAACAGAAGAGCTTACATGTGGGATTAGAAATTTCAGGGCGAAAAATACCTCAAATCCAATAGCACCGAGCAGAATAACGATTCTTTTCACATTCTCAATATGCAAGCGTATGACAGAATACATTATTGATCATTTATCGTCATTAACAAAAGTTCTTTCAGTCTCCAAATTGACTGCATATGGTTCCACTCTAAACCCTGTATGCATACAGCGCATGCATGCCTGAACAACACAATGCAAGGTCAACTACATAAAGAAGCAAGAAAAGAAAAATACAGTAGAGCGAAAAAACGTTAAATGCATGGGAAAGCTTATGTCCAATGTTTTAAATAAAACAGGCATAAATTAGTGTTTGTTTTCGTTCAGATTTTTATATGGAGATGTGCATCTTATCAAGGATCAAAATGTTACAAATCACAAATCTTATTAAACGCTAAAAGGTTACTTATTTAACAATGGATAACGAATGTACCCACTAGCCATTTGTTCCTATAGGAGAAGCTGAAATATCTTCAACTAACTATGTAGACTTGCGTCCAACTAAGACTGTAAAACTGTATCCTAATGCCCTGCATGTATAAAAGATGCCCATGCTGACAACATAACACAATTCAAGTGAGCAGAGATGTTATCAAAATGACCAAGTAAATGAAATCAAAGACTGACACATAATGTCCTCCTTTAAGCCATGAAAATAGAAAATGGCATTACAAGGCAAAAGATATTTTATACCCTCAATGAGAAGCATGTCGTGGACAACAAAGAATGGAAAGTTTATATTTGATTGAAAATACAGTCTAAAAAATGGAGAAAATTAAGCTTGAAAATGGGTACCATGAACTTTGCATCTTTGACTTTCCTAAGAATCCATTGCAAGTCACTGAAAGTAGATTCACTCTCGTAATTTCAACAATACATTTACATGGGATCAGTGCAACAAAAATCTCACAAGATATGAGACTTCAAACTACTATTGCTGTAAGATCTTCAAACACAGTTCTGATGCTGGGCCTTTCTGATGCAGGTCGAATGCATTTTAAAGTAATGGCGAGCATATCATCCATTCCTTTGGGAGGTTCCCGTTCACCATCAGCAGACAGGAGGGCAGCATCAAAACAATCTACTGCCCGTCCTTCAGTGGCTAATAGTCTTACCCAGTCTGTAAGATCAACTGCCCCTGAATTTCCAGATACAATATCACCTGCACTTTTTCCAGTTAAAATCTCCATCAAAATCACACCAAATGCATAAACGTCAGCCTTAAATGATGGCTTTGGCTTCTTTGCAGCTGCCAACTCTGGTGCTCGATATCCAAGAGCACCTGCATTTAATATCTGTTCTGCTGTCCCGGCTGACGTCATCAATAGGTGAAGGCTATAATCTGCAAGCCTTCCATTAAGATCAGGACCATCTAGGAGGATATTTGTTGCTTTCAAATTACCATGCGGTACGCATCTTTCATAATGTAGATAATTCAAACCACGAGCAATATCCACGGCAATTGTTAGCCGCTGCGTCCAAGCCAAGGGTGAAGTTTTACTACTTGAACTCTCTGCAAAAGAATAAGATATTTATTTATCAATTCATCAAGTTATTGTTGATATGGAGAATCACAGATTACACTGCCATTATATTTCATTTGGAGCTCTAGGCTTACAGCCACTCCAACTGTAAATACATGTTAGTATCTGCATATTAAAAGCAATATTAGTATCATGTCAATGGTGAAACACGCTAAATACACTGAAAAGAACCAAAAAAGCAGAAGGATCCACCCATGGTTGGGTTCTTTTACATTTTGAGCATAAACATATCCTGATGTTAGACATTTTAAAGATAAAATAAAATAAAATCATTTTATTTATGCCCACAAATAATCCAGACTTGGTCAATGGGATGAGAAAATACAATCTGTCCACATCGAACTATGGGAGTGTCTAGATCACTCCTAAATGCTAAAAAGCTTACACAATAAGGATATAAATGACAACACGAGGAAAGAAAACAGCATGATAAAAAATGAACTGCAATGAAAATCCCTAAGAGATGAGCAACTAATTAGTATCAGTGCTGGAAATAGAAGTAGATGTGATGGAGGAAGAAGAGGCCTCCATCTCATTATCTATCACTATGAAGATGCCAATGCAAATTCTGCTAATGTCGTCTGGAGTGTGCCCAAGGCTGAGGCACTCTCACTGGATGACCCTGGGAGGAGCTCTGGAGCAATCTTTCCGAGCTCCCCTAACATCCAAGGCCGACGAGAAGAAACTAGTGATGGAGGTCTACCTGCATATGGCTTGAAGGGTATCCCTCTCTACAGACCAAGTGTGGCTTTGTGACTTCATGTAAATGTGAGGTGGCTGCCAGTTAGGAGAGCGAAGATGGGATGTCTCGCAGATCTGACATCACCAATCTGTGTGGAAGAAGAGCTCACTTGGCACTTGCCACTCCCACTCCAAAGATAGGCTGAAGAAAAAAGGAGATGAATCTAGTGGTCCCAGGCTTGGAGAGGTCTCTGATTATGATAGAGAAAGAAAGTCACAAAAGAACCTCTCAAGCTAAGAAACCGGATTCGTCTGAAACCCCCCACGTGTCCCGTGGGGATCGAATTGGACACAATTCGATGTCAAATCGTGTCCGATTCGACTTTCGGTCGTGTCCAAAATCGGGACATGACCGAAAGTCGAATTGGACATGATTTGACATCATGTCCCCGACTGTCGGACACGAGTCCCAAAAACAGGACACAAACAACGGAAAAGTGCGGCCGAATTGGCTTTAAAACCAAATTTTGAGTTTCTTTTTGTCATTTGTGTTGTGAATCGTGATTTGTGAATGACAAATGTGTAATCATTAATGTGTTTTGATTCTAATTTCTATTGAATAGTTGTAAATGTTCTAGTTTCTAAAGATTTTTGGATCTATATGTCTATATTTTTAAATTTTAATATATTTTAAAAAAATATATATATATGTATATAAAACGTGTCCTTCGTGTCCTCATTCCGAGGGTCACCGTGTCCATGTCGGACACTCGTATTTTCGTGTCCTTCGTGTCCCGTGTCCCCGTGTCAAGTGACTTAGCTCTCAGGTCACAAAACAAGCAGTGTAACGTCCGCCAGATCTCATAATATATGCAACATTTAATGACAAACTATTCTTCAAATTTACTCTCTTAGAAATGTCACACCTGACATCCTTCCCAGATTGTGGGGATGTTGTGGTTTGTCTAAATCTGTGGGTGGTAGGAACAAACCAGCAAGTAGCTAAGGGGGAACATGAGGCCATGAACCCAATGGCATCAAAAGTAATCAAGCAGACAATGATATGATCCTGCATCTAAATAAAACATTCATAATAGAAGACCATCTTGGGGCCAAGACACTGGGGGGGACAAAATTGCTCCAATGTACATTTGATAGATGCCAACTTCAACGAAATGAAGAAGACTCTATCGGACCTTCATTTCTTCTTCAGAGGGGAGGAGATTGAGATCACCAACACCTACACATACTAGGGGTACAATTCTCAGGACCTCACTTCAATTTGCAACATGCCCTTCGGACTCAAGTTAACAAGGGCTATGGTTCCTTAGCCCTCCTCAAGAGACATTGCTTCTTTCAGGACATCTCGTCCAAGTTGTCCCTCGTGGAGTCCCTTATCCAACCCACTATTATCTATGGATCAGAGATTTGGGGGCCTTGTTTGCTTGAGTCCGATTGGGCTTCAGTCGAGAGAGTCTAGACTCTTCTCCTCCAATACATCATTAGGTGCAAGTAGACAATTCCTTAGCAAATCATCCTAGCAGAGTTTGGTGTCGCACCCTTCCAACTTGAGACATTGTTTAGTCTAGTCTCGGCATCCGAAGCTTTTCCAACTTGAGGGCGGAGCATGTTCACTATCCATACTTAGCCTATTGTTCTTCAGAGACTATTGCCTCATCTAGCCCTTTGGGATATGCTCAAGGTTGGTTTGCAGGGGTCTCAAACCTCTTGGAGTCCATGGGCATTCAGATGGACCAACTCCCTCCTTTAATATATTCCTAGGATGGACCTAACCACCTCCTACCCATTAGACAAGAATTGAATAGGATCATCAAAGATGAAATTACAGGTAGTTTATCTAGATCACTCGGGTTAACCCTCAAGGCAGGTTACGCTCTAATGCGGCCTTCTATGCTAAGCACTTCTTGGAGATGAGAGACAGACTCATTATTTAGAACTCAGTATACCCTCCGCCATTGGTTACACACTCTTTGCATTCCCCTCGGACAGTTTGAAGTGGGCTCTCATAACTTCGGGTAGAGACAGACCACCATATTGACTATTCTGACAAGATCTGACAGTTATGCCATCTTGAGGAGGTTGAGACAGAGGAGCACTTCATCTTCTACTACCCCATCTACTACGAGATCAAAGGGAGGTTCCATTTCCTTTTTAGGGAGACTCAGAGACCCTCACCAGCTTCTTCAGATACCCCAACCAAAGATGCATGGCAATATACATGTAGGAGGCCCCCAGGCTCAGAAGCCCAAATTCTTCAGCCTTCCACTAGACCAAATTCTACCCAACGGATCACTTCCTTTTTCACATTGCTACCCTCGGGAAGGGGCACTAAGAGACAGTCCAATAGGAGCACAGCCTTAGCCTTTAAATCAGTGGAGACCCATGGTACCTTCCCTCATTCCTCGAGATCTTAGCAACATGACATGACCAGATCCCTCCCCTTGTGCAAACGAGACCCCCCAAGCCTCGACGACCAACTTCCTCCCCTAGGAAGCAACATAGTGGGTGGTCTAGACCTTCCACCAATTCTTCCTCTAGACAACATACTATTTTGAGTTTCCTTCATTCAGCCTCGGATGTTAGAAGAGATGGGTTTATTCCATTATAGACCTACCTCATTACTTTTAGATTTTCTTGATCCTCGATCTTTTATTCATGTACAACTCCACCCCTGTGTGACCTCGAATGATAGGGTTCAAGGTTTTTCATGTCTTTCATGCTTCAACATAGACTTCGTGCTTTGTTCTACATTGCCTTTTATAGGAGACCGTTTGATAATCCAACTTTGTAATGACATCCTTGTACTCGATAGTCCCATTGACCTACTTTTGTGGTCAGTGGTTAGACATTAATAAAAATTATCTTATTATTATTATCTAACCGCCTTATTGATCAATCCTTTCGAGAGAAGGAGGTGATTGAGGGCATCCAAGGAGTAACTTGAAGGAGGGAGGTGCACAGTGGAAACATCAATGCATTTAAGGAGTGCAGTAGTGTCCAAGAACCAGCACAGCTAATGCCCAAAAGGGCTTCAAGAGGCAATCCCTACTAAAGAAGAAAGAACCAAATATGGGTAGTTGTCTCACCCAAAAGCAAAATCACCCAAGGTATTCCAAATTGTGCCAAGTTGTTCTCCAACTTTATGCACCTTTGTCGGAGGTCCCATGAAAGTTAATCTATTTTGGATTTTGATTTAATGATTTCAAGTTCAATCTTCAGAAATTATACATATCAATAACTTGGCAAGAGTCAAAAGAAACAAAATTAGGAGAAAACTTGAGAAGCAATTGTGATAACTCAACAAAAATCAGCAAGAATTACAAAATGCAAACTATTTTCAGGCCATTTTTCAAAAAAAACGTATGGAGTTTTTTTTTTAATGCCAATATTTTCAATTATTTTCTAATTCACAAAAGATCTTAGTTTTGGGGGTGTGATTTCAAATTTGGACATTAACTCGCCAAAAAATTTTAAAAAAAACAATGATTTCTCGAGAATTTTGCAATACACCACTTTCAACCACAATGCATCTCTATTGGGCAAGATTATGCGCAAATAAAGGAACAGATATCCAACTTCCAATTAAGGAACCTTTGCACTCTAAACCTTAGTTGTTTGATTGTGACTTTTTGGATTGTCCAAACAATGCCAAATTCTCAATGTGGAGGAAAGTCTATTTAGTATTATTAAGGGGAGGTTTTATGTTCCAATATTGCCTATGTAGAGAAAGATTTCCCAAAAAACAAAGACCCACTCCACGAAAGTTCTCTACATACTTAATATCGTCATTTGATCATTCGGCACTAATTGAAGTGGCAGGGCAACCCAATGATTTAGTGCCTGGTGGTTTGTCAATTGAGGTATTTAAAAATTATTAAGAATATCACTTGATTTGTGGTCTACTATCATTAAATAATTTTAACCAAAGTTCTGATTTTATTAAGTTTCTTCTATTCTCAAGTTGGGGCGATTAACCATTGAATAGAAAGGAATCAATGAGACACCAAATATATAAATGCATAGAGCTCTAAAGAATGTGAAAGAAAAGTCAATAGAGTCATGATTCAATATTGAAGATAATAATATGTGAAGCCACTTACTAAAGATTCAATACCCTCAAAGACACAAAAAAGCAATTAGATCAAGGACATGTCTTGGGTGAATTTCACAAAATAGTAACCCCTTGTCACAACAACTTATCAGAACGAAAGTGCTTCTGATCATTGGTTCACCAATTGAGAGCAATTTTAGCTACACAAGCAAGTTGCTTGTGGTATCCAATCTCTTCAAGCTCACTGCAATGGTTTTCTTGAGTTTAAAGGAAGCATTTTCAGAAATTCTAAAAGAAAGGAATGAAAAGAACTTAATCATTACTACTCCCAGCGGATGTCAAAGAGTACTAAAAGCTTTGTTAACAAGGAATGTGGACCTCCCAAGATTTGTCAATAAATTCTTTGGCAATAGAACTAGAATTAGGATACTTGACTCCTAGAAAGAAGATTGACTCGAAGTCTTGGTTAGACATATCCTTTTCAAACTCATTAAGGTACCCTATATCACTTGCCACTAAGGACCTAGGTAAGCCAAAGGTCTTCACTTTAGCACTTGAGTGCAACGCTATCAAGGGGTGACATGACCACAACACACCATTTAATAATTAGATGCTTTCGTTAAATGAACCAAAACTCTAATAATTACTTGTTACGTTAAAGAACAATGGTTGGAGCATGCATCTAGACACATAATGCATGGACATGTCATAAATAAGTTTACTCTTCTAATATTGGAAGGCATCTAGACAAGGAAGCCACATCGACTTATAAAATTTTGAAAATCTCTGCAAACCTACTACCACCTTGGCATCTAGGACAAAATTAAGCTTCCAATAATATTGAAACCTCCCACTCGGACAAAAGGGATGAAATGCCCTAATTATGAGCTCATGTCATTCACCATACAACTCATGGTTTGTAAGCCGAATAGCTTACTGCAACAGCAAAGGTCTATGTTTTCAAATACTTACAAACAACAACGGGTCATTGACTAGACCCTGTGTATGGTGAAAGTTGAAAACATCTTTATATCCTTCCAATGCTATGTATGCCTATCATCAACTCAAAGTGAGGGCAAGAAAACAGGTAAGAGTCAAGCTAATTTCTAAGTTTAAAAGGATTAAAATATCTTTTTCATCCTGATGATGAACTTAACTTTTGGTTCAAAACGTCGACTTCTGCGACTCTGATGTGGTTCTCTTGATGTTGTGATGGATAATCTCAACAGTCGCAGAAGCTTGATGATTATTATCTCTAATAAAATATTACACATACTTCTCATTTTCTCTGACGAAAAGGAAAATCAAGTCTCGGAAAGAGAAATTGGATTCATTTCACAATTGTTGTTACTTCAAAATAGAAACCCTCAAAAGGCAATCCAAACAAAGAATGTCAAACCTCCCCAACATACCAAACCAGAGTTGTATTGACCTAAATAGGGTATAAACCAATAAGGAACATACAAACAAAGATACAAAACTAAACTAGTTGATACATTCATCCATCATGAACAACATGCATAATCTAAGAATGAACATGTAAATCACAACATATACAACTCAATGAGTCAATACAAGATGATTTGCAAATTTCTCTTAGGACTTGAGGAGCTCTACACTAGCATGATGCCCTACACTCTTCATCAGACAAGTTTTCAAACAGAGATCACAATCTTTGCATGCCCCATCCTAACCAAATACCTTCAAGAGGATCACCTCTTTCTTCTCGTTTGCCTCGTTAGATCGAGGCAATGAACGACAAGATGAGATCCACACCACTTCACAATCCACATCAGTGAGAGATCAAGTTTCCTCTCAAGCCCCCTCCCTCAATGGGTCAATCAACCTCCTCGAGACCCCTGAGGCGCTGCCACAATAGGCCCTGGGATACACACCACCAATCTAGCAAACGAATCACCTCAATGAAAAGCTTCGAGCTCACCCCGAACAAAGTACTACTCTCTAGGCTAAATAAAGCAACAAGTCTTCCATTCAAAGTTTCTTCAGCACATCCTTAGATCTTAGGAGAGTTGAGAATCCTCACTTCTAAGTTCCCCACAAGATCATGTGGCCAAGCCCTCTCGAGATAGAAAAGGGCATCATCTAACATTGCATAATCCCTTCATAGTGATTGATGACTCCGATGAGGACTCTATTCTTCTATCCCCTCATGCAACCTCAACAGCTAGCTCCAGCATGCCTCAACATCCTCTCTTTTGTATTGTTCATAGCTTTTGTTTCTCACATGTGTCGCGTACTTGTAACTTCTCTTAATGTTTCTTTTAGCTAGATGTTTAGATCTTTATCTTTATCTGCTTTTGATAACAGCAATATAGGAGTTTTCTTTTGCACTCCCGATATGTACCTACACTCGATCACTTTTTATTCCCATTGACATAATTATTGTGGCCATTCATTGGACCATATTTATTCTATTTGATTGATGAATTTCCCAAGTAAAACATCGACCTTCATGTCTAACTAATCAAGAGGACGGGTGTTAATAAAATTACCTCAGCTTATCTTTATATGATCTATTAACTCTTTTATGAATACAAAACTCACATTGGATATAATCCACATCTCAAATTCTCAATAGATTTTGTCCTTGTGGTTATCAATGAGCCTTGGTATACTAATCTTCCCATGTGAATATACTTTGCACACTTTTTTTCTCCTTTGAAGATCTTCCTTGTGTAATTATATAGTTTATTTGACTCTTTTCTCCTCCTTTGAACAACTTCCTTTAAATATATTGCCGAACATATCATACGACCCTTTGCATCAAGAACCTCCTAAGTCTCTACATCGCAATCCCAACAAAAACTAGTGTTACAAAACTACAAAATAGAAGAGAGGAAGAGAGCATTAACGTGTAATAAGATCCCATCATAGGGATATGCCAATGTAGTAAGGTAGCTTGCAATTACAGACATCACATAGATAACGACAACAAGCCAAAGAGGGCCCACAAGGCATGACACCAAAACCACCAACTACGTTAGTACAAAACTAAGGGGGGATGTTATTATATCAACTTGAGGACTTCAACTCCAGAGACAACTTCCAGATGGGAAAAGCTTTTGGTGTGAGTATGGCAACATAAACCACCTTCATCTGACAATTGTTATCCCCAAGGTCATTCACAACACGTGCACAAGCAATTAGAATAATGTTAATGTGGAACAAAATCCCATCATAGGGATATGCTAATATAGTAAGATAACTTAATATTACAGAGATCACATTGACAACAACCACAAGCCATAGATGGCCTACAAGGCATGACACCAAAAACTACTGAAATTCTGATCTGCTGTTAAAAATAATAATCTGCTGAAATTGTCAAATCCCGCTAGCATGGTTGGTTTCGACGGGCCTGGTTCTGCATGGTGACCCAAGTTCGAACCCTACAAGGAAGCTGGGAGAAGACACTTGAAATCCAACCATGCTAGGGGTTGGTGTGGCCCAACCTGGGTGTGATCCCCGGGTGATTTTGACAGCTTAGATGCCCATGGGTAGCATTTTCTTAGACCACAGGCTAGTCCCGCAAGTCATGGACAAACCAGCAAACAAAAGACAAAATCTGCTGAATTTTTTGTTTATCTGCATTCATTTATATTGCTATCAATAGGATGTACATAAGATTGCTATCAAAATATCAGGGGCGGCAGGAGGGGGGGGGGGGGGCCTCATTGACCCTGATGGAAATATAGAATTGACTTACTCCCGGGGGGTTGGAATATCCAAAAACAATCAGGCTGAGACTTATGCTCTGTATATGGGATCAAATATATTAAAATCTCACCGAATTGATAACATGATGGTCTTTGGAGACTCCTTAATAGTAGTTAAGCAGATCTGGCAAAAGCACAGAGGAGAAAGGACTCTTCAGAACAGACTCCTTAGCAAATTAATTGGAATCTCAACAGTTTGGAAAATGTTAATATCTTCTACATCAAAAGGGCCAATAATTCTGCAATTGATCAACAGGCTAATGCTGCTGTATATCTCGACAAGGGGGTCCTTAAAAAAAATGGGGACCCCCCTGAGTGGAACTGGATCCCCTAGGTTTTTTATGAGATTAATCACCATTTGGAACTATGCCACTTCATTATCAATGCAATTAGTCATTAACAAAGGGTGGAACACTAGTATGCATCCACTTAGTCCCCACCATGCAAGTCATATCAAATTAGCTGTATATCTCAACAAGGGGGCCCTGATCAAAAATAGAACTTGATCCCCTAGGTTTATTATGAGATTAATCACCATTTGGAACTATACCACTTCATTATCAATGCAATTAATCATCAAGGAAGGGTGGAACACTTGTATGCCTCCACTTAATCCCCGCCATGGAAGTCATATCAAATTAAAGGTGCATGAGGAAGCAATAACACCCCCACATGCCTCGAGTTCCCTCATCCTTTGGTTTGAAGTTTGGCAAGTCTGCTTCTTTATGGATCTTGTATGCAGGATATGGCACATAGGTGGGATATTTCATGGCAGTTTGGAGGTCTCCATTGTTAATTTGCTCAGCAAGGAGGGTAATGCTAACCGGTTTGGAAGGCCAACAATTAGTGCCTGGTGCACTTCGGCTCTCTCCGGTGTTTGATCAAGTTAAGGTCTGTTCCTTCGCTGTGTTTGCATTCCTAGGCTTGAACTGTGTGGTCGGGTTGCTGCATTCAACTCTGGAAACTGTAGAAGGATTGCTATCCTGTGAAGGATGGGGGTATGGTTTATTTTGGTGGCAGTCTTTTCTTTGTGCTGGTGCAGTAGTGACTAGGCTTTGTTTAGAAGCTCTTTCTGTCCAAAGGCAGAGCTTTAGGGTCTCTATGGCATCCACGAATCTCGACTCCTCCAATGGAGAAGGGATATGGGAGATTAGGCACATGAATAGTCAACTTGATGGTTTGCGTGAAGCAATAGACTATCTCAGTCAGGATCTGGAAC
Source organism: Larix kaempferi (assembly GCA_027924585.1). Taxonomy (NCBI): domain Eukaryota; kingdom Viridiplantae; phylum Streptophyta; class Pinopsida; order Pinales; family Pinaceae; genus Larix; species Larix kaempferi. Next base: position 5,222,367 of record BSBM01000541.1, on the reverse strand, counting down.
AGCATGAGAGTCAACTAGAAATGTTGGAAAACAGTGTTAAGGGGCAGGGTGAGAAGATTTACAAATTGACCACTGATACAAAGATGCATTACCATATTAGCCTTGGGTTTGCACATGGTTCCCAATCAATTGCAGGTCAGCCTTTGGTATCTTCAGGTTCAAATCACATGGAGGAGGAAACTGTACAACAAACAGCTATGGCTGTCATTGAGCAGCCATCACCTCAGGAAGCACTTATGCCAGATCAGGGACATCAATACATGGAGGAAGGCCATAGTGGCCATCGTTTCAATTAGATTTTCTTTTATATGCTTTTACATTTATACTGCTGTTAGGCCAGTTCACAAGACAATATAGTCATAGACTTTGCAGATATGTAGTTTTTTGGACTTTTATAGTACTAGCTGTGGAAGAATTTGCTGTGTATACTCAGTATATAAGAGCAGTTCTGAACAAACAGTGATCTGACTGTAACTTTTTGGTTGTCTGGAGTTCCACAGCATTTTATAATATAATTATCTAACCATTCTCAATAAGAAAAAAAGCATTGATATCAGAATAACATAATCTGCTAAGTTCATCCTGTTATAATCTGCTGTATAAAATTAGAATCTGTCAGTGCCGTTAGGATCATAGCAGCAGCTCATAACAGAATTCATATCAGAATTTAGCTATAAAAAGTTAAAACTGATTTCAAATTAGGCCCACCATAACATATGGACTTACATGTCAAAGGAAAAACACTTGTGAAATGGCAGTGGATAAAACTCAAATTAATCCTAGGATATTAACACTAACTGCTTTCAAAATGCTGACAATAGACAAAATATAGATTTGAGAACTCCAACTTACATTTTACTCTCACTACCTTGACTTTTATGATATGCCTGCCATTCGTAACCTATATTATTTCACTAAGAAGTGCCACTTTCACTAAGCAGTTCCATAGCATTAATTTTTAAGTTTTAACTATCATCATATGCCATGAGTAATAGTCGTTCCTTAACTTGTTTTCCCTGTACTCTATTATTTAAATCATTTAAAGTTTAAGCATGCTTTTCATCTGAAACTATACTTATTATCAACTTTAAAAAAACAGGACTCTTTGATAGAAACCGTTGGAGAACTGATAATCAAAGAAAAATATAATTTCACTCCGAGGAGTGCCTCCGACCTCAGACAATCGTATATAGCTTATTTCCCAACTCCACCTATTCTGAAGTAACAAACAAAAATACATAATGAAGAGAGACGCCTTACCATACAGATGATTCGCCAGACTTTCTGTGCTCACATAATCTGATAAAATAAGCTTCTCATGCTCCCTTGGTCCCCAATAGTAACCCCTCAAAGAAACTAGATTCGGATGTCTTATGTTCCCAAATTTCTTTGCTTCCCTTGCAAATTCCTTTTTGTGTTTTGCCAAACCTTCCCTCAACCACTTCACTGTCAAAACATGCCCATTGTCTAATGTGGCTTTATAAGAGGTTCCGTGACTGCTTCTCCCCAAAACCTCAGCAGGTGCACGCGACAACTCCTCAGCCGTGAACGATAGTGTGTCATCCAGAAAGAAAAGATCCCCAGCCAACCGATCAGGTGATCTGACGTTCAAAATAACAGGGTGCTCTGTAGTGAATGATTCTTCAGACTGTGGTGATGAGAAGTAACTATTTGAACCAGGCGAAGACCGTCTCTTATTCACTGAGGAAGAAATGTCCACAGTACTTGCTTTTGAAGAATCTAGACCTTTGGCTTTCAAATCAGGTACCTCCTTTACTGCAGCATCAGTGGTGAAGACTTTTGGTGGAACAATAGAAGTTCTCTTTTCAGGAGCTAGCAAATGTTCTGCAGAAAAGCTCAAGGGACGTGAAGGATCCACGTCTTTATGAAATCCAAAGTAACCAGCACTAGAAGCTTTTCCTCTATCTATATCTCTTGAAACAATTTTGTCATCAAAGTCAGTACGTCTGCCAAACTGTTGAAATTTTGAATTTCTTCGGTAGTATAAGAACAGAGCAAGGCCAACAAGTAGCGCAGCTGCAGCTGTGCAGATTCCAATTATAACTGCCTTAACATCTGACCTAAGGCCCCTACCATGCCTCTCAATGGTACCAGGTCCATGGTTAGATGATGATCGAACTTGAGGAAAAATCAAACCAGCATTTCCGGGATAAAATGATGAGTAAGGGAACTTTCTCAAGTTTCGAGGGACATACCCTGACAAGTCATTGTAAGATACATTGAATACTTTTAAGCTGGCAGGAAGGTTACCAGGTATTTTCCCAGTTAGTTGGTTGTGAGAAACATCAAGGTTGACTAAGGAAAAAAGCTTACTGATTTCACTTGGTATGCTTCCTGACAATTGATTTCCACCAAGATTCAATATCCTGAGGCCATCGATTGCACCAACTTGTGGAGGAATAGAACCATTCAAATGGTTGTTGGAAAGATCTAATGATTCCAGGAATGAATATTTTGTCAATAGCGATGAAGCAGGGCTGACTGGTACAATGTCCAGCAAGGGGATACCCCCTGTGAAATTATTGCTAGATAAGTGCAAATGTTCCAAGGTAGGCAATGTAAAAAGGCTAGTTAAGAGAGACTCGTTTAGCTTGTTGAAGCTAAGGTCAATAACATTAATCTTGGGATACATTCCCAATACAGGTGGGAGGGATCCCACTAAGTAATTGTGAGATAAATTTAGATAGGTCAATCTTAAAAACTGAGAAGTATCATTTGGCAGGGATCCCGTAAATGAATTCTGGCTCAGATCAAGAACTTCCATATAATTTCCCCATGTGCGCATCATAGACAAATCCCCAGATAAATTGTTGTCACTCAAATCCACTACTGCACATTTTTCAAATTGTGTTGGCAATGTACCAGATAGTGCATTTGAAGAAAGGTTGAGCAGCTTAAGAGTTGTTGATGCAATCGTGCTTACATTACCTGCAATATGAAATAAAAATAAAAAATTGAGTTAATAGTTTACAGAGAATATAATCCAGATTTCTGGATACTTCAGAACCTATTTGACTCCTTTAAAAGTCAAATTACCATGAAAAATTAACGTAATAAATGGAGTAACCACCATCTAATCATTCGGCATCTAAAGTTACATTATAATTTATATGCAATGACGACAGTAAGTGGCAATAGTTGGCAATGCTGACAAAAAGCAAAGTAGCTTTGCTTCGAAGTACAGTTTTCTTTACGATTCAGTAATACAGAATAATGGATAATGACAAATTACAGATAAAGAAAACTAATATATAATCCAGCTTCAATAATTCATGGAACCTCAAAGGAAACTAATATAAAATCTAGCTCTCGGCATTCATGGATATTCAGGTTTCCTGTCACTTATTATATCACTTATGCCAGTAAGATTCATTTTGGGTAAGCCCCAAGGGTTGGCTCAAGCGGTCATGAGTCATATCTCTTCTCTCAAAGTTGGAGAGGATACAAGTTCGACACTCTCTCGATCCCCTCGGGGTTAGGTCCTGTAATCGAGATCAGCAGTTTACCACATTTACCATCTATGGATCATGGAGAAGTACTCGAAGGGTTTTCCGCAATGTATATCCATTGGAAAAAGAAAGATTTATGTTGGGTGCAAATGCAATTTGACTTCATCAATTGGACAACTGACCACTCCAAGATAAATTACAAAGACAACCAATAAACTAACACAACACCACATTCTCAAGCAATAATAAGGATTTCTGATTTGATAAAAATGGACATCAATATCCAACAAAATCCCAAACCATACACTTTCCAGTGTTTGATAACAAATAAAGTTACTCGATTGCACCGAGTAGCAAGGTACTCTACAGCCCAGCAAGAGGGAGATGTCACATACATACGTGCATACATGAAAACAATAAAAAATAATTAATTGCAGAGAGTAGCAAGGTGCTCTACAGCCAGTATGGGGGAGATGTCATCGCATACATACATGGCAAAAATAAATAAATAAATAAAACTATTTGATAGCATATGTCGGCTCAATTTTAAATTTTACATAAAAGCTAAAAAAATTAAACCCAGCATAGATCCATCTTAAACCTGGATCTATGAAGCACCTAGAGGGATCAAATTTCTCAAGGTGTAATTTTTTTATCATTTAATTCCATGTGATAAAAACAAATTACACCTCGAAAAATTTGATCCCTCTTAATGCTTGATAGATCTAGGTTTAAGATAGATTTATGTTGGTTTTAAACGAATGACTTCAATAGAGTTAAAATTACTAAAGATAGATAAGAAGACAAACCAGAATAAACAAAAACTATAATAAATCCAGCTCCTCAAAATGAGAGACGCTCAGGTTCCCTGTCACTTGGTAACTAACCCATCACAGTAGAACATATGTTGCAGGTAGTGGCTATGTTCTAATTGTGTGTGAATATGAAAATTGAATAATGATGTATAAATACCAATGTTACAAATATCGGTGCGGCAGAAAAATCGGCAGGGTCCAGGAAACATCATTTCGGGATATCTCGACAGCACATCGGCAAAAATCGGCAATAAATCGGCAAACTTAAAAATACAAAAATATTCATTTTTTTCAATATTTTAAACATCTAAACTTAAAGCAACAATAACATCAAATAAACACATTGCCACATGAATATGGAAATAAAACCGATATATAAGATATATAAGATGTCTAGAGATACATCACACATCAAAATGGATCGTGTCCTACTCCTAAATACTGAATCATCAAAAATATAACAAATGTGATAAATTTGAAAAACTCCAAATTCAAAGCTCCAATATTCAAATCTGATCGTTGATGGCAAGTGAAATGATGAATAAAATCCTCCTTGGGCAAAATAGAAACTCTCCTAGTCTCCTTGGCTCTCCTCCTTGGCTATAGCATCCAAATGAACCAAAACAAAGTGAATCTGCGGCCTTTAAAACCCTTTTCAGCCATTAACATGCCCTGTCAAAAAATCAGTCAACTCGGGATAAATCGGCTAAAAATCGGGCCAATTTTTTGAGCGAGTTTTTGTTAAAAAATCGGGACTGGAGAAAAATCGCGATTTATCAGCATATCGCGATAAATCGGCCGTGGTTGGTAACACTGATAAATACCCACATGAAACTACCATAGGTAAAAAACTATGTTGTCAAACAAATAGAGTAATTCATTAAATACTTACATAGACATAACAATATTACAGCTTGAGTGAACCTAACGGTTAAGAACATGTGTTTCTTCTTAGGAGGTCACAGGTTCATATCCGGAGGGGGTTGGGTATGTACATCTCTGTAAACTTTAGCAATCAAGTCGCTGCATGAAGGGGATTCCTTGTCCCACAAACAAGGGGTCTCATACACCAATTTAGTGTCTAGTTTGACTATGACCTTAAAATTAGATTATTATTATTATTATTAAAACCAATAATGGTAATCTCAACACTCTTCAACACTCTTCTAAACTGAGGCTCCAATATACATACTCCAGCCGTGTTTGCATGGCAATATGACCAACTTCATATGTGGTGTTGTTTAAATTAAGATAAAGTTTACTCAATTCACATTTACGAGGAATCGAGATAAATTATAACGAGACAACATCTGTATGCGTCGAGACTATAAATTATGATAAGAATAATGAGACAACAAAATCATATGTGTAGGGCCTGCTCTAACGGGCTTTTTTTAATTTATGTCTACCCTCTCCCTGAAGAGCTTGGATCTGATTTCATTTTAGAGAGGGGGTGTGACTTGGAACATGCCATGTGTTACCAGGACTATGTAGAATTTAATCACCAGGGCCGGAGCAGCAAACTCCCAAGACATGGTGAGAAAGTGGGTACCCAATAACTATGATCTTGCATTTGCAAGTTCTGTATGTGGGAACCTTAGTCAGAAAGAAGACCATTTCATCTTTAAAACATAGTAGTATAATTCGGGTACGAATACAGATACGAATAAGATTCGATACGGAAAAAATATGTAATGAAAAAATCTAGTACGAATAAAATGCGGAAGTAGACTGCTTACATTTAATCAAATATTCATAAATGCACCATACATGTACATAGACATTTATATAATAAAATCAATCATTTATTTAAAAAACAAAAATATAAAATCTCATCAACCTGGAAATAGGACAAGTGTGAGAGACCACAAGTAGTTATTAATAATTATTTTAATAAGTAGTATTAAATTGAATGGTATTTTTGTTTTATAGTGTTTAAATAATTAAAGTTTGGTTTTTTAAATTGGTTTTAAAAATTCAATTGTTCACTAGTAAAAATCCTTATCCATATTATACTTACACCGAATATTCAATGAGTTCGAACTTGGTCCGAATTTTCATACACGAACTACCAATACAGCCAAATTATGCTACTATGCTTTAAATGCCTTATCTTTATAGAATCCATGATTGTTATCATTCTTTATACAAATACTCTCAATACTCCTTAAGAATTTTCATACAATACAAGGACCAAACATATATCGCCCTGCTCCTCTGTGAGATGCTTCACCTCCAGCAGATAATTCTCTGAGGCAGATCCATCTGGACTGCTAACTCCAGGTTCATCACTTCTTACTTGCAACTTCTTGACGATTCTAATCACAAGAGGCATCAAGAATAAAACTCCAATATCAGGTCAGCCAGGCAGCATAGACCTCAATACACAACCAATGGATGGCAAGAATTGCATTACACAATTCTTCTTGGCCTTGGATGTTACTTGCAACCTCTTGACGATTCTAATCACAAGAGGCATCAAGAATAAAACTCCAATATCAGGTCAGCCAGGCAGCATAGACCTCAATACACAACCAATGGATGGCAAGAATTGCATTACACAATTCTTCTTGGCCTTGGATGTTAGAAGAGCTAACAGTTGAAAGTTGTGTTGATATTGAGCTTCTTCATTGTCCTTCGAACCCTCGTTCATTTTGTCCTTTGGGCTCTCCAGGGTTCGATGGTATCTGTTTCAGCACTCTCTTGTACTCTTTTGTTTCTTTTACAATTCTCACTGAGATAATTTAATTACCAATTATTTTCACCATTTAATTGAGCTTCCAGTGCTTTTTCATCTTTGTACTTGTTATTTTGTGGCAGCCAGTGGACTTCGATATTTAAAGTAAAATTAAAATTACACTGGAATATGTCAAGCACTTTTTTAAGATTCACTTAGAAAATTTAATTACCAATTCTTTTCACCAATTAATTGAGCTTCCCAGTGCTTTTTCATCTTTGTACTTTTTATTTTGTGGCCACCGGTGGACTTTGATATTTAAATTTAAATTAAAATTACAAGTCCAACTTGAGTTTACCATTTCAAAAATCAAATTACACTGGATTATGTCAAGCACTTTGTTAAGATAAGTAACTATAAATTTGACTAAATTCTTGACCTGTTTTCTTTTTTCCAAGTATAATGCAGCTAATGACTTGATTCAAAAATTCTGCAATGATACTATACCTGGAGATACAGGTCTATGTGAGACTGCTCTAAACCAATAATACAAGCAAAATCCAAAACATAGATGCACAAAGACAGTACCGGAAAGATTGTTGCGGCTGAGATCCAGTTCACTCAAGACCGAAGAATCGTCCACAAAAAGCGCATCAGGTAAAGGTCCAGAAAACCCGTTATTGCTAAGGCGCAAGATCTCGAGGCTGTAAACGAAGTTGAAAGACGGAAGCTGTCCCGATAGCCGATTGTTGCTAATATCAAGAACCTTTAAATTTTCAAAAGGAATTGCGCCGTCATAAGCCAAGCTTCCGTTGAGCTGATTGCTGCTGAGATTGAGATACTGAAGCGAGTATTTAAGGCCGGACACAACTGGCAACATAGAAGGCAAGGGTCCAGAGAGCTTGTTGTTGCTAAAATCAATGTACTCCGCAGACTGCAACAGCATGAGCCCACTGTCAATGGAACCAATAAGCCTATTCGAATGCAAATCTAGCTGGCGCAGCTCTCTAAGCTTCTCAAAACCCTTCGGGATTATGTCGGTCAGATTGTTTGATGACAGGTTCAGGTAAATCAGGCGTTGCAGAGCAATCAGGGCACTGGGAATTCTTCCATAGAAATAATTGTTCGAAACATCGAAATACTGAAGCGAAGACATTGAACTCAGCTCCGCCGTGAGCTTACCGGAGAACAAATTATTGGCCAGTGATAAATTTGCCAGCATTTTCAGCTGACTTAGAGATCTGAGCTTGATGTCCCCTACGAGATTAAGGTTATCGAGATTTATACCCGTAACAAGACCGCCGAAGCACTGGATCCCGTGCCACGTCGTGGGGCAGCCATTGGAGTCGAGAGAGGTCTGATTCCAGGAACCGAGCACAAGCCCTAGTGGGTCCTTTCGGATGCCTTTCTTGAACTCAAGCAGCGCTAGAGTGTCCTTGGATGGCTGCTGCGAAGAAGCACCTAACAGACCGCCGCCAAGGGCCAATAGAAATATCACCTTAACCAGTGTAATAGGCGGGAGCTGCTGCATTCTTCTCAGGTCTGCCATGTGAGCGGGTGGTACTCTATTGCTTTAAAAATTTAGATCGAGGCTAAATCTCCCACGACTAAATCGCGTAAAACACCCTAATGTGTAATGCAGCTTCACCGCGGCGGGCATTGGATCAGCGCATAATGGACGCTGCAGAACTCGAATCCGCAACCATGTCAGCGTGCTTTTCAACAGGCCAGGGTTTTGCTTTCATCTTTTTCTGTGCAATGCTTCACCGACCATGTTCGATCCAATTATACAGTTGGTAATCCATGAAAGACTATAACACAGCGCATTTTCGATATATATTTTGCACGACCGTCGGTCAGCTGAGATTGCGCCGCTAAATTCCTCCGACGGACCAAAGAAATGCATAAACGCGTTGAGGAAGAGTGTTTGTGTCGCCCCCGGATTCGATCCCGCGACCGCGCGCTCACTCGTTTGCGAGTTCCCAGCATGCCAAGGGTGGATGACAGAGCTGTGTACCAACATAGCGGGCCATTTGCAATTTTATTATAAATGGCAGCTCGCGCACATGGAGCGCAAAAGCGCACTTTGCTGTGTAATTATTGAATTTCATAGTGGATTGGTACGAACCGGCAGTTAGGTTAAGACTATGATGAAGAAATTAATAAAAAATATTAAATTAAAAATATGATGCAAAACTTAATAAAATATTAAAATTGTGGAGTGAATGATAAAAGCCAGCGTTGTGTTTCGATTAAGTTTTTACAGAGAAGTCTATTATTGTAAATGGGTTAATTGAGACATTTAAATGACTAATTTGTTTTGTTAAAGAGGTGATTCTATAGGTTTTTATCTATATAATTTGTTGGGTTCTATTGGGATTTAAATTTTGATAGATGTTAAATTTTTATTTTATTATTATATTATATATATATATACATGTAATGGGTGTTTGATTATTTAAAGTTGGTTTACTTTTATCATAAAATTGTTATAAAATTGTTATAATGTATAAATATCATAAAATTGTTATAATGTATAAATAAAAGTAAAAACACTTAATACACTTGATGTATGTTTTAGATGGCAAATCAATTTAAGTGGATATTAGTAGTATATTTCATCCTAGTATCTCACATCAATTGTCATAGTCTGTTGTATTCATGGAAAGCATTTCTAACTTAAAAAAAATGAGGGAACAAAATCTTAAGATAGGCATATGTCATTGTTTCAAGATAGCCTCTAAGATTGTATAGATAGCAACCATAAGTTGGAGATGACCCATTGAGAATGACATCTAACTATTTTATTTTGTAATGTATCATAGTGACGAAGGATACTCTCACATCAACCAATAGAATTTAATAGCTTTTGACTAGTTATATGTAAAATGGTTGGCTCACGTCATTGCTTGCATATGCTCCTCTATCTAGATATTGAAACATTAGTGAGAAACTCCATTGGAGTTTAATTATAATAATTCATCACAGAGAACTAATTGATATTGACAATTTTTTATAGTTGCATAGTGAGAAGCAATGTGTGTAGAATACTCTCGAATGGGGTGACAGAGAGGCAATTGTCAACAATTGTTGTACTAAATATAGATGGCAATAGTGTCATCATTGGACTTAAGGTACCTCTGCACGATATAGAAGCATATCCAAAAATCATTATTGAGCAAGGGGATTTGAGTTTTGCCCATGACAATTGTTGAGCATTGGTTGTCATTGATGTTAACTAAAGATGATGTCAGGTGTTTGATTGTCAACTAATGTCAAAGAGGATGTCAATTGATTCAGTCCGAGTCATTGATATCAACTGAAGTCAAAGTGGATACACTATTCCTACATAAGTATGAAGAAGTATATGGAAGCCACTTTGAAATAGTATATGCGCAAGATGAAGAAGAACATGAATACCAGAAGTATATGCGCAAATGGTAAAGGTGACAGACATGTATGCAAATTTGAAGTATATCTAGAAGTGCATTCAGTCTGAAGATGTGTGTCAAGGATACATCATGCGTGACAAGTTTGAAGAAATACATAAGAAGATACATCATGCAAATCCAGTTCAAGAAAGAACATAAGCAATGTATCCTACAACATGTGGTCCTTGTGCATATATCAAGGCTACCAAGTCATACTCTCTCATGACAGCAATCAAAGGAGTTGGTTAGACAATGGTACATGTGCACAAACAACCAAGGAGATTGGTTGAGCAAATGGTACGAGTGCGCAAGTTTGTTGAAGGAAGACTCTAGAATGCGCAAGCAAGCCTTAGCGTTGCTTGGTTAATGGTTGGAAGTGTGCAAGCAGTTAATGGTTGGACAATCCTGAAAGCATGTTGTTACGGAAAAAAACTTCATATGGTATGGGGCAGACCACAACAGACAGATGACTGCTAGAAAACATCTCGATTCTCAAAACAATGCTATATAAATGAAAATGCTCAGAAAATGGAGAATAACACCAACCTTCAACTAGATGTTCGAAGTAGATCTCCGTTGAACTTTCAATTTCTACACTTGACCCTGCAGATTAGTCTCAACAACAAATACAAGCAAGTGCATATAATATATGAAAGACATTAGCATAATCAATAGCATGGTCCATGATATAATAAGCAAGCGTAACCCAATGCAATTTAAACAACATTTACAAGATCAATTGGACGAGAAAATGAGTATTTCCATTAATAATAACAAGAAGTACACAATACAACCTCTTCCCGGCAACCAATCTGAACCAAGAACTAGGTCCCTCCACCACTTCAATCCCCCATGTAATGGCAAACTCAAACTATGAAGGAGTTTGGTAGGTGAACATAAGAAATTCACAACAACAAGGATCAATTGATGTAGACTCAAGTCACAGCAAAAATCCAATAGAGTTACAGTGCTCTCTCTTTCTCCTCCTTCCATGCACCATAAGAGCTCAATATATAGCCTTCCAAAGGTAGGTGAAAGGTTGAATTGAGTCATTTCTGGGGTACATGGAGGGCCAAAGGTCACCCTAAGACTGCTTTTTGGAGTGAAAAGTATTTTTTCTATGGTTTTTACCATTTAACTAGATGTACGCTAGCTACATTGGTAAAACCTGCATATACGTTGGCTATAGTGGAATAACTAGCATACAAGAACAAAAATAGGGAACAATGGGTTCCTTGAGGAAAAATAATGGATATGAGTCAAGAAAATGAATACTGAAGGTCAATGAATGCTGATGCTCACAAGGTGGAAAAATACGTTGTAACAGATGCCCCCTACTGTGTGAGGTCAGAGAAGGTACTACGATGGCCGAAATACATTATAATCTCATAAGTGGAGTGATGGAGACACATATGGAAGGAGCATCCCACTCGTCATAATACAATAATATCTCTGGATACATGTCGGTACAATACAACAATTTGATACAATGGCCATGATAGGCAGTATATAGTGAATACATGTCATAGGTAGTCATAGACATGACTCATCTACAGTAAGATACGGTCTCTTGCTGAAAAGGAAACAACTGGTGCAGACTGGAGGTACAAACTGCTGATGTATGAGAAACGATATCTCATAAGTACAATCACGATCATGAGTAGCATACTGAATGCCACTAACGTCTGGGGTCTTCTACACAAATCATCTATGGTGCAAGTCCCATCAAGTGAATAAAGGTGTTGAAGTTGAACCTGATGTGACATCGTCTGATTACCGGTCAATAATGTATACCGTTAATAGACGCGAGATAACCCACCAATAATGAAAATGGGCATCAAGGCACAGAGTATAATCATCAAAGTGTGAATAGATGTGTTGAGGTCGAACACTAAGATGAATTCATCGATCAGGGGACATTGATGTATTCCCAAAACTGTCGATGGCGAGAGAACCTACCACTAATGACTGCAAGCCTCAAGGTACTCAGCGGACTCTAAGTCTCAATTCCGAGATAAATGAGTTGAAGTCGACGGAATGAAACTCGCTGGAAGGAGGGCATTAATGCATCCCCCATCAACCAGCACGAGCTAACAGCTACGCTGAAAGATTTGGAAGAACTCCGATGAACATAACGGACTGGATCAATAGGGATGGCCGACATGCAATAGTCAAGAGATATGAGGAGTGGCCGACTCTGGTTTCAGGACTTTCTTTGAACAAGAGCATGATCAGATGGATAGACTCAAGTACTAGATGATAATAACAATGTGCGATGCAAGAGGCATCAACAAAGGGCTCCATAATGACCGGAAGCTTAACCAGTCGATGGACTAAAATCTGATAAACAAGTACAGCTCCTAAGGTCCTACTATAATCCCGACTCATAATGAATGGAGTGGAGTGAATGCTCTGTTCAAAGGCGACACGACAGCTGCCAACAAGAAGAAGTAAAGATTTTCTCGTCCGACTTTTTCAGTTTTTTATTTTTATTTTTTTGGTCTTTTTCATATTGTGAAAGCTTGAAAAGGAATAAAATTGCTTATAGTACAACAGGTGAGGAAATGAGTGTCAAATGGCAATCAAACTAGTCCAAAGCAGTGGAACATAGCTATGAACAATGCAAGGAAGCATGTGCAAGATGTGGACACTCGAGGAGTATTCCCTCATGGTAAAGGGTCATCAAATTGTGAAAGGCAAATAAAAGCTTTGCTTGGCTCGAAAGGGAAAGTGCTCAGGCACATGGCTAATAATTGAGTAAGCGGGAGTCGACACAAGGCTCAAACGACAAGCAGGATGATGCAATGCAATCACAACTCGACAAAAAATGGGGGAGTCTTTATGGGAGATGGCCAGCATAAGACAAAGTAGAGTATGAGTCTTTATCGCAAAGTCATGGTGTAACTACAAAGGACTCCCAAACCTAAGGAGGAACAATGGTATGGGTGCCAAAAGACATAAAAAGGCTCTAACTAGGGCACCCATGGTCGGTCAAGCTCTACCGCCAAATAACGACACTTCTATAACAGTGTGAAAGGTTTTGTGTCAATTAAAAAACGAGGTCGCACCTAGGGTTAATGATTAATGGTCAAAGGTCAAATGCATAATGCAAGCGAAAATGACATCTAACCTATATGACGGGTGTAAAATATACCTGCCATAGGTTACGGTGCTCTCTCTTTCTCCTCCTTTCAAAAAACCTAATAGAGTTACGGTGCTCTCTCTTTCTCCTCCTTTCAAGAAATCTAATAGAGTTACGGTGCTCTCTCTTTCTCCTCCTTCCATGCACCATAAGAGCTCAATATATAGCCTTCCAAAGGTAGGTGAAAGGTTGAATCAAGTCGTTTATGGGGTACATGGAGGGCCAAAGGTCACCCTGAGATCGATTTTTGGAGTGAAAAGTAATTTTTATATGGTTTTTACCATTTAACTAGATGTACGCTGGCTACATTGGTGCAGCCTGCGTATACGCTGGCTATAGTGGAACAACTAGCGTACAGGAACAAAAATAGGGAATAATGGGTTCCTAGAGGAAAAATAATGGATTTGAGTCAAGAAAATGAATACTGAAGGCCAATGAGTACTGATGCTCACAAGGTGGAAAAATACGTTGCAACACATGCAAGCATTGCCAATCAAAAGATGCTTTCAGTAAATAGAATGTGCACAAGTTCCTAGAAGGGTGCAGTGGTTGAAGACCATCTATGTGCAAATTCCACAGTCGAGTATATAGTAGGTGCGCAAGTCCCACAAAGGATGACAAGGCAAAGGACAAAGACCCACTTAAAGGAAGTTGGAGTATGCGCAGATCTCGCAAAGTATTAATATCGCAAGGGTGCATTACCCACAAGGGATGGTACAACACAATCCATAAACACATCAAGATGAAGTATAAGATTGTGCACATATCATAAGGAAAAGGTACAATAGGAGCGCAAAGGTACACCACCAAGGCGTAAAGTCCCACTAAGTTGTGGACCTTGAGGGTGCAAGACACATATCAAATGACACATCAACAATGTAGAAGATGACATGTGGAATATGCACAATCTGTGAAGTATGGAAGAAGGGATGCCACATCCAACTTGTGAACATACAATTCGTGCAGGACATGTATAAATAAAGATGCAAGTTGGAGAGTTCAATAAGATTGTAAGTAAGAAAGATGGTAAGAGCATAGGAGCTTCGAGTGCAAGTTTTAGTTTGTTTTTTGGGGCATCAAGGGGCTTGTGGACAAAACAAAATGATCTAGTGAAGAGCCGAATGCGCACATGCACTAGAATGAAGTTTTGATGGTGCGTAGAATGATGCGATAGATCTGTGACAAATGTGCGAGTATTGAAAGGAAGAAATACTGAAGTATGCGCAAGTGATTGATGTTTTGAAGGACAGTATTACAATCAGCATGCCGATAGTCATAGATGTTATAGAGATAGAAGCGCAGAGATAGAACTAAAGTTTATCAAATATTGCGTCGATGTCTAGCTTATGCATATGAGCATAAGTGAAAGTGTGCGGAGTTGAGATCTCCATATTATGCGCAACGACAGAACAACAACAAGATACGATAGGCGCATCATGATGTAGATAATCTGAGACAATTGCATTAAAAAGAACAAATGAATCAATTGATGCACAGGATGTCGCAGATCATCTAAGAGACTACAACACTTAAATAGAACGAACACATCAAAAAGTGTGCAGTTCCATCTATTACTAGTGCTTCATTTCATAACAACAAACTATCAATTGAAAGCACAGTATTAGTTGGTCATTGCAGTCATGCAGAGCATAACGTTGAGATAACCAGAGACGCAGATTACATAATCAACAAAGCACACAGTACATGAAGTAAGTCATTAGCAGTAGTATGATTTGAATGAGAAGTCAAGTGATGTATGCAGCGCAATGACAAAGTATAGTCTACATACAAAGGTAGTGCACAATAGAACTATCATCATAAGATTTGAAGAAGTGCTTAGAGTTGAAGTTCAGTAAGACAACAACATACATTGGACAACAGGGCGGTCGGATGGGGCAAGGAGATAGGGATGTTGAGCTTCCTTCTGGTTGGTGCCTGTAAAACAAAGAAGATGGGGGGTCAGTGCCTCCTTCCAGTCGGTGCTGGAGAAACACAGGGAGTGGAAGCTTCCTTCGAGTTGGTGCCTGCAAAACCAGGGGGTTGGTGCCTCCCAGTTGGTGCTAGTAAACACAAGAATTCAGTGCTTCCTTGAATGTATTCTTTCTCATTATAAAGAAGCATTCCGTAGTTTTCTCCCGTTTGGGTTTCCACGTAAAAATACGGTGTGTTATGTGTAGCGCATATATGTGTGGATGTTTATTTACTGATGCATAACAAAAGATAAATATTAAGTAAAGGCTAATCTGTTAAAGAAGGTAAAAACTGCTAATAACTGTGCTAATACTGATTCACCCCCCTCTCAGTATTAAATCGATTCCAACATGTTCATTGTGGAATGAGACCTTTAAAGGATTAATGAGGATTGATCCCATTAAGGGATGCAGGTTCTACCCAATTTATCTTAGAGGTATGTTGGAAGAGAAGGCACAATTTAAGTGAGAGAGAAGAAGGATTATGCATAAATGTCTGGTGTTCTTACAAGGAGAAAGAATGGAATATGTTCCACCCCCATTTGGTGTTCGAGGCTCTGAAGGAGAATATCGAAGAATAAGGTAACAAGAGATGGAGCAGACCACCATAACTGCGTAAGGGAAGGAAGAGGAATGACAAACCTCCCAGTTTCAAAACCATGCAATTGAATATTATGGACATTCATCGAGGTTACCAATGTTGTCATTCAAAGAACACCAAGAAACTAGTGGAGATTATAAAATCTAGCACTAGGCATAAGCGAGCTCAATCCCTAAACAATGCGGTATATGAGTGAGTAAGAAGGATCATACCTAACATAGGGCATTTAAGCGATAGAGATTCCAAATCTACTGAGATAGTTAACCTATAATAAAATGATAAAGAAATTATTATTTATAACATTAAAAAGCAAGAAGCTAACCATGTTCTTGAGAAGTTGGAACAAATGAAAAAGTAAGTACAATGACTTCATCAATGTAATCTTAGCTTCGACATAAAAGGAGAATGGAGAGGAAAACAATGTTGAAAAGGAGCCCTAAGTGTTGCAGCTGAGGGAATGTAGGTCAAAATCCCTTCAAACCTCATCAACTTGGACATTGCAACCTATGAATGATCTCTAGAGCTATTATATTTCCCTAGTATATATGAATGGTATTGCTTTCATTTTATGTTTTTTTGGCTTACATGCCGCTGGTGTAAAAACTACTTATAATAATAGTTTTATGGTTATTAGCATTATTAGTTTTTCAAAGTTCAATGGCCTTTAGCCCAATTTGCTTTAAGAACTATGGTATATTTTTTTATAGACCTCAGTGCTAGTTAAGGCGGACAAGTCCTTTAATTTTTGGGCTCACCCTCTCTTGAAATGTACTATTCCCATGTACATTGATATAATAGTTTATAGACTACACAAAAAGCATGTGCATTGCACACTTTGGGTAAAAGAGATGTGTTGTGTACGTGGATAAAGTTAGATTATTAAACTAATTTATGACACAAAAAAACATGCACATTGTACAAGATAAAAGGGATGTATTATGTATGTGGGTAAATTTATTGTAAAAAAAGGTTAGCTTTGATATATTTTTTTTACTAAAACGGATAGATTTGTATTTATAAAACATTGAAAAAGATATCAACAAAACAGTAAGTTTTCATAGGTCTTTGAGCATTATTTACCTTTGTTATAGTCATCTATAAAACTATATGCCTTAAACAAAAAACATCTTCTCCTAAATTAGTGTAAATTTTAACATGTTGTCTTAGTAGTAATTTGCAAAAAAACTTCTTAAAAAAACTAGATTAAGTGATGCTATGACCACTCCCATGACTTGGATGTCTTAATTGTCCTAAACATCTTCTTCATCCAGTCTTCTCCTCACTGTCCACGAGATAAATTTCCTAATTGTTGTATGCAGTCTCCTCTTGTAGCTCATGGCTATTCGCTACACTATCCTCATTGCTTGAAATGATGACAGGTTCAAGGGGTTGGTGAACAAAGACCTTCTCTCCTTCTTTGCTTCTTATCTGGCCCGAGAGTCGAGATTGCTTGTCCACCAATAGCGCTTCATGTTGTTCCAAGGTATTCAGCGTGGTGTCAACTTGACCTCCATATACCTGAATGTTCCCTTCAGTGTCGTCCAATCAATGTTCAATGCGGGAATTGTGGGATTTAATCCGACAAACAACATCTAAAACCCATTTTAGTTGTGAATTCATCCACCTGAAATTGTTGCAAGTATTGTTTATGTATGTGCAAACCTCCCTTATGCCCCCAAAAATCTCTTGCAACCTAACTTCCCAGTCTACCTTCGGCTTCATCCTGGTTACCAAGTCAACGAAACCCAAATCAGTTCATGTGTCCCAAACCATCCGACAGAGGGAGAGAGAGACCCCAGTGCTGCCATAAATAAATCCCACATTCTATCTGTCATCTCCACATTCCATTATTTGCACAACAGATCTCCACTCCCCTGGGGCATATGGGATGTATTATGTATCTGGGTAAATTTATTGTAAAAAAAGTTAGCTTTGATATATTTTTTTTTACTAAAACGGATAGATTTGTATTTATAAAACATTGAAAAAGATATCGACAAAACAGTACAAAATTTCAAAATAAGTTTTCATAGGTCTTTGAGCATTATTTACCTCTATTATAGTCATCTATGAAACTATATGCCTTAAACAAAAAACATCTTCTCCTAAACTAATGTAAATTCTAACATGTTGTCCTGGTAGCAACTTGCAAAAAAACTTCATAAAAAAACTAGATTAAGTGGTGCTATGACCACTCCCATGACTTGGATGTCTTAATTGTCCTCAACATCTTCTTCATGTAGTGTTCTCCTCACTGTCCATGAGCTAAATTTCTTAATTGTCGTATGCATTCTCCTCTTGCAACTCATGGCTATCCGCTACACTATCCTCATTGCTTGAAATGATGACAGGTTCAAGGGGTTGGTGAACAAAGAGCTTCTCTCCTTTGCTTCTTATCTGGCCCGAGAGTCGAGACTGCTTGTCCACCAATAGCGCTTCATGTTGTTCCAAGGTATTCAGCATGGTGTCAACTTGACCTCCATATACCTGAATGTTCCCTTCAGTGTCGTCCAGTCAATGTTCAATGCAGGAATTGTGGGATTTAATCCGACGAACAACATCTAAAACCCATTTTAGCTATGAATTCATCCACCTTAAATTGTTGCAGGTATTGTTTATGTATGTGCGAACCTCCCTTATGCCCCCAAAAAGCTCTTGCAACCTGACTTCCCAGTCTACATTTGGCTTCATCCTGGTTACCAAGTCAACGAAACCCAAATCAGTTCATGTGTCCCAAACCATCTGAAAGAGGGAGAGAGAGACCTCAATGTTGCCATAAATGTGCCATAAATGAATCCCACATTCTATCTGTCATCTCCACATTCCATTATATGCACAACGGATCTCCACTCCCCCGGTGCATAGGGGATGGTGTTGTCTTCCTCAATAACCACAATCACCGTTCCAAATTCACAGTCCAAACCATACTTCCCTCACACATCACAACTAATAATCCCACCTTCAATACGACTAAAGGAAGAGAATGATGTATATGATATAGACTCCCAAAAAAGCTTCATGTCCAAGCTTCTCGATTGCTCCTCCACGCGTGAAGACAAGTGCTTCATTATGACCAGACTTCAGGGAGCGTTACGACGGTTGGTCATACATATAATTGATGGACTGTCACATCCCCTCCCGTCGATCCGATGCAAGGAAGGGAACATGACTAACATTATGGGCTTATTTGGCAAACTCATCCCCATTCACGAATAACAAATTCATAATAAATAGAACTCATGTGTGCAGATTCATACTCAATTAAACATAGCGGAATGAAAACATTATCCACGCACAATTGCATCATGCATTCAGGATATCAATAACAGTCATCAAATCAAAACATTGCAGAACACAAAATGGACATAATTTAAACCACATAGAATACTTATCTTTAAGATGAAATTGTCCAAGCAACTGGCCATGTGAGAGCAATGTTCCACCCAACCATAGGTCTCTGTCCAACCTATATTCTTTCAGCTGAGAGACCACCCCTAAGTTGCGTTGTGTATCCACCAAGGAGGAACTAAACAGGCTCACTCACAGCCATGGTTTCACACAAACAGTCATGCTAAGCCAACACACAGTTGGGTTTATCAAGCATGCAAGAGACAAAGGAGGAGGATGCTAAGCCAGTGAGCTCAACCATAGAGCTACAGGCATCTCAACTAAATCCAAACAACCTTGGCACCCACAATACCTACCACACCCAACACAAGGAAGGTCCCCTTCTCTGCTACACAGTCCCTGAGGCGCCCCTTCCCTCCAGTGCTCTTAAGGGTGGGCATAGAAAGGTTCAAGCTACTAAATCCTTGATATTCTAGCCTTCACTGGGTTTTTCAAGCAATTCCAACCTCTGTTCTAGCTTCTTCTCTGTCATTCACACTTGAATTTTCTCAATTCTATGGCCAAATGACTATGTCCCGTAATTGGATTTTCGGTCTATCAAATCGGAGTTTTCCTATGGATTTATGGGCATTTAACACTCTCAAATTCGTCCCAAGGTTCAGGTCTATGGATCCCCCATTGGATTTCAATGTCCACACAAATTTCTGGGCATTTTTGGCACTTCAAAACGTGGCTTAATTCAGAGTTGCGATTTCTGGTTTTTTTTCACTGCTGGACATGTGTAATGGATGAAAATTGATGCTCTGACCATCCACCATGGAAGGAGAATGAGGAAAACTGAATTCCCATGAGGTAGAGTGACTTGTGGGTCAAGTAAACATAGCCCATACCATGCCATACGAATTTATGGGTTGCCCGTGATCCATTGAAGCCATGGACTAATTTTTTCAACCACTTCCTCACAACATAATTAAACGTCAGCAAGGAAAATCAAATGGGTTCTCAAGATGACATTTGTAAGCATATGGTTCAACCCCACAACCCCCTCACCACTCCCTAGTGGATACACATGGCCCCCTCTTATTAGTTGCTTCCATAGCAAGTTTTTGGTATTTTATTTCAATATTAGTATTTACATCATTTTACAATGTTCCATGGATTAATAGCACATGGATAATGTAATACCAAATACTTGCATTTTTAAATAAAATTCGAGCATCCATTAGCAGGGCCTTGGCCTTGAACTCCACGCTAGGCAAACATACATCGCATGTATACAATATTTACATTAAAAGCCAATATATCCTAAGGGTCAAAATGGGGGTATTACATTCCCCTCCCCCTTAGAATAACACCGTCCTCGATGTTCTCAAAACTGAACAAAAATGGGAATGCCTCTCTCATGGCATCCTCCAACTCTAATGTAGCCTCATCGGGACTAAGGTGCTTCCATTGCACCTTTACATGTCCGATGGCTCAGTTCCGGAGCAATGTGACCTTGTCGAGAATGCACATAGGCTCCACTTGGAAATCTCCCTCAGGTTCCACTTGTATCACATTCCAATCAATTATGTGATTAAGATCATATACATACTTCTTAAGCAAAGAAACATGGAAAGCATTATGAGCTCTCATGTTAGCAGGAAATGCAATTCTATATGCAACTAGTCCTATCATATCAAGGACTTCAAATGGCCCACAATATCTTGGTGATAGCTTGGCACAGCTCTCCAACTTTAGGGAACTTTTCCTTGGTTCCACTCTCAAATAAACATGATCCTCAATCTTAAATTCCTTATGCACTCTTTTCAAATCTGCATAACTCTTTTGCCTGTCCTGAGCTACCTTTAGATTTTACCTGATCTTAACAATTTCTTGTTCCATTTCCTTGATCATCTTTGGCCCAAGCACTACCCTGTTCACCGAACTATCCCAATTCACTGGAGTCATGCATCATTTGCCATACAATGCCCCAAATGGACTCATTCCCAATGATTCTTGATGTCCATTATTTTATGCAAATTCTACCAAGTGTAGGTAATCATCCCACTTGGATGGTTTATCCATCACATACATTCTCAGCATGTCTTCAAGAACCTGATTCACCCTCTCAGTTTGGACACTTGTTTGAGGATGATATCTTGTACTAAAATTCAGCTGAGTTCCCAATTCCTGAAATAATTCCTTCCAAAAATTGGATGTGAACTTTACATCTCGATCTGAAATTATTGCCTTGGGCAATCCATGCAATCTGAATATCTCCTTTATGAAAATATTTGCTATGTCACTTGTCTTATGAGTGGACTTGACTGGAATAAAGTGAGCTACCTTTGATAGCTTGTCCACCACTACCATAATTGAATCATGCTTCCTCACTGTCATTGGAAAACCTGTTATAAAATCTATAGAAATTATTTCCCACTTCCATTTTAGAATGGGTAAAGGCTGCAATAATCCCGCTGGATGTTGATGTTCTGCCTTGACTTGTTGGCATTTTTTACACCTAGAAATGTATTTTGCTATGTTCTTCTTCATCCCATGCCAAAGTATTGTTTTATTGTTGTTGTTATTGTCTTTTAATACCCTGGATGTACAGAGTATGGAATTTGATTTATTTCATCCATCACTAGCTTCTTTAAATCTGCACGATTTGGAATATACAGTCTATCTTTATAGAGGAGAATATCATCTTCACCAAGCTGATACCCTGCACACTTTTCATCTATATTTCTCTGCTGCAATTTTTCTTTAACCCGACGATATGTTTCATCACCGTTTTGGGCTTCAAGAACTCTTTTCTTCAAATCTGATTTGCACATACTTAATGTTACAACATGAAATTTTCTGCTAAGAGCATCTGCAACCTTATTCTCTTTCCCCTTTACATGCTTAATTTCAAAATCAAATTCACAGAGAAATTCCAGCCATCTAGCTTGCCTAGCATTCAAGTTTGGCTGGTCAAACAAATACTTCAAGCTCATGTGGTATGTCCTAAGCTCGAATCTTCTTCCCAACAAATAATGTCTCCACATCTTGAGAGCATGCATTGTGGCTGCTAATTCTAAGTCATGAGTGGCATAATTCTTCTCATGCTCTTTTAATTTCCTTGACTCATAGAAAATCACAAATCCTTCTTGCATGATCACTACACCTAGCCCTTCAATGCAATCATCTATGCACACTGCAAAATCCTTCATTGGATCTGCAATCTTCAAAATAGGACTGCTGGTAAGTAACTTTTTTAGTTGTTGAAATCTTTTCTCACATTTTTCAGACCATACAAACTTGACATTCTTCCTCTGCAATGATGTAATTGGATGAGCTATCTTGGAGAATCCCTCAATGAACCTTCTATAATAGCCTGCAAGACCCATAAAATATCTAACATATGTAACATTCTTTGGAGTAGGCCAATCCATTATGGCTTCAATCTTTTTTGGATCCACTGTAATTCCTTCATCTGAGATGACATGACCCAAATATTGTACTTTCCTTTGATAGAAATCACCCTTGCTCAGCTTTGCATACAATTGGTGTTCTCTAAGAACTTGCAACACCATTCTTAGATGTTCATCATGCTCTTCTTCATTCTTTGAATAAACAAGAATGTCATCCAAGAATACTAACACAAACTTATACAAATACTTGTTGAAGACACTATTCATGAGACACATGAATGTAGCAGGTGCATTGGTAAGGCCAAATGGCACCACTGTGAACTCATAATGGCCATATCTTGTCCGGAAAGTTGTCTTGTGAATGTCTTCTTCTTTTATCCTCACTTGATGATAGCAAGACCTCAAGTCAATCTTTGAAAACCCTTTAGCTTCCTTCATTTGATCAAACAAATCATCAATTCTTGGCAATGGGTACTTATTCTTGACTATCACTTTATTTAGCTGCTTGTAATCAATACACAGCCTTAAAGTCCCATCATTTTTCTTGACAAATAACACCGATGCTCCCCAAGGAGATACACTTGGCCTGATATACTTATTGTCCATTCATTCTTATAGCTATATCTTTAACTCTATCAATTCTGGCGTGCTCATTCTATAACGAGCTTTGGAAATTGGTGCTGCCCCTGGAACAAGATCGATGGTAAAATCAATATCTCTCTTTGGTGGTCCCGACACTTCATTCGAAAACACATCTTTGAACTCTTGCAACAACTGGAAGTCTTCTATCCTTGGTCCTTTGTCCTCTGTTGAATCTGATACATGAACTGCATATAATTGACAACCCTTCTTATAAAACTTTTTCAACTGTAAGTATGGAATCTGTCTTACTGAGACTTGCTTGGGAATTCCTCTTACCAATCTTGGTCTTCCCTCTTCATCAATGCATTCAAGTACATTTTCATAGCAATTTATCTTGGCTCTATACCTTTCCAACCAATCCATACCAATTAGAGCACCATAAGATCCTAATGGTAGGACATTCAAATTTACTTTTGTGAGGAATCCATTCATCTCCATGGAGCACTCCATCACTACTTCACTCATTTTTCGCTTGGCCCCTGTGGGTAATTGTACTAGCCAAGACTTACTATGCTTCATTTTTCTATGAGAACAACCTTCAACCACTTTTGGAGAAACATAACTATGAGTAGATCCTAGATCAATCAAAACATAAATAAATTGCTTAGCAATCTTACCTTCAACTTCCATCACTGTTGATTGATGGTTTGCCTGATGATTATCCAACACTGCATAAATTCGAGGCGTTGCCCTTGCATATCCTCCATTGTAGATGCTCCCTTTAAGTTGTGCAAGCTCCGGGGATTCTCCCTCCGATGTGGACAATCCTTAAGCATGTGGTTTCCTCCACATCCCCAACACTGAAGTGGCCCTTTTGATGCTTTTTCTGCTGCTACTACTGGCTTGTTCCCACTTTGTGCTTGCTGGCCCTGTGGAAAATTTCTTGGCTGATTTTTTAATGGTGGCTTGAATCCATTTTTCCTTTGATCAAACCTCCCTCTTGGCTTTTCTTTCCATGCTAGGTGAACCTCTGATTTTCCTTTACTCTTCTCATAGCAATGCATTGCCATCCTAATGGCTTCATCAAGACTTGGTGGATTAACAAACTCAATCCTATCTCTTAAACTTTGAGGTAGACTCCCAAGGAAGCATTATTCCTTTACCCTCTCATATTTGATATATTCCACATACCTCAACAATTCCAAAAATTTATGGACATGTTCTTCCATAGATTTCTGTCCCAACTTGTTCATTGAATTCTTTCATCTTACTGCCATAATACCTAGCAGAAATGTATTTTTCCTTGAAATACTTCTTAAATCGCTCCCAGTTGATCCTCCTTTCATTGATTCCTTTTATTTGTAAGAGGTGTTCCCACCAAATTGAAGCTCTGCCATTTAGATTTTAAATGGCAATTTTGGCCTTTTCATTCCTTGAGTAATCATGAATCCTGAAATATTTCTTCATTCCAAGAAGCCATGCCTCTGCCTCTTAGCCAATCTTATCTTCTCCATCAAATGCGGGAGGCCTTGCCTTCCTGAATTGTCCCTGTGGAATTCCTTTGAATTTCTTTCTTCCTTCAAATCTGCTAGAAGTATGTCTTGGACTTCTTCGAGAACCTCTAGAGTCACATGACCTGCTGGAAGAATATCTTAAGGAGGGTGTTCTATGATTTTTGCTTACATAACTCTGTCTTGGGCTTGGAGTCATCCTCCTAGAATGACCTCTAGAGCGACTCTCTGCATCGCTTCCTTCTTTACCTACATTGCTTGGGTTGGACCCAAGGTTTATGCTCTGTTGCATATTAGTGAGGCTATGCAAAATAACAACATTGAGCTGGTTTTGTTCCTCCTGAGCCTTCATCAACCTTTCATTGAATTTTATCATGGTTTCCACCAAATTCTGAGGAGTTATTTGCTCCCTTCTTCCATCGGATTCAGTCTCAGCATGTTCTTCTTGCACATTTTCTCCTATAACATCTTCATCATGCTCATAAGGATCCTGAGCATCATTCATGGTCACCATTTTCCTTTGGAGACCCCTTTCCCTGTATGTTGCCTCTGCTATAACTATTCAACTTTTATCAGCTGCAACCACTGTGCATTATAAAGGTATATATTAGACATCTTAGGAATGCATATAGAAACATAAAATATCAATATTTAACATAATTAAACTCATGGAATAATTCATAGAGCTATTATGCTTTCTTTTCTCTTGCCCCATTCATGCAATTCTGGATATTGCCCATATTGACAACATTTGTTTTTGTCAAAACAGTGACTAGCATTTTTCTGCTCTAAAAATCTATGATATATGAAAACCTCATTCAAATTATGGTTATGCACCATTGTTCCCTGCTAGATAAGCTTTCCAATGCCTATCCACATGCTTCATTCCGACTTCGGGTGTGGATATCACATTACTTCAAAAATGACAATTTTTACCAAAATTATGCACTTTTTTACACAACTGCATTTTATTCTAAAAAGCCAACTTCAGCCATTTGTAGAAGCAAATCTAGAAAGAACCATGAAAACTTTTCTATCGAGCGAAGTTAGTCCATATAACAAGGAACACTCAACAACATTCGGATCCTCGTTCCGATGCACCCGTCAACTTCTATAAAATTCTGGGTTTGACTTTTAACATTTCATCTTCTGGAAAATATTTGTCTAACAAAAAATGTATGTGTTAATGAGAAGATTAAATGTTAAGTTCAGTAGTTTTCTTGAATCCTACATCTAGGGTCACTGTCATCCACTACAAGCTTTTCAAAATCCTCAAAAAGTGGCCCGAAATAGTGCTTTTTGGCCTTCTCGCTCACCCTGTCTCCACATCCTTTGGAGTTTGGCTCCAAGATTCCAAACTTAACACTGCTCCTGCTCCATGGCTGCTCCATTGCGATTTCAAATCAATCCGACCTTCTTCCAAGCTTTGGGACACCGATTTATAAAAGTTATTAAGTTCCCATTTTATGCCAAATTGGAGAATAATGGGCTCGGGACCCTCTCTGGTTCTTTCATGGCCTTCGTTAATGGCCTTAGAATGTCACAAGACTCATCCAATTCTGAGTTTGACTACTCTTGCTATCCAAAAATCGAGTTTTGGGCTCTATACCTTTTTTTTGAACTCGACGTCCTGCCTTCCACAATCCGCAATCCGCAATGCGAGAGTCGGAAAGTCGGAACCCGAATCGCACAACTTCAAAAAATTTACACCTCCACAATCTGAAATCCGCAATCTGCAATGCGGGACTCAGAAATGCGGAGCACCAAATTTACAAATTCAGGAAAACTCCACTTCCGCAATCTGCAATGTGAAACTCAGAAATGCGGAACTCCAAAGTTCCCAACTCCATAAAATATCACTTCTGCAATCCGCAATGCGGAACTCCAAAGTTCCCAACTGCAGAAAATATCACTTTTGCAATTTGCAATGCGGAAATCGGAAATGCGGAACGCCAATTTTCCCAACTCCATAAAATATCACTTCCGCAATGTGAAACGCCAATTCGCAACCCCGGTGAAAATGTCCTTCCGACTTCCGCAATCCGCATTGCGGGTTCGGAAAGTCGGAAGCCCAACTGCATAACTTCTCAGGCCCGTAACTTTCTAATTCCAAATCCATTTTTGGCAAACTTGGTACTATAGGAAATCTCTCGGCGAGCCCTATGCAACGGTGTGATCCTATGCCACAGCTGAGAACTATGATTTTATCATTCTTTCAATCAAAATGTTTCCCAAACTTCATCAATACCTCTTTTAAACATTCTGATATCTATTTGTAAACTCACAGTTTGGCCCAAATAGCCTAGTGCTACAACATGGGCTCTGATACCACTTTGTCACGTTCCCTCCCGTCGATCCGATGCAAGGAATGGAACATGACTAACATTCTGGGCTTATTTGGCAAACTCAGCCCCATTCATGAATAACAAATTCATAATAAATATAACTCATGTGTGCATATTCATTCTCAATTAAACACAATGGAATGAAAACATTATCCACACACAATTGCATCATGCATTCAGCATATCAATAACAATCATCAAATCAAAACATTGCAGAACACATAATGGACATAATTTAAACCACATAGAATGCTTATCTTTAAGATGAAGCTGTCTAAATAAATGGCTATGAGAGAGCAACGTTCCACCCAACCATAGGTCTCTATCCAGCCTATATTCTTTCAGCTAAGAGACCACCCCTGAGCTGGGTTGTGTATCCACTAAGGAGGAACTAAACATGCTCACTCATAGCCATGGTTTCACACAAACAATCATGCTAAGCCAACACACAGTTGGGTTTATCAAGCATGCAAGAGACAAAGGAGGAAGATGCTAAGCCAATGAGCTCAACCACATAGCTACAGGCATCTCAACTAAATCCAAACAACCTTGGCACCCACAATACCTACCACACCCAGCACAAGGAAGGTCCCATTCTCTGCTACATAGTCCCCTATGCGTCGCTTCCCTTTAGTGCTCTTCAGGGTGGGCATAGAAAGGTCCAAGCTACTAAATCCTTGAGATTCTAGACTTCACTAGGTTTGTCAAGCAATTCCAACCTCTGTTCTATCTTTTTCTCTATCATTCACGCTTGGATTTTCTCAATTCTATGGCCAAATGACTCTGTCCCGTAATTGGATTTTCGGGCTATCAAATCGGGGTTTTCCTATGGATTTCTGGGCATCTAACACTCTCAAATTTGTCCCAAGGTTCAGGTCTATGGATCCCCCATTGGATTTCATTGTCCACACAAATTTATGGGCGTTTTTGGCACTTCAAAACGTCGCGTAATTCAGAGTTGAGATTTCTGGTTTTTTTCACTACTGGGCATGTATAATGGATGAAAATTGATGCTCTGATCATCCACCATGGAATGGGAATGAGGAAAAACGAATTCCCATGAGGTTGAGTGACTTGTGGGTCAAGTAAACATAGCTCATACCCTGTCGTACGAATTTCTGGGCTGCCCATGCTCCATTGAAGCCATGGACTGATTTCTTCAACCACTTCCTTACAACAAAATTAAATGTCAACAAGGAAAGTCAAATGGGTTCTCAAGATGACATTTGGCAGCATATGGTTCAACCCCACAACCCCCTCACCACTCCCTAGTGGATACACATGGCCCCCTCTTATTAGTTTCTTCCATAGCAAGTTTTTGGTATTTTATTGCAATATTAATATTTGCATCATTTTACAATGTTCCATGGCGTAATAGCACATGGATAACGTAATATCAAATATTTTCCTTTTAAAATAAAATCCGAGCATCCACTAGCGGGGCCTTGGCCTTGAGCTCCATGCTAGGGAAACATACATCACATGTATACAATATTTACATTAAAAGCCAATATATCATAAGGGTCAAAATGGGGGTATTACAGACTAGTATTAAATGCGATATAACCCATGCTTAATTGCAATATACTTAACTCTTAGGGGATCCAACAAGTTGTAAGTAGGACCCCATTTTTTTATCAGTCTGCCTTTTTCCAATCTACCATCTTGCTTTGCAAAAAAATCTGTAGCATTATTATTTTCTCGCCTGACGTGTATCAAATGGGCATTAAGGATTCATCGTAGAAACCCGTTGATCTGTTGTTGGAGTCAACCTACAATTCTATCTGCTAATTCAAATATGTTACTTATTCGAGTTATGATTGAAAGAGAGTCTCCAATGATCGTGACAAATTGAATTCCAAGGTGGACGACATTTTCTATTCCTAGATAAAGGGTGTGATGCTCTGCCTGATTATTTGTATCTATACCGAGACGCCACTCAAAATTTAATACAATATTTTCTCTGGATCCCCCTCGCACCTGCCTCACTGAAACTTTGATATTTATTGTAAAAAGGGAAATAACCTTTTAATTAATTAATTAATTATCCTTATTCGATGGGTTGGAACTCGTGTAAAATCTCTAGGTGCTTGATTGGACCTTGCATCGTGTCCAAATCCCTCCCAACACTGTGATTATTACTTTTTAGTTTATATATGCTTGAGTTGTGGCCTATTATTTGTAGTTTTTACGAATGTTTGAACGTTGAACTCTTAGCTAGTGGTTATAAGATGTTATAGTCTAAGTGTTCTAAGAATTTGTAGTTTTCTAGTCTCTCAAAATAATATTAAGTGAAATTGGTTATTTTACATTGAAATCTACCATAATCCTTTTAAATTGATAAAATTTCATTTATAAAATGTTAACATTGCACAATCCTGCTGGAATGAAGGTATTCAGGGGCATTGAATCCATTTTTGCATTCAGAACAATAACTTTATCACTCTAAAAAAATTATAGTTTTGACAAAGATTCAAATGATGATTCTCGTGATTTCAAAACCCAAAAAATTCAAATCGTACATTTAACCTTCTTCTTATATGATTGACAAGGTTTTGATTTAAACCAATATGCATTTTTATTTAACTTTTATTAGCTTTTGCTTCTTCGTTTTAACAATTCTTTGTAAAAATGTTTACATTAATAATCAAATGAATGTTTACATTAATAATCAAATGATGATGTAAGAAATAACTAATAACATAAATCCACCTTGAACATTTAAAAAAAAAAAAATTGTTGCTATATTTGTGAAGTTGTATAATCCAAGCTGTAAAGCGACGATTTCCTTGCATCTATCACATATGTCTCGAGAGCTTCATCTATATACATCTACAACTAAAAAAGACATAATAACAACATTTATGTCTACCTACTGCATGTTTACAATGATACAAAGATGTCCATTACTATATAAGTTTAGTTTAGTGATAACTTGGAGTGTTTGTTGCAATGATGAACCAAATTCAAATTTCAATGAGCATACTCTTCCTTTATGAAAAGTTATAAAGTTGTGTGAGATAGTTTAGGAGTAACTTGTAGTGGTTGTTATATTGTAACCGAAATTCAAATCTCAATTAGCGTAGTCTTCTTTATATAAAATTACTTGAAATAGTTTAGCAATAACTTAGAGTGGTTGTTGTAACGATGACCCACATTCAAATCTAAATGAACATACTCTTCCTTTATATATAAAGTTACATGAAATAGTTTTGCCTTTATATAAAGTTACATGAAATAGTTTTGCAATAACCTATAGTGGTTATTGTAATGATGACTAAAATTGAAATTTTAATAAACATGCTCTTCCTTATATAGAGTTACATGAGACAATTTAGTGGTAACTTGGAGTGGTTGTTGTAATGACAACCCAAATTCAAATCTTAATGAACATAATCATCCTTTACATAAAATTACATTAAATAATTTAACGATAACTTGAAATAGTTATTATAATTATGTAAGAGTTTTTAGAGTATCACTATATTAGAGTTTACAAATGTCCCAACACATTATTACTCTAAAAAAAACTTTACATAATGATATCTCATTGTGAAATACTCCATATCCACATAGTTATTATAATGATGACCCAAATTCAAATTTCAATAAGCATACTCTTCATTTTCATAAACATAACTCTTTTGGACATTATTGGTGCAAAAACCTAAGCAGACGCTGTTAACACCAAAAAAGTGCTCACTAACTCATCCCATTGGACATACACCTCTGTTGCCGAAATTTCCTACCAACCTCGCCTCCAAAACCCAAATGGATATTAAAATACCCAAAAATTCCCTCAAAACATACTAAAACCCCAAAAGAGAGTCAAAATCAAACAAATGGGGAATAAAACCCAAAAGATTAAAAAAAAAGAAAAAAAAAAAGAAAGAAAATAGGGCAAAAACCATAAAAAGCCCTAAAACCCTAATCCAAGTTTATAAAAAGGGGTGGAGGCCCCTCATTTCAAGCATCCCCAATCACTTTATCCTCATGCTGCTGAATTTTTTCAAAAGCCTAAGGCCATCCCTTTTTGTGCCTTTTGGCCTCCCTTGAGACAAAAGTTTTAGCCACCATTCAAGCATTGGAGAGAAGAGTACCAAACTAAGGAGCTCTGGAGCACACCGCCAGAACTCCACTAGCCTCACCTTTGAGGTAAATATATTTTTTGCAAGCCCTTTGCTTGCCCGCAATAAAAAAAAAAAATCTTTATTTTACAATGTTTGCAAGTTTATCGTTCGTTGTTCCAAGTTATATCCTATTTCATGCACATGTTTGAGTTTAGATTTACTGTTTAATGTCATTTGCTTCCATCATTTATATTTAGTTTACTGTTAATCACTTCCACACTGCTGTTAAGGATTCCATAATCCTTAACAAGTGCTCACTCGCACAGGCAGGGGCTAAAACCCCAGCCACAGTTTGGCGACTCCGTTGTCTGAACCCCTCTTCGATAGTTTAGTTTTATTGATATTTTCGTTTGAAGTCATATTTTTTGTTTTTATTTGCTTAGCTTATTAGTCTTTTGGGTTTTCCTGTACAGTTGCAACCAATTTGTAGTCGGGCAGAAAACCGCGAGTTTGTCATTGATAACTGTGGTCTAAACCGCAGTTGTTCCTCACCTTCGCGCGGTCTGCACATCGGCTTCCTAGCCTTTTGCTGCGACCCAAAACGCGATTTTTCTTGATCTGTTCGCGGTCCCCACCGCAGCTGTTCCTCTTCTTAGCCTTTTGCTACGACTCAGAGCGCGGGTTAGTCTTACTTATTTGCAGTCCGGACCGCATCTCTCACCTCTCTTCCCGCGGCCTCGTCCCTGCACCAAAGCGGCGTCGCTCGCTACCCCGACATATACGCGGTCTGTACCGCACACCACACTAGCCACCAGTGTGGCTTCCACCGCAGCAAAATGCCGAGAACTGTGCTGCAAAACGCAGCTTCCCTAGCCACCTGCGTGCTGCCACACTCTGCCTGCACCGCAAAAATTTCCATGAACAGTGCGGTGCACACCGCATCATTCGACCCATAACCTGTGCTGCAAACCGCGACTTTCTCGCTAGTAACCGCGCTGCACCATGCCCAAATTCCTCAAAAAAGCGTTATACACCGCAGCTTTCGGTGCCATAGTCGCGCTGCACACCGCACCGAGTAGGCCCTTAGCCGCGCTTTGATTTCCACTTTTTTCTCAATTTTAGTTGTTTAAAAAAAAAAAATTGAATCAACATTCAATTTCCAGAATTGTTTCCATTTTTCTAGCTTTTAAAGCCATCTTTTATTTGCTAGTTAACTGCCAACATTATCATTGCACACACTCTGACAACTAACTCAAGTGAGCCTTAAAAAATGACTTAATTCAACCAACTCTTAACCCCAGTTGGGGAACACAGAAGAATTTGGTAGCTAGGCAGGGCAAGGGGGATAGGTATCCAAATAACACCCCTTTGCCGCTTACATCTGAGACATAGTTGTTGTCATATAGGGTGCCAAAATTTCTTATTATTTTTGACACGGTTTAAAACCAATTTATCGGGAAGGCCTCTCCCTTAGGAGGGTTGAAGTGGCCAGACTGGTTCCGGAAGCCTAAGTGGAATACCGCAATCCATTCAGTAATCGAAGGATACCTTTCGTAGTTCTCATTATACCACCCTTATGGGAGTACAGTGGTGATAGAACCAAACTGTAGATTCACCCAACCGAACGTGTCATGAACGGGGTATCTTAGTTGGCTTTCTCCTAGGATTGACTACCCGGTGTCCCTCCCAGTAGGGGGATATCTAGCCTTTGGTTCCACTTTTCGTATTGTCTGACCGGGATTTCATCACCCTGCAGAGGATACGTCGAGTTCAAATCAGAATACCTTCTAGATTAGGTGTTTGCATGCTCCCTTAGCTCCCCTAAGTCTAGTGAGTACACCTTTTTTTTCTCTTTTTAGGAGCCATTGCATGTTGGTATTCTGACCATTTTTTTACCGCTCCATGTGATTGCAGCACAGCTGTTGCAACACGCGTTTTGAGCATTGTTGTTGGCCTGAGCGCCGCCTTTTTTATGCTCTCCTTCTGCACACACGGTTGCACTAGGATTTTTTGAGCTTTTCACTCATCACACCTCATTTGGAATACCCTTATCATCATCATTGAGTACCAAAGACAGTCCTGGCGCCAACGGGGCCAACCCCCTCAGCACGGTCTATTTGGCTCTCCGTGTCATAGACGTAGAGCCTCACTCCCTGATCCAGACGCCCCTTATACCACATCTGATTTAGAACCAGAACACACCACATGATCGGCTCCATCTAGCCCCTTAGCCGGCATGACATCCAACCCCTTTTTCGGTGGGATGGTCGGCGTAGGACCCACCACTCATCCAGCTACCACCTCAACAGTCACACCGTCTACAGGCCCTACGCATACCATCAACACCACTACATCCATCCCAGTAGGTAGTGTCTTAGTTACTAGTACAAATCCAGCAATGATGAGGGCATCACCTCCACCATAGCTGCTATGGCCCACACCATCGCCCCAGACATTGGGGATAGCACCTCCACCATGGCTGTTGTGGCCCACACCGTTGACCCACACATTGGGGGAAGCACCTCCACTATGTCCGCTATGGCCCACACCATTGCCCCAAACGTTGGGGGCAGTGGCCATACCATCGCCGCCTCGGCAAACACACTCCCCCCACCACCTCCAACGCACCTTCCCGCTAGTTTGCCATTCATGGCCAGTCTGAACCTCCCCGACTTAGCTAAGTTGACTAATGATCCAATACGACATGATCCTATGTGGCCTCCTATGCCCACCAAACTCCCCTCGGACATACCCAAATTCGAGGATAAGGGAGGAGAAGACCCTCAAAATCATATTATGTCTTTCCACCTATGGTGTTCCTCTAACTCCATCGTGGATGACTCTATTCGCCTTCGACTATTACAGAGAACCATTACTGGAGCTGCAGCCAAGTGGTATATTGACCAACCTCATGGGACCCACCCTACGTTCACATCCCTTACCTCCACTTTCCTGCAATTCTTCTAGTTACCCGTTCATTATGATGCGGGTGTAGAGATCCTCTTGTCTTGCAGACAGAACACCGCCACACACATCATGGATCACATCCATGAATGGCGCAAACGACGTATCTTATGCAAGATCAAGTTGGATGACCGGATCTTTTTAGACCGGTTCCTCAAATCTCTCATACCAACCATCGCGAAGGATGTGGCATCCGAGCGACCCCAGTCTGAGGAAGAAGCAATTCTCAAAGCTCAACAGTTTGACCTCATCTATGCCCAGTCCGGTTATCTATATTCCATCTTACCTGATGCCCCCCGTGCCGACTTAGCCGGGAGCGATGCGCCCGGGGCATTCCATGCTGTCGATGGCATCATCGAGCATGTGGCATCACGCCCTCAACCATACACAACTATGCCGACTACTAGTGGCCCCGACCTCTCACGCGCCACGTCCCATTCTGGAGCGACTACTTCATACGCCCCAGCCATTAGACCTCCTCATATCCATGGACCATCATGCCCACCACAGTGTTATAGCCACGCACCCCCACCTTATAATTCTCCTATGGGACAGCCTACATTTTATCAACACCCGGTTCCACCCACCCATTCACACCCCCAAGTCCAGCAAGCTTACTACCCCCCGCAAGCCCCGATTACGCAACCACCAGTTCCCCCAGTTTATCATCCACAACTGACCCCACCAGCTCCAGCCCAACCTCAGGCACATCCTGGTTACTACCCAACACCGACACCCTCACCACCTGCTCAACCACAAAACCCTCCCAATCCCCAAGGGAAAGTTTACGCCCAGTATCCCCCACAGCAAAATCAGCCTGCTCATCGCAACCAACAAGGCCAACAGAATAGGGGCAGAGGACGGAACAAGAGGAACAACCAACCTCAGGATCAGGGCGGTCAACAACCAAACCCCCCCAATAACAACAACACCGCCCCACCCGACCAAAACCCCGACATACCACCTCGTCAGGGCAAAAATCCCAACCAAGAACGAATCATTCGTGTTCCATATGTGGGGTATACGGCCACTATACACACAATTGTCCACATTTAGATCATGCCCATCAACTCTGGACGGACGACGCCCAACGCCAAGGACAAGCTGCTCCCCCGACACAACCCAACCCCAATCCACCCCCCATGGTGCTGCAAAATCCCTTGCCCACGCAAGGAGTAGTAAACGCTCAACCACTACCCCCTCCTCAAAGAAATGTACAACCACCTCCGCAAATCACATATGCTACACAAACAAACCAACCCACGGATTCGGGTACTCACCATCTCCTCATAATGTCATCAACCAACATCAACCATCAAACGCATCGAAATTAATACGGACCTAATCCCGAAACCCCCCTGTTGATACGGCTGCCCCCACAGATCAACCGTTGTGCATTCCCCCACCACACGGCGATGGCGCCCCCAAAGCCCCTCGTTTCCCACTGCGGCGGATCAACAACAATCCTAACGCTCATGCCGCGGCAAATTATAATATCGTAGAAGATCTAGCACAATCCCCTGCGGCTATGTCTGCATTGGAAGTCCTAAAGAACTACCCTGCATAGAGGAAACTATTGTTATCCGCCATTGGCGCGATAGACCCTAACGACTCTCGACTGATGGCATTTGACTTAGATAAAGCCGAATCACGTTTGCCTTCAACATTAGCCTTCCAAGTCTCCGTATCAGTTCGGAACTTAGTCATCCATCGATGCATCATCAATGAAGGTGCCTCCACCTGCGTTATGTCGACATTCGTTTGGCAGAAGCTTGGATCCCCCACTCTACATCCATCAACAACCGCATTGAGAGCTTACGATGGTTGCGCAGCCCAACCTCATGGCCTTTTGACCAACGTTCCCATCTAGTTAGCCAACAAAACAATCCTAATCGATATAGAGGTTATCAATGCACAACTTGATTACAACCTCTTACTTGGTCGTAGTTACATGTATGCTATGAAGGCCGTCACTTCGTCCGTTTTTCGCATCATGATGTTCCCACATGAGGGACGTGTGGTCAAGATTGACCAAATAACATACTATGATCCCAACGCCCCCGCTGCTCCCGAGAACGTTCTCCCCATGATCGAACAACTCGTGCATAATGCTCCTACATCGTTAGTCTCCACAATAGGACCCAGATTATACTTGGACTTCCCCATGACTTCCATGTTCCAATCCATTCCGCCCCCTCTAAAGATAACTGAGATATCGGATCTTTGCACAATCTCCTCCAACCACACAACACCTAATCAACAACCGCCTTTACTACCGCAACCACCATCGGTACCAAGCTACATTGGGGCAACACCCATCCACATGATCCCGTTCTTATTTCCACCATCCAGAGTGATAAGTACACCGGTGATGGCTACTTTGAACCTCCCTAGATTAACCCTAGGACTCCCCGTGTTGTACTTACTCGCCCCTAATCCTACACCAACACCACAGGTCGTTCTTCAACCAGTTCAACCTATTAACACTTCCAACCGCTCACCACCACGCGTCGTGAACATACCCAACCATCCCCATTCCAACACAGCATCCACATCAGCCACAAACCCTCCCCCACCACCACCAAAAAACACTGGGGGTAGAGACTCGCAAAACTATACCGCCCCACCAGTAAGAAAACCAGCGGCACCCCACCACCCCCCCGAGCACCCCCTAAGTGCTCCTTGTGTGATGATATTGGCCACGCTACCCACAACTGTCCTCAGTTACCCAATCTCCAAAAACACATGCAGACTTTGGACGACGACTCCAACATCCCCGTGGTAGTACTAAACATACCAGCCCATCAGCGCAACAAGGCATTACGTACTAATCACGCTTGCGCCATCTGCGGAATATATGGTCACTACTCACACCACTGTCCCGACCTCCCAGATTATAGAGTAGCCCTCTACGAGTTGAATAATGCCGACCTAGAAACATCCCCTCCTACCATTGAAGAAATTCACCCTCCAACACCTTCCCCCTCGGAAGAAGTCAATACCATATACATGATCTCTATGGTCATTAGGGACGACTCTCCTTCAACATCTACCTATCCCTCATATGACTTGATCACCCAGCACTTCCGCAACGACGAGGAGATCCTCGAAGCCCTTACGGAACCAGACTACCCATGGGACGACATGCACCATCAATCATATTTCATCCCCGGTGAGTCCACCCCTATCGCACCCAACCAACTGGCAATTGAAACAAAAGACTTCCTCCCCGAGAAGGTCGATTGGTTCGAGAATCCTATTCCTGCCCCTGATGCCTTCGAGGAAGGAAACATGGCAAATATTTCTCCCATCACACAAGTAGACATTGCTCGCCCGAGTGGCCAACCCGAGATCATCACCTTAGGGGCGACTTGTATGGAATACGAAATCGGAGAAGCCAAAAAACTTTTTCAGAAGTTCCGTGATGTCTTCGCTTGGTCCTATACCAAGATGCCTAGCCTAGATCCTACTATCGTAGAACATCACATCGACACATGGCCTGAGGTACCACCTGTCCGCCAGAAGCAGAGACCAATTCACCCCTCCAAACTCTCTACAGTCAAAATTGAAATTGAGAAGCTCCGGAAAGCCGGATTCATC
Organism: Larix kaempferi; assembly: GCA_027924585.1. Lineage (NCBI taxonomy): Eukaryota > Viridiplantae > Streptophyta > Pinopsida > Pinales > Pinaceae > Larix > Larix kaempferi. The sequence goes on along the minus strand of BSBM01000541.1, from coordinate 5,184,443 downwards.
TATCCCATCGCTTACACCACCTAGGTGTCCAACCCTGTACCTGTCAATAAAAAATAGGGCACTCTCCGTGTTTGCACATATTTTCGAGATCTCAATCAAGCATGTCCCAAAGACAACTTTCCCACACCTTTCATCGACCAGCTTGTTGATGCCTGTGCCAGACATGAAGTCCTCTCCTTTATGGACGGCTTTTCCGGGTACAACCAAATACATATTCGGAAAGAAGACCAATATAAAACTGCGTTCACCACCCCATGGGGCACCTTCGCCTACCGGGTCATGCCATTTAGTCTAAAGAACACGGGTGCCACGTTCCAACGAGCCATGACATACTGCTCTCACGACCTAACCCATATTATCCTAGTTTACCTAGACGACCTTACCGCTCGCTCCAAAAAACGATCTAACCACTTAAATGACCTCCGGCAAGTTTTTATCAGGTGCCGTAAATATAGAATCCGTTTGAACCCTATCAAGTGTGTCTTTTTCGTCCCTGCAGGACGGTTGTTAGGATTTATTGTGTCACAGAAAGGGATAACGGTCGACCCCTTAAAAGTCCAAGCCATCTTGGACCTACCCCCTCCTCACACTGTACGTTAGTTACAAAGTCTACAAGGGAGAGCCAATTTTCTCTGCCGCTTTGTTCCTGAATATGCCACGATGGTCCACGGCTTCCTCTGCTTACTCCGCACCCGTAGCCCCTTTGTCTAGGAAGAGCAAGCTCAAGCAGCCTTTACATCCCTCAAAACCGCCCTAACTAATGCCCCATTGATCTCCCCATCGGATTTCTCCAAGGATTTTATCCTATACGTTTCGACATCCGAATACGCCGTCTCCAGGGTGCTCATCCAAGAAGATAGTGCACGGAAAGAACACGTAATCTACTATGTGAGTCAAACCTTATCTGGCCCACAGTTGCGGTACTCGCCCGAAGAGAAGTTGGCCCTAGCTGTCGTCTTCTCCGTACAAAAGCTCCGTCACTACATATTGCTAAGCACAACTACTGTAGTGGCCGACTCTAATCCTATGGTTTACCTACTGAGTCGTCGTCTACTTCAAGGCCGTGTGGCTAAGTGGGTCGTTATTCTCCAAGAATATGACCTCACGTTTACAACACCAAAGAGCGTCAAGGCCCTTGCTTTGGCACAACTTATGACAGACTTGCCATCATCATCCATTTCATCCCCCATTTAGACCAATCTCCCGGATGATCATTTATTTATCATTTCTTCAGATGACCCTTGGTACGGCGATATCTTGGTGTACCTTTGCACTCAGAAATTTCGACCGGATCTGGACCGCGATGAGTGTCGACGCATACGTAATCACGCTTCACGTTACCTTCTCCTAGGAGATGTGTTATATCGTCGCGGTATCGACACCATTTTACATCGCTGCATCACCCACGATGAGGCCGAATAAGTCATTAATGATTGCCAGAACGGAGCTTGTGGCAGGCATTTTTCAGGGATGGCCACCGCCCAGAAAGTCATCCGTGCCGCATATTTTTGGCCCTCCCTTTTTACCGACTGTATCAACACAGTAAAACATTACCGTAATTGCCAGCTCTTTGCACCCAAGGCAAGGACCCCACCCGCCCCCCTCCACCCAGTCGTCACTGTTGGCCCCTTTTGCAAATGGGACATCGATTTCATGGAATGCAACCCAACCTCGGCAGGTGGCCATAAGTACATCATCGTCGCTGTGGATTACTTCACCAAATGGGCTGAAGCCATGTCCACATTCAATTGCAAAGCCGACACCGCAGCTCGTTTCTTCTTTAATCATGTCATTACTCGGTTCGGTGTCCCCCAACAATTGGTGTCTGACCACGACAGCCACTTTGAAGACTCCATCTGGAAGGAATTGTCCATCCTTCTTAAATTCAAGCATCAATACTCTTATGCCTATTACCCTCAAGGGAATGGTCAGGTTGAGGCCATCAATAAAATACTGAAGACCATTCTTCAACGTACCGTAGATCGCCATAAGTCCAATTGGCACCATATGTTATTTCCAGCACTTTGGGCTTATCGCACTTCCACTAAGACCGCCACAGGGTTCACCCCTTTTCACTTTGTCCACGGCGTCGAATCGGTTCTCCCCATAGAGTGCCAGATTCCCTCCCTACACATAGCCGTAGAACTCCTTCCCGACACCTCCCCACTTGAGCAGTGCCTAATCCTTTTGGAACAGGCTAATAAGGATCGTCAGACGGCCCTTCAAACCATCGAAGCTGCAAAAAAAACCGCTCCAAAGCAGGTTATGATAAACACGTTACCCATGCAATTTCAGGGAAGGAGACCTTGTCCTAGTCTATGACCAAGCACATGATAAAACCGGGAGAGGGAAATTTGAATCCATGTGGCAAGGACCATACATCGTGCATACCTGTTTGGGACATGGAGCATACATCCTCACCGATTCTGAAGGGACCCCTTTGCGCAACCCTCAGAATGGTTTGTACCTTAAACACTTCTACCCATAACACCTTTTTGAGGACCCACTAGTCCCCTTTTGTACAGTTTCATTCCCCATTTTGTTTCCCACCCTTTTTTATCTACGACCTTACATTTTGATTACCCTGCATGATCACAGATGGGCTCCCTCCCATTACAATACGTTGACTTCGCCGATGGTGCCAGTCGCTGGTCCCCGAACCTCGCCTCTGCAGCTTGGGTCTTATATCCCCCCTCACATGAGCTCATCCACCTTGATGGAGTGTGCCTAGGCGCTGGTACCAACAACCAGGCGGAGTACGATGCCGTGGCCGGTCTATTGACCGCTGCCCTCCACATGGGCATACGTCACCTTCGCGTGTTTTTGGACTCCCAGCTGCTTGTCGCCCAACTCAATAACTGTTACTAGGTACGGGATCCCTGCTTTTTTAGAAAGTTCCTGCGCACTAAACAAATGATTAGACTGTTTGAATCCATTACATTCACTCATGTCCCACGCAATCAAAATAGTGTAGCAGACCAAATGGCTAATAATATTCTAGACTGGCACACGAATCACCATATGTAGGGCATCAATCATACATACCATCCACATGCACATAACAATATCATTTAAATATATCAAAAAAGAAAATTAACCATAAGTTCATCCACGTGCATAAACATAATTGCATCCATGTGCATATAACATAAACACCATGCTAGGTGCATCCACGTGCATAGAAAGCAAAACATCATCACAAACAGAACCCAAGTGCCATAAATATATATATAAACACAGCGAGGAGCCCCAACAACACCCTCGGTAAATATCATAAGCCGTATATACAAAAACCCCACATGATCATCACAAGTGGGGGCAGCCCTGTCAGCTGCCTAGTCAGACTCCTCCTGGTAGTCCTCATCATCATCATCTCCTGCGGACCCACCTGCCTCAGCGGTAGCAGCCGCAGCCGCCTGTGCTGCCTCCTCATCCTCTCCCAGCTCCTCCTCAGGCAGCCCCTCCTCAGGATCCTCCTCCTCGGGATCCTCATCCTCCTCATCCTCCCCAAGATAAGGTACATCCCCTCGTGCAAACGCTCTCACAGTCTGCGCGGCCATCGCAATGCACCGCATAATAGGCCTCCACTCCTGTGGAACATCATAACAAATATCGATCAGCTCCTGATCCAAATGCTGCCAACAATCGCTCATGATCCCCTCTAGGAGCCGATCAATCCCCTGCCGCAAAAAATCCAGAGTAACAGTAGCACTCCGGCAACGACCCTGCCCATGCCCAACTGGGTCCACCCCCTCCACATGCCCTCGTCGTAGCCTATAACCTGGCGGCGATAATGGTCCCACATCTGCCAAACAAAAACACCAGGAGGTCAAATACAAGTCCAACAACTACAAAATCATATCATACACAAAACCTATCGAACTGAAGTAAAACAAACATATCGTCTGGGCCCCAATCCTGGCCAGGAGGTCTCGGCATCTCGGGATCCCCACGAAAGTCCATCCCGGTGTATGGATAGTCCTCGATAGAGATCGATATCTGCATCCACTGCAGAAACAACTCCTCGGTGAAAAAACGGCCCACTAGGCCTCCACCCCTACGAGTCATCATCTCGCCCCATCGCCGCATCCGTGACTTGGTCGGGGGCGCCGCTCGTATCGCTCGGTGAGGCCGAAGCGTCTGAACCCGCTCAAAGAAAAAGGCACACAAAAAAGATGGGTAACAAAACTCCTTCCCCAGGTGCTGGACCTTGCTCAGCTCTCGTCGAACGACGGTCAAATACATCTATCCCCATGCATAGTACGTCCCATTAAGGACGCTCTCGATCAATAACATCTGTCCTCCCGTGACCCAGTTAGGGCCATGGGAACCCAAAACTCGTACCACTGCCGCTGCAATAGCCTGCGTAACCAGGTTCTCGATATCACATAACATGAGTGAAGACCCACTCACCACCGCCATAGGTAAACAATACCTCTCTAGTAAAGTCTCCATAGATATATTCGCCGGCCTCCTCGGCTGAGTCTCGACAACCATACCTAATCGGGGCAACCCAGTCAGGAAATATACATCAGCTAGAGTCAGATCTAGCCGCTCCCCCTGGATCATGAAAGCCTCAATCTCAGAATCCCAGAACTCAACTAACTTGTTCAACAATAGAGGTGCTGAACGCATATATGGGATCTGTGCAAACTTCAGGAGCCCACTATCAGCAAGTGCCTCCTGAACCCCCCGATCTGTCCGGATGCTCCTCTGAATGTTGGGAGGAATCTCCAGCTCTTGCCATCCAACCTCTGGCATCCTGTCAATGACAACAATAAAACTCATTAGACTACCATCTAAAAAAAAAAAAAACACAACCTTCTGGAGTGCGCTTTCTCCTTTGAAACACGCTCCAAAACGCACACATTACCCATCTCCCCGCGCTTTCCTCCTGGAAAGCCGCGGTCCACAACGCAGACTAGACCACCCCACGGTCGCGCTGTAATGTCCCCACCTGCGGATCCAACTCCGGTAAGGGAACTTGATACCAATCTACGGGGCTTTCACAAAAACTCATCCCATTCATTAGACTCATAGCCATAAAATTAATGTGTGTAGATGCAAATCAAACATATATGCACAGCGGAAGAAGAACATCACCCACACATATCTTTTGTATGCATTCAACATATCAATAATAAACATCAAATTTAAACATTTGTAGAAGTAAAATGCACATAGAAAAACACTTATCTTCATTGTGCAATTGTCCCAAACAACTAGCTATGTCGCTGCAACGTTCCACCCAACCGTAGGCCAATTGTGTTCATCAATTCTCTCAACACAACTGCCACCCCCGAGCTGGGCAATGATTCTTACAAGGAAAGGGGACATTCAAGCTCATACATAGCCAAAGAAATAGATACCCATCTCAACCCCAACACTCTTTTACACACAACAACTCAAACTGGGCATGGATACACTCTTTCAGCAATGGGATTTACCAATAAGATGGCCTTGGACTTTCCCAAATCGTGGGCACACCAAAAACGGATTGGGGAATTTCAATAACAAGATGGCCAGGGATTTTCCCAAAACGTGGGCACACCAAAAACGGATTTTGGATTGGGGAAATCGTCCACAGGGAACCAACCCGATTTTTCCATGGTATTTTGGCCGTCTAAATGGCCAAAACGGCTCCAATGAAACCCCAAACCAAGCTCCCATACTCCCAGCCACTCTGCAACCCAAAAACGCCTTGTTTCTAGCTAGAAAAATCAGGAGAAACCATAAAAACGTGGAGAGAAAACGCCCAAGCAGCCCAAAAACGTGAGAGAGACAAAACTGCTTGATGGGTTATGGCTTGGGAGGTAAATTCATGGCTCTTTTCTTGCCAAGGAAGCCAAACACGTTTTTCCATGAAGGGTGGTTGCCCATACTCGAATTTTGGACAACCATACCTCTCATTCCCCAAGGCATTAACTACCTCAACCAACTTTTGGGAGAAATAAATGATTGGGTACAAAAGTCAACATGGGTAGTTGAGTGTTTGATGGGTTATCTCATTGACACTTGGCTTGACTTGATTGGCTCAAGGGTTTGAATGTTTTCCCTCCCAATTCCTTGTAAAATCATGCCCCCATCTCTTGTTGCATTGCATAGCTAGTTGTGGGTATTTTATTTAAAATGCATATTTACATAATATTCGCAATTCCATTGCGCATGGCTAGCACGTGAACCATATGCATTGATAAATCGATGGCGGGGCCTTGGCCTTGAGCTCCTCACCACGATTTTATAACAATATTACATCATTTACGATTTAAATGCCATGGGGTCAAACTGGGGACATTACACGCGCCCTGAAGCGCGCTTTCCCCTTCGAAAGCCGCGCTTCAGAGCGCAACCATTATGGGTCCACCCGCGGTGTCTCGGATACCCCGATGCGGCCTAACCCACACCTTTGGCGAAAGAAATCGTGCTTTGCAGCATAGCTATCCTCCCCATTGCCGCGGTCGAGACCGCACCAAACCATCCGGAACTCGTGCTATGCCATGTAGGTTCCCATTTATGGCCGGTACGACCCCTCAGAGACCCGAAACAATACAAAAACTCTTAAATGACAAAGCTAAGGACATGGGATCTTACCTGCAACTCCCGGAATGTAAATCCATCGGTGAAATCTCCCACAAACTCAACTTTTACCTATGACCGCCTCTATTGCTCTGTCAAACTCACCACACACAAATGACACCTATTATGGGACCACTTACTATTTATAGACATTGGCCTTATTTTCCTTTTGCCATTACGCGATCATCCAAGGCCCGTTCCTCAAACCGTTGATACCAATGTACTCAGCGTAGCTAGAACTTCGCGGTGGTCCAGTCAGTTCACATTTTTCACCGGCACCATGTTTAGTCATATTTTCATGCCTCTCGTCGCCTCGATTTGCATGCCACTTTGGCCGTTCTCCGTTTCTGACGTTCTTTATATCGCTGGATTTAATTTTCCGTGCTCGTGATGATGCTCGAGATCATTTCTCACTCTCACCTCAAAGTATTCCGAGCATATTTTCATGCCCCTCGTTGCCTCAGTTTGTGTGCCACTTTGGCCGTTCTCCATTTGTAACGTTCTTTATATCGTTGGATTCAGTTTTCCGCGCCCGTGATGATGCCCGAGATCATTTCTCGCTCTCACCTCAAAATCTTCCGGGCATTTTTCATGCCTCTCGTCCCCTCGGTTTACGTGCCACTTTGGTTGTTCTCCGTTTCTGATGTTCTTCATATCGCCGGATTCAGTTTTCCGCGCTCGTGATGATGCTTGAGATCCTTTCTCACTCTCACCTCAAAATCTTCCGGGCATATTTTCATGCCCCTCGTCACCTCGGTTTGCATGCCACTTTGGTCGTTCTCCATTTCTGACGTTCTTTATATCACCAGATTCAGTTTTCTATGCCCGTGATGATGCTCGAGATCATTTCTCGCTCTCACCTCAAAATATTTCGGGCATTTTTCACATGTCCCTCGTCACCTCGATTTGCGTGCCACTTTGGCCATCATCCGTTTCTGACTTTCTTGATACCACCGGATTCAGTTTTCTGCGTTCGTGACGATGCTCGAGATCATTTCTCATCCTCACCTAGAAAACTTTTTGACATCATGTCCCTACACCTTGCCATCTCGGTTTGCGTGCCACATCGGTCATTGTCGAATCTTTACGAGTTCGTGAATCACAACCTACCCATGAGCCATCCACTCCATCCATACTGCAATTACGGCGTTGTTTAGCTATCATTCATTAACCCGCAAGGAGGCCCCATCAGTGTTCCCCCCCTATCACTCTGCTGGATATCCATATTTACCCCTCGATCGAACACTTCCTCCTTGCCTCACCTTCACTTTTGTTCGGTATAAGTTTATCCCTTTTTCGGGCCGAGCAATTCCTCTACGAAAAAGGCACTTAGGGAGTTTCTGTTAAGCTCTTTTCTGACTCCTAAAACAATGAAAAGATCGTCGAGCAATCTTGCTTCCTTTCATGCTCGCTAAAAGTATCTGAAAGGGCATCTACCTGGTATAAGTTTACCCCTTTTCCGGACCTTGTAGACTAATTACGAAAAATGAATACTTTAGTCACACTGGCTAGAAGAGTTCTTCACTGCATCCTTTTATGCCTTTTCGGGCTTTGAAGACTAACACATGAAAAAACACCTCCCCTGGAGTCCTCTTACTGCTTTCAAACTCTCTAAAAATGAAAGCAACCACGAGCATTAACTGTCCTGGGCTCGCACAAATCCATACGACAGTACCATTTTTTTAATATACTTTCACCCCTTCTTTGAGTCCCTTAAATCATGAAGAAGGCCCCAACGATGCCTTTCGGCGCCACACCAAAGCATATATATAACTGCACTGTTACAGCAGCTCCCCCAGCTTGGTCACCTTTGTTCAGAGCATTCTGCAAAATGTCACCTTCAGAGTCTCCTGATATGATCCTTCAGTAGATCCCCCTGAGTCTTTCCCGCTGCAGTACTTATCCCTTATCCCTTAAGCTATGATTCCCATACCTAAAAGTTAAGTTTCATAAGCTGCCAAGTCATCCATGTCATCATACTCTGAACAAAGGAAGTTTGAGTCCTCCCATTCCATTGACCCCAGTTATTCCCCCTCCCCACAGTACGTCAGTCCCGCCATTAGTACTATCACATCTCAGTTGTACACCTCGCGCTCCTGTCAAGGAAACATCATTGCCTTGGTAGTTGCAAGGTCTCTCTCTGTCGACGCGAACCAATCCATTCCAGAGGATAGACCCAGAGGTCCCTGTGCCTTGGACTCACCGCCATCAACAGTGAGTGCCTACGGATCATTTGGAAAGGAGTCCTTAGTGCCTCTCCAGATGATTGTTTCTCGCATGCTCAACGCCAACACCTTGATCGCATTGTTGAGATTCATACAGGGTATCGGTCATTTCACTGATTAGTAGAAGACGCCGGATGTTACCTGACTCCAACACATTTGTGAGTACTAGAGGAAACAACCAGTCATATGTTCCTATAGATATCCAGGCTGCGCAGGGCGACAGTTTCGTGAAAGTACTCCAGTAACATGCTTCCTCGACTCACAGTTATTGGACACCTCCAGATCCAACATTTTTATCAGTCATTCCGGTACCACAATCAGAGTGACGAATGTTTTCCAGCGTATCAATTTGTTCACCGCAACCATGGTTAGTCCATGGGTATGTCCCAGATTTGCGTCCCCTCTGGACCAATATGATGTACACAACAATTTTCTCATGTATTGTTTTGGTCCCCCTTCATGGACCCCATTACTCTATCTTGACAACGAGCATGGGTATGCCCACCTCGTCCATATGTTAAGATACTCATCAGTAAGACATGTATTTTTAGTTCTTGGCAGTCAGTATAGACCCCGTGTTCCGGTCTCCAACAAGTTCGTGCTCTTCTCTATCCCAATGCCCATCACCCAGGAAAACCACAGTACTTATGATGTGCATCGGCCTTACGATGAGCTCCTGCCCTCACATAGCAGGAGCCAATCTGTTAACACCAAAAAATTGCTCACTAACTCATCCCTTTGGACATACACCTCTGTTGCCGAAATTTCCTACCAACCTCGCCTCCAAAACCCCATAAAACCCAAATGGATATTAAAAATACGCAAAAATTCCCTCAAAACATACTAAAACCCCCAAAGAGGGTCAAAATCAAACAAATAGGGAATAAAACCCAAAAGAAAAAAAGAAGAAGAAGAGAAAATAGGGCAAAAACCCTAATCCAAGTTTATAAAAAGGGGTGGAGGCCCCTCATTTCAAGCATCCCCAATCACTCTATCCTCATGCTGCTGAATTTTTTCAAAAGCCTAAGGCCATCCCTCTTTGTGACTTTTGGCCTCCCTTGAGACAAAAGTTTTAGCCACCATTCAAGCATCAGAGAGAAGAGTACCAAACTAAGGAGATCCGGAGCACACTGCCAGAACTCCACTAGCCTCACCTTTGAGGTAAATATATTTTTTGCAAGCCCTTTTCTTGCCCGCAATAAAAAAAAAGATTCTTTATTTTACAATGTTTGCAAGTTTATCGTTCATTGTTCCAAGTTATATCCTATTTCATGCACATGTTTGAGTTTAGATTTACTGTTTAATGTCATTTGCTTCCATCATTTATATTTAGTTTACTGTTAATCACTTCCACACTGCTGTTAAGGATTCCATAATCCTTAACAGGTGCTCACTCGCACAGGCAGGGGCTAAAACCCCAGCCACAGACGCAAAGTGAGGGTTTCTAGGCTAGGGTTTCTCAGAGGCGGCCATGGAATCTGAGAGGTAGGGGCGAGGGATTCCTGAGAGGTGGCGGAGGACTCCATGAATGGGTAATGGAGTGGCCTCTATGTTTTCTTCATTTTTTAGTCCTTTCTGTCAGTATCCAACCTTAATAGAGTATTTTTTGGGGGCCATAGTTTTTTATCTTTTTTCACCTTTCGAGGCCAATGCTTTCTATAGTTCATTGCCAGGACTAAATATTAATGATGGATCATTTTTCTTGTGGTTAGTAATGTTGTCCAAGTGGTGATGCCCTCAGCTCATACATCATTTCGAGCTCTGCATTTTTTGACATCTAACAAGTTTATTTAAGGTTCTCCTGGCCTTGCTCGTAGATCTCTCTTTAGTAGAGGTGTTTTTTTGCTTGTTATGACGTTCTAGACTACCTTCCAGTGGACACCTTGCCCTCGAGTGCCCCACCATGGTTCCAACTACTGGTGATCAACTCCCAAGGACCTCTACTTGGAAAAAGGGAGCAATCCCATACTCGCTCTTTTCGAACGACAAGACTTCTACTCTTGTGTCGATTTTCGGTTCCCCCAAATAGATTTTGTCTTGGGCGCCTTTGTGTGACCCCCATTTTGATGAGTTTGTAAATAGCAATGCCCTGGAGAAGGGGGTCCTGCAGAAGTTGATAGGGTTCCCATCGGAGGATTCAACGTCTAGTTCTTTTGGTGGGTTATCTGCTCAAGATCTAGGGGAGGTTCTCTTGTGGTTTTGTAGAAAGGATTTCACCATTGAAGGGTCTATTCCCATGGTCATATCTCGACTCTAGAAGGGTGAATTAGAGACGCAGATTGTCAAACCTTTGGTGGTGCCTCCAAAACCACACGTTAAAGGGTCGCTCAAATGAATACCAAGCATTGTGTTAAGAGGAAAGCTTCACAAATTAGTCTAGTGTTGGTCCCCCATATTAAATCCATCCATTGGAGCAGAGCCCATATCACCACTCACCAATTTGGTAGTTCATTGCGGCGTCCTCGCCTTCCTTGTGTCAAGTGAGCCCTATCGTACTCCCTAGATTGAAGGGAATAACTTACCTATTGTTGATCCTCCATTATCAAATCTAGTTTGAGCATATCTATAAGCAGATTCTTCAGTTCAATAGTAAGCTTGAGAGCCCATATATCCCAACTAGTTTGATAGCCAACAACTAAGTCACCCTTGCATTTGACCAGGTAGATGATGTCCCAATGAATGAGATTTTATTGCTTTCTAAAACTGCATTGGTGGGTGTCTTCGATGTGGTTCCTTTTATATGGGTGTCTTTGATGTGGTTCGTTATATTGGGTTATCATCCACGTTGTTTCATGATGGCTAGGGGATTGCTAGGAGTCATTCTTAGTTCTATGGAGGATGCTTCAAACTTGTTGGAAGGGGTCTGGTTATGGGACTCGGGCACTTTACTGTTAAAGAGGTGGACGTATTTCTTTGATGCCCATAGAGAAAAGAGATTTAAACAATCCATTTGGTTGAAGCTTTCAGATTTACCTCTAGAGCTATGGATGCTAGAGATTCTCTGCAAAATGGGAATGAGTTTGGGTGACTTCTGGGCAACGAACCTTAGCTTCATGGACACGAGTATTATGACTTCGAATAAAATCTTGGTGGACCTTGACCTCCGCGAAGGTCTATATGAGGAGTTAACTATCTTTGTTGGCGGTATCTCTCATGTTTAAGTGTTGGACTATATAGGAATCCCCTTGAGGTGTAACAAGTGCCATGCATATGGCAACCTGGTGCGAGAGTGTTTCCATTACTTTACTAGATCGTTTTGGCAGAAAAAGCATTCGACCAATTTTGCGACAATTCTAGTTAATGGTTCTGGAGCCCTTTCGGTGGTTAGACCCGGTGAATATGAACGAGACCCCCTCAAAGCCAAGCTAACAGATTTATCCATGAGCTCATCTAATGGAAATGAGATCATTTGTGACTTAAATGCTTTGATCTGCAAGTTTGACGAGGGACGAATGTGCTTGGTCTTTGGTAAGTATGTTTCATCTTGTTACAAGGATCTCTTTAATTCTCTAGATAAGGGTTTGGATGTTGATTTGTGGGGATCTTTTAAGTTTGATTGATATGTGTTCTTCTCGGGGGTCTCGAGGTCAAAGTATACATTCCTTCATTGGTTTCATAAATTTTTTTGGGGGTATCCTTTGTTTGTCCCTATTCAGTCTATCGATGATGACAATTCTGACATGATGATCAATGGTCGGGGTGTAAGGGGTTTCAATGACTTCGGTGCTAAGGTGTCGAACCCCTTATGTCGTGATGGGATGGTTTATGGTATTGAATCCTATCCATTGGTGGATAGTTTTTCTTATGCTTCTATATGCTCCTTCCCTATGTTTCTACGTCCCTCCCTTGGCGTCCTAATTTGGTAGAGGTTCTTGATGAAGATTAGTTGGTTGGATTTGGTGACAAGAAGAGAAGATTTAGTTTTGCAATGGGTCAACTAGACTCTAGGGATATTAATTATTCGTCCTTAGACAATGTGGATGTTATTTCTTTCCTCATTTGGTGCATGAGACACTTGATCCACTCCTCTTGGCATTTTTTTTTCTATTTCATCCTCTTCTATAGGGTCGGAGAGGTCTCTCCCTCAAACCTTGACCCGGTTTTTTTTCATTTGATTACAAGCAAATTAGGTGTGATATGGCCTATGGTGTTTTAGTGGGATGTAGTAAAGTTTGTCAAAGTCATTATGGTCCTGCTTAGGAAAAGGTGTTGGCTCTAGATATTTTAGTTGGGGAGGAGGGAGATTTCTTAGAGTTTGGAAGCTTGCATTATTTTCTCGGGCCTCGAAGGCACATTAAGGAAATTTTTTTGTCTGGCTAATGAAGGGGACTCTTCCAGGACTCTCATGTTGTGTATAAAAGACTTCGAGGTTGTATATTTGTAATGGCTTATGCCCAGGATCAGGGAGTTATGGACATCTCTGTTGGACGTCAAAAAACCCTCAAAGGGACTCTTATAGCAAGATATCCCAGTGTCTTGGTTACCCATTGCTAGTTATGTCTTTCAACTGCAGAGGGTTAGGGCTTCCCTCTAAAAAGTTGACTTTGAAGAGATTAGTTTTCTCTCAAAAACCTATTGTGTCATTTATTTAGGAATATCTGGCTATTGGGGACTCCATTCTATATGACTTAAAGCTGTTAGTTCCTAGTCGGGAGTTTATTTGTTTGGATTCTATGGAGAGATCACGTGGACTCATTACAGGATGGCATACAAGATCTTTCCTATGTACCAATAGCTAGGTTGTTGTGTCATGTTTGGGCATCGTTCTTTTTTCTGGGGAGATTGGTCAATCTACCACTTTCTTCAATATTTACAGTCCTCATCTACAAAGGGTGACCTATTGGGAGAATCTTATATCTGGTATGTTTGTAATGGATAAGGTGATTTTTTTTTTTTTGGGGGGGGGTTAAATTTCCATATCGGTGAAGCTGAGTCGTGTGGAATCAACTCTCGTAAGGAGTCTCTATCTGAATATTTTGTTAGGCGATTGGAAGAGACCTCTCTCTATGACATCCCTCCCGTGAAACTTAGACCCACTTGGAGGAACATGAGAGTTGGAACAGAAAGGATTGCAAAGCACTTTGACATATTCTTAATCAACGATGGTATTCTACGTCAATTTGTAGCTTGTATTAAAAAATGGGTTGGTGATGGTGGGGAGTCAGATCGCTTTCCCATTTTCTTGGAGGTGGTAGAAGCTCGGGCAAAACCTCAAAGCCCTTTTAAGTTCAACCCTCAATGGCTGGAGGAAGAAGAATACATCCACTTGGTTAAAATATTGTAGATGCCTTATGATGATAATAGTCATGTTTCAGTGGGGCTACAATTTCTTATTAACCTCAAGAGGATCAAGTCCCATTCTTGCACATGGGCTGCAGAAAGAAGGAAATCCTAGGCATAAAATCTTAGCAGAATTGAATCCTCCTTCCATTCTAATAATCTGAAAGGTTTCATATATGTGATTAGAAAAAGGTAGATAGTGGAACTTGAAGTAAGGAGGAGGAAGATCTTGGTTGAGAATGAAGCCATGTGGAGGCTTAAAAGTAGCGTTATTTGGCTACAAAAAGGGTATGATAATACTAAATACTTTCATAATTTCGTAAAGCACAAGATTCATACAAATTCCCTGTGGAAAATTGTGGAGAAGGATGGTAGTCAGGTGTCTGGGTTTAGAGATCTAGTTGTAGAAGGGGTGAACCATTTTAGTTGACTCTTTAAGGAGGATGAGAGAGCTTTTGTAGCCAAAATGTTGAGTCTGAATGCACATTTTTTTGCATTTGTGAATGGTGAACATTATGATTCTTTAATGGAAGAGGTGACTCTTGGGGAGTTTAAGGGAGCAATAAAATCGTTACAACATGAAAAGATCCCTAGGTCCGATGGTTGGTGTTATCACAAGAAATAACCTTCCAAGAACATACTTAAAACATCGGTGAAATTCTACTTCCAGTAGCGGTTCCCATATAAGTTTTTTTTTAATGAAAGTGTTGAATGGATTTCGATGGCATCCAAATCAAATCAAGCCTGGGTTCCTTTATTCATGCTAAGTTTTCCTCCCTCTGGTTCTTCCAGATAAAAACAAAAGTTAAAGACACGTTCATAATTCCCATAATTTTCTAGGTATCGAATTTCAGGAACGAATTTCGGCCAAATGAATCTTCCAAAACGGTTTAAAACCCACTTCCAAAATTGGGCCATTTAGCCTAATGAGAGGTGGTTTCCTCAAAAAATAAAGGAACTGGGAGATAAGTATGATCCTTTGAACCCGATTTTTCCAGAAATATAGTTGCGTCCAGAAGATAAGAGTTATCTCATTTTTTGTTATTTTTTATAACTTATTTAAGGAATGAAAATGACACCGAGTAAAGGGGGGGGTTATGAGGCCCGTGAAAGAATTATAGGGGCAGAAAGACCTGTATGTATTATTGTTAGTTTTTGGGCAGATGTATCTGTAATTTCTTTTCATAAAAGATTCTTGAGAGCTTAATATCAGGCAACAAGTCTCTTTGTTATTCATTGTCTTGTCTTCATACTTAAATGAATGCTAATTGCTGAGTATCAATAATTGCTCATGAGTTATGGATTCTTGAGCAGCAAAGTATTTGCTGCAATTTCCCATGATCTATGTGTTTCTTTCAAGTATCCATCCATTCATTCTCTTAAAATATTTTTGTTTATTGAATGTTTCATCCCATGAATATTCAAGCCTGATCTGTTAGTGATGCTTGCATATTCATGCTTGTTTCATTTTCATCAATATTTCATCATGTCAACTACTTATGTCTGATATTTAACTTGATTGCTTTTGATTTATAACATGTTTATAAAAGGACTCTATACCCAATGATCTTTGCCCCATTTCCTTTCTTATTTGGTCTACCTGATCCACCACCTATTCCCAACCGAAAACCAAATCAACCTAAGATGTGCTAGACGTTATTCTTTTGCAGTCAAAGAGAAAATTTTAGCGCTAGCAATTGGCCTGTGGAGTTCTTCCTTGGCTTTATGGGTCTTTTTGAACAATACCTCCTTATGGTTATTAAAGAGTCAAGGAGAAATCAGAGGGTGTTGGAAAATTTTAATTCCACTTTTATTTTTCTTATTCCCAAGTTTGACAAAGCTGCTTCATTGGAGGACTATAGACCCATATATTTCTTAAACAGAAAAAATGGTAACTTGCTATTCAAAGGTTGAATTAAAGTTACAACAATCTATACAACAATAAATGATTCCCACATATTATGAAAGTGCCTTCATGAACAAAAAACATCTCAAATGACAAGGAGCCAATAACTCGTATGGAATCCCACATAGTTGATTCTAAGCATTCCATACATATAGAGAGCAAAAAAGTCACATTGTCCAAAAATGACAGTGGACTGTACAATTCATAAATTAAAAACATAGTGATTGACGTCTAAAAAATAGAATTCTATGACAGTTAATATGCCTTCATAGAACCCTCATCAACTTGGATGAAAATAACATTTTTTTTGTAAAAAATAACCCCCTCAAGAGCACCCAAGGATGTTTTGATAAATGATCAGCCATCACGTTGAAATTCATGTAGATGTGTGAAATTGTAGACCCATATCCTTATGTAACTCTATCTTCAAATTGATTACTAAGGTAATTGCTTGTAGGATTAAGGGTATTATGTCAAGATCAATGTCTCAAGAACAATTTGCCTTTTTGGAGGGAAGACAAATCCACGATGCCATTGGTGCAACATAAGAAGTTCTGCACATTTCCAAGATGAAGCATCTGGATGCGGTTGTTGTTAAGGTAGACCTCACAAAAGACTATGATCGTGTAAATTGGTTGTATTTAAGGTGTATGTTGCTCCATGTTGGCTTTCCTCTTCAATATGTAAATTAGATCTTATCATGTGTGCAATCAGTTTCCTTTGTTGTTATGATTAATGGGTCAGCTTCCTATTTTTTAGGCCTGGAAGGGGCTTAAGACAAGGATGTCCTCTAGCTCCACTCTTGTTCATCCTAGTGGTGGAGTGATTGAGTAGACTTCTTTTATAGGCTAAGCAAAGTGGGGTGTTTAGAGGGATAAGGATTGGAGGGACTATCTGTGTCACCCACCTGCTTTTTGTGGCTGAGATCCTTATTTTTTTTATGGCTCCAGGAGGGATATTCTTAAGCTTAAGCCCATCCTTGATCCTTTTGGTGAAGCAACTGGTATGCTTATTAATGTCAAGAAATCTTTTGTTTCCTTCTCAAACTTGGAACATGATTCTACTAAATGGATCTGTTCTCAATTTGATTTCAATTTGGTGGACATCAAGAATGGTTTAAAGTACTTGGGGTTTATTTTAAAACCCAATGACTATTTGAAGAGAGATTGAGCTTGGATAGTTGGAGAAATTTACAACAAAATTCAGCTATGGGGTAACAAGTGTCTCTCTCGGGGTGGATGTCTGATTATGATGAAGTTTGTGTTAGAAGCAATCCCTATCTATTGGTTTTATCTAGCTTTTGCTCTGGATAATATTCTAGAGCAGATTAGGAGACTGTGCTATAATTTATTGTGGAAAGGGAGCTCTGGAGATTTGCACTATCATTGGGTTGCTTGGAGCAAGTTATCTTTACCAAAGGACTTAGGTGGTTGGGGATTGAAGCATCCCATGTACTTTGCAAAGGCCATAGCAACAAATCCTCAAAGGGGATGGTTTATGGGTGAAAGTGGTGTATCAAAAATAAATATTCCCTCTTTCAATAGAGGAATGGTTTAGGTCCATATCAAAGTCCACCATGAATGTATTTTTTATGTGGAAGGCTTTGATTCAGGATTTTGATGTGACTGGGGAATAGTTGATCTGGAGTGTTGGTGATGGTAGTAGGGTTAGGCTTGATCAGGACTCATGGATAGGCTGCTCTGGATCTCATAGCTAATCTATGGCTATGGTAGAAGCCCTGAAGGATCAAGAACTAGTCATGCTGGGACAGGTTGGTGATACTACAAACACCACACCTTTTAGACAAGCCTGGATAAAAGCCGGGGACTTAGGTTTTGAGGATGAAGACAAGGTTATGTGGGAGGGATATGTTAAGGCTCTATAAGAATGCCATGTCTTATTGATGGATAGGGAGGATGTATTATTATGGTCTAGAAATGTCGTGGGTGGTGGTTATACCTCTAGCTTAGGATACAAAGACACTAAGGAGGAAGAAGACATGCCTAAACCTCCATGGTGGTCATCGGTGATATGGATTTTCAAATTTCCATTGAAATCAAAGTTATTCATGTGGCTGGCTCTTTCAGATAAATTCCATGTGTGGGAATTCTTGGTTAGAAGATTTTGGGTGGGACAGGTTGGTGATGCTATAAACACCACACCTTTTAGACAAGCCTGGATAAAAGCTGAGGGCTTAGGTTTTGAGGATGAAGACAAGGTTGTGTGGGAGGGATATGTTAAGGCTCTATAAGAATTCCATGTCATATTGATGGACATGGAGGATGTATTATTATGTTCTAGAAATGTCGTGGGTGGTGGTTATACCTCTAGCTTAGGATACATAGTCACGAGGGAGGAAGAAGACATACCTGAAGCTCCATGGTGGTAATAAGTGATATGGCATTTCAAATGTCCATTGAAATCAAATATATTCATGTGGATGGCTCTTTCAGATAAAGTCCCTATGTGGGAATTCATGGTTAGAATATTTTGGGTGGGCCCGAGTAGATGCCCTATGTGCAATGTTACTAATGAGAGCATTTTCATATGTTCATCAATTTCCCTTATCTAATCAAGATGCGGGAGTATGCTTCTGTGATTGAGGGAGTTCAATTCATTTGAGAAAGAACAGAGATGGCAGGTTCTCTTAATGCTTAGATAAATAATGTGGATTATAGAAACTATCTAGCGCTACCGGTTATGTTTGTTTGGGGTGCCTGGATTTCCAGGAATAAATCCATATTTGATGAGATTTTAATTGATCACTCGGTGTGTGCTTCCAAAAGATTGGCTATACTTATCCATTTCCCACAGGTTGATGGTCCTTCAAAAGTGAGAAGAGTTGTACAAGAATTTATTGACAGGACTGGTAGTTCGTCTTTTTTCGATGGAGCATCCTAAGGCACTTCAGCAAAGGGAGGGGGTGGGAGCATTTTACACATCTTTGATGAACAATGGATAATTTTTTCAGCTGGAATTGGATTTTGTACCAATAATAGAGTTGAGTTGTTGGCCTTAAAATTAAGTCAACTAGGTGACACTTTGGACGGGGAAAGGGGGAGCTACCCTCTGTGCCGGACAAATAACATAGGGAAGGGTTGTGCCTCACAAATGGATAAGTTGTTTAGAGAGTGTTTATTCAACTTAGGCATCATGTCTACACCAGTTTGATCCAAGTTCATTAGGATCATTCATTTCATTTCATGGCCTTTTTGGCCTACATAACCCTTCGGATTTCAGATGTGCTAAGATGCACAACTAGTTGCAGCTTGCATCTAGGGCATGTTTATATATATACAAGGTCAACAATAATAGATATAACTTTTAAGTAACATTTGATTTTTTTAACCTTTTCTATACTCTTCGAGGAGTATTTTTAGCAGTTCATTTCTCTTGCCCTTTACTCACGTGTGTTAAGAAACACATTCTAGAGTTTACAATTTCCATGGGCGAATTTATAAAGATTTCTAATACAAAGTAGTACATGAGCTTTCAGTTTTAGCCAACAACATCTCAAGTGACTAGGGGGACTTCTGCCAGTGCCAAACATCGAGACAACCGACCATAATGATTTAGGCCTACAATCCAAATCACCAAAGGCAAGTTTTGTCACCAACTCAGAGCCGAGACACTAAACAAACATGGATGCGGTCCAACACAGAGGTCAAAGTAGGGAAGTCCTCAGTATCAAGAAGTCAAGAAAGGAAAATCAAGGGTGAAAGCCAAATCGGAAAGGTCATGGATGGATGGAGTCAAATGAATGTGGTGCCTAAGCTAGTGGACAATAATGTCAAGAAAGACCATATCTATGCTCATAGGAGGGTAATAAAACTGGTGGGTTTTGTCAAGAAACCTAAATGTGCAAGTAATACATCCATTAATAGTTATAACGTCATCCAAGATATTCAATTTTAGTTTTAAATATATTGCCATGTCGTGAATCATATACCAAGCTAATGCTGTGAAGATGACTAAAACAATAAGATAATAATCCATAGTTAATAATCAGTAGTCCATAGGTTATACACATCATAATCATAATCATCATAAATCATCTGAAACACTACTACAATAACATCACTGGGCACTGAACTGAAAATGTATGGAATAAATAGTCATATCAGTCATCACATCTGAGCTCCCAAGGCTCAGCCTTGGCACAAGTTCTAACATAAGCCTGATAAAGTACACTGCTATGATCATGAGTGATCTCAAAATACAAACTCATCATAGCCAAGCTATGAATAATCCAAGCTCTGAAAAATGCAGATATCTGCTAAGCAAGAATAGTAGCCCAGCTACTATGGTGTCATAACAGTGCCATTGACAAGAAGCCAATTAATAGGATTAAAACTTATTTCCTTCCTAATATTGTTGGCTCGCGCCGAGTGGGATATTTTGATGGGGCTGAACATAGAGGCATTTGTGGATCAGGATGCCTATTTGTTGTTTCTATTGACTGCTATTATGAGATCTCCTTTGGATGTGGTTTGGGGAGTAACTCCAGAGATGAAATATTGGCACTTTGGGATATCCTCACCTTTTCCATTTCTAAGAACATCACAGATATATAGATTCTTAGAGACTCTACTGCTATCCTTGATTGGGTCCAAGGAAAGCGTCTACTTTGGGTGGCCACTCTTGACCATTGGAAATCGAGAATTACTTCACTTCTACATCAGCTCTCTTCTTTTAGCTTTCAACATACCTCTAGGATATTTAACCAGAGAGTTGATTCCCTTTCTAAGAAGGGATTGAATCTTGGAGAAGGAATCCTCCATTTTTCCCATTTTGTAGATAAGAAGCTTCGAGAGGAAGGTCTTTTCAGGATCTATTAATCTAAGTATTTTTGTTTTTTGGTCTATTTTTTTGGGACTTCAGAGGGATATTTTGACATACTTGAGTTATTAGATACTTTTTGGAATCAAGTTATACTTTGTAAACATCATACTTCGCTGGAAGATTGTTAGAGGCTAGTTATGATCTCTAATCTGAAAGTAAATATTGTAGTGTATGTAAACACGGTACTATCCAAGGGGATAGGTAACATATGTAAGTTTCTTTGATTCCGCCCATGAATAGCAAGAAACCTTTTTTTCGATTGAAAAAAAAATCAAACAAAAAATTTTGAGTGTAATTTTTTTGGTGAAACCTTTGTTTCCTAGCATATTTTATAAGTTACTAGGTATAGTTTCACCATTTTGATTTACAATATATCCTGTATCAAAATTTCATATAAAATAACAACAATTTTGATACTTTAAATGATTCAATTTAACTTAAGTAAAGATAGTAAGTTTACCTCTAGAAACTAGTTGATTTAGCACTCCAATCCTATCCAGTATTGAGTAGTGCATATTACCCAAACTGGGATTTATCCTCTAAACCAACTAGCATCTCAACTACTAGTTCTTGGAAATCGGTGGGGTTTCCTATCCATCCATGTCCTAAATTCTAACAACAATACTAACAACAGCAGTGACGACAACCCTCGAGTTCCAACCTCCACCTCAAAGTTCCAGTTCAAGGTTTTCAACCAACAGACAATCATCCTCCCAATTTCCTTCCCTCTCCAATATAACTTCCCCTCTATGGTTCCAACCCCTCTATCATCTCCAAAACCCTCTTTTAACAAGTCTCTCCACATTATTCTTAACACTTTTGAGAAGGGCCCTAGGAAGGTCAAATATCATATAATAATCACTCACCTACCAAAAATAAGTGGTATGACAAGCCAAACAACAAGTCGAATTTCTCATTAAATTAAATTCACATATTGTAAGTCAAAATATAATAAAACATCAATTTATCATAAATATTGTGAAGCAAGAAAATTTTCAATCATGCTAAATTATATTGGCAAGAATTTGAAATCCTACCAGCCACTTAAATGAATTAAATCCTAAAATGAACTGCACATGAGATGTAATTTATACAAGTGAAAGGTAAATGAATCTAAACGAAATTCAAATAAACCCAATACAAGGCTAACTATAATTATATATTTTTACCCTTGTTGCACCCATCATGCACCAACCATTAATAATAATAATAATAATAATTTAATAAATAATATATGCTAAATGATACTAGTTTAGGCATGCAAGGTATGTATGCATGGACATTGTACGCATAGCTTGTGCATGTGTTAAAGATAACCATCACTAATGCATAGTTCCTGAATTATCATAACCGTGCATGCAAGATAATAATCCAGTAAACACGACATTATACAATCTTACTAACTAAGTCACAATACACTAGTACCAATTGAACATTATACTCATAGTTATCTTTAATGAATTAAACAAGTGATTTAAACATGAAAGAAACCAAGTACAAAACCAAAGTGGAATATGTAATTCCCAAACAACATCCTTACCACTTTGAATCGCCCTTTCTTCATAACCTACTTCCATTTTCCACACCATATCCGTTCCTTTGCTAGAATATGTTGGAGCATCAACTATATTGTCATAATGCTAGATATAACCTGTAAGTGGAAGTGTCAACTAAATTGACTTAAATCCCATAACAGGAAATCAATATTCGCCATCCCACAACTTTGGAAGCGTGGCTTAAAAAAACCCTCCCATGACTCCAAGTTTCAAAGGATAAATGGTGGGTAATACCTCCACCCCTTGTGAGGAACCTCCAACAATTAATTAATGAAAATGCACGATATATAAGAAATAACAAAACATAGAAGAGATTTATTGATCGTGGGCCACTTCGAGGGGGCAATCTCCTTTGAGCAAGCTCAATACAAATAACTCGTGGATACCTTCATTGGCCTCAACACGTACTTATATATTAATTCTATGTGTCCAATACTATGGATCAATACCATGGAACATATAATACTACGGGACGACTTACAAAGCATATGAGTCCAATACTATGGATCAATACCATGGAACATGTAATACTATGGGATAATAGAAACTATGGATAAATACCATGGAACATATAATACTACGGGATGAATTACAAAGGATATGCGTCCAACAACAATTTACTAACAAAGTAAAGAGAAGGGTTGACATGGGTTCCTAACATCCCCTCCCCCTTAGAAAAAGCTTTGTCCTCAAAGCTTTAGATGTGGAAATTGTTGTTGAATCTGAAGGAGTGGTTCCCATGTAGCATCCTCTGGTTGCATTCCATGCCACTAAATTAATACCTCTGTGATAGATCGAGAGAGAAGGTGACGAGTGCGCCTATTGAGGATGGCCTCCAGCTCCAAAAGGATGGATCCTTCATTATCCAGTTCTGGTAAAATAGTTTGTCCTCTGATATTGGTGCCAAGAACTTTCTTTAGAAAAGAGACATGAAATACTGGAGGAATGCATGAAGAAGGAGGAAGTTCCAATTTATAAGCAACATACCCAATCTTCTAAAGAACCTTATATGGCCCAAAGAGCTTTGGAGCGAGCTTATGACACCCTTTGAGTTTCAGGGAGGATTGCTTGTAAGGTTGTAGACGAAGAAAAACCATATCACTTGCTTGAAAAGTGTGCTCAGAACGGTGCTGATCGACTTCTTGTTTCATTCTATTTCTTTCCATGTGAAGATTGTTCTACAAAATGAGAAGAATCTGATCGCGGTTTTGAAGAACCGTGCCAACTGCCTGAACTGGTGAACTGTTGGGGGTGTATGGAAGAAGAACTGGCGGTGCCTGACCATAAACTGCTTCATATGGAGTCATTTTAGATGCAGTGTGGTAGGAGATATTGTACCACCATTCAATGAGAGGGAGCCACTTTTCCCACTAATGTTGTTGTTCGGAGGTGAAGCAACAAAGATAAGTTTCCAAACATTTATTGATATTTTATGTCCAACCATCTGTTTGTGGGTGATACCCTGAACTCACTTTCAATTTGGTGCCAGTGTGGCGAAATAGTTCTGTCAAAAGATGACATATGAAAGTTGCATCGCGATCCGAGACAATGGAATAAGGGATTCCACGAAGATAGAAGATTTGGTCCAAGAAAATTTGTGCGAGTGAGAAGGCGGTATAGGGATGGATGAGGGCAGAAAAATGACTATATTTGGAGAGGCGATCAACCACAACCAAAATCACTGTCTTCCCTCTATATTTAGGGATCCCTTCAATGAAATCCATAGAAATATCTGTCCAAATATGTGTAGGGATGGGAAAGGGTTCGAGCAATCCCGGAAAGAGTGTCGTTTCACCCTTGTTGTGCTGGCAAGTATCACATTCAACCACCATCTATTGAATTGTCATTTTCATTCTTTGCCAAAAGAAGTTACGCCATGCTCGCTCATACGTTTTGAGGAACCCAGAGTGCCCTACCAATGGAGAAGCATGGAGTTCATAGAAGACAGCCTGTTGAAGATCTGTGCTCTGAGGAAGCACCAGATGACCCTTGTATCTCAGGGAAGCACCATCCCAAGAGTAATGCAGTACAACAGAAGGGTTGTTGGCCAATCGTTGGATGATTTGAGATAATGAGGAGTCATTGACATAGCCCTGTTGAACAGATTGCAACCAATTTGGAACATGCATAGAAATAGATGCAAGAGAAACTTAGTCATCAAATGTGCGAGAAAGAGCATTCGCCATCAGATTGTCCTTACCCTTCTTGTAAGTGATCTCATAGTCATAACCCATGAGTTTGCTAACCCATTTCTGTTGTGTTGGGGAGGAGACCCGTTGTTCCAGGAAATATTTCAGACTCTGGTGATCATTCGTGATGTAGAAATAATTCCCTAATAGGTATGGCCGCCACTTTTGTACTACATGCAAAATAGCCATCATTTCCTTCTCATATGTAGAGGCAGATAAATTCTTACCAGAAAGGGCTCTTGAAGGTGGCAATCCCACTAGTTCAACAAAGACACCTGCATATCTATCCAAACTTTGTTGTAGATCCAAAGGAGTAGTGGAGACCGCTGATGGGTGCATCTGAATGGAATGGAGTTGAGCGATGACACCATGTGAATTCTTCTTAAGGAGCTTTTCCATGCGATGTGAACTGATGATGCAGAGAGACCCTGGTTGTAAGCCCGTCAATGTGTGTTTTTTCCCATTGATTGAAAATTGCATCCAAAGTTCAGCAAAATCCCATAAGATGGGGCCAAGTGTGCGTAACCATTGAATGCCCAAAACTACATCACATCTTCCTAAGGCCAAGGAAAACATGTTGGAGCACAGGTTATAATCTCTCATAGAGATAGGCACATTGGGACACTTCCCCTTGCAAGGTAAGGTGCCCCCATTGGCAATCATGACATCAAAGTTGGATCAAGGATGGACAAAACAATCATCATGTTTGGCGATCCGAGGGTCAATGAAGTTATGAGTGCTACCAGAATCAATGAGTATTGTAAGAGGGAGCTTCTTGAAGTAACCCCTGACCCACATTGTTTGTGGGGTGGTGAATCCGGCTAAAGCATATAGAGATATCTCTGGGTGGTCGTCCTAAGACGGAGGGTCAGTGGGCGGCTGTTGAATGTCGAGCTGATCATCTATTGTATCCGGAGCACCTTCACCAAGTTTAGAGGAAGGCAGAGAATCCACATCCAAGAGATAGAGTGTTTTCTCAACACATCTATGTCCCCGAGTGAATTTCTCATCACAATTATAACAAAGCCCTTTTTCTCTACGTGCTTGCATCTTTACTTCAGACAAATGCTTGATAGGAGTTGGTCGAGGAGCTAGCGTGATGGGAGGTCGTTGGGAAACCATATTTTCGAATGGAACAAAAGTGGATTTGGAGCGTTGTTGGGTTGTGATCTTGTCCTCTGCCAACTTAACCAAATCTAGGACTTCCATTATTGTGTTGGGACAAAACATTTTAACCTCAGATCGGATTGCATCCTTTAGACCACTGATAAAACAACTCCTGTCGAATTCATCACACAAACCTTCTGTGTGATTGGCCAGTTTCTCAAATTCTGTCTGATACTCTCTCAACGTGCCAATTTGGCGAAGTTTAGTGAGTTCTCTTGTGAAGTCATCAAAAGCACCAGGACCAAATCGTTGCAAAAGGAGTTGGAAAAAATCTGTCCATTTTGGCTCTTCATAAGCCTTGATGTACCAATGGTAACATTGAAGGGCTTCATGTTCCAAATGAAAGGATGCAAGTGGAACTTTGTTGACATCAAAAGTATCATGCAGACTAAATATTGTTCTTCTTGGTAGATCCATCCAGTCAGATCAGTACCATTGAAGCGAGGAAAATCAAGCTTCAGCCCACGAAAATTGCTGGAAGAAGAGAACCTAGTGTCTGCAGAAGATTCAGGCTGTCGTTTATTGTTCATGGCTGAATGTTGAAGATGGAGGCTGAGAAATTTTTCATCCAAATCTTGGACTTTGGTTTTGAGCGCTGCAAGTTCTTCCTCCATGATTTGTGCTCTTGCACGGGTAACAACCATAACCGGGAGTTTGTTTTTTGAATGGGTAGAAAAACAAAAACAAAAACTTGTTTAGTAAAGGAAAATTTGGATTTGGGAAAAACTCTGATGGGGAATTGTGATTTGACTATGTTTTGGACGCTCTCTTCTTTATATGTAGATGCAGAAGGCACATATAAAGAAGACATATGCAATTAGAAGCCTAATATTTGTTTTTGTAACCATTAGAATTTATTCTTGAATGTCAAAATAGGAGAGTAAAATGGGTATTGACAATGTATGTGATTGCATATATGTTTTACAAAAATTCTAAATAAAAGATGGAGATTTATTACTCAGATCTTAAATTGGGTAGTTCGGGACCCAATCACATTCTTTCTCTCATACTTGATTACTGTAAAGTATTATCAATAGACATTCCAATAACATTTCATTGAATTAACTTTGTAATAAGCCATGGACGAAACGAACAAGAATATGTGAATCAATTATAATTGATTGTATTGATTGTTCTGTCCTTTGGTCTTCCACCCGTGGTGGGTGGGAGAATGATGAAGAAATTGAAAATGCAAAGGACAATCTTTGTAGTTTGTTGAGGAGTAGAGCCTGCACATAAAAAGTAGAAGAGTAGTTAGGGAGAAGGGGATAAAAGAAGTTTTTGGAAAGTGAAACAACGAAGTAGATAATATTGAAGAACTCAGAGAGAGATTGAAAGGAAGTATAGACAAATGGAATAGAGAAAAAAGAGAAGTACTTACATATAGAACGGAGTTAAGAAAGCTCGATTGATTGTAGCAATATCTCCACATTTTTCCTTACTTTGACATGTGGATTATCCTACATCCATTTGTACTGATCAAAGGAAAATGTCAGGGAGATATGAAGATCCTTCAAGGAAGGAACTCTGGAAATTGAATTGGAAATATATTCTTGACTTGTTTTGAATTAGTAAGAGTCAAATCTTTCATATATATATATATATATATTGATATTGATAGCATATACAAATTTTTTGTACAAGCATATATAACATATACAATTTTTTCATACAAGAATATATTTTTTTTGAAATTTTATTTTAAAAAAACTAATGCAATTTTACAATGGATTCGTTATGGAAGAAGAAGCCTTACTCTCTATAAATGACACAAATTTCAATATATGAATCTTATAATTTAGATAAATGTAGAAGATTGTGAAGAAAATGTCATGAAGATCATGTAAGCAGTATGATGCAAAAACCCAATATTGAGCAATGAAGGTTAGTGAACCAGTGAAATTATGTTGTAGCCACAAGCGTTTAACAATGGTTCAGGGTGTGTTAACTCGTCAAGATGGGGAGACGTTGTCCATGATTTACATAATTGTGCTTTTTCCTATATATTATTGAATTGAAATGTATAAAGTTGTTTTTTTGAAAGAGTACTCAAAATTAAAAATAAGTAACCACAAAGAAACATCTCCTCTGTTGCATAGATGAAAACTATGTATGTGCTTATAAAGTTTTAATCTAGACAACGTAATCAAAGAAGTAACTACAAATAAACATCTCCTCTGTTGCATAGATGAAAACTAATTATGTGCTTATAAAGGTTTAATCTAGACAACATAATCAAAGATTGATGTAAAGATTGTTAATTCAGAAAGATAAAGATCTGGTTGGATAAGGATATTCCACTAAAGTTTTGGGCCTTTGTGGATGGATATTCTGGTCATAATTATGGGAAATATTTTTTCACATGGTGCTCATCACAGAGAGATAGCGAGATAGGTGGGCTTCTATTGGTGTTTGCAACAGGTTTCCATTTCGCAGGAAAAGGGATAGTTCATGAAAATCAAAGCCAGAAGAAAGTAATGAATTATAAAATGGATTTGCAAAAACATTATCTTTAAGACTTCAGGGAAAGAACTGAGATCCAAAAATGAGTTCTCTCTTGAGCACATGAATTCAATTCAAATACGTATATGGTAACTTTGTTGTGAATTCTAGTCCAATCGTCAGTTTCTTATGAATTGAATCACGTTATTGATCGGCCACAATACTATGTCAATCCTAATATAGCTCTTAATTGTCGATTCTAGGAATGAAACTGAGAAATACAAGAAGATTTCTGCTATAAAAAATGCTCACTGTGAGAACATATAATTTGATAAATTATATTGATCGGAATGGAGTGCAATTTTATTTCGTGTTATGATATATTATCAGAAGAACAACTGATACAAGAATTGCTTAGTATTGGCCTGAAATCATTCTGGTGAAAATGGTCAGATTTGAATACTTTTCCATAGGATTACAGATGGGCACACAAAATACTTTTCCATAGGATTTTTATGATTTTTTTAAAAAGAGAAAGCAAGTTAGACATCTCAATTAAATAGTGAATCTGATGACCTTATGCTTTACCGGAAGATAATGCTTTATTATCACATAAGGCAATGATTACAACAGAATGTAGAGTAAGGTAGAGCTGTTAAGGCAGTTCATTTTGTTCGACGTGTCTCAGCTAAATAAATTGAGCATATTTTTTGAGATGTCATTAGGTAAGATATGAATTGCATACTAAGTGCAGTACAAATCAAAATTAAGTTGGATTTCAATCCCAGATAAATAATGGTCAGATGTCAATCTTCTAAGTTTTACTGTTATCTCTCGACGTGAATGAAGTCAACACTCATTGTGACGTTGGAAGTGATGACTTGTATTGAGAGCAAGTCTTCTTATATTTTCTAATGCTCCAATTGTGGGCTCATCCTAATGTTAGCTTGAATTATTATTCGGATTCTTCATCTCTGCAAACTATAAGAAAGATAAAGATACGATTAACTTTCATCTACACAATCCATCAAATGCATTCGAGATACTGTGCTGGTATATAATAGCAACAATAGTTTGCCATAAAATACAACAAATATAATGGTTGACGGTTAATGATTTTAGGAAAAGGCAGGTTTGGGCTTATTCTTTTACATACCTTGAATTTATTAAGATGGTAGTCACGAACTCACGAACTGTTGCTGCCTGTTGCGTCCATTCTGGGTCATCCCACCCATGAAGCATTGTTCAACGTTCAGAAGCCGCAGATGATGTTCAACTTTCAAAAGCAGATGATGTTCAACTTTCAAAAGCAGAAGCAACAGATGACTAACAACCGATTTGCAGGAATTACAGATTAGGAGGCCCTTCACGCCAGTTGGACCTAGGAACTGGAGCTAGGAGCTGGAAATGTAAGGAAATCATTGGATGCTAAACGATAAGGTTACTGTCCTTCGGCATTGAAGGAGGCCATCTGTGGGTCGTGCATCGCCTCATTTGGTAGCTGTAGATCAGACAACCTAGACTATCCCAATCCTCAAACGAAGGATCAGGCAGCTAAAAATTAATAAAAAATAAATTTGGAGAGTCGAATCCACTTGTAGAAACACCTTATGGTGTAATAAAGGAGTAAAGCTGATACAAATTCTAGTAAGTTCAATTAAAATGGAAAATATTGAATCAATTTTTACATACAATGTCCATATGATATAAACCAATGAGTAAAGATGACACAAATCCTATTAAGTTTAATTAGGATGGAAAATTTTAAATCAAATATTTGTGGGAGGTTTTTTAATATATTATTATAAAAATTTATTTTAAAATTGATAATGTCCATATTATATAAATTAAGGAGTCAAAGTGATACAAATTTTACACTTTTATATAATAAATATAAGTTTAATTGGAATGGAATATATTAAATCATTGTTTGTGCACAATACATTATAAACATTTGATGATGATGATTAACATCCATTGAGACCTTTTGGTCTATCATACCTTAAGAGAAGATAAATGAATTACTTGGATTTCTGTAAAATTTGATTCCTATGAAGGAAAAATTGAGACATAAGCGTTCCTAGGTTCCCATAGTTTTGACAAGTTAGAAGATCATGGAGATTAGAGTTGTAGAAAAGATAAGGAAACTGTGATCGAATGTGAGTGTATGTAGGGCACTCTAGAAGAAAGTGAGATTTGTCCCCAACGTTCATGGACTCACAGAGCTAGCAAATTATTTCCTCCCATGGTGTTTTAGGAATTTCCCATTGTCTGTAAAATTTGATTCCTATGAAGGAAAAGCCGAGAAAGAAGCGTTCCTAGGTTCCCATAGTTTTGACAAGTTAGAAGATCATGGAGATTAGAGTTGTAGAAAAGATAAGGAAACTGCGATCGAATGTGAGTGTATGTAAGGCACTCTAGAAGAAAGTGAGATTTGTCCTCAACGCTCATTGTAGTGTCCCCTCCTACCATACCAACGAGATAGAGAGGATCATAGTGCTCAGTCCGGGCAATTAGCCCCAAAACGTTTGAATTAAAATCATTGATGCAAAGAACTGTATCTATGCATACTATGGAAAAACGACGGTAATCAAATCAATGCTGTTGATCTCTAACGCACATTCAAGATTATGTGACAAGATCATATGGAAATGCCTAAACTTTTAAAAACACAGCAGAGGCAAATTCGTTTAATACATCCACATACATTCATAACATTCATCAAATGATAATTGCCAATTTACACAAGAGAAATACTTATCTCAATAAGGCAGTCCCAAGCAACTGGCTATGCAACTGCAACGTTCCACCCAACCATAGGCCAGTGTGCTCCTCAATCTCTCAGCACCACTGCCACCCCCGAGCTGGGCATGATCTCTACAAGGAACCAGGGAACAGCAGACTCACACATAGCCAAGCATACACCAAGATGACCCAAGCCAATCTACAATTGGGTTTATCAGGCTACTAGGAGATGGAAAGGAAGAGTTGCTAAGCTAGTGAGCTCCAGCACAGAGCCAGGGATAACCTTGCAAGATCTATCTAGCTTGGCACCCACAATACCTACACACCCAGCACAAAGAAGTATTCTTTTCACTGCTGTGCAGTCCCTCAAGCCATACCTTCCCTATCTAGTGCTCTCAGGGTATGCATAGAAGAGTAACCAAAGCCCTCTTGATCTTTTTGAGAGGTTGTCTCCCCCACTAGGTTTATCAAGCCACTTCTATCCACTACCACTCCAACACTTCAGCTCACAGGCTCAAACCAAGAACAAGGATGCACATAACAGCAGGACCCCACTTGTTGGGCATGAGGAAAACGTTTTCCACAGTGGAATGCATGAGATGGGGTTTCAACTAACCCAGAAAAACGTGGGAACCCACAAAAACGAAATGGGAAGTTGGTGAACAACCCAGGAAGCCAAATCCGTTTTTAGAAAAACGTCCTTGGACATTCAGGGGCAAAAACGACCTCCCTACAGTCCTCAAAACGTGGCCCTCCCTCTCCCAACTGTTATATACTGCAAAAACGACTCCCAGGCATGGAAAAATGCAGTATTTAGATGAAAAACGTAAATGGAAAGACCCCAGCTAACTCCCCCTGCGTGAATGATCAAAGGCTGCCTGTACAGAATGGCTTTGGGCACCATTTCGTGGGTGGTTTCTTGCCCAAGGAGACAAAACACGTTTTTCCAAGTTGATGGCTTGCCCATGCACGAAAAATGGCTTGCCCATACTCTTTCATTCCCAAGGCATTAACTGCCTTAACCAATTTGTTGGAAAAAAATTAAATGATTGGGTACATGAGACAAAATGGGTAGTTGGTGGTTTATGGGTTTCCCCATTGACACATGGATTAATACCATTGGCTCAAGGTTTGAATAATTTCCCTCCCTTTTCCTTGTAGAGTCATGCCCCATCTCTTTTGTTGCATTGCATAGCCGGTTGTGGGTTTTTCCATTAAAATTCGTATTTACATGGTTTCTTATTTACATTGTGCCCATCTCGCACAAGAACCATAGGCATCTATTTTTAATTGCCGATACAAAATGCTAAATCAACGGTGGGGCCTTGGCCTTGAGCTCCTCACCATGATTAATTACAATATTTACATCATTTACGATTTAATACAAAAAGGGGGTCAAAATGGGGACATTACATTCCCCTCCCCTTACATTAGCACTGTCCTCAGTGCTCATCAAAATTGAACAAAAATGGATACGCCACCCTCATGGCATCCTCCAGCTCCCATGTAGCCTCATCGGGACCGTAGTGCTTCCATTGCACCTTTACCTGTCCGATGGCTCGGTTCCGGAGCAATGTTACCTTCTTGTCTAGGATGCACAATGGATCGGTTTGGAATTCTCCCTCGGGTTCCACCTGGATCACATCCCAATTAATCACATGGTTAGGATCATGTACATATTTCTTTAGCAAAGAGACATGAAAAACATTATGAGCTTTAGTGCTAGCAGGCAATGCAAGTCTATATGCAACTGGTCCTATTCTTTCGAGCACTTCAAATGGCCCACAATATCTAGGTGATAGCTTGGCACAGCTCCCAAGCTTCAAGGAACTCTTCCTTGATCTCACTCTAAGATATACGTGATCCCCAACATTGAATTCCCTATGCACTCTATGTTTATCTGCATAGCTTTTCTGTCTATCCTGGGCTGCTTTTAAATTTTTCCGGATCTTTGCAACCTCTTGTTCCATTTCCTTAAGCAATTCTGGCCCAAGCACAATTCTGTTCACTGGATTGTCCCAAGTCACTGGTGTCCTACACCTTCTGCCATACAAAGCCTCATAAGGACTCATTCCCAATGATGCTTGTTGTCCATTGTTATATGCAAATTCCACCAGGTGTAGATAATCCTCCCACTTGGATGGTTTGTCCATTACATACATGCGGAGCATGTCTTCAAGCACCCGATTTACTCTTTCGGTTTGCCCATCTGTTTGAGGATGGTATGCGGTACTAAAGCTTAGCTGTGTACCCAAATCGGTATAAAATGTGCTGCCTTTGTTAACTTGTCCACCACAACCATGATGGAATCATGCTGTCTCTTAGTCATTGGCAATCCTGTAATAAAATCCATGGATATTACCTCCCATTTCCATTCTGGAATTGGAACTGGAAGCAATAAACCTGTTGGATGTTGGTGTTCACTCTTCACCTGTTGACATTCCATGCACTTAGAAATGTATTCAGCGACATCCTTCTTCATGCCTGGCCAGAAATAATATTTCCTTGCTGTAGCAATTGTTTTCTGATATCCTGGGTGACCAGAGTATGGGGCTTTATGGATTTCATCCATAACCATTCTCCTCAAATCTGTCGCATTTGGAATATAGACTCTATTCTTATAAGTAAGAAGTCCTTCTTCTTCCAAATGATAGCCTTCATACTTCTTTTCAAGGTTTTGCTGCTGCAATTTGCCCTTTATCTGCTCATACACTTCATCCTCAACCATATGGTTAACAATTTGTTGCTTCAAGTCTGGCTGGCAAGTACTAAGCGCTGCCACATGCATTTCACGTACCTTCCTGCTGAGTGCATCAGCCACCTTGTTTTCTTTCCCTTTTATGTGTTTGATCTCAAAATCAAATTCACACAAAAATTCCAACCATCTAGCTTGCCTAGAATTTAACATCGGCTGATCAAACAAGTACTTCAGACCACAATGGTCTGTCCTTAACTCAAATTTTCTTCCCATTAAGTAATGCCTCCACATCTTCAAGGCATGTACTATGGCTGCAAGTTCTATATCATGAGTAGCATAGTTCTTCTCATGCTCCTTCAACTTTCTTGATTCATAGCATATCACGTGGTTGTCCTGCATAAGAACTCCTCCAAGTCCTTGATTGCATGCGTCTGTACACACCACAAAGTCTTTCTTCGGGTCTGCAATCTTCAGAATAGGTGCACTTGTAAGAAGATTCTTCAATCGTTGAAAACTTTCTTCACATCTTGGTGACCATTCAAACTTTATCCCCTTCTTTTGCAAAGAAGTGATCGGGTTAGCAACCTTGGAGAATCCTTCGATAAAACTCCTGTAGTAACCAGCAAGGCCCATAAAAGATCTTACATCAGTCACATTCTTTGGAGTTGGCCAATTCATAATGGCTTCAATCTTCTCAGGGTCTACATATATTCCCTCGTCGGATATGATGTGACCCAAATAATGAATTCTATCTTTATAGAAGTCACATTTGCTCAACTTGGCATACAGCTTATGCTCCCTTAGTAATTGCATTGTCATTCTCAAATGTTCTTCATGCTCTTCTTCATTCTTAGAATAGATGAGAATGTCGTCTAGGAATACCAGAATAAACTTGTCCAAATATTTGCTAAAAACATTATTCATGAGACACATGAATGTAGCTGGTGCATTTGTGAGACCGAATGGTACCACTACAAACTCATAGTGTCCATACCTCGTTCTAAAGGCTGTCTTATGAATATCTTCTTCTTTGATTCTTACCTGATGGTAACCAGACCTCAAGTCAATCTTTGAAAATACCTTTGCTCCTCTCATTTGATCAAAAAGGTCATCAATTCGGGGCAAGGGGTATTTATTCTTCACTGTGACTTTGTTCAACTGCCTGTAGTCAATACATAACCTGAGTGTTCCATCTTTCTTTTTCACAAATAGAACAGGTGCTCCCCACGGGGACACACTTGGCCTAATATATTTCTTTTCCAGCAACTCTTGTAATTGCATTTTTAATTCTAGCAATTCCGGGGTACTCATCCTGTACGGTGTCTTAGATACTGGTGCCGCTCCTGGCACAAGTTCAATTGTAAAGTCAATGTCTCTCTTTGGAGGGAGTCCCGGAATCTCATCAGGAAAAACATCCCTGAATTCTTGCAATACCTGATAGTCCTCCAATTTCAGAGTTTCATTCTCTGCTGCCTCTAAAATGTGGGCTGCATACAATTGACATCCCTTCCTACAGAACTTCTTCAGCTGCATGGCCGAAACCTGTCTAACATAAGTCACCTTTGGAACGCCTTTTACAACCCTCGGGTTTCCTTCTTCGTCCATGCATTCAAATGTCTTATTGTAGCAGTCAAGTTTAACCCTGTGTGCTTCTAACCAATCCATTCCAATGAGAATATCATAGGAACCAAGTGGCAAAATATTCAGATCTGCATAGGTGAATAGCCCATCCATCTCTAATGGACATTTCTCTACTATTTCGCTAACTTTTCTCTTGGTTCCAGTGGCTAGTTGAACTAACCAAGATTTACTATGCTTTAATTTCTTGAAAGCACACATCTCAACAATTCTAGGAGTGACATAACTGTGAGTAGATCCAGGGTCAATCAAAATAGAAACAGATTGCTTAGCAATCTTACCTTCAACCTCAACCACAGTTGACTGATGATCTGCTTGGCGGTCGTCCACTGCTGCATAGATTCTAGGGATTGTCCTCGCCACTTGACCCACAGTTCCAGCTCCTTGGATGTTGTGAACTTGATTTGCATTCCCATTCCTATGTGGACAGTTCCTAAGCATGTGGTCTCCTCCACAACCCCAACATTGAAGTGGTTCTCTTGGCTCCTTTGGATCTCTTGGCTTGTCTCCCATCATCCTAGTTGGCTTAGTCACAACCTGTGATGGCTGCCTTTGCTGATTCCGGAATTGAGGAGGCTTGAACCCCTTCTTCCTTTGATCAAACTTTTCATTTTTCTTATCCTTCCATGCCTTATGGAATTCAGGTTTGCTCCTGTTTTGATCAAAGCAGTACTTGGCCTTTCTTATGGCCTCCTCCAGAGTTCGAGGTTCATCAAACTCAATTCTATCTTTATATGACTGGGGCAGTCCACTTAAGAAACGCTGAATCTTGACCTTATCATCTCGAATATACTTGACATACCTCAGCAGCTCCAAGAACTTGTTTGCATATTCTTCCATGGTCAATTGTCCCAATCTCAGCTCATGGAACTCTTTGATCTTATCATCATAGTACCTATCAGAGAGGTACTTCTGCTTGAAGTATTTCTTGAACTGCTTCCACACGATCTTCCTTTCGTTGATCTTCTTCACTTGCCTGGTGTGTTCCCACCATATAGATGCTCTTCCATTCAAGTTGAAGATGGCTACCCTTGCCTTCATATTTCCCGAGTAATCCTGGACTTGGAAATATTTTCTCATCCCAAGAAGCCAAGCTTCAGCTTCTTGACCAGACTTTACTTCTCCATCAAATGTAGGAGGTTTTGCCTTCTTAAATTCCCCATGTGAATTGTTCTTGTAGTGCTTCTTCCTCTTACTCATGTGAGATGAAGAGCTTGAACCCTCAATGGATTCTTCAGAGTCAGATGAAGAGATTTCTGGAGTATATGTCCTGTCTATAGAAACTCTTCTTG
Organism: Larix kaempferi; assembly: GCA_027924585.1. Classification (NCBI taxonomy): domain Eukaryota; kingdom Viridiplantae; phylum Streptophyta; class Pinopsida; order Pinales; family Pinaceae; genus Larix; species Larix kaempferi. The sequence continues at coordinate 5,147,887 of BSBM01000541.1, read as the reverse complement.
GACTACTGGTCCTCTTACGGGAATTTCTTCTAGAGCTACTCCCACCCCGCTTTAGACTTGATATCTGATGCCCAGAGTTTATTTGCCTTTGGATGTCTGTCAGACTCTGTAGCATAGCTGCATTCAACTGATTTTGTTCTTCCTGAGCTTTAATCATCCTTTCATTATCTTCTCTGCAACTTTGTAACTCCACCCTTAGGCTTCTCATGATGGCTGCAACATCTGGAGGGGTCTCTTGATTTCTTCTCCCATTAGATTCTGTCTCAGCATTCTCAACCTGTATGTTTTCCCCCATGGCATCTGTCTCAGGCTCATAGGGATCCTGTGCATCATTCATGATGTTCATTTTCTTGGCCCAACCAAGATCCAAAATTTCCAACCGTATTAACTAGAGTGTTACCCTGTTGTAACTGTGGCTCTCTGAAATGTGTTCATCAGCACAATTGTTAGCTGCATTATATTCTCAAAATTCATAACTTACTTCATGCACGTGGAAAAATGCCATACTGACAATTCGTCAAATCACAACAACGAAATATGAGGGGAAAAAAAGAAAAAGGGGGTCAAGGGGGCTTGCCCCCTTGTGGCTCGCCACAGCAGGGCGGGTCGAGGGCAGCGCCCTCGTTTTTTTTTTTTTTTTTTGTTTTTTTTGTTTTTTACGAATCACGCCTCATCGGGCGATTCGCTGAATCCTGCCGCAACGGGCAGTTCGCGAAATCTAGCCGCGACGGGCGATTCACAGATTACTCCCGCAACCGCGGGGAGGTTCGCGGTATGCTCCCGCAACCGCGGGGAGGTTCACGGTATGCTCCCGCAACTGCGGGGTGGTTAGCCGTAGGCTTCCGCAGTTGCGGGCCGGTTCGGCGACGGCTTCCGCGCGACGCGGTTCGGCAACGGCTTCCGCAATTGCGGAGCAGTTCGCCGAACGCTTCCGCAATTGCGGAGCAATTTGCCGAACGCTTCCGCAATGGCGGGGCGATTTGCCGAACGGAGCCATTCGGCGAAGGCTTCCGCAGTTGCGGAGCCATTCGGCGAATGCTCTCGCAATTGCGGAGCCATTCGGCGAAGGCTTCCGCAGTACCGGAGCCGTTCGCGGAATGCTTCCGCCGGAATGCTTCCCCGATTTCGGGTGTTTTTTCGGAATGATTCGGCGAAGTCTTCCGCAGTTGCGGAACGATTCGGCGAAGTCTTCCGCAGTTGCGGAACGATTCGCCGAAGTCTTCCGCAACTTCGGAATGACTCGCCGAACTCTTCCGCGTTTCGGAACGATTCGCGGAATCCTTCCGAAATTTCGGAAGAGAATTCCTTCCGCAAAATTCCGACACTTAGAAATTTTTTTCACTTAAAAACATTTTTCTCCGCTGTTTCGGAGCCATTGGCTGAATTCTTCTGCAATTTCGGGAAGGTTCGCGGAATCCCTCCGCAATTTCGGAAGAGAATTCCTTCCGCAAATTTCGGAAGAGAAATCCTTCCGCAATTTCGGAAGGGAATTCCTTCCAAAAAACTTCCCTTCGCAAATTTTCGGAAAAATTCTCGGAACGCTTTCGAAAATTTCGGAACGATTCGCCGAATGCTTCCGCAGTTGCGGAAGGCATTCGGGAATTCTTTCCGAAACAGTCTTAAACCAAAAAAAATTTCAAAAACGCACTTAAACCAAAATTTTTCAAAAACAGACTTTAAAACAAAATTTTTTCCCAAACTCTTAAGAAAAACTTAACTTCTTCTCTTCTCTTTTACTATCAGTTTTGGCCCATAGCGGCCCAGTGCTGCAACGCAGCTCTGATACCAAAATGTAGTGTCCCCTCCTACCATACCAACGAGATAGAGAGGATCACAGTGCTCAGTCCGGGCAATTAGCCCCAAAACGTTTGAATTAAAATCATTGATGCAAAGAACTGTATCTATGCATACTATGGAAAAACGACGGTAATCAAATCAATGCTGTTGATCTCTAACGCACATTCAAGATTATGTGACAAGATCATATGGAAATGCCTAAACTTTTAAAAACACAGCAGAGGCAAATTCGTTTAATACATCCACATACATTCATAACATTCATCAAATGATAATTGCCAATTTACACAAGAGAAATACTTATCTCAATAAGGCAGTCCCAAGCAACTGGCTATGCAACTGCAACGTTCCACCCAACCATAGGCCAGTGTGCTCCTCAATCTCTCAGCACCACTGCCACCCCCGAGCTGGGCATGATCTCTACAAGGAACCAGGGAACAGCAGACTCACACATAGCCAAGCATACACCAAGATGACCCAAGCCAATCTACAATTGGGTTTATCAGGCTACTAGGAGATGGAAAGGAAGAGTTGCTAAGCTAGTGAGCTCCAGCACAGAGCCAGGGATAACCTTGCAAGATCTATCTAGCTTGGCACCCACAATACCTACACACCCAGCACAAGGAAGTATTCTTTTCACTGCTGTGCAGTCCCTCAAGCCATACCTTCCCTATCTAGTGCTCTCAGGGTATGCATAGAAGAGTAACCAAAGCCCTCTTGATCTTTTTGAGAGGTTGTATCCCCCACTAGGTTTATCAAGCCACTTCTATCCACTACCACTCCAACACTTCAGCTCACAGGCTCAAACCAAGAACAAGGATGCACATAACAGCAGGACCCCACTTGTTGGGCATGAGGAAAACGTTTTCCACAGTGGAATGCATGAGATGGGGTTTCAACTAACCCAGAAAAACGTGGGAACCCACAAAAACGAAATGGGAAGTTGGTGAACAACCCAGGAAGCCAAATCCGTTTTTAGAAAAACGTCCTTGGACATTCAGGGGCAAAAACGACCTCCCTACAGTCCTCAAAACGTGGCCCTCCCTCTCCCAACTGTTATATACTGCAAAAACGACTCCCAGGCATGGAAAAATGCAGTATTTAGATGAAAAACGTAAATGGAAAGACCCCAGCTAACTCCCCCTGCGTGAATGATCAAAGGCTGCCTGTACAGAATGGCTTTGGGCACCATTTCGTGGGTGGTTTCTTGCCCAAGGAGACAAAACACGTTTTTCCAAGTTGATGGCTTGCCCATGCACGAAAAATGGCTTGCCCATACTCTTTCATTCCCAAGGCATTAACTGCCTTAACCAATTTGTTGGAAAAAAATTAAATGATTGGGTACATGAGACAAAATGGGTAGTTGGTGGTTTATGGGTTTCCCCATTGACACATGGATTAATACCATTGGCTCAAGGTTTGAATAATTTCCCTCCCTTTTCCTTGTAGAGTCATGCCCCATCTCTTTTGTTGCATTGCATAGCCGGTTGTGGGTTTTTCCATTAAAATTCGTATTTACATGGTTTCTTATTTACATTGTGCCCATCTCGCACAAGAACCATAGGCATCTATTTTTAATTGCCGATACAAAATGCTAAATCAACGGTGGGGCCTTGGCCTTGAGCTCCTCACCATGATTAATTACAATATTTACATCATTTACGATTTAATACAAAAAGGGGGTCAAAATGGGGACATTACACTCATGGACTCACAGAGCTGACAAATTCTTTCCTCCCATGGTGTTTTAGGAATTGTCCATCGTCCTGTTTCGCTATGAAGCTCATGGGAGTTTGTTCTTATCTTGACTATATTAATCTTCTTCTTTGAACTTGTTAGGACATAGATGTATGTTTGATCTTCCAGATTAGGATTATTGACTTCCTTGTAATACCTTGACTTTCTTTTACCCTCTAACTTTTATAAGATGATACAAATTCTACACTTTTATTTTTTCCAAAAGAAAAAAGTGTAATTCTATTCATCATCTGAGATCAGAATTACATTCTGTAGGTTCACTGTATCAGTGAATTGTCCAAGTCCAAAAAACTTTGGTTCCTTTGATGAGACTATTACGTCTACTTTCAAAATGCAAATTAGTAAGCTTTTCCGTTTTTCAAAAAATAAGAGTTTCTGTCCCACCGGACTACTTTGCTGTTACATCATCGACAGTTTATACAAAAAAACATATTGCCGGAATTAAGTCTGTAGTTTATACATAATTTAAATATTCTTTGCTATAAAAATATATATTGTGAATCAGTCAATGAAGGGTCTGTGGTAGAAATCAGATTGCTGTCCATCCCTTTCTTCAGTTATTTTCCAAATGCCAAAGTCCATGAGCTGCCCTTCTTTGGATGCCTGGTCCGCTTTTTGGTTATTTTCCCTGTAAACATGCTGGCATGTGAATAAGTCGAAGTGTTGTATGACCATATGAATGAAATTAAGAATATTTGCAAGTCTAATATTTCTGCATGCTTGTGTTTGATTGGTCCAGTTGATAACATTCATAGAATCTCCAAACACTTCCAGTCTATTGATTCCCCTCTTGGATGCAAAAATAAGTAGGAGTTTTAAGCTCATGAGCTCTGCAAAGTTATTGGTTCCCGCTCCTAGTCCCATGGTGAGTTCATAGAAGTGTGTATGTGAAAGATACAAGAATGCCCCCCCTCTACATATATCGTTTCGTGCTGCTCCATCAAAAAACCCCCAAGGGTGTGTTCTGTCAATCTCAACTTCCAGGATCCTTCTCTGATTAGCAGCCCTAACATGTTCTGGAAGTGATTTATATATGCCCACAGATTGAGCACTTGTGATTTCAGGGATACTTGTTTTTTCCTGAAATATTGCCCCATTCCTTGCTAACCAAATCCCCCATATAACCAACAAAGGTAAGGATTTCTGTTTATTATTTGATACATTTCTCCACCAATTCTCCCAAGCTATTCCCACTAAGTTTCCTTCCCACCTACAATCAAAACCAACCAGACTTGTGCACTCTTTCCATACTGCAATCGAGAAAGGATAGGTGATGAAAAGGTGTGTTATGGATTCCAACTCCTTCTTGCACATAACACACCAACCAGGGCCCTGAAAATTTCTCTTCTGAAGTATGTCCCAGGTCGGAACCCTATTCTCTAATGCACACCACATAAAAAATCTAGTTTTTGATGGACATTTTAGCTTCCACAGTGATCTCCACCACCAGGCCTCCTCCCTTATCCTGACTTCTGCACTCAACTTTAGGTAACCCGCCTTTGGAGTATATACCCCCTCCGGATCCAAATCCCAAATCAGAACATCCTCCTGATCCGTGAGCTGTATATGAGCCATATTCAAACCTCTGATATAGTTATCTACAAAAACTGACTCTGGAGCCCCCAGGCCCATCATATATGCACTTTTCCAATGTTGTATCCATGGATCATCAGGTCTCTGATCAGCCAGCTGGTTTAAAGTGGTGATCCCCCTATTAACCAATGCATTGATAACATCATCAGGTAGCAAATGTTGTTGTTCACTCCCGATCCAAGGATCCCTACCAACTTTCACCTTTTCTCCATTGCCCACATCCCAAGCCAGATTTGACTCCACCAGGGAAAAGGACTTCACCACTTCCTTCCAGATCACATATCCCCCTTTATGCAACTTCCTGGAGCTCCTAATCCATTCCTCAATACTCTCATTTGGTAGATATTTCTGTTTGATAACACGAGTCCATAAACTTGTTGTTTTGATAAGCCTCCAACCTCCCTTTGCAGCCAGTGCTTGAGCAAACAAAAAAATCTTTTTTAAACCCCAACCCCCAAGACCCTTTGGGACAACAATTCTCTTCCAGTTTACCCAAGGTGTTACCTGTCCCTCCTTCTTACCACTCCAGAGAAATCTGAAGCAAATCCACCTAATGTGTTCAAGAATTCCTATAGGAATCCATGACAAAGACATCCAGTATACTGGAATGGCTTCCAAAACGACCTTAACCAAAATCAACCTCCCAGCTCTCGACAGCCACTTATGACTCCAAACGTGCAATCTTTTCTCCACCTTACCTATCAGCCATCTCCAGTCCTTTTTCAGGTATAAGTTTGCCTTGAGGGAGAAACCCAGATATTTCAGGCCCACATCTAATCTTGTAGTGTTATAGGGGAAATTTTCAACAAGTTCCCACTCTTCTTCCGGTCGCAGCAGATGTGTAGTGAGTGTGGATTTTTCAGCATTTATATCCATCCCCGTAGCTTTAGAGAAAAGTTCCAATATCTCCTTCAGAACTCGAGTTTCCTTTCTATCTCCAGAGCATAAGATGAGTACATCATCCACAAATAGTAGATGAGTAATAGATAACTGGTCACCAATGCTAACTCCAATAAAACGCCCCTGAAACATAGCCTCATGTATAGCCCTGCTTAATCCTTCAGCCACCAGCAGAGAAAGAAGGGGAGAAAGTGGGCAGCCTTGCCTAAGGCCTCTTTCAGCATGGAAGAAAGAAGAGGCCGCTCCATTTAATAACACAGAGAAAGACACAGTAGTTATACAAGACATGATCCATCTGATGAAATTTATACCAAAACCCAAATGAGTTAAAAGCATCCAGAGATAAATCCAACTCACCTTATCGTATGCCTTAGACAGGTCTATTTTTAGTATAGTCCCTTTGATATTCCTGGTCTTCAAACTGTGTAGTCCCTCCTGTGCCACCCCTATGGCCTCATGAATCTGTCGACCTTCCAGAAACCTGAATTGTTCAACTGATATATGCTCAGATAGTATTACCTTTAATCTACGAGCAGTAACTTTCGATACAATCTTATAGATACAATTGCATAATGAAATGGGTCTAAATTCAGTGAGTGTAATTGGATTGTCAGTCTTTGGTACGAGTGCTATAAAAGTAGAGTTGAAACTAGCTGGTATCCTCCCAGTGATACAAGTATCTTCAACCACCTGTAGAAGATCCAAACCCACAACTTCATAAAGTTCCAAAAAGAATTCAATCGTCCACCCATCCGGCCCTGGGCTCTTGTCTTTCTGAAAACTTCCAAGGACTTCCTTTAATTCCTCCTCGGTCACCACTCTCATCAGCCTTCTGTTGTCCTCGTCCTCTGCAAACCTTGGAAACATTTGAGCAACCCTAATTACTTCTGCAATAGAAGCCTGGGCTGGAGCCCTAAACAAGTTCTGAAAGTGACTCACCCCACATCTAGCTTTCCCCTCAAAATCAAAATGTTTTGTTCCTTCTTCATCTTTCAGGCTCCAAATAGTATTTTCCGTCTTCCTCCCCCTAGAATAAGCATGAAAAATTTTTGTATTCTCGTCCCCACACTCCAGCCAAATCGCTCTACTCTTAAGTCTCCAAGCTTCCTCTTTTTCCAACAAAAGTGTGTTCCTTTTCCCTTCCAGCCTAGACAGAGCTTCTTTTGATTCCAGAGAGTTGAGACCCCCTCCATCCCCTTCATAGATCTGTAGAAGTTCAGCCTCTACCTGTTTCAGTTCAATATCCTCCCTAAGTTTCTTAGCAATAGCCCATTCTTTAACTTCCCCTTTTATTCTCTTAATGTTCTCAACGAATTGAAAGGCCGCTGTGCGATTGTGGTCCACATCAAATGACCTCCAAAGGTCCATAAAGAGTCTTTTGAACAAATCATCTAGTAACCAAGTTTTGTTGTACTTAAGGGGGCTAGGCGGATTGTTTGGTCCTTTTTTAATCTCGAGGAAGATAGGAAAGTGGTAAGAATTACCACCACTTCCTACCCACTGCCTGACTTGTAGGAACCTATCCACCAACTGTTCAGCCACCAGAAATCGATCCAGTCTTTTCGCCACCCTAGCCTCCCCACCCCTGTTATTCCTCCAGGTGGGTTTCAGCTTAATAGGCTCTATATCTAGTAAATTTTTTCCAACCAACTTCTGTAGAAAATACCCAGCCTGCGGATCCACTTGTGCTTGAGGACCCCAAATTTTTGAATGCCCTAAGGTAAAATTTAAATCTCCCCCCACCACAACCGAATCACCTCCAAGGAGCGGATCCTGCAATAGAGAGTCCCAGAATGGAACTCGATTCACATAGGGCCCGTAAACATTAACCACAGAAAATCGAGTACCCAGATCAACAGAAAGAAAATCAGCTCCCAACACAGAAACCATCCCCCAAGAATTTATGAGTTTTGTCGCACAGTCCTTCCATCCCACTGCCAACCCCCCAGAACGACCCCTAACATCCAGAGTCACAAAGGACCAACCTGCCAGCCATCTCTCCAGTCTTTCCTTAATGATAACTCCTAAACCTAAAGTCTCTTGTAGCAAGATCACATCAGGGTGTTCAAGAGTAAGCACCCTTATGAAGGCTGATTTCTTTTTAGGCCCAACCAGACCCCGACAGTTAAAAGACATAATCTTCATGTCCGAACAATCTTCCGGGCATTCACTGCTCTAAGTGCCCTCTCAATAGAGATTTGTTTCCCTTCCCGCAGGTCCATCCTGGCCCTAGTCTGTGCCTTAGAAAAATTCGACTTTCTGCCCCTACCCTTCCGAACCGGCATCTGATCTCTTCCTAATCCCCCCCAAGAGGTCTTTTTGCAAGAGCGAAGGAAATACCCCGATTCGGTAGACTCAAGTGAGGAAAGACCTGAAGACTCTGTCACCTTCCTAGGACCAGGCTCAAGAATGACCGAAGTATCCTCCAAAAGAAGTATGGAATCAGTAGACAAAACAGGGTTCTGTTCAGGAATATCGGCCACCGTGATATTTTTAACCCCGACCGGAGCAGAAACCAAAGGCAAGCGGAAATTCTCATTAGGACCCGACAGGGACAATTTTTTCAACCCCTCCACCCAATCAAGACCAACCAAAGTGCACTGATTTAATAATAAATTTACAGAGGGAGAAAGGGAGAAAGAATGAATACCCATGATAGAAGGCCCCGGAATATCGGCTTCTGCCACAGGTGCAGAGTAAAAAGCTTCATCAACTGGAACAAGAGAGATGTCAGTTCGAGCGCCCGGAGCCACATCAGAGTCCTGACTAGGGGGATCCGAATCCTCAAATACCCGTTCGCTACCTGAATCCTCCGTCACTGGCACGGGATCAGTGGACATCAAATCCTTTGGTTCTCATGTAGTATCCATTTTAGGGGAGTTTCTCTTCCCCCCATTTAAAGTGCGAACCGGGAGTCGACAATCGGACGCTGGATCACCATATGCATGACACCTCCTGCACCGAAAGGGCACATTCTCATAATCCAGGATCTGAGAAATAATAACAGGCCCCCATTCCAGATTAATGGTCTCAGGAAGACCTTCATGGATATTTAAGTTAACCAAGATACGAGCAATCTATTTGTAATGCGTCTCCAGGTAAGAGAGATCCACCTCTAGAAATGTTCCCAAAATATCCCCAATCTTTCGAAAATGATGAGGATCCCATAAATGTAGAGGCAAACCGCGGTGTTCAGAAACCCCCAACGACACTCTCAGAGCCACCCCATCACCGCCACTTCCAATCCCACAAATTTGTTGCACCTGCCTAGCCACCCCCTCTTCTGCAACCTGGTCAAAACCGTCCACCACTTCAAAACCCCCCTGTAGACCAGACACCGAAAACCCTAAATTCCGGGAGAAGAATTCTCCAGCCTCCCTCCAGCTAGAACTGCCCAAAAGGTCTACCGGCAACCCATCGCAGTCCAAACAATCCGGCAACCTTCTTTGTGGAGAGAAAGAAAAGTAATCCGAGGGCAAAAGATCTGTTACCCGGCCTCACCTGCCCCAAACCGGTCGAAACAGTTCCTTCAGGCCCCAGCATTGAGAGTTCCTCCGTGCCCTCCAGCTGCCCTCCACCTGGCACCCCCCATACATCCTGTGCCTCCAGCTAATCGCTAGAGTAGTCTACCATTTCCACTTCCTCCATCGAGGCCGTTAACCCTGAAATCTGATACAAACCCTGACAGTAAACAACAGTTCATCAACAATCCCAAGCCACAAGCTGACAAACAAACCCTAGAATAATATCAAACATTTTTATAACCATAAAAACCCCTCCGATGAAAGCCTCCATCCATAGTAGTCCATGCACTGTCATGGTGATGTGACAGAGGGAGGTATGGTCAAAAAGACCCACCCCCCTACCATGACTGGTAGCTCAGGGATGCCGTACGCCACTACCAAAACCTACCTCCTACCACCATCGCCTTCCAACCAGCTTCTCCACTCTAGGGAGTCTCGGTTTATTGGTTGCGATCAACTTCACAAATTCTACACTTTTATATAGTAAATATAAGTTTAATTTATAAATATTTATTTGTAAAAATATTGTATTTAATATTCAAGTTATTAATATTCAGAAAATAGCACGCATGCGCGCACACACATATATATAAAAGTGAATTGATTGTTATTATATATATATATAAGTTAATTGATTGTTTTAAATAGTTGTGAAGAAAAAATGTTATACTTTTTATTTGAATTCAAATTTTATTTTATAACATGTTTGTTTTTAGTGAATCTATTGTTTTTGAATTATATATAATTTATTTATGATTCATTGACTTGGCTTTTTGTTATGAAAAGTAGAGTCTATGGTTCTTGAATTATATATAATCTATTAATGATTCATTGATTTGGCTTTTCATTATGAAAAATAGTTTAAGAATAAAATTCATGTACCATCTAAAAAGAAAGTTATATTAATCATTTTTAAAATTTAATATTTTTTTTTTAAATCACATTTCCACATTATTATTAATAAAAAATTTAACAAATAAAAATTAACTCTTAAAAGTTTTGATTTATTTTAAAACCATCCATATTATTAAATTTTCAAAAATATAAATAAATCAAAATAAAGCTTTCTCTTTATTAAGTCACTCCTTCGTCATATAAAAAGAGGATATATCATGATAATGATAAGATCTTTATAAAAACTTTTATATTTTATGAAAATGGGCCCGGGCTAAGTTTTTAAGGCTTTCTTTACATTTATTTAATAATAATAATAATAAAGTATTTGATTTGGGTGTACATTTATGTTTGTTGGTAAATCCATTTGACATGACATAATTCCCACTTTTAAATGTACTCGTTAGTATAAATTAAGCTATCTCGAGATTTGCAACAACCATTAACCCTACCTGTCTAAAGATGATGGAATCTCCATAATTTTTAGGGAGATTTTAAAGATAACTCAAGTTCAGCAATGACAAGTGGTGTCTCTGGAAATCACAAAAGAGGAATTTCTTTTGAATTCCATTTTCACACAACTAATAACCAAGCAAAGTTGATTGTCTTTACCTCTCGAATATAGAATATAGCATAAAAAACAAAAATTTGATTGTCTTGATATCAACAAAAATCTTGAAACAATGTTTTAAACTAAATTTGAATTTGAAATTTGCTGTATTAATGGAAATAAATAAGAATTTATAAAAATAATTAGTTATTTTATTTAGATTTATTTAATATTATAAAAAAATTAAAGTTTTGTTTTTATAAAAATAATCATCAATTAACTTAATTAGTTTATATATTAAATCATTTCCATTAAAAAAAAATCAAATTCATATTTTTTAATAATCCCATTTTCAAAAAAAAAAAAGATAATTGAAAAGTTTTTTTTAGACAATATTCTAACCACTAAGGAACATGATTGTTCCCATTTAATGTGTTCAGTCACAATAGATTAAACACTTTAATGGGCATTGATCTCCCTTCCTCTTGTTCAAAAGTTTGACCCCCTTTCCAAATTATCCCATGTGTCCAAAAAGATTTGAAAGTAAAAGGAAGAAAATGCTAGTTTGACCACCTTTCCAGATTATCCCATGTGTCCAAAAAGATTTGAAAGTAAAAGGAAGAAAATAGCAATAATTATAATTGGAAAATGTACAAAAATGGGCCCAAAACTCAATATAGTCGAAAAAAACTATTACAACATATAAGAAATGTATCAGTTTTGCTAAATCAACCAACATTTTTAAAGGGGGATTTCCCAATAAGTTTTCTAGGTCATGTGACCATTTAAACGACAAATAAATTGATTTATGGGTGTTGCCATGTTATTAACATCATCAAATTTCACTGATAAATAACCTCTTACTTGTTTTCAGGGAAAAACTCAATCATTGGTAATGAGCCCTTGCACTTGGTATTTTAGAAGCTTGAGCTTCCAACAACTTTTTATAAGCCCAAGTGAATAGGTAGTGAGCACTGAGCCACATAAAATTGACGTTTGGGGGTTGAGAAGAGGTCTTATTCATTCTAGAACCAAGGAATTCCATAGAGGGTCAATATTGTAATGGTCTCGGGTAAAGGGTGGATTGAGAAAATCCTAGTAAGACTTTAACAATTGTATTTGTGAAGTTTGATCTTTCTTGTATAGACCATTACGTTTTAAAGGCCCTTTGGATAACACATTAGTATTTTATTTCACAAAGTTTGATTACCATTGAGTATAAAGAGAGTGAGTTTCCGAGATATTCAATAGATAATAGGGTAGTTGTAATGCAAGAGTACCTCATAAAGTTAATAGGGATGTGATTCCCTTTGTCTTGTTACCAATGCTATTAGACTCTTAAAACCTTTTCAATTGAAGAATGATCTTGTGAAAGGAAAATGCTCAACAGTACCCCAAGGTAGCTTAGTTGGGTTATCCAAGAAGAATAATATTCATAGTGAAGGAGGGCTAGTGAATGCTTTGCAACTTGAGGAGAACGATAAAAGCAATCAAATTGGCTCAAATTTTGAAACACAAGGAATGCTTATTCTTTTGATACCAAATATGAATCTATCTATGAAGGCCCCCTAATGAGGGTTCCCTAGATTTGACTCTTATTATCTACAAATTTACAATGCTTAAACAAAAAATGGGGAAGCCATCCACATGGCTTGAGAATGTGTTGATTTCTCATATGTGCCCCTACATTAGACAAAATTGAAATCTATCCTATAGTGAAATATAAAAGGAAAAGGTTTAAACCATTTTGTTGTTTTCTACATTTTTTGCAAGCTTTTAGCACATGCCCCTTTTGGGAAACAACCTCAAAGTTAAGAATATTAACAAAAATAAATTAAAGGAAAAACATTAAATAACCCTCCTTTATAAACCCAATAGTAACATAGTGGGTGTGATGGAGAGGAGACTTGATGCCTATTGCCCAATATAGTTTATATTGCCTTTTTCTTCTTCTCTAGTTATATTAGTATTTGGAAAACAAAATAAAACAAAACTATCAAAGTAGTAAACGATGATGGTATTTTAACAAGTGAGAGACTAAAGTGACAAGTTGTTGTGTATTTTTGAAAGATTTGTTGAAGATAAAAACTAAAAAATAAAGGGAAAAAAGAGAGAAAAATATGCATGCTTTTATGTGTTTTTGTATGGTTATGTGGGATAAACAAATACAATTAATAATAATAAAAAGTCGAGTGATAAATTAGGGGTGCGACCTTTGGCATATGAATTGATAAAGTCACGTGGAATTGAAATTGCAAATGGTGGATTGTATGACACATACACAACTATAGATGACTACTTGCATGGAACTCGAATCGGCGACCAAGATCGTAGGAAAATAGATACAATGTTTTAAAACATGTGATTGTGTGATTTTGTATGACTAAAGGTGAAAATGTTAGTTTATATAACGACTTGTAGTTACAAATGGTATGGTGGTAGAATTTATGGTGCATAGGCGACTACGTACAATGTGCGACTATATGGTTGTTGTGGTGGTTGTATATGAATTTTTGTAGCATGCAAATATTAGTTTGTAATGATAGTTGGGTAGTATGAATCATGCACATGTGTATGGAACAACAATTTTAGGGATTTAATCTAGTAGTTGGCCAAGTCTTTGGTTCTAATATCAAAATGGAATAAGCAATTCAACTTGTTTATTATGATATTAATTGAGTAATATGAAAATATATAATAAAGTATTGAATATTAAATGCTTGTTATGAATGATGATTACATTGACCCTCGTGAAGGTGTATAAATATACATTGACTGGTTATAAGATGAAGATGTTTCATTAACCTAATTATTAGTATTATTATTATAGTTATGTTTGTTATTTACTCCTCTCCCTAAAAACAATAATTTTTTATCTTGCAAGAGTTGATGCTTGTTTATTTACAATTAGAAATAAATAATTAAAATCTTGAGTGAGCTATAACTGGAAACTTAGACCAACAAACAATGATGACATTTATATGCAAGTTTAATCCATGAGATGAAAATGCCTAAAACCAACTTAGGAGGCTTTTATATGCATAAAATATTGCAAAATCTAAAATAAAATATTTATGCAAGGAAATAAACTATAACTAAAATTTTAGACCAACAAGCAATGATGGCAATTAAATGCATGTTTAACTCATGATTGATGAAAATTCCTAAAACCAACTTAGGAGACTTCTATGTGTGCAAAGTATTGCAAAAATAAACTAACCCAACAAAGGAATATTGTTGTTCTAAGTTTGATAGGCTAACTGAGACAAGATTACACCTACCTAATCATAAAAGCAATAAAAAGAAGGGATAAACAAATATAAAATGCAAAGATGAAATCACCATCCCAACCATCAAATATTATGAAAGCTCCATGTTCCCCTTGGACCTTCCTAAAGCCTCCTAACCACCAACCAACCTTTATAATCACCCTTCTAGTTGACACAACCCTACAACAAAAATCACATAAAATATTCAATGTAGTTATCGACACATTATAAGAAGGGAATTAGCAATAATAACACCTAGCTAACCAATCCATTTTAGAGATAGCTAACATGAACAATACCTTGTAGCTACCCCACAACCACTAGCATGCAAATATCTAAGTCTAACATCCCAACGAGAACAAGCAAGAGAAGTTATAATCACTAAGATCCTAAACAATATTTTACAACACTTGGTTACCCTTTTTCAATTAATCTTGTAAATTACATATGAAGTCAACATATTTACAGAAGAGGAGGAGGTGTGTTATCGTAATCATTCCTAAGGTCAAAGTCACCTTGGGGTGACAGTCACTTGCCACCACGCAAAGGACAAATGTTGTTATCAAGAAAAGTCATCTTCATAATAAAGCTAATCCTTCTCAACTTGCAAGGGGGAGGTGGTAATGCATGAAATATAAATAAGAGGATATGAAAGATAATCTTCCACCAAGAGATGAATGGATTTGAGAAAAGAATTTTGGAAAATCCAAAAAGGTAAGTTAAGTCATTATTAATTGGCCTTGGGAAATGAGTTTTTCATGTGGATTGTGTGAAGTGGGACCCAAGTGTCCAATCCAAGTCTTCAAAACAACCTTCAATATCTCAAAACTATGTCCCTCTTGTCTTCATTCATCAACTAGGATAACCAACTCATTTGACCATGTAAGGGAAACTGTTTTTTTCTTCATTAATGGCCTCTCTTGTAATAAAACCAACAAGTATTAAGGGTTGCAAAATGCCCAAAAGCATACTTAAGTGGTGCTCCGTAAAAATTCTCAAGGCATGATTAAGGACTCCTATTTTACTGAAAGAAAGGATTGAGGTTAGGCAAAGTTTCCTATGACTTGAAAAATTATCTCCCTATTCCTATGTATAAGAAAGTATTTGGTAGGCCAAATTTAGGTTTATAATGGTTCTCTTTCAATTGTGCGTTAACATGCTTTCCATTTGACTCAAATTATAATTGATATGGCTGATTTATGTAGCCAAAATTTAGCCTCTTCGTGTGCTAGAAAAGTTGTTAGCTTTGTGTGTGAATGCTTACTTTCCAATGTGTGGAAGGGTTGAAACTAATATGAACAAAAGTTTAACATGATTCTCCTTGGGTGTGGCATCCAATTGTCTTTTGTTGTCCTAAAACAAATCTCATTTGAGCATGTTTGATCTCCAAGTTGGTCTTCAATTATGCTCAAATACCCCAAGCCTTTGTAAATATTTATGTTGAAGGCATTTATTAAGTTGTGAGAAGAAAAACTTATGGGGCTCGTTTTTTGTTATTCTCATGATATTTCAGAATCTCTATAATTCAGTTTTGGGGGCTTTGTATCTAGTAGCAGTAGATTAGGCTTTTCTCAAGCCTGAAGACGTTTACTTTCTTTAATGTAATGCTTCTGTTTCAAGTTTCTAGGGCAGTTTGTTCGGATATACAGTCTTCACAGGCTAGAATTTTGTCAAGCTAGTTACAGAATTGTCAAAGATGAATGTGGAGACATGTCAGTTTCTCTCTATCAGGGAACAAACATTCTCCGACACTATGTAACTCTGTTTTTCTCCTCTTTTTATATATAAAAGCTCTTATCCGTTCTTGTTAAAAAAAGAGTTGTGAGTAGAAAAATACAATTTTCCATCATCAAAATTGATAATCCTTTATCATTAATGGTTTCACATGCTCTCTAAGCTTTGCATCATATCTCGCATGGCATTTAAGTACACATATGGCTTGGTATGTTGCATGGTGTCCACTCCAAATGTCACACTATATTTGGTCTATTTGGCAAGAGTTTGGCACCAATTTTTTTTGCCCCATGTATGTGTTGAGATTATATCGAACATGAACAAAGGGTTATGGTGAGCCCCCTCTTGGCCACTAGAGACTCCCATTCACAAGTACATCAATCCCTTCAAGCTAAGAGTAGGGGGTATTGTGTATGAACCAAGGAAGACTTACTAATGATGATGCCATCTTGTTGAAGATTCTCAATGGAGAAAATGATTTTGGTTGGGAATGATTCTAATTCTAGAGGAGTTGATGGCTAGGGTTCTCTTGGTTTCCCTAGCTAAGGTATAGAGAGATTGATAATGTACCAACTTATGATTAGTGGTGACTATGTGTATGTACTTCATCTCTCGTATATAAATTAAGTGTTTCAACTGTCCAATAATTGTGTACTTGCAAACCTGAATTTCAGCTTGTATTGTCTTCTTGATTGGTAATTTCCAAAACTTTTTGTTTAGTGTTGCTCTCACATAATGTAGGGTTGAAATTGTTAAATGATTTAACATATATTATGGAGATAAAGGCCCAAAATATATATTGTTTTTTAACCAAAACGAGTAGGGAATTTTATATTAAAAAAGGAGGACTAGCCTCCAGAAACAGTACATCCAAAAATGGGCCGTAGGCGTGAAAGTTCAAGTGACCAAAACCAAACTATCTGAGTGTCCATCATCACTACAACCTTGATACTAAAAACTACATTCCTATGTTTAAAAGAAAACTGTCTTATAAACTGTCCTAAAAGGCATACATAAGTGCAATACATAAACAACTAGAAATTTTAACTTGGAGACTGAAATTCTGCTTTGACATGATATAGAAGAAGAGCCAGCAACATTTTCTTTATTAACCAACATCATCCTCAGGCGATATAACTCTTTTTCTAGAATATCAATTTGAATTGCTTGTGTATTGGCTATGTCTTGATGCTGCTCCATCTTGGTTCACATAATGTCTACCTGCAGCTGAATATCACTACATATATCAGCCCTGCTACGCTCTTCCACATCTTGTATATCTTCCATGTCTCATTCTTGCGGGCCTCATCTCCGTCTCGACCAAACGCACCCTTCGATGTAACCACTTGAAGTTCCTTGACAATCTCTTCACGTTGTGTTCTGGACAACAATCTAAAGTAGAGTCTTCCTCACTGGCCATCCTGCCTTCTGAAGTTATACGATTCTGGAGCATGATCACCTTCTCCCAATTCCATCCAGCAACCACCGTCTCGTCTGCAGAGGCCTCGAAGTGAAGACACACATAACTGAGAAAGCCGAGGGAAATGTATTTAGCGTCCGTCGCCCATTACACATAATTATTATCTCTCAGATGAGAGCCATGATAACCGTGTGATCACACATATGCCATATTAATTCCAAGTCCTGTCATACTCTGCCTCTGGAAGGTCCCCACGAGCCTGCAATGGGTACAGGAAGGGTGAATTCTCTTGCAGTGTCTTCACCTTGGATTATCCGTATCCATATTAAAGAGGAGCTCATTGTGAAGACTGAACCCCCTGACGAGTAATGAAACTGCTAGCTGGAAACCTATGTCCTTTCCTGCGCACCCTTGGATGGAACTAACCTGACTGGAAGCCACCGAATGTGTTCTACACAAGAGAGAAATGAGCGAGGATAAGAGATATTGTTTATTCAACTCGGAGTGATAATTAACCCCATCCTTATACACTAAGGCTGAGGGATTATTCTTAGGGGATGGGTTCATAATGACTTCCCCATGCGAGAAACTTAATCTTCCTTCCGGCCATCTAATAGCTATGTTTGCTTGAGAATCAGCTAATTGGTTTTGATTACGACGAATATGGAAAAAATGCACTCCCGATAAGTTTTCTAGAGCTTTCCAAATCCTTTCTTGGATTCTAAACGAGGATATTTTTTTCAAAGGGGATTGATTCTTCAATGATTGAATGACTATCATTGAGTCTCCCAATACAAGAGCTTCTGTGATTCCTTTCTGGCTCAAAAACTTAATTCATTGCCTAAGAGCAAGCAACTCTACCTGATTGTTAGAAGTGGTGCCTAAACTCCAAGAAAATGTATCCATAATGTTTCCTCCAGGGTAAAAGATCACCCCTTAGAAGTGGTGCCTAAACTCCAAGAAAATGTATCCATAATGTTTCCTCCAGGGTAAAAGATCACCCCTCCTGCACCTGCTACCCCACTAAAATATATATTGTTGTAAACTCTATTGAAATAAAATTATTTCTGATATGTTATATGCATGGAAAAGTATGTCATAAAGGCTGAAATTTGTTGACATTGAAGTACACTTGTTTAGTATACATTTTTGTATTCTATTGAGTTGCATAGTACTTTATATTGAAGTGAATTGAAGTATATATTGATGTTTGTTACTTTAATTTATATTTTAGATATCCCTAAGGCCAAAATATCTCAACGATTATATTGAGGAAACCTCTATCGTGAAGTGAAATTTATGATTTTGCATTAATTTCCCTATATTCAAAATTTCGACATGGTATCCGAGTTTTTTTCATTGAGATTGCTCTCACGGTGAAGGAGGAGTTGGATATTTTAGACGTGTTATACATGGGAGAGGTCCTCGAGCTTTGCCAAGTTGATTTGGTATGAAAATCTGGAATGCATGGGAGAAGCATTGGAACCTTATAAGGGTTTTTCCTAATTCATTTATGGTTTATATTGCTTTGGAGTGTGCTTTAGATTTGTAGGATTATAATTTCCGGTCTTAAAGAGTGTGACATGTTTAATGGTTCTTTCAATTTCATACTTTAGAAGCTTAGGCTATAAATGATTATGGAGGAAGCCAATATTTGGGAGCATGTTGAGAAGGAGATAGTTGTACCTACCAACCCAAAGAAGTTGGCCATCCATAATAACAAGGAGGCCAAAGCAAAATTCTTGATTTAATGAAGAATCACTTCATCCTTCACATTTAAGACGAGACAATCAACAAAAGGATGTTTGGTGCTTTGGCTAGTTTATTTCAAAGCACTTGTGTTTCTCGATAGATGCTCTTGTCACAAAAGATATAAACTTTCCTTGTGAGGAAGACAAATACAATGGTGAGCTATTTGACTAGGATCATAAAATTGGAAGATTAGTTGGTTGGCATAAGTACAAATTTGAAGGATAAAGAGTGGGTCCATTGATTTGAATGGACTGGTTGCTTCTTGGAGGCCTTTTATCTAGGGCATTTGTGCTTGTGAAATCTTTGTACCTTCATAAAGCTTTTGGATGATTTGTGGAGGAAGAGATCAAGTTGGAGTTTTATTCAACATGGAAAAAGGAAGTATAAGAGGTAGCATTCATCAGGAAGATGAAGAAGGGAGGTAATTAAGAAAGGGAACAAGAAGGGTAAGAAAGAAGGATTTAAGTGAGGTGAAATGTTTTAGGTATCATCATATGTGGCATTATTACAACTAGTTTTTTGAGAAGAAAGGGAAGCCCCATTAGCAAAGACGTAAGGATGCATGTAATTAATTTTGGAAACACGAATCCTTTAAGGTTAATTATTATTGTATTTTGTATTATTATTCACATGAGTTGAATAACCAGAGTCACAATGAATAATTAAATTCATTGGGATTCCAAGAGACACCTTGGAATATGAAACCAAGGGTCATAGTGATTGTATTTATATGTACATATCTGTTAATGGAAATCAATTCATGTTTATCTCATTTCTTGTGTATTTATCTTTCACATTGTGTGTTCCAACAGTGGTATTAGAGCCATTCCGAGCTCTATGGCCTGTGCTATTCTGAGCAAGGGAACCTGCCATCTCTATCTTCCATAAAGTTATCGGAGTGCCTATTATTATTAGGATTGAAGGAAGCTATAGTTTTTTTTCCATGGCAATGATTATGAGAGCCATAGGTTTTTCTAGCTCCATGAATTCATGAGTGTATCTCAACACATATTCCTTGGTGTTGCGCGTGTATCTTTGGGCATAAAGTGTTTCATTTCTATGCTTGCGTGAACCATTTAGCTTGGATGTCGTGCATCTCTTTGTATTAGAGTTGTGTTTTGCTATACCTATCATGCACATAAATCCCAGCCCGTGGTTGCTTCTGAGTGATAGTTAGTGGTTCCAACCCGTGGTTACTTCTAAGTGATAGTTAGTGATGGTATTCTGTAATGATGACATGAGTATAAAATTCAAAACTCAAGTATACTCATACTTGAATCTACAAGGATACAAAGGGGGTTATAACGTTCATTTTTTTTGTTTGTTAAAAATTGTAAAGAAGTTATAAGGATACTTACAAAATTGTCATTGGCGCTATAAGGAGTTTTTTTGTACAATTGTAACGTTTTGTACAGAAGTTATAAGATCTCTTTTGCAGTTATAAGAGGGTTAAGCTTCGTAGGCTTTCTTCATAAATTAAAAGCTATCAAGACATTCAATCACACCAGCATTAAACATCATCCATTTTACAATAAAAGAACTCAAAAGCATTGACAACAAATTCAATTCTAAAGATCAATTCAACTTCATAAGCAACATTCTTTATAACCTGCAAACAATCATTCACTTGTACTTATCAATATCAAGTTGAGTTGTATTGTCATCAGGTGCATTTTGGGTAGAAGCTAACACCCTTCATTTGTTGAGTTGTTGAGTCTTTTTGTTAAAGGGTGGAGTTGCAAGAAACCCTTTGTGATTTCTATCAGTCTTTTGTTAGTCCTTAAATGGCTCAAATTAATGACTTAGTAGATTTATTGAACACTTTACTGTTCTCTTTTGATGACAACAAAGTCACAGTCGATAAGACAACTCTCACTGATGTTCTAACTTGTTTACATGATTCATAATATACAATTGAATTTCTTCAGCTTGAATCACAACTCCAACATGATGAGATACAACAAAAGAATGAACATTCTGAACATGTTCTTATTTAGAACAATCAATAGCCTACACATAATCAAATCAATGATGCCACTTTAGAAGCATAATGAAATTAGTGATGCCACTTCAAAAGAAAATGAAGATGAAGTTTGTCATACACAGGTTCAGTTTCCAAGCCCATCATTAGACCTTGGGAATAAATCATTCACAAAAAGCATAGAATCGATCTTGGATACGACAATGAAGCCTTGTCACCTTTCACATTCTTGATTATTCCAAACCTATCCAGTTCCATATTGTTGGATTCCTTCAAGATAGTTCATCTTTACATGCTTCAGATTTACATGAAATTCCAAAATGCCATCATTGTCATCAACTTGGTCACATGGAAGATTAGTGTTTTGGTCTACATCCTTGTAAGCATTATGAAAAACACACTCATTATTTAGATAGATTCTTCATACTAAAGAAATCCACAAGAGATAATATTTAATATGGGTGGATTGCTTCTTGGTAATGGTCATCAACAACCAAGAAGATATATAAGTAATACCGAAGAGTTAGTTCATGAGTAATGACACAACTTGCAGTTGAGATATTTTCTACTTCTCACCTTGCTCCTGATAGGGATGCATAATTAACAATAAAAAACAAGTGAGGGAGAACAAGTGAGCCTAAACCAAATCTATAGCCATAGCCAAGACCTTGTGCTAGTTTCCAAAGCCTCAAGCTAGAGCCACCTAGCCAAATTTAGAGCTGCAACCGGAGCTAGAGTTAGAGCCATGTTCCACCTGAGCATGATTTTGTTTGTGGTATTCCTAAAACCACCCATTTAGTAGAATGCATAATACTCTACTAGATTTTGGGATGTTTTGAGAATCACTAAGGTTCCATAGTTTGTGGTCATCCTTAAACCAACATTTAGTAGAAGAATTGAAACTTTTGCTAGCCTTTGGAATGTTCCAGGAACCTTTGAGCCTTAGAGCCAAGTTCTAGAGGGATCCATTGACCCAGAACCTGAGTTACAACCAAGTTCTGGATGGAATTGCCAAGCTAGTACCAGAATTAGTGTCAAGTTCTAGAGTTTGTGGTCATCCTTAAACCACCTCTTCGTAGCTTCGAATGATTAGTGGTCATCCAAAACTACTCATTTAGTAGAAGACATCAACTTATGCTAGCTTTTGATCTAGAGAGCACCTTTATCTATTTGACATTATCCTTATCCATGTTTCATCTCTCTACTTGGACTCATATACACCCTTTCGTATTAAGGGGGGAATGTTGGAAACATTAATCCTTTAGGGTTAATTATTATTGTATTTTTTATTACTATTCACGTAAGCTGGATACCAAGAGTCACATTAATAGGTAAAGTCATCGGCAGTCCAAAAGACACATTGGAATATGAAATCAAGTGTCATAGTGATTGTATTATATGTACATATATGATAAAGAAAAGTAATTCACGCCTATCATATTTCTTGTGTATTTATCTTTCACATTGTGTGTTCCAACAATAGTGTTGAGAGACACTTTCTACAACTATGTATGAGGGTTAAGTGTAATTCATTGCTCAAACTGGAGATAACAATCGCATTTTAATAAAATAATAAAGTATTAAGCAAATTTAACTTTTGCAATGTTTCCCCTAACCTAAAGTTCAAAACCAAAGAGATATATATTCCAATTAATTAAAACTAAAAAAATTAATGAAACTTCGATACTTCTTGCTATGCAATTTGGGAGTTGAACCTGTTACCACCTAAGTTGTACTTAGTTGTAATTCAAGTGAGCTGGCAAAGATTGAGCAAGTGTACTTGTTCATATCTAGAAGTTCAAAAGTCTAGCAAGCCATTTTTGGCCCTTTTTTGTAATTTTTGCATGTTCATATCGTACGGGGAATTGCAATAAGTTGATGCAGCATGATGACATTTTGTAAAAAGCTTGGCTTCCTAGGACTTAGTCACTAGTGCGGTACTCTAGAGTGTTTTTTCGTTGTTTATTATATGTTTCTTTTCAATGATGTATACTTTTTGAGTTTTTCACTCATCCCTCCAAAGCTGGAGTATTCACCTTGGTGGTTAAACCTTAAGAGGTTATTAAAGTCTAGGTGTCTATGTATATTACCATGCCAGTCATAAATTTTGATCATATGAACATGTACTAGGCCCCCCATAGGTTTTTAAAGTTTTATGCAAATAAAAAGTTTCCCATAAAACGGGTCAATTTTTAATGTTTTAATTATAAAAATAAAAAAAGTCATAAAATAATTGTTAGGAGGTGAAATTTGCCATGGGAGTGCTCATTTTCCAACCCAAA
The DNA here is from genome assembly GCA_027924585.1 of Larix kaempferi. Taxonomy (NCBI): domain Eukaryota; kingdom Viridiplantae; phylum Streptophyta; class Pinopsida; order Pinales; family Pinaceae; genus Larix; species Larix kaempferi. The sequence goes on along the minus strand of BSBM01000541.1, from coordinate 5,124,433 downwards.
GCACCCACTTAACAACTAAACCCACTTTTGAGAGAAAATAAGTGATTATTTATCACTTAAATTAAATTTCTCTCGAAAAAGACAAAAAAGTGAATAAAAAAATAGAGAAAAATAAAATCCCATAAATTAGGGAACATGTCCTAGACATGTTTCAATCATCCTGAATTGTGGTAGTTATGATTGAGAGTCACGGTTGAGTTAGGAGCGAGCCAAGTCCTGTGATTCGGCTCTTGATGGACATGATTGAAGATCTCCAATAGAGAGGGTGAATTCATCCAAAGGAGGGCGCATTTCTTGATGGGGGTGTGTCACCATTGGAGTGGGGTGCAGTTTTTAGGTGGGAATCAAATCCAATTAGCTCTAGGCATTCCAAATCAAGCTCAATCAACTCAAATTCGCCCCCTTTTCACTCAATCTCTTCTACACTTGGCAAATTCGCCCCATTGGGGTCTTGTGCTCTCTTTTCCTATTTAAGTATGGCTTGGCCTCTCATTTTCTCATGGTCAGAGGACCGAAAGGCTGTTGAAGTCTTGCTCTTGTAATCTATAATATTTATTGGAATAATAAAAGGATTTGGAGGCAAATATCTGGTGTCGGGTATTGAATGTGTGTGGATGATAATTGTTGCTCTTATGAGGTAAACCTGTATTAGTTTCATACTGTTTCTTTTATCACTAAGTCTAGCCTTTGAAGGATTATGTCTAATCAATAGGAGAGAGTAAAGCAAGTTTGTTTACTTAATTTACTCTTTTATTTTTCTATACATAGTGATTTAGAATTTGCATGTTCTACTTGTTTATAGTCATTCTCTTATGATCCTTGGTGTAGGCAATACTAGATTTGATGTGTTGATTGCAGTATTGTTTAAGTTGTGTAGGTGATCTCGCTTGAAGGAATAGTTGATCTTGCTTGACTCTTCCATATCTTTAGGCTCTTTCGGAAGAACGTAGTCCCTCCACCTTCCACTAGCAGAATCCACAACCCAAAAAGTTCCCAGGCTTCCAACATCATTTCTATATCTCTTTCCTTCATATCTTAATTTAGCTTTCTTGGTTACTAGTTCACATTTATGTTTCATATCTATAACTAATGATTGAAATACAAGTAGATATGATTTTTATTACTAGATTTTAGTTGTTCATGAAGTGCTTTATTTCATCTAAATCTAGTGCAATCATTTCTCTCTTTTGCAAGTCCATTTTAGTAGATTTTAAGGCTTGGATGAGTAGAATGTTTTGAGTTGTTTAAACGATTATATTTGGATTAATTACAGCTTTTCATTTGCTTCCCAAAAAGGGCACGCAAAGACCCTAAGAAGGCAAGCTTTCTAGCTTGTCTTACTTAGTTAAATTGTGTATATTTCTTAGTTTTGTACTTAGTTTTTTTTTGGTATTTTTTTAGTAGTTCCCAAAGAAACTCTTAAAGTGTTCTTGGGCATATTCTACTAACATTTGCTTGCTGGTTTTAAGAATTTAATGAGCACGTAGAGAGGCACTCTGGATAATTTTTCGAAATCCGAGGCATTCAAGATTTTCCAGACACCTTCCTATACCTTTGATCATTTTTTTCTGAACCACTGTAAGTTGTCGAGATCCTCGATTATAAAGGACCAGCAACATTCCCAAAAAAGAAAGGAGTTTTGCAATAAAAATAATCAAGAGAGCAAACGGGATACCCAAGGCTTGCATCCCATTCCCTTAGGGGGATTCGAGCGGTCTCCTTTCATAGCGTGTGGTATCCATTTTTTTATTTAGTTTTGTTTTTATTGATTAACAATAAATTAAATGGCTTATTTCACACACACATCACTTAATTAGTTTATCTTTCTCATAATTTGTTTTTTGTTTGCAAATAAAAGGAATCCCCACGCTTTCCCAAAGTACTGTACCAGTCGAAAGGGCTTTACCGAGTAAGTGGTGTGTGGAAAAGAGATTTGTGGTTTAATTTAGTTAAGCAAATCCACAAGCATTTTAAATTAATAAAACGAACCAAGACTCTAATCCCCGTATGCTCTGGACCTCTATGACTTGTATGATCAATTGGTCATACCAGAAATGGATTAGAGTGACGAGCTTAATAGGAAAATCCACATAAGCTAATATTCAAGAATTTGGGAGGTCACAAAGAGTGACTACCATAAAGTTAGGTGGATAATCATTAATGAGTTTCTCCCTCTCCCTGTTGGATAGTTGGTAAAGCTGCTTATGTGCTTAGTTTGAGAAGGTGAGTCTTAGTAGGCCAAACCAAGAAAAAACCCACTAATCATCATCATTTTTAATAATAAAATTTATCGAGAACAATTGCGCAACATTGTCTTTTTTTAAGCATTTCATTTCGGCACTGGTCTTTTAATTTGATATTTTGTATGTTGAAACTTTTATGCTCTAATGCCGATGATAAATAGTTGAGTGCTTTAAAGATTGATGTTATTCTGTTCTTGTGCTGAAAATATTTAACTCCTAGATTTTCTTAGCTTTTCTTTTGTTAGAATAAAATGCTTAGATTCTTTTTTTAATAGGGACCACCCCCCTTGGCTTTGCTAGGAGGAATCCTAGATGGAGGAGTCGTGTTTCAGGTGACAACACTTGACTCTGGCTTGCCCTTAAGGACACACCCAGTGGCTTGAAGATTTCTGCCACATGACCTGATGTGTGTATTAGGAAAAAAACATAACCATCATTATATCAAGGATTTACATGCGAGGGATTTGGGCACATATGAGTGATTTACATATAAAACTAACATAGGTCCATCTTAATTGCATATCTGCAGAGCACCTAAAAGGATCAAATCCCTTGAGGTGCAAACCTTTTGTAGAGTGCAAAATTTCAAGAAAAGTTTGCACCATAACAGATTTGATCCCTCTCGGTGCTTGGTAGATCCAGAGTTAAGATGGATTTATACTGTTGTAGTAGGAATGGATGAGGGATCATCCCAGCTTGAGACCACTTTTTCCATGGTCTCTTGTTTGTATTCTAACATTGCATCAAGTGTTGGATGGCATGTTGACAATGGGCTATCAAGACATATGACTCATGAAAATATTTTAGTAGGCTTTAAGAGAAAGAGGGAGGTATGAATGTGGCGTTGGGTGATGATACCACTAATATTGTGATAGATTTAGGCTCCATTTTCTTTTGGATTTCATTTGGTGATGTTCATGAGATAAATAATTTTAATTTGTTCATAGTTTTAGAAAGAATCTTCTTTCAATTTCTTGTATGGAAAAACTACAATATATAGTTTCATTTGAGGACACCTCCCCTTTCATCAATCCGACCGACAAATGGGGGGCATGAACGAATTACAGGTTTTTAAATTTTGCCCCATATCCATATTACCAATTCATAAAATTTAAATTTCATGTGCATATGCATACTAAAAATACATAGTGTAAATAAAATCGATCCACACACACATAACATGCATATACAAGCATAATCATCACACGCATCAATTATAAACATTGCATATTTAAACATAAGAGAATATTTATCTTTAAAACAAAGAATATCCAAGCAATTGGCTATGTAAGATCGATTTTCCACCCAACCGTAGGCACTCTGTTCAACATATAATATTTTTGCTGAGAGGCCACCCCCAAGTCGGGCTATGAGGCCACCAAGGTGAAGGAAACACCTACAAGCTTCTCTCTCTCAACCCAAAACCCGCCAGGTCTCTATCTTTAGTCAAATGCTCATACATAGCTCTAGATAGATCTCATTTAACAACACAACAATGGCACTCCTTCCAACTTTCCCACACAACACAAGGAAGGAATTACCTTTCATTGATCCACAATTCCCTCAAACAATCCAACCGTTACAGTGCTTACCAGTGTGTGCAGTAAGAGTCCAACTTGTTGTATGTTGTTAGAGAACTTCCTGTAGCATAAATCATGGCTTCTTTAGCACCTGTGAGTAGAAAAAATCAATGGGTAAAGGTTCTGTTAGTACCTGATTTTCCTGGCATGAAAAATATCATGTGAAACTGTCTTACAGGGCACCTATGTTTTGTTTTAGCTCTCGGGAGCTAAACAGCTCGAAAAGCAGCAGCGGAGGTTAAAAAGGAGCCAATAGTTAAAGACCGTGGGCCAAAGAATATGAGCTAAGATGTAAAGGGCGACCAACTGTCGCATCTCTATCAAGATCGATGGCTCGAAGATTAAGCACGCCCATAAAATGCAAGGCAAATAAAGGTTAAGAGCGCCTGCACAAGTTCATCACATCTCGATCAATATCAACGGCTCAGATTAACAACGCATCGATAAGTTGCGCCCACCAAAAAAGGGGCTTGAGGCATGCGTTGTACTCAAAACTGTCGAGGACATGTTGTTGATGTATATGTAACTTCGGAATGTATTTCATCTGTGTATTTTATATATATTTATTGTACCCTTATAAGAGATGTGTCATTCCTCTATAAGGAAGTGTCGTCATGTGGATTGACAAGTGTCGCAAGTGTGTGTACTTGCCGATGGGTTATTAGACGACCATGTGTGGGGTCGGCCCTTAAATATATATTATAATGTGGATGTACCTAGCTAGACAAGTCGGCCCCATAAGGTCACTGGGAAAACAGGTTAGTATAAATAGAGATCAGGTGATCTCTATTTAGATCATTCGGAAAAGTACATCTCTCTCACTCAGAAAGTGGCGCACTAGTGAGGAGGAGGATCATCTGCTACTAGGAGACTATCTCAGTGTATTTTGGTTGTACTTTGGTTGAACCATTGCTCTCTCTAACTCTGAGGAAGTTGTGGGGTTTTTCACCTTAGGGTTTTCCCCACGGAAACTCTGTGTCTCTTGTCTCTTATGCTTTTGATTCTTGTGATGCTTGTCATACTTATTGTGATTGTCATGCATTGATATACTGTATATGTTATTCTCTTAGTAAAGATCCTAGAGTATTATGAATTAATGCTCAAAATTTAACACATGTGCCCTTTAGTGACTGGCCGCACCTCCTTGAAGGCGGTTTTTCTAAACCACTAGACATCAACGCGTTACCACTCTAGGAAACCAGAAGTGGTATCCGCCCGATGTTGTAAAAGGTGCTTTACAACTCAGCCATCAGCTCAAATGCCAAGTTCATTTGCTAATTATCCACCACCCATCTCATTCATTCCACCTACATGTGAATTTAATATCCCAATGATGCACCAAATGAACCAAGATGGCATTCCTCAGGTGCGACCAATATGACAACCTCCTTTCCAACAAAACATTTACATGAGGGGCAAGAAGAAAGTTGCCAATAAACTAGAATTAAATATGCTAATGTTTAGCAATTTATGTTGTAAAGCATAAATGTAAAAGTTTATGTAAAAAGTAAATCAAGTCTTATTTTACTTTTCTGTTAGAGTGTAAGGAACCGAATTTGGTTACTTACAAACTCTATATAAAGTGGATTGTAATCGCTTTTAAGGGTTGTCAATTTTTAGTAGAGAGTTTCCATGTCCAAGTTTTGTAGAGTCGAGGGACAATTTTATCCATGTAAGTTTGATTTTGTAAGAGATTAAAGACACAATCATGTTTTAGAGAGATGTTTTTTCCCTCTCTTTAGTGAGCCCATTATTATTCCACTATGTTTTCTTTGTAAAGATCCATGAGATTAATAGAAATCTGATGCAGTGTTCTGTTCCATTATGATGTCATTGATGATCATGATGTTTTGGAGATAAAAGATTCACCAGATATTCATAAATGTATGCCTCTGTTACATCTTTTAAAGATTTTGTGTCTGATTTAGGATTGTAAGGAATTTCCTATTTGTATTGTGCATGTAAAATCTAGATGCATTATTTTCATTCCTTTTGTTTTTTCTTTACAACTTTGTAAGAATTACTGAAATTATTCATATTGAAGCTTCAATACGTTCAAAATTCACCTAGATTCAAGAAATGTTTCACTCATAGTCACTTCTTGAATGTATCTAGACTTCCATCAGTTAAATCCACCTTCATTTATCCATACATGCTGAAGCACACTGCGAATTTCCTCTGCAAAATTCCCTTCATATCCTAATTTTCAACTTGATTTTCCTCCGAGGACTAACATAAAAAATGGCTACCATACTGGGGAACGCAAGTGAAAGAGATATTTCCCTTGCTACAATTGATGACGGTCTGAGATCTGCGTGGTGAAGCGGATCAAATACCTTGGTTGATTTTCACTAGGTGAATCCATTGGATCAAGTTGGATCCTAGAAAAATACATACTCGATCGAATCCTCAGTCATCAAAATTATGGAGCTTGCCCGATTCTCGAGCACATTGGAGGAGTCTCCGTACAATCTAAGGGATAGGTATTCCTCGTTTTAATTCAAATTTAATATCTCCTATAGTAGATAGTCAAGAGACCGCTAAAGATTTAAATAATTTTGAAAATCTGCAGAACATTCGTAAAACCCCTTTGAATCCCGATTTAGAGCCCCAATACACCTCTCCTTCATCATCTGCTAACACATCTGAACCTAATCTATCATCTGCACGACCTCAAAGAACCTCACTCACACCCCGAGCTCATAATATCATCTTGCAACATTTAAATATGGTTGGAAGAGGACAAGGAGGTCCAACCCCTGCAGTAAACCCATGGTTAGCCAACAGATTTGGTGCCTTAAATTTTCCAAACAATCTTCATGACATGCCTAAGAAATATTTGAATATTTTACGAAAGTATGATGGAGAAAAGGACATTACTGCTGAAGATCACATTTCAAATTTTCAAGACTTCACGGATGATCTTCCCATTGAAGAAGATGATGTTTACATGAGACTTTTTGTACGATGTTTGGGAGGAGAAGTCATGAAATGGTTTAGAGCCCTACCTGCAAACTCTTTAAATTCTTGGCCTGCCTTGGAGTAGGCATTCTTGAGACAATGGGGTGAAAAGAGAGATCGTCTGTACTATCTGATTGAATTTGCAGCGTTAAAGAAAAATAATGGAAAAAATGTTAGTGAATTTATTAAAAGGTTTAACAAAGTATATAATAAGATCCCTCAAGATATTAAACCTTCACAAGCTGTTGTTAAAGTCGCATATGCAGGAGCACATGAATCTGACTTCGCTATGATTTTGAGAGAAAGGAGATCCGCTACTTTGTTGAACATGCAAGATGATGCCTTAGATGTAGAAGGAAATATGACAGCTTCAGGTAAATTAAAACATAAACAAGATGTTGAAAAAAAGAATCCCAGAGATGAGGTTGGTACATCGGATAGAAATATGGAATGTCAAGATGAAAAAATCAAGGAGATGCCAAAAATGTTGAAAGGCTTGTCAAACAAAATCACTAGGCTTGAGGTGGATGGAAATAATCAATATAGAAATCCTCAAGGAATGGGACAGAGAAATCCTAATCAGTACAGGAGGCCTTTCAATCCTCAAATTCTAAACAGACACAGGAGAAATGAAGATCCCCCCATACGACCACTAGTAAGAACAAATGATGCTGAACATGTAGTGGAAATACCTACTGATGATGAATATGTTGAACCTCCTGAAGATATTCTTTGGGTAAATTATGATGATGATATGATACTTCTAACTCAGGAAGAATATGAAAGGTCACTATAATATGATGTATATTATAATGAACCTAAAGCAAAAAAGAGGTATTTTCTGAGGCCAATAAATTTGTCAGAAAATCAACCTAAAACACCTACTCCTAATAAATTGGTAAAAAATTCAAAAAATGCCAAATCTGCTGATAATTCATTCCCTGTTCAAATTTCTTCTTCTGATAAAGTAAAGTCTAATACATCATACTCTTATGAATTTCAAATTATAACTCCTCATATCAATAAGAAAGTTGTTGCATTTCCCACTGAAGCAAAAGAGGTAGATAAACCTTCTTAGCCTTTTGATTTTCAACATGACCTTCCTAAAATCAAGATTTCTATTCTACCATTTGAATTAGCTCAGCATCCTTCTTATGCCAAACAAATTGAGAAAGTCATCAAGTTGAATGATACCAGTCCTCAATCAGACAGTTTGAATATTGTTGATGAAACCCCTACAATTGAGGTTGGACCTGCAATTGAAGATGAAAGCAATGAATATACACCTCCTTTTTATATAACCTTGAGTCTGCATGGAAAATTGTTGCATAATTGTATGTTGGATTCAGGTTCTTTCCACAATATGATGCCTAAAGTAATCATGGAAGAATTGGGGTTGGAAATCACAAAACCTTACCATGACTTGTACAATTTTTATTCAAAACCAGTAAAGTGTGTAGGCATGATAAAGGACATGGTGGTAACTTTGGCACAATTACCATCCAAAAGTATTTTGCTTGATGTAGTGGTGGATGATGTACCTCCAAGGTACAGTATGTTACTGTCAAGAACTTGTGCAAAGAGGATGGGAGGAACCATGCAAATGGACATGAAATATGCTACTGTTCCACTTTTTGGAGGAGAAACTAGAAGACTATATAGAGAATCCAGGTATGCCTATATACACAGTGAGGGAAACAACCCCATAAACTATCCTATATACAACATATAAGAAGATATGGGTTGTTTTATGTTGATTGTAGGGATGATTATAAAGGAGAACCTTTGAACTTGATGGTAGTAGAGAATGTAAGTTCTCAACATGATCTTGTTTGGGATATGTATTTCGATGGATCCTCTACCAAAGATGAAGTTGGAGCTGGGGTAATTCTTATTTCTCCAACCAAAGAATAAATTCCACTGTATTTTAAATTAAATTTTGAGACCACAAACAATGTGGCTGAATATGAAGCATTGGTCTTGGGTCTAGAAATAATAAGAAAGATGGGGATAAAGCTTATCTCTGTTTTTGGAGATTCAGAATTAATAGTGCAACAGATAAAGCGAAAATATCAGACTAAGCATCCCAAAATGAGAGCTTACAGAAATCAGGTATGAGATTTAATTGATAATTTCTTTGAAGCTTTTAATATCACAACCATTCCTAGAGAAGTAAATCAGAGAGTTGATTCATTGGACATAGTAGCAAGTTATTTTAAGCCTCCCACATAAATTAAGTTGGACATGAACTTGGGATGATCTATAGGCCATCCATCCTTGACAATACCAAACATTGGAAAGTGTTTGAAGATGATGAACATATTAAAACATTTCTAGAAGTTATTGATGAGTTTTCCATTACTTGCATTGATCAATACCCAGAGATAGAAGAAGATGCAGATAGTCAAGAAATAGAGGAAACATATCATAAGCTGAATTACAAAATAACAAATCATAATATTGTCCAGTTGAAGAGTAATTTCATCCCTAAAGGTCTGGTCCCTTTAGAAAGATTATTTGACAAGAATGATGTTCCTCATAATCATAAAATCCAACCAAAAGAATAGGATGTTGAAGAGGTGAATATTGGCACTAAAGAATAACCCAAGAATATCAAACTTTCAAAGTTGTTTCCCGCTGAAGTAAAACAAAGATACATAAATATTTTTAAGGAACACATAGATGTCTTTGCATGGAGGTATGGAGATCTCAGAAGCTATGATACATCAATAATTGATCATAAGATTCCTTTGAAGCCTGTAACAAATCCTTTCAAGTAGAAGGTTAGGCAAACAAATCCTATTTTGTTGCCCATTATAGAAAGGGAAGTGAGGAAGTTATTAGATGCCAAAAAAATAATTCCTCTTAGATACTTTGAATGGGTTGCTAATTTGATCCCTATCATAAAAAAGAGTGGAGAAATAAGGCCGTGTGTTGACTTGAATCTCAACAAATGTTCACTCAAAGACAATTATCCTTTACCTAATATGGATCAAATTTTGCAGAAAGTTGTTGGAGTAGACATAATATCTATAATGGATGGATTTTTAGGGTACAACCAAGTGGACATGAGTAAAGAAGACAGGGGGAAAACAACTTTTACCACTCCTTGGGGAGCTTTTATGTATGATAAGATGCCATTTGGGTTAATGAATGCAGGAGCCACTTTCCAATGTGCCATGGACATAACACATTAGAGTCATTGATGATGGTAGGGTGTACTACCATCTTGGACATAGCATTCATTAGAGTCATTGATGATGGATCATGGTAGGGTGTACTACATGTAGCTTTAGGATGGGATGACTCCAAGGCACCATAATGATCACATCATATAACAAGAATTAATTATAAAGGTGACTCAATGAGCGTGCTCCATTCAGGAGTGACAAGGACTATTTCCATATTAATATAAAGAGATAATAAGAGAAATGCGATATAATATTATTGATATTTCCCCCTTTTTGATGTTTTGTTTTGTTTTTGTATTTTTGGTTAATGTCTTTTACAAACAACAAATAATCTAGATACATTACAAACAAGGGGATATTAGGTGCCCAAATGTGACCAAGGAGTTTGAAACTTTGTGTGTAGAAATAAGGTGATAAATGGAGGAAACTAGTGGTGGATATCATTAATGGGATAATGAATGAAGGGTTAAAATACAAATGGTGTATGGTGCATGGATGAAAGGAGATGTCAATGAAATGTGGGGAAGCACAATATGATAAACCAATAGAAATCACTTGAGAGTCATAGGGAATATGTTAGCAATGAAGCATGAGGCTTTCTATGAGATGCATAATATATAGTCTCTTGATCCTAAAGGAAAGAGTAGTCTCATGGGTGCCAAGAGAAAAGGGGTACTAAACTAGGGTGACCCATGAAAATGGAGCACAACCAATATAGTGGGAAAGCAAAGAATGTAATTTGGAAGGGTGAGGCAACCTATCCAAGCAAGTAGGACCTAAAGGTAGACTCAGGTGGTATCAAATAGGGTCGATGCATCATAGTTAGAGGGAAATATGATATTTGAATACTAGTTTGAAGAAGTATACATGAAGGGGGCAGTGATGGTGACTTGGAAAAAATGGTGGAAAAAATGACTCTTGATAAAAAATCGTGTACACACAAAACAAATATTACCGTACATGAAAGTCCTTGAAAAAATGAATCCAACAATTCAAATGACACAAAAAGTGTAGCTTTTGAGCACCTATATAATGCACAAGAAAATTTATGTTAAAGTTAATAAGTAGGGTTGAGCATGAATTTTGAGATTGACTTGGTTAGCATGAGTTACGAGTTGGGTGATGTTGACCTAAAGCTTTCATTGCAAATTACAAGAGATGGACTACTGGAATTCTATTTCATGACTTCTAGGTTGGTCCTCTACTCCATATTTTCATCTAGGATAATGGGATGAAGTGGAGAAGGTGGATTTCATGTTTTGGAGATGAAAATTTGGCAATGCATGCACAACCTAACCATATGAATGCAATCATATAAAAGGAAGAGCTAAAAGTAACCTTTATGTACAATCTTTTAAGCAATGGCCATTCCTAATACATGCTTATTGCAAGCACCACTATGGCAGTGTTTGAGAATTCATTTTGTCTCTTAGTGAGTTAGGAACTAATGTAAAATGGTGTCAAATCATCAATGATAAATAATATCTTTGATGTGGAGATAGTGAGGAGCTTGATTATGAACATGCCAATAGTCATCATGTGAAAGTTAAGGCCCATTTTTTGTGCGTAAGAAGATAAAATCAATATATCATCGTACCAAGGTTCTATTGATTAAATGAGGAAAAGATGGTCATAAGGGAGGGTGTCATTAAGATGTGGATCAACTACACCAATCAAGAGCCCAATGAACTTAACAAGCACCAAGGCCTTTTAGCTCTTGGGGTTAATATATTCAATATTCTTGGATGATAATAATCCAACATATGAACCTACCATCGATTAGTCACCAACCCATGATGTAATGCATGGGAACTGAATTAGCTACAACTTTGTTTTGACGAAGCATGATACAATAAAAAAATTTCTAGATGGAATGGATCATGATCAAGACCAACTTATCTATGTGGTTTTAGTATAATGATGGTCATATTAGGTTTTTGATAACATAGTAGATGATGTGGTCGCAGTATTCATCCCCTAGTTGAACTAGCACTCCAGTGACAATGAAAATTCATTGAAACCTAAATGATAAAGTCCTTATTAAATCTAGGGAGGTTGATAAGAGGTATAATGGTGAGTACATGTTTCAAACTAACGTCATACCATATGAAGGTGATACCTTGGCATAAGAGATGTAAAATCCCATAAGTGTGTGTGGCATAATCAGGAATGAAATGTTGTAAGAAGTTAGATTTGCCTTGAAGAATTTGTAATTGACACAAGGTGCAGAGTAGTGGAAGTTATATAGTGCCCTTAAATTTAAATGGATAAATGGTAATCCTTTTCTTTAAGCCAACAAATCCTAGGATACGTCTCTATTCATGACACACAATCCACACTTGAGAAGATTTAAGCAAATTTGATATTGTTGACATTGTAGAAAAGCAACGTGGAGATATTTTAAGTTTCATGAATGTTGTCTCGATCATACTAGTGATAAGATCGTTGATGCACGCTAGGATGATGTGGCCTAGGTCATGGAACACATAGGAAATAGTGCACTAAAAAGTGGCTCATGCCTTCTAAGACCAAAGAGCATAACACAATATGCAAATTCCCCCAAGGGGGCACAAAGGCAATCTTGTACTTATCCTATTGATGGATATAAGTCTAATTGCACCCAGAGAACCCATCCATGAAGGAGAGGAATTCACGGTCATCACATTTATCTACCATTTGATTAGTGAAAGGGGTAGGTAATTTTTTCTTAGGACAAGATTAGACACAACTCATGAAAGTTAGTGCAGATATGGATGTTGCCTTGGTTTTTGTTGACATTGACAGTATTAGATACTCATGAAGTATAGGAAAATGGGTAGATAAACCTTTTTGTGTGGACTTTATATCTTTTTCATTGATGGTTGAGGCATTAGCAAATGAAGAGGCCATTTTTTTTGTCGAATAATCTATGCATCTAGCCATTTGTTGATGTCATGTTTAATGATGCTAGGGTCAAGGCTAGGCATTTCTGAATATGACAAAGAAAAATGTCATAAAACTCTTAGAAGGGTGCTTTGTAATATGCAATCTATTCGGGGGAACAAGTAGCTCAAAGAAATATATCCTTCATGATGCTAGGAGTAATAGAAATACCAGTTTGATGGTAGGTGAAATGTTGGCCATATTTCCTTCCCCAAAAGTGTATGGGGTAGGAATGAAGCTTTTGAACCAATCTATGTTTCCACGGGGGATTAAATCCTTGGCCTCGATGGTATATTGGTCAAAAGGGGTGAAATTATATTGAGGTAGGAAGTGGTAAAATGTTGTAAGTCGTACCGGGGGTAGTCATTGCTTCTAGAATAGTGGAAAACATGGGCACTACATATTCATGTATAAAAGAATACCATTATGGTAGGTAAAGGGATAGAAGATTTAGTGTTATGATTGTTATTGACTCCATATGTGAATGAGGGGTGACTAGAATAGGTGAAGCCAAAGGAAGTGAACATGTTATACATAGATTAAGGTTCCATCCATTGTGTGAATGCTATTGCATGAAAGGGAGATGGACCGATGTCGATGCCTGATGAAAGTGAAAGGTTGTTAAATGGCATAGAATATATGGAACTTAGTGAAGAAATGCTCAATGATAGTGGATTCCATGGTATCTATGTGGGGAAAAGGAAACACATGTGAACTTAAAGAAACTTAGTGAATGGTAAGGGTGGGTGTTGGCATGCAACAGTGGGAGTAGACTGAAAATGAGGGAGTTCTGAATGGTGAGTATAATTTCCAAAGGTTTTTCATATGGTGTAAGAGTAGTTAGCGCACAACAATGGGTGATAATCTTTTTGGTTTTCTTAATGGGGGTAGGGTTGGAAAAGTGGGGCTGCCATTGATGGGTGAAATAGGTGTCACAACTCGGGGAGTATGGTACAATGGGGAGTGGCATGGATATTAACATTAAAAGGGAACAAGGAGGAGTAATCCAAGTTTAATTGATGGCTTGTTTAATGGATACAACCAAAGAAGGTATCGAGGCAACAATGCCCCAAACTTTTTGGCTAGTGTTGCCCTTAATGGATTTTAGGCATTTGGCTTATTTTGTGAGATATGTGTTTGAGGTGGCTTCAAGGAATTACATGATGGTTTGTTGGTAGGTGGGATAAGGAAAAATACTAAGTTGACTAGTGGTTCCATGGAAATTTCAAGGCAGGGGGAGGAAATATACCAAACAAGTATCTCTAGATTGAGTACAAGAAGGGCCTGAGTGGCCATTATGGAGCTCCCAACTATGCCAAGGAAGAGAAAGGGAATTTGAGTGATGGGAGTCTTGGGATGTGTTCTCTTTGAGAGAGGGGCCTCACAAGGGATGGGATGTCCTCACATAATGGTGGTGAGGGGGGGAGAGAGTTACAGGTTCTCAAAGTGAAGTAAATGGGGCTTCATGAGTGAGTGGTGCATACGACATTGTGGGTGAGGTAAAAGGGAGATTCTAAAATTTCATGACGGTACACATTGGAGAGGAGACTATGAGAGATACTTGAGGAAGTGTATCATGGTATGCCCCAAGTAAAGTGGAGTCTTTAAATATTTTGGGGCCCATCTCATTTTAAGATGGGATATGTTAGTTAGCCCCAATAGTGGGAAAGACATTGTTGAGATTAGTAGGTGTCTGGGATAATAATATGTAATATGATCCAAAGTAATGGTCTTTCCTCATGGAGAAACATGATGGTGCAAATTTCAGGGTGGCAGGTGCGGGTGGGGTCATTTTTTCCCTAGGAGTTAATATCAAGATAATATTCTCTTGGAGCATCGACCATGCCACTAATAACCAAGCAAAGGCATACAAACTTCTACAACGATTGCAATTGGCCCTCCAAAAAGGATTAGACTCCATCACAATCCTCAGATATTCAAAATTTTTCATTAACCATGTGAGGTTGAATATTTTCCCCACATTCATGAGCTTGATGCCTTTCATAATCTAGCTCTTATCCACATCCTCTGTCATAGCAATGCAATTGATGATGGTCAAGCCAATATGGATATCAAAGACACCATATAAATACTTAGGGCTAATAGGAATCCCTCCTTGCATCATATCCCATGAACAAATTCACGGTTCTCATTCCAGTCCCATGTAGGGATCTCGTCAGAGATCCTACTTCTAGTCTCATCCTCATCGCAGGTTTGAGAATTCAACCCAAGGCCGCCATTCCACCTTCCCATCTTATGTCAAAGACACATGTTGGAGGAATATTTAGTCCAAGTGGGGGATTCTGTTTCCCACACACGGGAGTCCCTTGTTGTATTCCCCCCTTGTTTGGGCATAAATTCCTTGCCCTTCCTTCCCAATTGCGTGCATACACTCCCCTTCTTCGCATAGACCCTGTCATCTCTCCTGGCCTCTCTCTTAACTAGAATTATGGATATTGTCCTTTTGCTCATGGTGTTTGAATCATATCACCTCTCTCTGGCCTCATCCACGCAGGGTAATGAGTGTACCACCTCTCCAAGTTATCCAATAGCTCTGTGTGGACGTATCTCAGGTTTAATGGATATGACAAGCAAAGCACTTCCTCTGTTATGGTTGTTGTTCCTCACATGTTTGAATGTGATTTAAAGAGCAACGAAATCGATATTACTTAGAAGTATTCGTAACTGGTGAAGAATTCAACATTGGCTCAGTGCTTGCTTGTAGTTTCATCAGAATTCACTTGTCCAACAATAGTTGTAAGGCTCTACGCCATGGCCAAGAGAAGTGCAGGAAGTGCGCGTTGGAGAAGGGAACCTCCAGAAGATGATCAATTGGAATTGGTGAACTCTATTCAATCTCTTCATATTCAAGTTAACACTCTATCAGCTCAAGTTCTCATTTCCATAGAGATATTGGTGGAGCATAGGTAGGGCCAACAACAACTCCAGGATGAGTGTGCAAATTTCCAGTCCGAAGTGGAAGAGACGCGCTCTAGGCTGAGTCCCCTGACACCAGCCCACGCAGTCACATAAAACTTGGATGAGGCCTCTTCCCCTATCCCTCTATAGAAAATTATGGACCTGAATTCACCACCATATCATGAAGAAGTGGAGACCGACAGGAAATATCCTCCATCTTTCTAAATGTTGTGCTTTTGTATTCTTATATTAGGGGTGTTCTACAGACTTTACTATGGGAGTCATTTTGGAATATTGTATAAGCTTAAGCTAGACTCTATTTTTCTTGATAGTTTAGTTAGTTTCCAGCCTAAATATGCTACTTTTGAAAAGGATGGTTTTTGGACATGTAATCACTCTTTTTGCAAGTTCTCTTGTAGTGTTTTTTTAATTAAAAATTTCCCCATTTTTTTTTTTAAACATGATGGTGCAAATGATTGAGGAGGAAACTTCCTTCATGGATTACATATAGCTACACCCAATTAAAATGTTAAAATTGAGTGAAGTGTCAATTAATTCTATGCAAATCAAAATTATCTTGCTCGCCATCTTGATGAGGACATTTTTAAAGAGCCTTATGGATGAAGAGGTAAATCATCATGGGCATGAGGATGATGGTGGATGGGATTAGCTTGGGGGAGCCTAAATTCCACTAGACAATAGTGGACATGATGCAAATATATGCACCTTTTTTAATGGTACTATGACTAATATTTGAAACGCAACTGAAGGAGGGGGATTTGTCTCATATAATTCAAAGGTATTTAAGCACGAATCTAATGGATCAATAGTACCCAATGTTGATAGTAAGTAATTTTTCTTAGAAGGATAGGTTAGGAGAACCTTGAGTGTTGGCATGATGATGGGTCACTAGGCCAAGTGATTAATGTTACTTTGTGTGTGGCCTTTGCATGTTGATTATGTGTGGTACAATAAAGCGCCTTTGGTATATGAGGTGTAGGGTTAAAACTAGTCTTATGGATTTGCAAGGTACCATTGGTCAATGGTTGAGAATCATTGTATTTAGCTAGAGTAATATCGAGCATACCATATGCCTAGTTGCAAGTTTGAAGGTGAATAAATGTTGAGTTCGTGTGGTTGTTCTATAATGTGATGAGTCTCCTAGTTTAAAAAACATAGAAGGTTGAGTAGAGACAAGTGTCTCTTAATAGTTGGCAAGTAATCCTTCTTGGGTCAGAGGGTTTTGTAGAACTATTATATGTGAAGGATTACGGTGTCCTGATTGAGGTGCATTCATTTCCTTATGAGGGATTGGTATTTGAACTACTTGATAATATCTTAAATTTGTGAAACTCAAATCTTTTAGGGTAGTATGGGTGTAATTCCCATATTGAAAACAAAGTGTGCACTATGAAAGGAAAGATTATTTTAATCTAGTTGTTCTTTCCTTGCTTAGTTGGGTTTCCTGGGTTGGAATTTTGATTTTGGCTTATAATGTTAGGATTTTTCCCATCATTAGTGTTTTGATTGGGTGGATTCCACAATGACCAATTGTTTTTCAAATTTGGGTGGTTGGATGTGTTATATTAAGAAAAATATTGATCTTGTTGGAAAGAACAAGACTAAATAAGGTTGATGTTAGATGGAGGTAAGGGTTGTTCTGGCA
This sequence comes from Larix kaempferi, assembly GCA_027924585.1. Lineage (NCBI taxonomy): Eukaryota > Viridiplantae > Streptophyta > Pinopsida > Pinales > Pinaceae > Larix > Larix kaempferi. The sequence continues at coordinate 5,106,951 of BSBM01000541.1, read as the reverse complement.
TTGATGGCCCATCATAAGTGATGGTAAATAAATCCCAGACGTGTAACATTCATGGCATAATTTATTTATTTATACAAGGAAAATGATGGTTGATCTTCCACTAGTACATTAGGACCAAATTACGACGATTGTTTCATCTCACTTCCGACCTCAAACTGTCGGTATGTCGACAAACCGTGGTTGGCCCAAACGTCGTTTCACATGTCGTCACAATTCCGACGTCTTAGACATCGTCACAAGTTCGACGTCCAATATTGTTTGATGTTTTGTCACGTCGCAATTGCGACTGAACCTAAACATTGTTTTGAACCAAAAATCTACTTATTATCATCGTCATTGCGACAGGACGGAAGTCGTAGTTCTGATGTCGAGGAATTCACCTTTGCGATGGATTGAAGTTGCAGGTGCGACGATAGGAAGTCGCAGTGGTGACGAACAGAAAGTCGTGGTTGCGACGGGATGAAGTCAAAGTAGTTGAAGTTGCGATGGAAGTAAGTCGTAGTTCTGACGCTTAGGAAGTCACCTTTGCAACAGAATGAAGTCACAGGTGAGATGATAGGAAGTCGCAGTGGCGACGGACATAAAGTCGCGGTTGCGACAGGATGAAGTCGCAATAACGACGACATAAATTCGCCATTGAAAATTTTTGGCATCTCATTTGCGGCAGTATTAAGCCGCAATTCCAATGGTATTGTTATACTAACAACGGTTGTGTTCGTCGCAATTGTGACGCTGTGAACTTTAAAAAAATATATGTTTCACTTAGAATCATCACTAGAGTGATGAAAATATCCAATAGTCAAAATATGTAGCATTTGTATAAATAATGGTGGAAATATGTAGCATCACTAGACTCCTCAGCAATGCCCCTCCAAACTAAGAGTGGTCCAAAGTCTATTAGTCAATATTCAAAACTAATCATGTTTTGCAATTAGACCCTTTTTGTCTACCATATAGGAAGGAACGAGTCCAAAAAGGTGAAGTTAATAATTTCTTTCAACCCAATATCAAGCTACAATTTTAATTCCATGTGGTTAAAAACAAACACTTTCATTTACCTTGAAAATGAAGTCAACTAGCATAGTTGACAACTAAGACCAATACTGAGAAAAATTAAGAGTGTTGCAATGTTACTAAAATAACTAATAGATATTACATTCCATATCCATTGTTCTACGTTTCAAAGTGATACATGTTTGTAAAAATAGCATTCCACCTCTATTGTTCTATGTTTCAAATTGATACATGTTGGACAAAAGAACATCCAAAATATAACCCAATCAGTCTTGGACTGAATAATGAGATGTTTTGGAGAGAGAAGAAATGCATTCTTAATGTTGTGGAATACATTTGTCTAGACCTAGAATGTTATGGTGTTTTGTGCCAAAACTATTTTTATTTTAAATTAATTAAATTTGTGATTCAAATTTGTTTTACATACTATTAATATTTGTCCAAGGATAATGGCTATGCTACTTAAACTGTAACTATGCATCCATACAATATTCAGAATGCCATTTCATTTCCTAAGTTAATTTTAGTTTGTAGTCGTTTGGAATCCACGGGATAAGAAGGTCAAGGCTATTCCTTATTTTGCAATGAAGAGTACACTTGGATGGTTTGTATTGAAGTAGCAATAGTTGAGCACCCTATAATGTTGAGGTTATGCAAGGAGTGGAGAGGGTGATAGAAAATATCCATAGTTTCATAAAGTTACTGCAGTGGGAAATTAGATCCATTAAGAGTTATTCATGGAAGACACTCCCCATGTGTGTTCATAGTGACACGATGTGGTGGGAATAATACTAAGTTTATTAAAAAATGTTCTAGGAAGTAATATTTTGAGTTTTTTTATTGGTGGAAGACTCATATCATTATTATATCCTTTCGAAATATGTTTAGAGCACTATCATATGTCTAAAAATATTCCTATTCATATCTACTTTCCTATTAACACATTCTTACTAAATTGCTTCATGTTGCAGTGCTACAAGAGTTCACCAACTACTTAAGTTTCTGAACTTGTTGCCTACTATGCTACGTCTGAAGTGTAATACATTATGGCTTGGAAATTTAGCATAACAAGCAGAGATAAAGCTCATTCTAAAGTGTGAACTGGCTTCAACTATTTATGGAATGCCATATGCCCATGCTAACACTGTAGATTGTAGAAAATAACTTTATTTTTTCGTAGTAGTAAGAGAAGACCTTATACTTTCATTACATTAGTTGTCTAGTTGTTGTACCTTAAAATATTTGATACCTTCATTAATTTCTACCTATGGTTATTATTGTGCTTAAGCAGATCCATAAGGAGGAGTGCGTAGAGCAAGAGGTGGAGGCCAATATTCAAGGTGAGTAGCTTGTAAAATGATTCTTTGTCCGAGGATAGTTTTAAACTCTCAAAGTATTAAAAAAATAAAATTTAATGGTTAAAAATTATCCCCATATTATTGAAGATGAAGATATATATCACAATAAAAAAAATATAGGATTGGATTCTAAAGAAAACAAGAAGTGAAGATTCATATGAAACTGACTCGTTCCCTTCAAGTATGATCCTTTTAGATGGATATGACCCCAATGGTGATGAACACATGAATTTTAGCAACACAAACACCCTTATGCATTAGTTCAACTCTCCACCTATTCTTGACCCACTCACCTCATATGTTTTCAAAAACATATACATCTCTCCACCTATCCTCTAACCCATCCATGAATCGATATGCCTAGTGAACTCATCCCTCCAAAAATTCAATGGCTCAATCCCTAATAATGTGGGGAATCATAATGAAGCCCTCTTTAGTTGGCATGATGGCGAAATGAAAGACCCTCGATGTTAGCACAATATGTTGTGTGGCACAATACTCAATACTATTGGAAGGAAAACACCTTACTATAATCTCCAATATGAATAGATGTTGAAGTTATATGTATTAAATTTCAATATCAACATAACATACTACTTGACATGCTAGTTTATGTTTTTAGTTCTAAATAATTTTAATTAATTTAATATAATTTCCATTCATTCAACCATGTCTCATTATAAAACTATTCCAAGTATTAATTTGTTTAAAAAAAAAAATTAAGTATATGGAACAACTACACTCAAATGGCCTTACAATACATTGAAACATGAGTTTCATGATGAAATGGTGCATATCACTATCTTCAACTCCAATGTGTTATAAATTTATACCATAATTTTATTAATATAATATGTTGGAATTAAACTCAAAGTTGAAGAAAATTGGTGTATTATTCGTGGTTCTTTGTTGCCACTCACATGGAATCTAGAGCAATGAGCAGTAGGGGCATCATCCTCAGTGTTCAATAGTAATTTTTACTTGTTCAAAGCAATAAAATTATTCATCCAAATGCAACTAGAAAGAAGGGATAGTATTTTGTATTTGCATGTGCATGTCTAGTTCCTATCTCAATCTATGGTTGCACATTCTCCTTCTTTGTATTAACTTCCATAAATGTTCCCATGGAACCCTAGCCCCTAACTATATTATAAGAGACTCTTAATGAATTCAAGAAATAACCCTTTGATGTATCATGGTATCCTTGTTACATATCAGTGTATAATGTAAGCTTAACATTGCACATGATGGTGTCCTTGTTGCATATCGGTGCATATCGTTACATATCTTTTCGGTCTTGGTCATTCTTCATGGTTATGATGGTTGATGTCATTCAGTAATGGGCTCAATTTATTGGAATATTTCATTCTAATATACTAAGGGTAATATTATACTTTGACTCAATTCCTTTACTAGGAGTTATTTGTAGTTCTTAAATCATTGTCCAAACCCTAGTTGCAAAATGAATTTTGAGTTACTTTAAGGGTGTTGCTTCATTTGTTTACAATATATACATAACACAAATTTTAGGTTGGTTAGATTTATGGATTCAAACTAGGATGGTTGTTGTGCTACCAGAAAGAGTACATCTGGTTACTGCTTCTCATTAGGTTCAAGACCTCTGCAATGACTAGTAAGAGGAAACAAATTGTATCCTTGTCTTTTACAGAGGCTATTGCAACTGCTTCAACATGTCAAGAAGGAGTTGTTTTAAGGAAGCTTCTACTTTAGATGGGAATTATGTAGGACCATCTGCTGATAATATTTTGTGATAATGAATGTTTCATTAAGATGGAATCTAATCTTGTGTTTCATAAAAAAACATACACATTGATACAAGGTATCACTTCTTTTAAGACAAAGTGTAGAATAATGAAGTAAGGATAAGAGTTTTTTTTTTTTTTTTTTAAATTTAGTTTCTGGTTTGCTTTTGTAGGGTTTAATTTATTTATGTCTTTGTTTACAGGAAACACAAGGTTCTTTCATCCTTTACCTTTTCTTGTTACTTTTTCTTCCCCATTTTTCTTTTGTTTTTTTAAATTTAGTTTCTGGCTTGCAAACTCATAGGGTCTGAGAGAAGATATGCCACAACCCGTGCTATGGGAACTTTTAGGTTGGTTTTTCCTCTTCTCATCAATGTTTAATGCATGCAATTTTGAAATCTTATGTTATTCCATATTTAGAAAAAAGTAAAATCCGTTAATGAAGAATACCATTTGCTTGGTGTCTTTCTTACAAGTATGTAGCACCTAAGTATGCCAATACTAGAATGCTCAATGAGAGGAGTGATGTCTACAATTTTGGGGTGTTTATAATGGAGATAATTTTTGGTAGAAACACAATTGATTATGTTAGACATGCAAATGATGTTAGGTTAAAATAGTTAATGCTGTCTCCCATTGTATTTAGCACAACTAGTGACAAATTGTGATCCAAATACCAAGCGCACAGTTTCAAGTTCTAAGACTCCACGATAAGAAGTTGTGGAAGACAAAGAAATCATATTCACTTATGATGTTACATTCCAAGTGTTGCCCAGTGCCCTATTACTATAGTTTCATCTCATTTATGGTCTTTTCAGGATACGTTGACTCTTGAGTTTTTTCCTTTTAAACCTATGCATTTTTCTTTGCTTCTAATTATAGTTGGATCTTGCAGGATATCCCTATGAAATGGGCATCTTGTTGGAATACTTACCTTCCTATGGTAGATGATTAGAGCCATTGGTTCTCTATCATCAACTCATTGATGATTGTTTTGTTTCTTTCTGGAATTATTGCAATGATCATGATGTGAACATTGTACCAAGACATCTCAATATACAACCAATTAGAAGCATAGGATGAATCTCAGGAGGAAACAAGATGGAAGTTAGTCCATGGAGATGTGTTCAGGGCTCCAACAAATGCAATATTACTCTGTCTATGTAGGAACTTAGTATAGTTTTTTGCAATGACACTAGTGACAATGATATTTTCCATCATTGGTTTCCTTTCTCCTTGGAACCGTGAAGGTTTGATGAATTCTATGAATGATATGTTTGTTTTTGTTTTGTGAGTTGATTCCAGATGAGAGTCCATGGTTACATGGTTATTTATTTAGAAAAATCAATAATGTTTCTAAGTTTCTTGTATTCCAACAAAAAATTGCTTGGGCTACAAGAGCAGTGGTGTGAATATCTAACATTCATCAGTAGTCATAGTGAAAATTTGTGTACTTTCATACACGGTAAATCTTGGAACCCTCCCAAATAAATAAATAAAATGGGTACATTGATTGAAATGTACCCATTTTATGTGTTTTTATATATCTTGCAATAAAATAAGAATGGTTGGAATAGAAACAATTTAGAGGTGACTTTGTCTTCATTTTCCATAGATTAGGGGTCTTTTTACACCCCATGGGTCTCATGCCCCTCGTGGGAACTTGGGGATTTCCCAAATTTTTTTGAGATACTGCAAGTTTTTGATGTCGTAAGTGAGCAGTTTAGGAGTTATGTGCAACATAGGAAATATTACGACAATAATCAACCAAGCTTATGGTAGGTATGGGCACTAAACAACCATAAAAAGCATGTAGGTATATATGAATAAACAATTCTAGGAACCTAAAATAAGAAGGTATCCCATGGGCATGGGCATTTCTGGACCAAATTTTGTCATAACTTGAAAGATCCTGCTGGATATAATACAATTATTGTTTAGGTCATTTCTGATGTAGGAGCATATGTGAACTTGATCTGATCATGTAGTTTAGGGGAATCCTCTTAGAGATCACCTAAGGACATGGTATCAAGTTTGAAAGATGAAACCTTAACTTTAACACAGTGATCATTTGGGAGTGTTAAAGTTGAAAAAGATGAAAATTATGTTTAAATTTGTGTTGTTAAATTTACTACTACTGTTGTACTATTTTCTCCTTCAAACCCCAACCTAACCATAATTTTAACATTAGATACCATTAGACCTTGATGAGTCATTTATTTCACTTCTAGCCTACTTACATAAGTGCAATCAACATCTTGGAGGTTTTCAAGCAGTAAGAATTGGTTCATTTTGGCTGACTACCCTTATAGACTAGTTTCAAATAGTCTATGACTGCTACATATTTGATTTTGGGGCAAAACACTTCTACTTTCATGGGTGTGGAACTGTACACGAGTCGTGAAATTCAAAGTAACATGAACATAATATGGCATGAAATACATAACATGAACACAATATGGCATGAAATACATAACATGAACATAATCTGGAATGAAATTGGAAACAACATACCTCCCCTCATCATAGCTCATCCATCGTTATGTTTGTCTATTAACTGCAGTGTCAAATCATTCAACCTCCATAAATATATACAAAATCAATGCAAGTCATATTTGTACCATTATTTACTAGTCTAAGATGCATATTTATGAGAATGTCAACATACCTTTACAATGCTTCACATCACCTTTTGAGCCTTCTTTTTGGACTAACCCCTCATCATCTTGGATTCAAACATGGATTTACTTGATGATAACAAACTAAAAAACTGATAGATAAATAACTAACACTCTAAACAATATCCTCTTGGTTTAGAGAATAATTTATTGGAGCCGTCTAATATTGGAGCAAACATCCCTCGATTCGGAGCAGCAATGAAGTCAACATTGACTTTGATGTTGCTCTGTTTGATCCGGGGAAGTTTTCTCCAAGATTAAACGGCTCCAATAAATTATTCTGTACTGAACAAGGCCAGCCACATGAAGGCGGAAGATCTTATGGCCCTCCCCCCCCTCACATCTCTCTCAATTCCCCAATATCCAATCTATATTCTACTAGAAAATATGCATTAAATAGATACAAAATTGATAAAATGTAATTGTAAAGCTAAGTAAGAACGTTGAGATAAAATAAGGTACAAAGTTGTTTGATTTCTTTTTTATTTTAACATAATTAAGTATTAACCATCTATATTTCATATTTTACCTTAATAGGTAAAAAAAGTATGCAATAAATCATTCAAAGGGAATGCAATAAAAAGTATGCAGGAATTCATTCGAAGGCAAATGTTAAAAAAAAACTAGTTTTTATAAATGAGGTATATCATCCAAAATATGTTCCAAGTACAGGACATTTGTGTTAGGATATTTAGACCCTTTGGAGTTAGTTAAGATCAACTTGTGTAATATATCCGTTAGGGATAGTGTGTTTCTTTAGTATGCATTTGTAAATACTTAATCCGACGGTCACGATATGTTCTCGACATAGAGTGATCCGATGGCTCAACTTCTCTTAGATCAAACCTAACCTTGATCCGTGGCTTAACACCCGATTGGTCCATGATCTCTATTTCAAGAGCATGGAGGGTCATTATTTAGTTGATCGATTATGAGAAGCTCATTTGTAACTTTCTTTCTTTGCATAATAAATTGTCCCGTAGAAGCTATTTGGCCGAGGCCGTGGAGTGTTTCCCTCAAGAGGGTTTAAACCACGTCAAAACATCGGTGTGTTGATCTGTGATCTATTTGTGTGAAGTGGTTTCTCTTGGTGTTCGGTCCTTTGGTAGTACCCTGTGTACCCGAACATGGTATCAGAGCTTTTATAAAGTGCCGCTTCCGGTTATGATCTAGATCGTGAACTGCTGTTGCCGAAACTTGAAAGGGTTTCGAGTTATGGTATTTCTGTGCATTTCTGGGCTGTGGGAGGTGTTCCATTGCGTCCGGAGCGTCGTTTCCATTGGAAAATAGTTTCGTTTGATAAAAAACGGTTCCCGGTTGCTCCAGAAACGCGTATTTCATCAGATCTGAAGGTATAATGTTACAATGACATTTTTTTTTATTTTCGTTTTTTTAAAAAGAAAAAATCTCATATTTCATCTTTTTTTACTGTTAGATTTTTTTGGGTTCGGATTGTTGCTTTCCCGTCTGCGTATGCTCTTTGCCGTGCACCTTGAGCGATCTCGGCAAATCAGAAATAGAAAGGGAAAGGGTTTTTCTCGGCTGCGTATGTTCTTTGCCATGCACCTTGCGCGATCTCAGCATATCAGAAACAGAGAGAAAACGTAGACTTTCCGGGCAAGCTAACAAGATTTAACTCCACAAGTGTGGAAAAGTTTTTTTGTTTCGATTTGTGGTTTGTTTTGCAGGAAAAAGGGCAAGCACGCAAACCGAGCAAGAAGAGTAAAAAAAAAAAAAAAACCCCTTCCTCATTCCCATATTTTACATACCTTTTAATCTAGCTCACTTGGTTTAAAGCTGCTTTATTCCTTAATAGGTCTTGAGTTCAAGTCTTAGGAAGTTACTTTTAAAAGAAAAAGTGCATGCAATTTCTAATTTCAAGTTACTCTATTGTAAAAGTGCATCTCACTTAAATAATAAAAAATAAAAATACAAGTGAGTCACTTAAGTTTTTTTTATTGTTGCACTATTTAAAAGTAATATCATTGTAAAAGTGAAATCACTTATTTTACAAAAGTGGTTCACTTAAAACAACTTTCTTGTAAAGTGATTGTCAAAAGGTTCATCTTGGGAAGAGGGGGGTTCCTTTTTTTGCTGGACATTCTCTAGCTGCCACGTCACTATTGGGGACATCTTCATCAGTTTCTTTGTTCAAGCATAACTTCATCATACAGAGTCAGTTTTCAGTTCCGTTTTTTTTGAAACCGTCTATTTTTTCGAGCTCTTCACATCCAGACTATTGGTTTATATTTTTATAGCCATTAATTTATAAATATGGCCGCCCCTTGTGATATTCTATTTAACGGTTCCAACTATTTCTCATGGAAATCTTGTATGGAGGATGTTCTACGAAGTAGGGGACTTTTCAGAATTACCTCAGGAAAAGAAAAAGAACCCACTGATGATGATAAGAAAATAAAATGGTCAAATAGATGTGATGAAGCTCGTGGATTGATTGGGATGTCAATCTCTATTGATTTGCGATTTCACATATCTGGAATTGATGAACCTAATGCTGCTTGGGACAAGTTGGAATCTGTGTTTGGTAAACACAATGAAATTCGAGGTCACCAACTCGAAAATGAGTTCATTTATTTAAATCCAAGTGACTTTTCATGCATTCAATATTATTTATCTAAGTACAAAACTCTTAAACTCTTATGTGCAGAATGTAAGATTGAGAGGGAAGACAAACAATGCATTTATCATATTCTTTCCAAACTTGGACTTGCATATTCTGTTTTTGTATCTACATTTTACTCCATGAAAGCATCCTTGAATGCAGCTAGCTATCAAGAGCCTAGTCTTGAATCCTTTTGTGATTCCTTGATTAGAGAACAAGATAAACTCATTCATCTTGGAATAATCAACAATGCAGATACATCTGGGAAAGCCTTATTGTCCCAACAGAAAGAAAAGTCCAAGCCTCCCAAGAAACAAAATTTTTGCAATAATAAGTCAAACAAGGGTCCAAAACCCTCTGAGTCAACTCCTTATTTAAAAAATGATAAAGGATCCAAGCCAAAAGGAAAGAAGACTGAGCGTCATTGCAACTATTGCGGGAAAGATAATCATGATGAATCTAAGTGTTTCAAGAAGATGGCAGCCTTGGAAGCAGCAATGAAGAAGCACCACATCAGCCTAGATTCGTCTTCAGAATCTGCCTCTCATGGACATGCACTTTGTGCTTCTGGTTATTCTTATAATGCATCTTCTTCTTCTACTTCAAATGAATGGCTCATTGATTCTGGAGCATCTTATCATATGGCTAAGGATCAAGCCATCTTTTCTACTATGCATGAATGTAACACCAAACAAATATTTGTTTGTGATGATAGATCTCTAAGTGTTGTAGGAGCTGGAACAGTTCCAGTAGATAATGGTCATTTTAGTGATGTACTATGTGTTCCAAGAATTTTCTGCAATTTGTTATCAGTCTATCAGATCACTCATTCTGGTGAAGGTAAAACTGTGACCTTTACACCTCACCAAGTTGTAATCAAGGATTTTAAAGATCCTCAATAGGTCCTAGCTACCGGAATTGTTGATGATATTACCAGGTTGTACAAGTTTAACAACTTTGGGTCATCACCTTTCCCTTCAGTTTTTGTTGCTCATAGTGATAACTTGAGCAAACTTTGGCATGAGCGATTTGGTCACTTAAATTATCGCTCATTGCAACAACTATGTAAAGAAAATATGGTGACAGGTTTTCCGATGGTATCTTGCAGGGAGGGTGTTTGCTCCGGTTGTGTACTCGAAAAACATCATCGGGACAGTTTTGACAAACGTGCCTCTTAGCACGCCTCGGTTCCCTTGGAGCTTGTGCATAGTGACTTGTGTGGTCCTCTTCCATCTGCTTCCTTTTCTGGTTTCAAGTATTTCTTAACTTTCATTGATGATTACACCAGACGCACTTGGGTTTATTTCCTAAAACTTAAGAGCGAAGTATTTAACATGTTCTTAGCCTACAAGGCCCTTGTTGAAAAACAATCTGGTCATCAAATTATTAAGTTAAGATCTGACAATTCAGGAGAATATGTTAACAAACAGTTCACTAACTTCTGCACTGAACAAGGCATCCAACAACAGCACACTGTTCCATATACACCATAACAAAATGGTGTAGCTGAGCGGAAGAACCGCACTTTAAAAGAAATGGCTAATTGTATGATCCAATCTAAGGGACTAAGTCTTCAATTTTGGGCTGAAGCCATAAATTGTGCAAATTACATAGTTAATTGCAGCCCCACAAAAGCATTACAAGGTATAACACCAGAAGAAGCATGGAGTAAAACTAAACCTGATGTAAGTCACTTTCGTGTGTTTGGTAGTGAAGCATGGGCTCACATTCCGGATGAAAAACGGAAAGCATTGCATCCTAAAAGTAAAAAGTGCATATTTGTTGGATATTCTGAAGATGTAAAAGGTTATAGACTTCTTCAACCACATTCTCATGATGTAATCATTAGAAGAGATGTTAAATTTGATGAAAATATCTTGGCCTGCGAGCCTAACTCGGCGATTGTACCATCTTTGGCCTGCGAGCCTGATTCGGCGTTTGTACCTTCTTCTTCTTCTTCCAACTTCCTTGACAGGTTTCCAACTCCAGTTTCTGATGATGACAGTGAGGATGAAAATCCACCTCCGCCTGCTCATGTTCCTCCAGTTGCACCAGCACAAGTGCTTCCTCGATGGGTCCGTTCAACATGTGAAGCAGCTGGTGATCTTGCCGGTGATCCTAGAGATCAACGTCGAACACGTTCTCAGTTTCAGCGAGCCTCTTCTCTTTTGGCTCAAATTTCCGAGAATCATGATCCAGAAAATTTTGCAGAAGCTTCAGGGAATCCAGATTGGGATGCAGACATAGATGAAGAATATCGTTCCTTAATGGCGAACGATACTTGGGATCTGGTACCTCTTCCAAAAGGAAGAAAACTTGTCAGATGTAAATGGGTCTATAGAACTAAGTATGCATCAGATGGAAGTGTTGAAAGACTTAAGGCAAGGTTAGTTGCCAAAGGTTTTTCCCAAGTTGAAGGGATTGACTACAATGAAACCTTTGCTCCTGTCGCAAAAATGAACTCCATTCGCCTTGTTCTTTCCGTTGCAGCCTTACACAACTGGGAAGTCCATCAAATGGATGTCAAGTCTGCCTTCTTAAATGATGATTTATAGGAGAAAATTTACATGGAACAACCTCTTGGCTATGTTCAGAATAACTCTAGCCTTGTCTGCCGCCTTAAGAAATCCTTATATGGCCTTAAGCAAGCTCCTAGAGCTTGGTATGCCAAAATGGATAACTTTCTCCTTGACACTGGTTTTTCTAGATGCCATTCTGACCCCAATGTCTATCCCAAGAAAGTAGGAAACCATCTCATCACACTTGTTCTATATGTTGATGACCTTATTCTTATTGGTAGTGACTCTAAGCTTATAACCCATGTGAAATCTAGTCCTAAACAAAATTTTGAAATGTCAGACTTAGGACATTTCCATTATTTTCTTGGTCTCTAAGTCTTGCAAACCAAAGAAGGAATCTTTCTTTCTCAGTCTAAGTATGCTTGTGACCTTCTTCGTCGCTTTCACATGGAAGATTGTACACCAGCCTCTTCTCCCTTCCAGTCTGGAGTCAAACTTTCTGCCACTTGTACTTCACCTGAAGTCGATGACACCTTGTATCGTCAGCTTGTTGGTAGTCTCTTATACTTGACTCATTCCCGTCCTGACCTTTCCTTTGCCATTGGTCGTGTTGCACGTTATATGCAGACACCTCATGAAAGTCACTAGAAAGCAGCTAAAAGAATACTTCGATATATTCGAGGTACAGTTCAGTTTGGGATTCATTACAGTACAGGGGGAAACCTTTGTTGGTTGGTTTCACTGATTCAGATTGTGCCGGTGATCTTGATGATCGAAAGTCTACTGCAGGTTATGTTTTCAGTATGGGATCTGGACCTATTACTTGGGCTTGTAAGAAACAACAAGCTCTTGCTCTTTCTTCAGCAGGGGCAGAATATCGAGCAGCAGTTAATCCCAGTCAGGAAGCTTTATGGCTTCGACAGATCCTTTCAGAGTTTGGATTCGAGCAGCAGCAGCCTACTCCACTTTGGTGCGACAATCAAAGTGCCATCAAGATTGCCAAAGATCCGGTTCTACATCAACGCAACAAACACATTGAGCTACATATGCACTTCATCAGAAATCTTGTTCATGATTGTGTTCTTGAAGTGCTCTTTTTCCCTACAGATGATCAAGTTGCAGACATCTTCACCAAGTCTCTTATAGAAGCGAAGTTTTCTAAACTTCGATCTATGTTAGGAGTTCAGGAACTTGTCATTAAGGGGGGATAGGCTCTAATGCCTCCTTCCTTCTCCTAATAGTGTCACTTTTGTAAATCCGTCAATCCTATCCCAAGTTGTTCTTAAGGGGGGATGTTAGGATATTTAGACACTTAGGAGTCAGTTAAGATCAACTTGTGTAATATATCCGTTAGGGATAGTGTGTTTCTTTAGTATGCATTAGTATGCATTTGTAAATACTTAATCCGACGGTCACGATATGTTCCCGACATAGAGTGATCCGACAGCTCAACTTCTCTTAGATCAAACCTAACCTTGATCCGTGGCTTAACACCCTATTGGTCCATGATCTCTATTTAAAGAGCATGGAGGGTCATTGTTTAGTTGATCAATTATGAGAAGATCATTTGTAACTTTCTTTCTTTGCATAATAAATTGTCCCGTAGAAGCTATTTGGCCGGGGCCGTGGAGTGTTTCCCTCAAGAGGGTTTAAACCACGTCAAAACATCGGTGTGTTGATATGTGATCTGTTTGTGTGAAGTGGTTTCTCTTGGTGTTCGGTCCTTTGGTAGTACCCTGTGTACCCGAACAATTTGTCTATCTAATTATAATAATATGATACTTCATCAAACATTCTTAGTCTTCTCAGAATTATTAGAGGAGAAAACCTGATGTCGCTCCGTAGCCTCTTTGAAGCACGGCTAGGGTTCCCCTAGTCACCACACTCTTCCTGCACTTTCCTCCGATGGAGATTAGGTCTCTGTCCGCAGGATTCTATGCGTAGAGTCCTTGCTGTCGTGCGGGGTTGGTTTTTTTGCAAGTGGTCGCGGATCCTTCCTATGACTGATCGTCCGTGGGCTGGAACATTTCGAAGCTGGTCCTTCTATTTGTATGGAGATCCACGATCAGCTTCAGGCCTTCAAGGCCTTGGTTTAGGCCTCCAAACCTCAGGATGTGTCTCGGCCCCCTTCCAATTTTGTGAAAAAAGTTGATGAGATCCCTTCTTTGGAGCTCACTCCCTCGGATCCGTGCCGAAAAGCACTCATTCTCTCGGAGAAATCCCTCATCGGCAATTTTATATGTTTGTGGCCCAATCCAAAGGTGGTGGAGCTCTAGATTGCAGAGCACTGGAACCCTATTTTGCAAGGACATGTCTCTCTCTTCGCAGCTTGTAGGGGTTTCTTTATTTTTCTGTTTCTGAGCAAAGAAGAACGAGATTTAGTTTTTTCGCTCGAGTCCCTTCTTCATGGGATCAAGAGGACTTTTTTTATCCCCTTGGACATTATATTTTAAACCAGATGTTGAAATTACAGCCGCCCCAGTCTGGGTAAGACTGCCTCACCTCCCACTTCATCTTTGGGGGAAAATATCTCTAGAGGACATCGGTAATAAGCTAGGGCACTACCTGGATAGTGCAAACCCAAAAGGGGGCTAGTTTACTTATGCCCGCATTTGTGTAGAAGTAAATATGGAGAAAGGAATCTCGGAAGCTCTAAAACTAAATTTAGGAGATTGGAGTCATATCCAAGAGTTGGATTATGAGCAGATCCCTTTCAAATGCAACTCTTGCCATGTTTATGGCCACTTTTCCAAAAGTTGTCCCAAGCTTTTGGAAATTCAACAAACATCAAAACCTCCTGCAACTAAAGAAGCAGAGTTCCAGACTGTCTCTAATCGGCATCGAGCCCCCCAATGAAAGGAGCCCCAAGCTCCTCAGCAAAAGGATACAACACCACAAGAATCTCTTCCTCCTTCAGTAGCAACCTTTCCGTTGGCAAACAAAAACAACTTCGAAGTATTGCAGGAAGACAAAATTCAAGAATCTAAAGAAGCGAAATATCTTGTGCAGGGAGAGACCCTTCCAAGTCCTTCTGACCCCTTGGAGACAGTCACTGATTCTGCAAAACCAGATTCTCCAAGCCTTGCTCCTTCAGGTTCCAAGAGAGAGGCTCGGAATTTAGATCACGAGACTTCAGCCCTTGCAGGTCTGGCAGTCTTAGTCCCCATCTCTGGGTTAGAGGGAAACTCTGTTCCCGAAGAATTCTCAGCTCCTTCTCCCCCCTTACCAGAGGGTGAAAGTCTAACAAAGAACGACGAGAAAAGGAAGCAGCCTCAAACATTTTTTTGGGACCTCAGTCGCGGTTGGACCCCTTCATTAAGGGGATTTTCACCTCCCCTTCTAATTAATTTTCTGCTTCTGCATTCTTCTCTGCTCACAATTTGTGAGAGTTTACTCATGTAAGCAATTTTTGTCATTTTCTCGAAAAAGATCTAGAAGCAAGTGGGATTTGTCTCCTAAGATATTCACAAGAAGGCTGACAGTATTGTTAGAGGTCATCAACCCTCTTTAATTTTGTAACTTTTAGATTCTGGTTCGCTAGAAAACCGCATTTTTTACACATTAATGCAACTTCAACCGTTCCTGTTAAAAAAGAAAACATTCTTAGTCTTCTTCCTATGCTTCTTAAGTAATTCACCATCTTCAATGTCGTCTTGATTTTCTGGGTGCTCTTCAGAATTTGTTTCTGCTTGCGTCATTTGACGCAATTTACACCTAGTATGATACTTGCGGCGTGGAAGCCGTTGTGACGAGGCATCGCCTAGAAAAACAAAAAATGTTAAATTTATAAGGTCAGTTTTTAAATATCAATGAAGTAGTTCAGTAATGTTAAAAAAACCTATATGTTGTAATTATTTACCTGTTGCATTGGTCGGAATCATTGCAATCGTTTCCCTATTCTCCTCTTCAGCTATAGAACCCTCAATTACAACATTCTATGCCATTGAAACCACAAAATTTTTAATGACACAATGCTAGATGTAAAAGTTTAAAAAGTACAAAATCGATAACTACAAAATTATTAAGTATATGATTAAGTTCTATCCATATTACCGTCATGAAGCTCAGTCAATGTAGTACCATTGTGGTGCTGCACGGGAGAAGCATCTTCTGGCGGCACTCCACTATTAGCGCACTGCTCTGCACTACTTATGGGCTCGTTCATAGTGTTGCTCCCCTGATTAAAACCAAGATGTAACACTTTAAATTTTATATGGACAATGTCAAACATGAATTTTTTTTTATAAGTGATGAAAGGTTAATGTTGATTGATTTTTATTTACCTTATATTGCACACTGGATCTTGGGATCTGCCCCAATATTTTCCGTCATTCAACAACAACATTATAGTCGGAATTGTAACCAAGCTTGAGGTCTTCCTCTGTGGTTGCAGTTCTGAATTTGTCGCCCTATTTTGCATAAGAGTATGTATTTTTTATGTTATTGGCTGCGATTACCCAAAAGTTGCAAGGCAATACAAATGATATTGTTAAGGTATTTGGGTAATTACATATCGTGATTGTAACTTCAAGTAGTCACCCTAGCCTAGCTTGTGCTGTCCATGTTTGGAAATCCTTGCTTTTGTTTCCTTCGAAGTGTCAGGAAACCTATCATCAAAAGTTTCGAGTATGTTATGCACCACACGTTTTTTTAGATCTAAATAAAATTGAAGGTAATGAATTCAAGATGTAATTTACCTTGTGGGACCAGGTTTTGTCTTTCCTTATTTTCTTATTTTCTTCTCTTTTGCATCCTCAATTAGCGCCTTCCACTCCCTCTCTGGAATCATGAGAGGTCGCTCATACCTAAGGTTCTTCTCCAAGTGAGCCCTATAAATGTCGCGCGTATATTTTAAGTGTTGGCCAACTGCGGAGCTGACCGTGTCTCTATTAAATGTGTCCACCCCAAAGAGACCTTCTAGATAATCCAAAAGTTCTTTTTTGAGTTTAGAATTCTATGAATTCCACCTCGTGCATATGGTGGACCCAAAAATAAACAACGCCTTGGTATCCAAGTGCCTATAAAAATCATTGTTTCCTACACACAAGAAATATATCATCATTAATTTAAAAATAATAATCTAGATGATTTATGTTTGAGATGGACAGTATGCAACAGGTAAAATATTAAAAATTACCTGCCAGTTTTACTTGCTTTAATGGAATTCCTTCATCATTAACCATAAATGTCCCCGAAAGGGTCCCCGTGGAGGTAACACATCTCAATCCAGGAAATGAAACCATATATTGTCCAAATCATCAGCCTCATCTCTGTTAGCACCTCCAGTGCTTGGTTGTGTGGCTCCCTGGGGGTTTGTGTCATGGATACCAACTACAGGTGTGGAAGGTGAAGAACTGAATAGCTTGGAAGGTATACGAGTTCTTGTGTCTAGAATCTGTGGCATTTGCGTAGCCCCACTACTACCGAGACCATGCATGTCAAGCTCCACAGGTTTTAAAAATATTTGTATAAGAAAGGAAAATGTTTCTTCATTTATATAACGTAAAATTAAAAAAAAAACTATCATTATTGTTATTCAAAATAAAAATATAACTTTAAATTATGGTTATTACCTTATATGTGTTAAGTTTTGTCATAACTTGAAAGATCATTTCCTCGATTTCAGGAGTTTGATCTACAATGTCTAACAAGTGATCAAGTTCCATGTTGGCTTTATTGATCTTTTTATATATTAGTAAATTTGGGTCGGGGGATGAGTACAAATATGCTTCACCAAGCGAATCATGGAAATCATGGCCTGCAAACTACATATTTCAACAAAAGAAGTGTTATTTCAGTTTTCTAAAAAATTAAAATAACTGATTGGCATAGAAATAATATTATATAACCAAATAATATAATTCACGACAAATGTAAGTCGAAATTGTCACTGGTTTACATGTTCTACGACTGGCCCTTTTCCATGATCATCCTACCACATTATTATATCATTAGAACCGCAAAATATTTAAGAAATTGTTGAAGATAAAAAAAACTTATTGCCAGACAAGTAAAATTATACAAACTAATAATAAATTTCATAGTAAATGTAAATTAAAATTGTTGATTGTTTACTTGTTCTTAGGCTATTTCTTTTCCTCGATCATCTTGCCACGTTATAACATAATTACAACCGCGAAATATAAAAAAAATAGTAAAGATAACAAAAAAACGGATCGCCACAAATATAAAATTATGTAGACAAATAATAAAATCCATGTTAAATGGAAAACAAAATTGTTAATTGTTTACTTGTTCTGAGGCAATTCCTTTCCCACGATCATCCTGCCGCAATACAATGAAATTAGAACCATGAAATATTTAATACATTATTTAAGAAAAAAAATATAATGCAATAAGTAAATGTTTCTTAAATAGGTGTTTCATAAGTACCCGCACGGTATTATTCGATGTATCTACTCGATTCAAATGGTAATCCACTAGTAACTCTTCCCCAGGATCTATCTTTTTTATTGTGCACACAACTACCTACCTCAAATAGGCAATTTGGTTGCTTGTTTGTTGTTTTGGGTTGTGTGTTATTTATAAACCCTACGATATTGCCAGAAGCTTCAGGCCTTCCATCAATATAGATAGTATCCCCCTTATTTTTATGGTTGTCTTTTACATGTATATAATTTGCGACGAGTGCATATCTCTGCATACTTTGCATGTACCAGACCAACACAATCCAATCGTTGTAGTCGTAACATGGTCCGACATATCCCATCAATTCAATCATTGTATTGTATTTTACAGTTATTGCATCCATGGAAACTAGCCCCAGGCCATGTAGTGAGGATGGTGTAATGTGATACATCCTATTGTCGACATTGAATTCAGTGTTTAACAGAGGCAATTCCTTAAGTACCCATTGTTTCACCAAATGTTGATACCTCAGTGGCACCTCAATGTCTCCTATGCTCTCATCATCGTAGGAGCAGGATCCTCCTTCGGCAAGAAAAAATTCCATACACCTACGGAATTTTCTTTTGACCTTTTCACCTCTAGTCGTTCTTCGCCAATCAGATCTACTAGATGTAGACGCATTTCCTTCTGTTTGTCCTGAGCTTCCCTCACTCGACAAAAAAAATATCTGACAGGTACCTATTTGGTTCTACCTTTAGTCGATCAAATCATATATATAGTTAGCTAAAGTTCAAATAAGGGCATATCAATGACATATAATTCAACATCAAGAAATGTAATATTGTGTGTATCCTTTGACTTTTCAACTTCAGTACTCTAGGTTTTAATAAACCCATGCACATTTAACAAATGCAATTCATCTTTGATGTTGATTTAATTAGTCTTTGAAATTGATGAATAATTGGATCCATTCCCTCTCATGGTATATTGGATCCCCAAACTTTCTTTCCAATGAAATAACAATTGGAGAAATACGATGGATCATGAGAAAAAGTATTATAGAGACTTGCCAGATCTCTTCATTCAGAAATTTTAGAAAATGTATGAGGAACATCCCTAACCAAAGATA
The DNA here is from genome assembly GCA_027924585.1 of Larix kaempferi. Lineage (NCBI taxonomy): Eukaryota > Viridiplantae > Streptophyta > Pinopsida > Pinales > Pinaceae > Larix > Larix kaempferi. The sequence continues at coordinate 5,087,498 of BSBM01000541.1, read as the reverse complement.
ATAGAAATTATCAAGGTGGACTCATTTTTTCCCAATATAGTATCAGAAGAGGAAAATAGAGCCATGTTTGACAAGATTAATTCAAATGAGAGTATTACAAGAATTTGGTCTTTCGAAAGGGATAAGAGTCTAGGAAAATGCAACTAGAAAATTTAGTTCTTTGAAGGATTCTACAAGGGGTTCTTGTGTTAAAGTAATCTTCATTAACATGTAACCAACAGTATAAGACTAACAGTAACAAGTTTAATTAAGAGGAAGTTAGGGCACTTACTTGGAGTGTGGGAGTGTGGGACCATTCTTGTTTTATACTCAGGAATTTTACTTTTAGAATGATCCGAGCCTCTCAGAGGCCAGTCAACACTATGAACTAGATGACCCTGATAGAGGGTAAGTACAAACCAGAGAGAGAGAGATGATGGAGTTGAGGTACATTCAAACAGGGATGTTCAATGATAGTCAGAAAACATAGTGAAAGCCACAATCAAATCCCAACATAAAGGACGTCCAATAGATGTAAACACAAAAGGTCAAAACCTAGGTGATGACAACAATATGGCTTCAATTAATCAACACAAAGGATCCTGAGAGAACTGATATGTCCACTACAAGGCCATTTGGTTCAATGTAAATAACCCAAGTTTTAATAAGAGGGTAAAAAATAGACAACACACACATTTGACCCAATGACGACATTTGAATTTTTTCGTATATTGTTATTCATTTGGTACTTATGCTATATAAGCACATTACAATGTACGTTTATATTGGGATCAATGTTAGGGAGGTACACTTCTTAATGCGGTAGTTGACACATGGAGATCTGACATATTTTACAAGGGAGAAGTTTTTGATGAAGACGGGCATTTGGAAGACATGAAATAACCACCTTGGACGATGACATTATTTCACTTATAGGAACACTTGAGTTGAAGAGCCATTGTTGAAGGACACACCATCTCACTGATAGGAGTTATTGACATGTGTACATATTATCTTAGACGATGCACCAATTTGGGGTTTGTACAAACCTTATTTCACATGTGGCATTCCCCATTGGGGGATACCCTTTTACTGTTGACACAAGCATTAGAATACATATGTACAATATGTCTAGGGTTACACCATTCATTTCCACCATAAGTAATGAAAACGTCTAGTAAAACAATTCCCAAGGTTGGAACAAATGAGCTTCATTCAAGGATGTTACATCCTAATTATTGTCATCACTATATGGAAAGGCATGGAATGTGCACAAACATTGTGGCTAATCAATGATATGACCCAATGAGCATATATGTGCGTAAATGTATATCATATGACCCCAAGGGAGGCATATATAGGGGTAAATGTATGTAAATTTATATGTAATAGAGTCAACCTAATAAGGGGGGCACATGTGCACCCCTTATTAGCCCAAACCTATTACATATCAATCTCTTTGACAATATCGACTTTGAAAAATATTACAACGGAGTGGAATGACTTTTCATTATGGTAATTCTTAAGACTCTAAACTTTGACTCCTTCAATATAGTTGGTGAAACCTTATTTGTTGAGGTATTTTCTTGCCTTTCTATCAATGTGTGTAAGTTTAAAGAGGTGGCCTTGTTTTTCTTTATTAGGTAAGGTTAGCCACTTGAACCAAGGCTATGTGTTCTAGTTTTAGAGATGATAGGATACATTCTATGTTGCAAAGGAAGGATGGGTCTTATCAAGGGTATCCCTCTTATTGAGTTGGGTGCGAACTAGTTGGTGAACAACTATTTCACTAATGATTATTTCCTAACCATACTAAATGATAAACCTTCTTGGGATAATATGATGGAATGCCTCAATACTTTTTTCCTTTGCATGGTTGTGACATTCAATGGAATAGAACTTATGTTACAATTATAGTGGATGGGTAATCCCACACTAGTTGGGATCAATAAATTGGGCTTGTATTCAACAAGGGAAAGTGTTTAACTTCATGGGAATTCCAATGCTTGTCCATTGACTTATGGGATGTTTTAGATAATGGAAAAGAAGGTTGACAAATGGATAAGTAAGCCCTCAGCCTTAGCAACCAAGTTTCATATTTGTACCAAAATATTCATAGTGGCTCATGTTTAATACAATCTCTATTGGATCCTTTCCATCAATGCTTAGAGAAATCCCTTGAAAATATTCTTTGGGATAATGATACCAATGACAAAGGATTTCATAGAGTCAATTTGGACCATTGCTGCACTCCACAAAAGTTGGGGACCCTTCATATTATCAAAATGATGATTCATGTAGAGGGTCAAGGTTTCCCATTGGGTAAGAAGGTTTACAAAGGTGCGGATCTAAGCGCTAATACTGGAAATACCTCCAAAAATGGATGCAACTTCTCACTAACTATTTAGAAAACCCTTAATCCTAGATTTATGCAGAGAACAATACTTCCTCTGTGCCACCACTAACTCCCAACCATGGAAAGGAGAAATGATCAAGACGCTTGTTGAAAATAATTACCAAGTACCCAATCATAAAATCCCTGATCCATCGCATGATTTTACGATGGTATTTATGCTTGAACCAAGTCGATGATGACTAAAAAATGACATCTAGGGTAACAAAAAAGGAAAAACCCCAAACAAAGAGAAAACTCACTGATTTAGGAGGCATTCTTGTTGCCAGAGTCTCAGTGTTCGTGGTGTTCCTAAAGCCTGGTGTTGGTGTTCATGGGTGCCAGGTGTACTGTGTTATCCCGCTCTAGTGCCTTGTTGGTATGCAACTCCGGTTCTAGTTGCAGTAGGTAGAGTTTGTGGAGAATACGAGAGGAAGAGTTCTTGGAGGAGGCGAGATTTGGGCAGGAGAATGAGGTATAATATTGTTTGTGTTTTGATTTTTGATTTTGTTTTTGTTTTAATTAATAGTTTTTATTTTGAATTTTATTTTTTAATATTTAATAACATTTGTTTTTTAAATTAAATTTTGTTTAATAAAATTTCTAAGCCCCATGGATGAAAACTCCGAGGTTTTATCCTCTCCCATGATCAATGAGAACCCATTAAAGGGCTGAAATAAGGTATGTCATGTCCAATTTTAAAAAATGTAGTAGTCTATTGAATACCCATTATTCATCTATATGGAGACAACATGGTACAAAGGGTTTGTTGAAGTAGATCCAAATCATCTATTCTAAAGGAAATAGATCAGGGGAAAGAGGGTGGTTTGGAATTGAATGACCTAAGATCCATTTGGATCTAGAAGGTGGAGGAACATGTTTATGTCTATGGTTGAAGAAAAAACTAAGAAATATGTTTGGCTTGTAAATAACCTCTTATTAATGGAACGGATTAGGGGTTTTGCAACTAAAAAATATACATAGGTTAATTATGCTAAGTTAGACAGGTAGGACCTAAAACAATGAAAGACCTCAACTTACTAGACTATGAGGTGGAAGAGGACCTATATTTATAACTAGTGTTTATATCTCATTAGGAGGTACTTGAAATATGGAAAGTAAGAGACATTTAAACAATGATAAGAATGTTGACAGTGGATAGCTTCAAGTAATTAAAAATGGTTTCAAAATAAATCCTCCAAACTTTGTAAAGAGAATTTTCTTAGCAAATTTTGAAGTTTCAAAATAAATCCTCCAAACTCTATAAATGGGAGTGTAGCTTTGTTCCTTCATGCAATTCTAGTGAGGGATTTCTCTCAAATATGATCAATGTTTCCACTTGAGAATATGTCTAAATAAGGAATACAAAGCATTGGTGGGTCAAAACAAGATGGAAAGGTACACTTTCATTACTTTCACGCATTTATTCTATAATTTTGTCGTTTGATTTTTGAATATTTGTTTGTGTGAGTCATTTTTGAGTCTCAAACCCCTCCCATATCGTCAACACATGTGTCTACGCTAACTATGTCAAATTTCCTTCCATACAAGCACAAATTGAAAAAATCTCAACGTTGGGCCCATTCGCATGTCATCAGTGATATATAGTACTATTGGATGGGTGATTCTTTGAGTCTGGAAAGCCTCCCATATCCTGAAGGCATGCAAATAGTATTCCCAGGTCAAATTTTAGTTCATACTGAAACAATTTGTGGAAATTTCAATGTTGGCCCTATTCAGAGGCCATTGACATTGGCCACGTCTAATGAAAGTACAATGTCTTTTAGCATAGCTTAGGAATATCTTAAGCGATGTGTATGAAATAATTGTAAATGCCGAGATAAATTATAATGTGGAGGAATTCTATAAGAGACTCAAAATCCCTCACACCTAGATTCCACCTAATGCTAGGACAATGCCTAATATTAACGATTCAAGGTAGACTCGTTGCATCAACATTTATACCATGATACTAGGTAAGCATAGTCTCAATCCTTCTATAGTTTATTATGAAAAATTTCCCAATTTAAGGGTTGATAGGGAGTTGGATCATGTTTTAAGTAAGAAAATTACCTCATGTATAAGCCCCATGGATGAAAAATCTAAGGAGGTTTTATCCTCTCCCATGATCATTGAGAACCCCTTAAAGGGGTGAAATAAGGAATGCCATATCCAATTTTAAAAAATGTAGTAGTCTATTTAATAACACTATTTATCTATAGGGAGTCAACATGGTACAAAGGGTTCGTTGAAGTAGATCCAAATCATCTATTCTAAAGGAAATAGATCAGGGGAAAGAGGGTGGTTTGGAATTGAATGAACGTATTTATGTCTATGGCTGAAGAAAAAACAAATAAATATGTTTGGCTTGTAAATAACCTCTTATTAATGGACCGGATTAGGGGTTTTGCAACTAAAAAATATACATAGGTTAATTATGCTAAATTAGACAGGTAGGCCGTAAAACAATGAAGGACCTCAATCTACTAGACTATGAGGTGGAAGACGACCTATATTTTTAACTAGTGTTTATATCTCATTAGGAGGTACATGAAATATGGAAAGTAAGAGACATTTAAAAAGTGATAAGAATGTTGACAATGGATAGATTCAAGTAATTAAAAATGGTTTCAAAATAAATACTCCAAACTTTGTAAAGAGAATTTTCTTACTAAATTTTGAAGTTTCAAAATAAATCCTCCAAACTCTATAAATGGGAGTGTAGCTTTGTTCCTTCATGCAATTCTAGTGAGGGATTTCTATCAAAGATGATCAATGTTTCCACTTGAGAATATATCTAAATAGGGAATACAAAGCATTGGTGGGTCAAAACAAGATGGAAAGGTACACTTTCATCACTTTCACATATTTATTCTATAATTTTGTCGTTTGATTTTTGAATATTTGTTTGTGTGTGTCATGTTTGAGTCTCAAACCCCTCCCATACTGTCAACACATGTGTCTACTCTAACCATGTCAAATTTCAATCCATACAAGCACAAATTGAAAAAATCTCAACGTTAGCCCCATTCGCGTGCCATAAGTGATATATAGTCTTATTGGTTGGGTGAGTCATCTTTGAGTCCTGAAATCCTCCCATATCATGAAGGCATGCGAACAGTCTTCCCAGGTCAAATTTCAGTGCATACTGAAATCATTTGTGGAAATTTCAACGTTGGCCCTGTATAGAGGCCATTGACGTTGGCCACGTCTACTGACATTACAATTCCTTTTAGCATAGCTTTAGTGTCGCTTAGGCATCTCTTAAGCGATGTGTATGAAATATATGTCAATGCCAAGATAAGTTATAATGTGGAGGACTTCTATATGAGACTCAAAATCCCTCACACCTAGATTCCATTCAATGCTAGGAGAATGCCTAATATTAACGATTTAAGGTAGACTCGTTGCATCAACATGTCTATCATGATACTAGGTAAGCATAGTCTCAATCCTTTTATAGTTTATTATGAAAAATTGGCCAATTTAAGGGTTGATAGGGAGTTGGATCATGTTTTAAGTAAGAAAAGTACCTCATTTCTAAGCCCCATTGATGAAAACTATAAGGACGTTTTATCCTCTCCCGTGATCAATGAGAACCCCTTAAAGGGGTGAAATAAGGTATGTCATGTCCAATTTTAACAAATGAGTAGTCTATTGAATACCCACTATTCATCCATAGGTAGTCAACAAGGTACAAGGGTTTAGTTTAAGTAGATCCAAATCACCTATTCTAAAGGAAATATATAAGGGGAAACGGGGTGGTTTGGAATTGAATGACCTAAGATCCATTTCGATCTAGAAGGTGGAGGAACGTGTTTATGTCTATGGCTGAAGAAAAACTAAGAAAGATGTTTGGCTTGTAAATATCCTCTTATAAATGGAACGGATTCAGGGTTTTGCAATTAAAAAATCTACATAGGTTAATTATGCTAAGTTAGACAGGTAGGCCTAAAACAATGAAGGACCTCAACCTACTAGACTATGAGGTGGAAGGTGACCTATATTTGTAACTAGTGTTTATATCTCATTAGGAGGTACTTGAAATATGGAAAGTAAGAGACGTTTAAAAAGTGATAAGAATGTTGACAATGGATAGCTTCACGTAATTAAAAATGGTTTCAAAATAAATCCTCCAAACTTGGTAAAGAGAATTTTCTTAGCAAATTTTGAAGTTTCAAAATAAATCCTCCAAACTCTATAAGTGGGAGTGTAGCTTTGTTCCTTCATGCAATTCTAGTGAGGGATTTCTATCAAAGATGATCAATGTTTCCACTTGAGAATATATCTAAATAGGGAATACAAAGCATTGGTGGGTCAAAACAAGATGGAAAGGTACACTTTCATCACTTTCACATATTTATTCTATAATTTTGTCGTTTGATTTTTGAATATTTGTTTGTGTGTGTCATGTTTGAGTCTCAAACCCCTCCCATACTGTCAACACATGTGTCTACTCTAACCATGTCAAATTTCAATCCATACAAGCACAAATTGAAAAAATCTCAACGTTGGCCCCATTTGCATGTCATCAGTGATATATAGTAATATTGGATGGGTGAGTCATCTTTGAGTCTAGAAAGCCTCCCATATCGTGAAGGCATGTGAACAATCTTCCCAGGTCAAATTTCAGTGCATACTGAAACAATTTGTGGAAATTTCAATGTTGGATGAGGATGATCATGATCATGAGGATGAGGATGATCATGATCATGAGGATGAGGATGATCATGATGATGGTGATGATGTCGACCGTAATGATGATGATAACAATGACGATGATGATGATGACGATGATGACTACGACAATGATGATGATAATGTTTTTTATGATGATAATGTTTTTTACGATGATAATGTTGATGATGAGGATGGTGATGATGATGATGACGATGATGATGATTATGCTGATGGTGATGATGATGACAATGATTATGGTGATGACGAAGATGATGATGACGATGACAATGAAATTTCGTCTACATCCGGTTCAATGGTATAAATATGAATGGCATAGAAACTAAAAAAAAAAGCATATAACATAGGATATACAAAATTGCATAAAACTTGTAAAAATGTAATAAACCCACATATGTAAATTATTTAAAGAGAATATTTCATACAAATTAACATATATAGCTACGTAACTCATCCAACTCAATATATGTATCATTATTCTTCTGTATATTCTTCTTCATCCAACTCGACATCTGTATCTATAACATCCGATTCATACACAATGTTCAAAGGATTGTCGATATCATCATGATCGACATCACTATCAGTTTCGAGCATATCTTCATCGATATCATCATCAAGATCCGGTACTACATCATCTCCTAGGCCTAGTTCATCTTCTCCATCTTCTTTGTCTGTCGATACATCATCCTGCTTTGATTGATCTACATCATCTTGATCTTCTTCAATATCATCTTCCTCCTCTATAGTGTACTTTACTCACCTTCCTCTTGGATCATATCTAACAACAAATGACCAATCCCTCTTACCTGGAACCTTTGAGTAAAAGACATGTTCAAATTGGCTTGGAAAAACGTAGCAATCGTTTTTATTTTCAACCATTATTGTTTTAATCATTGGAAATCCATTCGTATGTTGAATAACAATTCTCTCCTCATCACCTTCATGCATATCTATACCATTTGACATCGAACATAACTAATTTGAAGGAATTAAAGTCACACTCAATTATATCATTCAAATACCCATAGTATTGATTTTCAGTTTCGTTAGGATGTCTGTCTCTACTAGAGGAAACATTTGTGACGTGGAATACTGCAGTTATCCCTTATCAGAATTTTTCCTGGTGTCATCCACCTTTTTGATACGAAATTCATAGTCATTACACCACATAACCTTGTGGTGTTTCAACTGCAATATGCGAGACATGTAAAACATGGATTGACAATTAATAAACATATTTATATAACTTGGAAAGTATTTGAAAAAAACACACCTACAAACACATTAATATAATATAAAATAACTGTATAAAATGGGTGATTTTGTTGCCTTGCCATCTTTCATACCATATGCTAAATCTATTTTCCTTTGTGTAACATCAGGATCTCCATGACGACCAACTTCTCTAACCAATTCAGACAATTGTTTCCATGATAACCTACCACCATGACGTTCTTTACATCTCTCAATCCATACCTTCATCCAATCGAGATTGTTTGCAATGTATAAATGTAGAGCCTCCCAATCTCGATGACTTGACTCAAAAAACCATAAATCAACAATATAATAAATTACTTATAACCATGGTAAATATTAATAAATGATGAAAGAATACATATTAAATGAGTATGAACATATATTAAAAAAACAAAGAAGTTGTATGTATCATAAATCTACACAATTTAATTACCTCTCAGTCTCTTCATTCTTCCTTTCCCCAACAACTGCTCCCCTTCAAATTTTTTGATGGAGTTCACATCCCAAATACAATCCACTACATGCATAGATCGCTCTGCTAACTTAGGAATATAGTGACTAATATACACCATGGATTGATATACCATATATCCCCTCACCATAGAACCCTTGGGACGTGCTCGATGTCTAACTAAAGCCTTCAATGATTTCAAGTGCCTCTCCACCATCCACATTGACCTTATGTGTACGGGTCCACACATTTCAATCTCCTCAACTAGGTGTATAAGGTAGTGTTCTTGTGCATTGAAAAATGTTGGAGGTGGAAACTTTTGCATTTCACACATTATCCAAGGGACTTTTCTCTTCCAATACTTTATATCATCTTGATGGATTTTTTTCAATGAAAACCATCTATAGATTATGACGCAAGAAAATAACATGTTTCAATAAAACATAAACTGTAAAACACATGTCAATAAGTACAAGAACAAATTGAAAAAAAATCATATATATTAGTCACCTCTATAACTTACCTCATGCATTTTCCAAGATCATATATAACTTGTTTGACGTTGTTTTCAAAGTCATCTGGGAGAGATACAGGTAGAACATACTGTAACAATAAAAAAGAAACGTTATTTGTTTCAAAATAAACAAAAATCCAAAAAGGTAAATACGCCAAATATATAAATATGAATAAAAAATTTATTACCTTAATGAATGTATGCCAGTCATGGGTTTTAACCCCACCAAATTCACCTTTCTTGGTTAAGATATTATTTATGTTTGAAGAAAAACCTGTGGGAAATTTAATACTTTGAATGACCTCTTTTACATCATTGCTTTTCTGCTTTGTTAATAACCATGGAAGATTATTCTGATCTCCATCACTATTTGATCGAATCATAGTTTGCATTGCATGATTGGATTCCTCAATGTCTGTACAAATTTTGACAATTTTTTCTTTATCTCTCCTGCGATCTATGATTCTCCATAATGTTTCTGTCACGTTCTTCCCAATATGCATCGTATCAAACAAATGAGCAATTTTTAGCTTCTCATAGTAGGGAAACCTCCTGAATTGAGTGGGATAACGTTTCATTCCTCATGGAAGCCCATTATTTCTACCTTCACAATGACGACATTGATGAAGCATAAAACAAATGACCAAAATAATTATCAAACACAATAAATAAATTTAATACTTAAAATATAATTTCAAAATCAAAACAATATTACATATACAATACAGAAACAAATTGCGTACCTTGACGATTTATGTTATACTCCAACCTCCATAGGTGAGGTGTCATTCTTCGTGGTTTTAATCCAGTCTCTTCTTTCCCATTGAAAATATGTTTTTCAATAGTACAAAACCTATGGGACTTCGACAGGAAATGCCTATACTCAGCAAACACCATCTTACCTAAATATTTTGAATAACGATACTTCATCTTAGGACCACAAATTGGACATGCAAATTTACCCTTTGTTTGAAGACCTCCAAAATATGGATTAATGTCAATTATAAGATGGATTATTAAAAAAACATGCATGACATCTTCAAAATAAATAAGAAGTATTAAAGTGAAAGGAAACATTAATACATACCAAAAATATGTGTTAGTCCGGGGGCATCATGAATTGTCCATACAAGCATTCCACGGAATTGAAATCTCTTTTTCCCAATTGGTTTATAGATTTCATACATAGTTATACCATTCCATAGTGTATTACCTTATCAATAAGAGGCTCGATATATACATTCATATTTTTAACTTGGTACTTTCCTAATTGTTTGAAATTACACATAATCACTACCATAATATGTATATATAATTAAATAAATAAATAAACTATAGTATGCAAAAAACAAGACAAATGAAAATGTCACATTCGAAAAATTAATATAGACAAATACCTAGAACAATCATTGTCAACACTATGTGCTCCCTCTTTATTGACATCCAAGGAGGAATGTTATTTTTAATAACAAAATAGGCCACACTGAGTAAATAGATCTAATCTCTCTGAATGGATTAACACTGTCGGTTGCCAATGAAAGCCTAATATTATGAGGTTCATCTTTAAAATCTGGCCATTTTTCCTCAATTCCCCTAAATGCATATCCATCTGCAGGCATTCGAAGAACACCATATGCACTTCTATTTTGCGCATGGTAATCCATAAACTGTGTTATGCTTTTGCACCTGAACAGTCGCTGCAAATGTGGAATTATGGGAATATGAAGAAGAACCTTTCGAGGAACGATTTTTGTTACTTGATCGGTTCGATATCTACTAATATGACATTCCAGGCATTCAATTTTCGATGCATGTTGTCCATAATATATAATATGGTCATTAGGACATGCATCTATACTTTGATACTCCATTCCCATGTCTTTCATAACGTTAAGTAAATCTTGATATGTGCGAGGTAAAATATTTGACGATGGTAACAAAAATTCACCTAACAATCTACATCATAAAAATTAACTAGTTAATGAAAAGAATATTAATTGTAAATATTACATTCTTATTTTAACACATTAATTAACGTTAAAAAAAGGTGAATAGGTCAACCTTTATGTATATATGATGAACCATATTACATACCTTATGATCTGTGTCATACAAGTGTTTGAAAAATTATTCATAACCTTTAAGTTCATCAGAAGCAATGTAGCGGAGAGAAGATTTGCTCTTAACCCTTTATAAAGTCGTTTATTTGCATTTCCCATCAAAGTTTCATCATAAATACCATCATTGTCCCCATCCTCATCTAGCTGACTGAACAAGTCTTGGATCATTTGATTTGTCCCATCATCTTCAACTATGTTATGCTCGTCATCTACTTCCATGGGATCATTAACTTGATCTTCATTATTCGCTTCATGTTCCTCAGCTTGTACAACATCATTTCTACGACTACTTGGGGCATTCTACAAAGAGTTAGAGGGAAACTCTAACTTTATAATTACAAGCAATCATGCAAAATTAGTGCATGTATAACATATACTAAAACAATATAAAATTTTATAAATACAATCACTATTAAGAAATATAATTAATATATAGAGAGAGCTATTACCATGGGACGATATTCCTTCAATCCCCCATCCATGTGACCATATTTCCTACAATGTTTTCTAGCTGTTGTTATTAAAATTCTCACGGGATGTCTCATAAAACAATTATTGCAAGGGAAAAAAACATCTACCATCAACCTTTTCACCCTCTTCATCTCTTTCCCTACCTCTAATATTTTCTGACATTCTTCCCACAAAAAGTATAGTGATGATTATAAAAAAATCCACCTTTTGCTTGACAATAAGAGCTTATATCCTTTCTGAACCGTTGTTCATATAACAAAATTGTCACAACCACTATAAATGGTAGCATACTTATAAATTTTAAACTGTCGGTATTCCGACGAACGTTGACCAAGTCAGCGTTGACTTTCTTAAACTGTGGCTAACCGTTTGGAAAGTGAACGGCTACTTTTGTGTTCGTTGTTATTGTGACGGAATGGGTTATGAAGTCGCAACAACAACGAACTCTTATGTCGCCGCTATTGTGACAATATGATATTCACAGTCGCAACACCGATGACTAAGGATAATTCTACGCAATACCGATGATATTGAGGAGGTCAAATTTTTTTTTTACGTTTTCTCTTGAATTTTTCGACATCCGTCGGAACCCTATAGTCAGAATTTGGTCCTAATGTATTAATGTTCCATATCTTCCGCAACGGAAGACTCTTCCTATTATGTGGTTGTTCACATTACATGAATGAAATCCCAAAGGATTACGTGTCCAACATTCCCCCCCTTAATCCAAAGGGATGTTAGTAAGACCGAGCATGTTTCTAAACTTCTCAAACTTTTCTCATCCAAGCACTTTGGTGAAGATGTCTGCAATTTGCTTGTTCATGGAACAATGTCGTAGATGAATTGTATTGGTCTTTACATGATGTCGAGTCAAATGGTACTTCGTGTTGATCTCCTTGGTTCGATCATGGAATCTAGGATTCCTGGCCAACTTGATTGCAGAAGTGTTGTTGATCAATAAAGGAGTGGATTTCTCTTATTTCTCCTGCAAATATTCAAGTATATTCCTGAGCCACACTATCTCTTCCGTTGCTTCAGCAACATCCACATATTCTGCCTCTATTGTTGAATATGTTGGAACTAACTGTTTATGTGATCTACATGAGACAGCTATTGATCCAAGACTCATTGTGTATCTAGAAGTAGACACTCATATCCCTCTATCGCCACCGAAGTCTGAATCGGAGTATCCTATAAGTTTGAAGTCATCCACCTTGGAGTACTCAAGTCCAAAGTCTTGAGTCCCCTTCAAGTATCCTAGAACTCTTTTTGCAGCAAACCAATGTCCTTCACAAGGTTTGTGCATGAACCTTGAAAGGATGCCAACAACATATGGAATATCTAGTCTGGTGGTGGTAAGGTAGATAAGGCTTCCTACAAGTTGTTGGTACTTGGTAGCATCCTCGAATTCTTTTCCTTCAATTGATGTCAGCTTCAAATTTTGTTCCAATGGAGTTGAGAGAGGGTTGCATTCTACATGCAAAATCTACTCAACAGTTCTCCAACATACTTCTTCAAGGAGATGAATATGTACTTAGGGTGTTGAGTGACTTCAATTCCCAAGTAGTAACAAAGGTGTCCAAAATCTGTCATTTCAAAGCCCTTCTTCAAATATTTCTTTATGGATGCAATATATCTTTTATTGTTCTCTGTCATCAAAAGGTCATCTACATACACCACAAGAAACAAAACATATCTTCTAACTTTCTTTATAAACAATGTTGCATCATCAAGATTATAGTTTTTGAAATTTAACTTTAGAAGATGCTCGCTTAGCTTTTCATACCATGCTCGAAGTGCTTGTTTTGGGCCATACAAGGACTTGATGGGTTTGCATACCTTTGGTTCTTGTCCGTTCACAACAAAGCCTTCTGGCCAAGACACAAAGACATTTTATTTGAAGTCTCCACTCAAGAAATCTATTTGTACATCCATTTGGTGGAATCTCCACCCATTTTGTGCAACCAAAGATAATAAGGTGCCGATTGTATCCCATTTTATTGTGGGGGAGAACGTCTCTTCATAGTCAATTCCTTTTTCCTATGCGTAGCCTTTCACCACGAGCCTCACTTTGTGCTTATCAAGTGAGCCATCTAATATGTATTTTTTATTGTATACCCACTTGCAGCTAATTGGTTTGGTTCCAACTGGAGCGTCAACCAACTTTTAGGTTCCATTCTTCATGAGTGCAACATACTCATTCTGCATGGATTCTTTCAAATCCTCACAAGTAGATGCCTCTTTAAAGGAATTTGTTTCAAAGTTAGTAGATAAATTCAATTCACAATCAAATGAGACATCCATGTAATCATCTGAGTTATTTGTATCTCCTCCATCTTCTTGTCTGGTTGAGCTTCTTGTTCTCCTCTTTCTAACTTCATATGGATGGACACTTTGAAATATCTTTGTGGCCCATTTCAAAACTTTCCTTGATGATCCAACTTGATCAGCTGGTGGTGCATCATTTTCTTCAAGGTTCAATCTCCCAATCCTCCCAATCACATTATCCAGTTGAACTTCCTATTCATTTGAAGTGGCAGGAACTTTTACTTCATGATTTTCTTTATGAAGGGGTGTTGGCACTTCAAAATGAAATTCCAGATATTGATCCAAGATAGGGATCCCCCCTTCAAGATGTGGAATTTCATTCTCAACTTCATAATATGCCTTTAGATGGGAAAATATTTCTAGACGGTCAAGCTATTTATCAATAAACTCGTCATTTTTAATAGTTTCAATAAAAATGACATCTTTGGAAACAACAAACTTCTTGTTTACCTCATCATAAAGACGATATGCCTTGGAGGTGTCTGAATACCCCAAGAAAATGTATTTTCGACTTCTAGCACCAAGCTTGTCTTTTTTCTCCTTTGGCATCAAGGCATAGCAGGTGGAACCAAAGACCCTGAGATGCCTCACTAATGGCATGTGGCCATACCACATTTCATGTGGAGTCTTGTCTTCAAGAGTATGAGATGGAATTCTATTTCTAAAATAGGATACACACAATATTGCATCACCCCAAAATATTAGTTTTACATTCTTGAAAAACATCATTGAGCATACCATATTCATGATGTTTCTATTCATCCTTTTTTCCACATTGTTTTGTTGAGGGTTATAAGGAAATGAAGTTTGATGTGCAATCCTATGTTGTTAAAGATAGTCTTCAAAATCATTAGAAGTGTATTCTTTTCCATTATCAGTATGAAGTGTGCCAATATGAGATTGTGCTTGATTTTATATACATGCATGAAAATTCTTGAATGTTTGAAATGCTTTAGATTTTGTCTTTAACAAGTATACCAAACACATTTTGGTTTAGTCATCAACAAATAGCATGAGGTATCTATTACCATTAGCAGAATGAATAGGCATGAAGCCACATAAGTAAGAGTGAACCAGCTTTAAATTTCTACATGCTCTGAATTTTAACTCTTGGAATGGTCGCTTACTGTGTTTTCCTAGTATGCATGCATCACATTTGTTCATCTTCCTAGGAAACGGTGGGAAAACCAAAGACACCATTCTTTCTCAACAAACAAAGTTTGTTATAATTTAGATGACCGTATCTAACATGCCATAACAAACTGGATGACATATTACCTTCTCCATGTTGAGAGAGGTAGGAAAAGTTATAGACTCTTACATATGAACCTTTCAACTTCAACAAATTTCCATCTTCATATCCAGTCATGATAACCTGGTTGTGAGAGGACTCCCTTATCTCTACAATTCCATCAAACATGTGAATGGAATGGCCTTTTTTTCAAATATGCACCAAGGACAGCAGGTTTCTCTGCAACTCTAGAAGATAAAGAACATTCTGCAATACAAAGTCAGGGAATCCAAGAAACCTTAGCCTGATGGAACCAATTCCATTTGGTTTAAGGCTAGGTTTGTTTTCCAAATACATTATGCCGTCTACAATTTCATTCAATTCTTCAAAATTGTCTTTTCTAAAGGTCATGTTGTTAGGATATTTAGACACTTAGGAGTTAGTTAAGATCAACTTGTGTAATATATCCGTTAGGGATGGTGTGTTTCTTTAGTATGCATTAGTATGCATTTGTAAATACTTAATACGACGGTCACGATATGTTTTCGACATAGAGTGATCAGACGGCTCAACTTCTCTTAGATCAAACCTAACCTTGATCCGTGGCTTAACACCCGATTGATCCATGATCTCTATTTAAAGAGCATGGAGGGTCATTGTTTAGTTGATCGATTATGAGAAGCTCATTTGTAACTTTCTTTCTTTGCATAATAAATTGTCCCATAGAAGCTATTTGGCCGGGGTCGTGGAATGTTTCCCTCAAGAGGGTTTAAACCACGTCAAAACATCGGTTTGTTGATCTGTGATCTGTTTGTGTGAAGTGGTTGCTCTTGGTGTTTGGTCATTTGGTAGTACCCTGTGTACCCGAACATGGTATCAGAGCTTTTATGAAGAGCCGCTTCCGGTTATGATCTAGATCTTGAACTGTTGTTGCCGAAACTCGAAAGGGTTTTTGGTTCTGGTATTTTTGTGCATTTATGGGCTGTGGGGGGTGTTCCATTGTGTCTGAAGTGTCGTTTCCATTGGGAAATACTTTTTGTTTGATCGAAAACGGTTCCCGGTTGCTCCAGAAATGCGTATTTCATCAGATCTGAAGGTATAATGTTACAGTGACGCATTTTTTTATTTTCTGTTTTTAAAAGAAAAAAATCTCATATTTTATCATTTTTTTACTGTTAATTTTTTTTTGGGTTCGGATTGTTGCTTTCCCGTCTGCGTATGCTCTTTGCCGTGCACCTTGAGCGATCTCAGCAAATCAGAAACAAAAAGGGAAAGGGTTTTTCTCGGTTGCGTATGCTCTTTGCCGTGCATCTTGCGCAATCTCGGCAAATCACAAACAGAGAGAAAACGTAGACTTTCTGAGCAAGGTAACGAAATCTAACTCCACAACAAACCGAGCAAGAAGAGTGTAAAAAAACAAAAAAAAAACGCCCCCTTCCTCATTCCCATATTTTACATACCTTTTAATCTAGCTCATTTGGTTCAAAGTTGCTTTATTCCTGAATAGGTCTTGAGTTCAAGTCTTAGGAAGTTACTTTTAAAATAAAAAGTGCATGCAATTTCTATTTTAAAGTTACTTTATTGTAAAAGTGCATCTTACTTAAATAATAAAAAATAAAAATACAAGTGAGTCACTTAAGTTTTTTTTTATTGTTGCACTATTTAAAAGTAATATCATTGTAAAAGTGAAATCACTTATTTTACAAAAGTGGTTCACTTAAAACAACTTTCTTGTAAAGTGATTGTCAAAAGGTTCATCTTGGGAAGAGGGGGGTTTTTTTTTGCTGTACATTCTCTAGCTGTCACGTCACTATTGGGGACATCTTCAACAGTTTCTTTGTTCAAGCATAACTTCATCATACAGAGTCAGTTTTCAGTGCCGTTTTTTAAACCGCCTATTTTTTCGAGCTCTTCACATCCAGACTATTGGTTTCTACTTTTACAGCCATTCATTTACAAATATGGCCACCCCTTGTGATATTCTACTTAACAGTTTTAACTATTTCTCATGGAAATCTTGTATGGAGGATGTTCTACGAAGTAGGAGACTTTTCAGAATTACGTCAGGGAAAGAAACCGAACCCACTGATGATGATAAGAAAATAAAATGGGAAAATAGATGTGACGAAGCTCGTGGATTGATTGGGATCTCAATCTCTACTGATTTGCGATTCCACATATATGGAATTGATGAACCTGATGCTACTTGGGACAAGTTGGAATCTGGGTTTGGTAAACACAATGAAATTCGAGCTCACCAACTCGAAAATGAGTTGATTTTTTTAAATCCAAGTGACTTTTCATGCATTCAAGATTATTTATCTAAGTACAAAACTCTTAAACTCTTATGTGCAGAATGTAAGATTAAGAGGGAAGACAAATAATGCATTTATCATATTCTTTCCAAACTTGAACTTGCATATTCTGTTTTTGTATCTACATTTTACTCCATGAAAGAATCCTTGAATGCAGCTAGCTATCAAGAGCCTATTCTTGAATTCTTTTGTGATTCCTTGATCAGAGAGCAAGATAAACTCATTCATCTTGGAATAATCAACAATGCAGATACATCTGGGAAAGCCTTATTGTCCCAATAGAAAGAAAAGTCCAAGCCTCCCAAGAAACAAAATTTTCGTAATAATAAGTCAAACAAGGGTCCAAAACCCTCTTAGTCGGCTCCTTCTTTAAAAAATGACAAAGGATCCAAGCCAAAAGGAAAGAATACTGAGAGTCATTGCAACTATTGCGGGAAAGATAATCATGATGAATCTAAGTGTTTCAAGAAGATGGCAGCCTTGGAAGCAGCAATGAAGAAGCACCACATCAACCTAGATTCCCCTTCAGAATCTGCCTCTCATGGACATGCACTTTGTGCTTCTGGTATTCTTATAATGCATCTTCTTCTTCTACTTCAAATGAATGGCTCATTGATTCTGGAGCATCTTATCATATGGCTAAGGATCAAGCCATCTTTTCTACTATGCATGAATGTAACACCAAACAAATATTTGTTGGTGATGATAGATCTCTAAGTGTTGTAGGAGCTGGAACAGTTCCAGTAGATAATGGTCATTTTAGTGATGTACTATGTGTTCCAAGAATTTCCTGCAATTTGTTATCATTCTATCAGATCACTCATTCTGGTGAAGGTAAAACTGTGACCTTTACACCTCACCAAGTTGTAATCAAGGATTTTAAAGATCCTCAACAAGTCCTAGCTACCGTAATTGTTGATGATATTACCAGGTTGTACAAGTTTAGCAACTTTGGGTCATCACCTTTCCCTTCAGTTTTTGTTGCTCATAGTGATAACTTGAGCAAACTTTGGCATGAGCGATTTGGTCACTTAAATTACCGCTCATTGCAACAACTATGTAAAAACAATATGGTGACAAGTCTTCCAATGGTATCTTGTAGGGATGGTGTTTGTTCCAGTTGTGTACTCGGAAAACATCATCGAGACAGTTTTGACAAACGTGCATCTTGTCACACCTCGGTTCCCTTGGAGCTTGTGCATAGTGACTTTTGTGGTCCTCTTCCATCTGCTTCCTTTTCTGGTTTCAAATATTTCTTAACTTTCATTGATGATTACACCAGACGCACTTGGGTTTATTTCCTCAAACTTAAGAGCGAAGTATTTAACATGTTCTTGGCCTACAAGGCCCTTGTTGAAAAACAATCTGGTCGTCAAATTATTAAGTTAAGATCTGACAATGGAGGAGAATATGTTAACAAAAAATTCACTACTTTCTGCACTGAACAAGGCATCCAACAACAGCACACTGTTCCATATACACCACAACAAAATGGTGTAGCTGAGCGGAAGAACCGCACCTTAAAAGAAATGGCTAATTGTATAATCCAATCTAAGGGACTAAGTCTTCAATTTTGGGCTGAAGCCATAGATTGTGCAAATTACATAGTTAATCGCACCCCCACTAAAGCATTACAAGGTATAACATCGGAAGAAGCATGGAGTAAAACTAAACCTGATGTAAGTCACTTCCGTGTGTTTGGTAGTGAAGCATGGGCTCACATTCCAGATGAAAAACGGAAAGCATTGCAGCCTAAAAGTGAAAAGTGCATATTTGTTGGATATTCTGAAGATGTAAAAGGTTATAGACTTCTTCAACCACATTCTCATGATATAATCATTAGAAGAGATGTTAAATTTGATGAAAATATCTTGGTGTGTGAGCCTAACTCGACGATTGTGCCATCTTTGGCCTGCGAGCCTGATTCGACGTTTGTGCCTTCTTCTTCTTCTTCCAACTTCCTTGATAGGTTTCCAACTCCAGTTTTTGATGATGACAGTGAGGATGAAAATCCACCTCCGCCTGCTCATGTTCCTCCAGTTGCACCAGCAGAAGTGCTTCCTCGATGGGTCCGTTCAACATGTGAAGCATCTGGTGATCTTGCCGGTGATCCTAGAGATCAACGTCGAACACGTTTTCAGTTTCAGCGAGCCTCTTATCTTTTGGCTCAAGTTTCCGAGAATCATGATCCAGAAACTTTTGTAGAAGCTTCAAGGAATCCAGATTGGGATGCAGCCATGGATGAAGATTATCGTTCCTTAATGGCGAACGATACTTGGGATCTTGTACCTCTTCCAAAAGGAAGAAAACTTGTCAGATGTAAATGGGTCTACAGAACTAAGTATGCATCATATGGAAGTGTTGAAAGACTTAAGGAAAGGTTAGTTTCCAAAGGTTTTTCCCAAGTTGAAGGGATGGACTACAATGAAACCTTTGCTCCCGTCGCAAAAATGAACTCCATTCACCTTGTTCTTTCCCTTGCAGCCGTACACAACTGGGAAGTCCATCAAATGGATGTCAAGTCTGCCTTCTTACATGGTGATTTATAGGAGGAAATTTACATGGAACAACCTCCTGGCTATGTTCAAAATAACTCTAGCCTTGTCTGCTGCCTTAAGAAATCCTTATATGGCCTTAAGCAAGCTCCTATAGCTTGGTATGCCAAAATGGATAACTTTCTCCTTGACACTGGTTTTTCTAGATGCCATTCTGACCCTAATGTCTATACCAAGAAAGTAGGAAACCATCTCATCATACTTTTTCTATATGTTAATGATCTTATTCTTACTGGTAGTGACACTAAGCTTATAACCCATGTGAAATCCAGTCTTAAACAAAATTTTGAAATGTCAGACTTAGGACATTTGCATTATTTTGTGTCGTCATGTGTATTGACAAGTGTCGCAAGTGTGTGTACTTGTCGATGGGTTATTAGACCACCATGTGTGGGGTCGGACTTGAAATACATATTATATGGTTGATGTACTGTTGGCTCGGTTTTGCAACCAAGCTTAGTGCTATGGGCACCTACTAACTAGTAGTAGCAGTTTCAATAGAAATAAAAACAATAAACTAAATAAACAATACTTTTCATGGATCTAAGCAAGAATCTAAGCAAATAATTTAAATATTTCAAAAATCAAGAACAAGAAACATAAGAAATAATTTTTGTATTGAAAAGTGGGGGGCAAGCAAGTGCTTGCGATATTACCTTCAATGGTGAAGGTTGATGTTGAGCAACTCCCAAGATGAGTAGCTCCAAACTCCAATAGGTCTCTTTCTCCAAGGTTGCTTCAATGGCTAAAAGTGCTCAGGGGAGATTTCAGCAGCATAAGGATGAGATAATGGAAGGATCTGAAATGAGGAGCCCCTACCACCTTTTTATAGGTTTTGGTGGTGGGAGATACCATTTGTGGTTTTGTGGAAACCAAATGGTATTGACCAACATGGTTTAGGTAATTTTCTCTCCTTTTTTCTTTTTTGAATAAAAATAATATTTTAATTCCCTTTTTAATATTTTTGGGAATTTGGACCCTTTTTGAGGGTTTTTTATGATTTTCTTGGAAAAATAATCTTTTCTAATGGAAAAAGGGGTGTACTAAGGTCTTTTGGTGACCTTTTGTTGGTTTCAGAGGCTCAGATGGTGGAAAAGTGGACAAATGGGTCATGTGAGTAAGGGAATGAGCTAGTGAGCACTTTTTAGGTGTTAACAGATTGCCCCCTGATGTGTGAGGGCAGGAGCTCATCGTATGGCCGATAGACATCATAGTTCTTTTGTCCTTTTTCTGGGTTTTAGGGGAGAGAAGAGACCGGTTGGAGACTGGAGCCACGGCCCTTGGAAGCTGCAAAAACAAAAAATATTACATTGCCTCAATATGAATGAGGTATAATCTCTGATAAAGGACGAGGCGGGCATTCCCATGCTCGTATCAAGACATATACAAAACAATTAGTCCCAAGAAGGGGGATCTAATACGTAAAGAAATATACTGGTACATCATAATGGTCCAGAGGGGACATGATTGTGGGATATACTCATGATCATGGCTGATCTCAATAACTGATACACTGGAATAACTGTTCAACTGCTGAAACTGAAGGTGTCCAACATCTGTATGGACTCAATGACTGTGAGCCATCTCTAGGCAGTATTGTAACTGTATACTCAAGGGAGTATAAAACTGGGGTACATCTGAATACTGTCGCCATACGCAACCCGGATATCTATAGAAAAAATGTAACTGGTTGTATCCATAGGTAGACTCTCAAATGTGGAGGAGTCAGGTGGTATCCGGGGTCTTCGACTAATAACTGAACGGACCAATACCCTGTGCGAGTCTCAACGATGCGATCAAGGTGTTGAAGTCGAGCATGTGAGAAACAACCATTCGGAGAGGCACTGAGGATTCCTCTCAAAATGATTCGTAGGCACTCATCATAAATGGTAATGAGTCCAAGACACAGGGGCTTCTAGGTCTATCCTCTGGAATCAATGTGGTTGTCGTCGACAGAGGGAGACCAGCAACTAACAAGGCAATGATGTTTCCTTGCTGGGAGCGCGAGGTGTAAACTGAAGTGATGTAGTACTGCTGGTAGGACTGACATACTTGTGGGGATGGGAAATAACTGGGTCAAAAATGGGTAGACTCAAACTTCCTTTGTTCAGAGCAAGATGACGTGGTTGACCTGGCAGCGTAGGGAACTGACTTGTAGGTGTGGGGATCATCTTTTAGGGACTGAAGGGTATGTACTGACTCTGGGGGGGTGAAGCTGATGGTAGCTGTCGAGGGAGTTTCCGGGTGACATACTGCAGAATACTCTGAACAAAGGCGACCAGAATGGGGAAGCTGCTATGTGAGGAGATATGATCTGTCGTGGCGCCAAGAGGCACCCTTCTTCCTTCTTCGTAGTTTTAATGAGCTCCAAGAAGGGATAAAAGTGTGCTCTGAAATGGTACTGTCTTGTGGATTTTGTGAGCCCAGGACGGCGCATGCTCATGGTTGCTATCATGTTTAGAGAGTCTGAAAGCGGTAAGTGGACTCTATTGGTGTTCTTTTTCGTGGTTTAGTCTCCAAGGCCCAAAAAAGCATAAAATGATGCGGATGGAGAACTCTTCTAGCCGATGTGACTAGAGTATACCTTTTTCGTAATTAGTCTACGAGGTCCGGAAAAGGGGTAAACTTATACCAGGTAGACGCCCTTTCAGATACGTTTAGCGAGCATGAAAGGAAGCAAGATTGCTCGGCGATCTTTTCATTGTTTTAGGAGTCAGAAAAGAGCTTAACAGAAACTCCCTAAGTGCCTTTTTCGTAAGAGGGGTTGCTCGGCCCGAAAAAGGGATAAAATTATACCGAACAAAAATGGATTGATGAGGGCGAGAAAAGGTCTCAAGCATCGTCATCTGTTTGGAAAACTGGATCCGGTGACATAAGGATTGTCGAAAAAGGAGAACGGCCGATGTGGCACGCTAACCGAGGTGACGAGG
The DNA here is from genome assembly GCA_027924585.1 of Larix kaempferi. Classification (NCBI taxonomy): domain Eukaryota; kingdom Viridiplantae; phylum Streptophyta; class Pinopsida; order Pinales; family Pinaceae; genus Larix; species Larix kaempferi. The sequence continues at coordinate 5,064,254 of BSBM01000541.1, read as the reverse complement.
GGGGCGTGGAAAAGATGCCCGAAAAATATAAAGGTGAGAGCGAGAAATGATCTCTAGCATCATCACGAGCGCGGAAAACTGAATCCGGCGATATAAGGCAAGTCGAAAACGGAGAACGGCCGATGTGGCATGCTAACCGAGGTGACGAGGGGGGCGTGGAAAAGATGCCCGAAAAATATAAAGGTGAGAGCGAGAAATGATCTCTAGCATCATCACGAGCGCGGAAAACTGAATCCGGCGATATAAGGCACATCGAAAATGGAGAACGGCCGATGTGGCACGCAAACCGAGGTGACGAGGGGGCGTGGAAAAGATGCCCAGAAAATTTAAAGGTGAGAGCGAGAAATGATCTCAAGCATCATCACGGGCACGGAAATATGAATCCGGCAGTGCAAATGGTGCGAAAAACGGAGGTCATAAGGACTCCGGAATGGTTAAAGGAAAGAACTAGGTTAAAAAATGGCTACAAATAAAGGTGATCCCACCAAGCGAAGGATGCAGTGGTGGGGAGAAATGATGACCCGTGGGGGAAAAATACTAGGTGTATCAAATCAACTGAAATATACAAGTGACACATGACCTCAAAAATGGTTGAGATCACGAATATGAAAAAGTGAGCAGGGTTAATGACCTGCCCCCATGCTATGTGCATGGGGTTTGTGATTGTGGATCACATATGTGTTGGTTTGAACGATGGGCTCATTGAGGTGTTGAGATAGAGATGATGGGGTAGGTTCAAAATGATTGATCACGCCCCCTATCCCGGGGTCGAAGTAATCTATTATGCCCCCTAACTCAGAGGTGTCAATGTGGTGCAGATGTTGTCTCAGAGAGAGATCAATAGGGTATTGAACAACTGCTGGCGGGGTGTTATACCATGAGGCTGTGGGTCGTGCTGGAATATTGAAGTGATGATATGATGATCGTGGATTCCCTTTGTGGGGTGGATGCCCCCAGTATCTCCGACGAGGATCACGATGATGACGAGTAAGCAAGGTTTTGGGCCTGCCCCCATGTTGTGGACATGTGGTTTCCTCATCGATTTGAAAGGGTTGAACATGTGTGTCTAAGGTATTAATTGAAGGGGCCGACTGGATAGAGGGGTATCCAGTGGAAACCATGTAAATGGTGTGGTCAAGGCCAGGCATTTCGGTATCTGGCCAAGTAAAGACATCAGTGAATTCTTGGAACAGTCGTTGGTATTCTCCGATCTCATGCTCACTGTGGGAGGCTCCTAATGTAATGGTATGAAGGGCACCAAGTGGGTCAGAGATGTCAATGTGGATGACGGGAGAAATATCGGCTATCGGATCCTTTAACCAGTCGACTCTAGTAGGAAAGAACTCTTTGGACTCAACCGCGGATTGCGTAGCGGTGGTGGATGAAGTCTCTTCCGGGAGGAAGTATGGACGATGGTGCATGTCTTCCCAGGGATGATTAAGGGCAGTAGGAGCCTCTAGAATTTCTTCATCATTGCGGGAGCTTTGAGTTGTCAAATCAAGTAATGAGGTAGTGGTAGTCGAAGAGATCATGTAGATGGTGTTAATCTCTCCGGATGATGATGGTGCGGGAGGGTAGATCTCCTCGATAGTAGGGGGTGCCATCTCTAGGTCCGAATTGTTCATCTCATAGAGAGCTGCTCTATAGTCTGGGATGTCGGGACAATTGTGGGAGTAGTGGCCGTAAATACCGCATATCGCACATGGGTGGTTGGTACGCAGTGATTTATCACGAGGCATGGGGTTTGGATCGAGCTTGACCACCGGGATGTTGGGGTCGTCGTCCAGCATTTGCATGTGTTCCTGCAATGCAGGTAACTGTGGGCACTGATGGGTTGGATGGCCTAACTCATCACACAGCGAGCATTTTGGAGGAGCACGAAATACGGAGGGAGGTTTAACTGCCTTGGGTGGGGGAACCGCAGTGTATGGTTGTGGGCCTCTGCCCCCAGTGGGCCTGACGAATGGAGGGGGATTCGTCGACGACGAAGGAGTCGTGATACTGGGAGGTGGTTGGGTAGAAGTAACAATGGGTTGCACCGGTTGTAGGATGACATTTGGTGTCGGTGGAGGAACAGGAGGCGTAATATACCACACGGGTAATCCCAATGTTAACCCGGGGAGACTAAGGGTAGCCATAACCGGGGCGCTTACTACACCCGAAGGAGGAAATAGAAAGGGGATTGTGTGGATAGGTGTAACACCGATGTGACTAGGGACCAATGGTGGTTTGGGTAACAAGGAGGGTTGATTACCGGGTGTTTGTGAAAGAGTGCAGAGGTTTGCGACTTGGGTCTCCGGTGATGGTGGTGGAATGACCTGGAATGTAGAGGTCATCGGCGCCTCGGAGTAAAGTCCGGGTCCTACCGAGGAAATGAATGAGGTAGTTGCACCACAAACAGGTTGTTCAACCATGGGGAGAACATTTTCAGGTGTGGCGGGGGCCTTGGGATCGTAATAGGTGAGCTGGTCGACCTTGACCACGCGTCCCTCATGGGGGAACTGCATGGTGCGAAATACAGATGAGGCAACAGCCCGCATGGCGTACATGTAGCTGCGACCAAGTAAAAGGTTATAGTCTAGTTGGGCATTGATGACCTCAATGTCAATGAGCACGGTTTTACCCGCCAGCTGGACAGGGACATTGGCTAAAAGACCTTGGGGTTGAGCCGAACGGCCGTCATAAGCTCGTAATGCAGTGGTGGACTGCTGGAGAGTAGGGGATCCCAACTTCTGCCAAACGAATGTGGACATGACGCATGTGGAGGCCCCTTCATCGATAATGCATCGATGGATGACAAGATTCCGAACAGAAACGGAAACTTGGAATGCTAAAGAGGAAGGCAGGCGGGGTTCAGATTGGTCTGAATCGAATGCGATCAACTGTGAATCATTGGGGTCAATGGCGCCAATGGCAGAGAGCAAAGTTTTGCGCTGTGAAGGACAGTTTTTCAAAACTTCTAAAGCAGACATGGCTGCAGGAGACTGGGCTAAGTCATCGACAATGTTGTAATTCGACGCAGCGCGAGAATTAGGATTACTGTTGATGCGACGAAGTGGGAAGCGAGGTGCTTTGGAAGCGCCATCAAGTGGAGCCGGAGGTATACGTAACGTTTGATCTGTGGGATTAACGTTAGTGTTTTTGTCAGTGGGAGGGGCTTCAGAGGTGGAGCCATATTGGTTCCGACGGGTTTGGAGGTTGGCAGCGGCAGTCGACATCATCAACAAATGGTGAGTACCTGAATCGACCATGGGTTGATCAGGGGCTGCATAAGTGATCTGCTGGGGTGGCACGTTGCCCTGAGGGGGGGCTAACGGCTGAGTGTTAACTACACCCTGGTTTGGAAAGGGGTTTTGCAGCACTAAGGGTTGATGTTGAGGTGGTGGAGAGTTGGATGGCGGCTGAGGAGCCGCTTGCCCTTGACGATGTGCATCGTCGTTCCAGAGTTGCCGAGCTCGCTCCAAATGTGGGCAAGAATGCGTGTAATGACCATAGACTCCACAGATAGAACAAGGGTGGTTTGTTCTGAGGTTATTATTTCTAGGCTGCTTAGGATTCCGATCCGGATTGCGGTTGGGAGGAGCAGCATTGTTATTCTGCGGAGTATTGGGAGGTGGAGGACCTTGCTGATGTTGTTGGTTATTACCGTGGTTATGACCTATACCACGGTTCTGTTGCGCACCTTGGTTGCGCTGGTTATTTTGGTATTGGGGCTGATGTTGTTGTGCATACACATGCCCTTGAGCAGTGGGAGGATTTTGGTTCGCCGTAGGTGCGGGAGCAGGTTGTGGTGGATAATAATCTTGTGGGGCTGGAGGTGGTCCAATGACCTGCTGGGGTTGTTGGTAACCCTGAGCTATTGGAGGTGTTGGGTGAGCTGCCGCAGCATGCTGTGGATAGTACACTGGTTGAGGTGCAGCTAGGGAGGCGTATGCAGGTGGTGCATGACCAAAACACTGAGGCGGACATGAAGGTCCATGGGTATGATGGTGATGTGCCATGGGAGCAGGTGAACTGGTTGCTCCAGACTGAGATGTAGCCCGTAAAAGGTCGGGACCATGGCTAGATTGTGTAATGGAAAAGGGTTGGGGATGCGAGGCCATACGACCAATGATGCCATCAGCGGCATGGGATGCCCCCGGCGCATTATGTTGGGATGACTCGCCCCGAGGGGCGTCTGGAATAATGGTATATAGATAACCCGATTGGGAGTAAATGAGATCAAACTGTTGGGCTTTGAGGATGGCCTCTTCTTCAGACTGGGGTCTTTCAGATGCCACATCCTTCGCAATAAGAGGGAGGAGGGATTTTAGAAACCAATCTAAAAAGATACGGTCGTCTAACTTAATTTTACAGAGGCTTCGGCGTCGACGCCACTCATGAATGTGGTCAGTGATGTGGGTGGCCGTGGTTTGTCTGCAAGACAGTAGGATCTCAACGCCCGCATCATAGCGGACAGGTAACTGAAAAAACTGCAGGAAGGTCGAGGCAAGGGAAGTAAAGGTGGCATGCGTCCCATGAGGCTGCTCGATATACCACTTGGCTGCAGAGCCAGTGAAGGTGCGTTGTAAAAGCCGGAGGCGGATTGAGTCGTCCACTATGGAGTTGGAGGAACACCATAAATGGAAGGACATGATATGGTTCTGGGGGTCTTCCCCTGCCTTACCCTCAAACTTAGGGATGTCAGAGGGAAGTTTGGTGGGCATATGAGGCCACGCAGGATCATGTCTGATGGGGTCATTTGTGAGCCTAGCTAAATCTGGCAGGTTGAGACTTGCCATGTATGGTAGACTAGCGGATGTGGTGACCGGAACCGGGACTTGCCTAGCCATTGTGGTATGGTGTAGGGGTCCAGTAGCGCCTATAGGTATGCTAGGTATGGAGTGTATGTGCCCTCCAAAAGGTGTGGTCTGATATGGGTTAGCGCTCCCAAGTGCAACTTGGGTTACACTTGGGTTAGGAATCGCAGTAGGGATTCCTGGTATAGCACTACCGAGTGCAACATGGGTTACACTTGGGTTAGGAATCGCACTAGGGATTCCTGGGATAGGGTTTGTGGAAACCGAAGGGGGTATGACCCCCATGTTGGGCATGCCCATGACAGGTGGTGGTCCTGTGCTAGGCATTCCTGAATGTGGAGTGTTACCCATATTGGGCATACCCAAGGGGGTGGCTGTTGCCGTTGATGGTACTCCCGCAGAAGGGTCTGCGGATGTCTGACCTATGGTTAATGTATATAGTGGATCAACTGGTGTTCCAGACATAATTGTGGTTGGTGGTAACTCTGTGGGGTTTTCGGATTCTACCTCCAAATCAAAGGTGAAGTGGGGTATGTCAGAATCGGATGACCGTCTAGATGATCGACGATGTGTCGAATCAAGGGATAATGCTCTGCGTCCGTGACGTGGAGAGCCAAGTGGACTAAACTCTGGGAGTTCGCCCTGTAGACGACGAGAACGTCTAGAATTCTCAATGGTGAGAATATGTTTTTTTTTTATTTAAAAGATTGTTTTAGGTATCAGGTGGTGATATATATGTAAAAGACTCAAAACCCTAATGCAACCAAGGGTGCAAAAAAGGGGAGTGAAAAAAGAAGGCTCACAGGCCAAAAAATCAATCCTCAAAAATGCACTTATCCCAGCAGCTGTGCTACAATAAGTGGAGGAATGCAACAACCGGTCAGAATACCAACATGCAAGCGGCTCCTAGAAAAAATAGGTGTAACTAGACTCAATAGGTGGTAAAGATCATGCAAACACCTAATCTAAAAGTATTGTGACTCAAACAGACGATATCCCCTGCAAGGTGATGAAATCCAAGTCAGACAATATGAATGTAGAGACAACGGCTAGATATCCCCCTACCGGGAGGGACACCGGGTAATCAATCCTAAAAATACAGGCTACTAGGATACTCCGTTCATGACGCGTCGAGAAAAGGTAAATCTGCCGTTTGGTCCTTTGATCGCAATATCCCAATACAGGGATATCCCGAGAACTGCGAATGGTAGCCCTTCGGTTACTGAATGGGTTTCGGTATCCCACTCAGGCTTCCGGAACCATCCTCGCGACTTCAACCCTCCTAAGGGAGAGGCCTTCCCACAAACCGGTTGTGACCGCGCCAAAAAGTACTAAGAGATTTTAGCTCCCTAATTGGACAACTTCTATGTCTCAGATGTATGAACTGAGGGGTGTTATTGGAACACCTATCCCCCCAATACTACCTAGCTACAAGAATTCTTTAGTGTTCCCCAAGTGGGGTTAAGAATGTGTTCAAATTAGGGTACTTTTTAAGTCTTGTTCAATTAAGTGATCGTGTGAGTGCACGTGAGGTGTTGTAAACTGAACTTGAAAAAATTAAATGCTTTAAGGGAAATTTTCAAAAAATAAAGGACTTTTCGAAAATACAAAGCAAATATTTAAGACTTTTTTCACGAAAAGGAATTAATATGCTTTTTCAAAAAATGACTCAAAAAATAAAGGATTTCTTGGATTTTATGAAAGCAAATAAAGAAATAAGTGGATTTCTTTGTTTCAATAAAAATTGCTAAGGGCAATATTCTAAAGAAGTAAACAAGAAAATTTTTTGAATCTAGATAAAGAATGCAAAATGAGTCTTTCTTTCACTTTCTTGAAAATTTTTAACAAGATTTCTAGGTATGCACTTTTTAAATAGTAAATTTTTTTTTCAAATCTGTAAACTATGCAGAATTTAGTACTGTAAAAAATGTGCTATGGGCAGAAAGTACAGTAAAAAATATTTTTTCAAAATCGGGATGGCCGAATGAAAAAAATTCAGCCGCGCGGGTTTTGGACGAACAGCCGCGATGGACCGCGCGGGTTTTGGACGCACAGTCGCGATGGACCGCGCGGGTTTTGGGCGCACAGTCGCGATGGACCGCGCGGGTTTTGGACGCACAGTCGCGATGAGCCGCGCAGGTTTGGGCCACGCAGTCGCGATGAGCCGCGCAGCCGCGATGAGCAGCGCGGAAAAAATGCAGAAAAGTCGCGATGAACCGCGCGACTGTCTGTAAAAAATCCGCGATGGACCGCGCGGAAAAACGCAGAAAAGTCGCGATGGGCCGCGCGACTGTCTGGAAAAAAGCCGCGAGGCGGAAGCCGTGCACGGAAACCGAGAAACGAACCCGAAAATTGAAAATTTCGGGCTGTTTAAGGGGCCAAATCTCAGAACAGCAATGGATCTGCTGTCTAAGATGGTAGATCTATGGATCTAAAGACTAAAAACTCATAAAAACTAAGATTTAATGGCAAAGCTAGAGATCTAAAGTTCAAACCAAAGCGGAGTCGCCAAAAACTGTTGGCTCGGTTTTGCAACCAAGCTTAGTGCTATGGGCACCTACTAACTAGTAGTAGCAGTTTCAATAGAAATAAAAACAATAAACTAAATAAACAATACTTTTCATGGATCTAAGCAAGAATCTAAGCAAATAATTTAAATATTTCAAAAATCAAGAACAAGAAACATAAGAAATAATTTTTGTATTGAAAAGTGGGGGGCAAGCAAGTGCTTGCGATATTACCTTCAATGGTGAAGGTTGATGTTGAGCAACTCCCAAGATGAGTAGCTCCAAACTCCAATAGGTCTCTTTCTCCAAGGTTGCTTCAATGGCTAAAAGTGCTCAGGGGAGATTTCAGCAGCATAAGGATGAGATAATGGAAGGATCTGAAATGAGGAGCCCCTACCACCTTTTTATAGGTTTTGGTGGTGGGAGATACCATTTGTGGTTTTGTGGAAACCAAATGGTATTGACCAACATGGTTTAGGTAATTTTCTCTCCTTTTTTCTTTTTTGAATAAAAATAATATTTTAATTCCCTTTTTAATATTTTTGGGAATTTGGACCCTTTTTGAGGGTTTTTTATGATTTTCTTGGAAAAATAATCTTTTCTAATGGAAAAAGGGGTGTACTAAGGTCTTTTGGTGACCTTTTGTTGGTTTCAGAGGCTCAGATGGTGGAAAAGTGGACAAATGGGTCATGTGAGTAAGGGAATGAGCTAGTGAGCACTTTTTAGGTGTTAACATGTACCTAGCTAGACAAGTCGTCCCCATAAGGTCACTGGGCAAACATACTAGTATAAATAGAGATCGAGAGATCTCTATTTGGATCATTCAAAAACTCACACTTCTCTCACTCAGAAAGTGGCGCACTAGTGAGGAGGAGGATCATCTGCTACTAGGATACTATCTCAGTGTATTTTGGTTGTACTTTGGTTGAGCCATTGCTCTCTCTATCTCTAAGGAAGTTGTGGGGTTTTTCACGTTAGGGTTTTCTCCACGGAAACTCGGTGTCTGTTGTCTCTCATGCTTTTGATTCTTGTGATGCTTGTCATGATTATTGTGATTGTTATGCATTTATATACTGTATATGTTATTCTCTCAGTGAAGATCCTAGAGTATTGTGAATTAATGCTCAAATTTTAACATGGTATCAGAGCTAACCTGAGAAGAAGACATTTTGCAGTGATGGAAACTTGAGTTTCTTGTTTATTGGGTTTTTCCATCGATTTTGGAAACACAGTATAGTATATTGACTCTACTCATCAAGGAGAATCTACCTCTCCAATCAGAATTTAGTTCTGATCATTTTCAGATTTGGCCCTAAAAATTAGGGTTTCCACAAAAATAGAAATTTCTAAAATCTGAAGACATAGCTGGAAGCACCTTGCAAAAATCAAAGTTTAGAGCTTTGGATAGAGATTTTTGGCTGGGTAGATCTCCGGGAAACTCAAACCCTAATTCAAGGCTCTCCTTAGTGAACCCGGGAGGACAAAAAGACAAATCTGAAGGGTAAAGCTTTGCTGATCTCAAATTATGAATACACCAGGCTGATCATCTCATCAAGGCACATCTTTCTATCCTTTCAGAAAGTTGAAATTCACATTTTGAATTTTTAGGGTTTTTCGACAAACCCTAATCCGAGACCAGATCCAGTTTTCAACATTTCAAGTGGTAAGACCTAATTCTTTTCTATTTCCATTTGAAGTACTCTTTAAGATGTCTCACCACACCAAGCTTGAGGATAAGCTTGAAGGGGATGATAACTTCCGAGCTTGGAAGTATAGGATTGGGTTAATCCTGGAAGAGAATGATTTGGACTCTCATATAAAAGAAGACATCCCTATCCCAGAGGATGAAGAGGCTAAGGTATTGCATAAGAAGAACTTGGTCAAGGCAAAGAGAATCATTGTTTATTCTATCAAAGACCATCTCATACCCCATGTGTCTTCTCTAAAGACACCCAAGGAGATGTTTGACTCTTTGACCAAGCCATTTAAAGGGAAGAACATAAATTGGAAGATGACCTTGCGGAATCAATTGAAAGGAGTCAAGATGTCGAATGGAGAAACCATTCAATCCTATTTCTCCAAGGTCTCTCAGATCAAGGAACAACTTGAAGCTGTGGATGAAGTAGTGGACAATGGTGAAATTGTTATGACCACTCTGAATGGCCTACCTAAGTCATGGGACTCCTTTATTCAAGGAATCTGTGCAAGAAATAAATTGATCTCTTTCAGTAGACTGTGGGAGGAATGCTCTCAAGAAGAAGCTAGGCTTGTGGCCCGAGAAGAAAAGATGGGAAATGAGGATCAAGCTCTCATAGCACATGCCAGGAAAGGAAATTCCAAGAAGGAATCATCTCATAACAGGAAATTCTCACACCACCATTATCATAAAGATAAGAAAGATCTCAGATGCTTCAATTGCAATGAGAAGGGACACTTTGCTTCAAATTGTCCCAAGAAGAAGAAATACAACAACAACAACTTCAACAAGAAGAAGAAGAATAACAAAAGAAGATATCATGCTCATACTGCCGAAGATGATGAACCCCCAAAGAAGAAGGCTAGGGCAGAAAGTGATAGTGATGATGACTCATCAAGTGAAGAAGAGTATGTTCTAATTTCTGCTCTCACATGTACTATCTCCCATGGTTGTAATGATTGGTTGATTGATAGCGGGGCTTCCAAACACATGACTAGGTTTAAGGAATCTTTTGTGAATCTATCTGAACATGAATCACCCCATAAGGTGAAACTTGGGGATGATTATCAATACCCAATCAAAGGAATTGGTGAAGCTTCCTACAACCTAGATTTTGGAAAATCTTTGAAGATGAAAGAAGTCCTTTATATACCTGGGCTCAAAAAGAACTTATTCTCCATCTCTGGATTGGATGCAAAAGGTATGAGGGTTTCATTTATGGATAGCCAAGTCCTAATGTGGCCAAAGGGAAAGACCATAGATGATGCAGTGGTGATTGGAGAGCAAGAGGGAGGTTTGTATAAATTGAAGGGACAACCTAAACATGCCATGGTGACATAAAGACAAAGATTCATCCATAATCATGGATCACATAGAGGTATGTATAATTTGTTTTTGCAAAAGTTAACTAATGAGTTATGCAGGTCATTGAAGAGAACAAGAACACATTGTTAGACATAACTAGCAAATATGGTGACCAGGTATGTGTTTCTTATATCATAGGATCTATTATATAAGTATGCATGACATGATTGATGATGTTTATTCATGAAGTCATAGGTTTGAATAATCATGGGTATATGCATATTACGTGTCTTACCTTATTTAATGTTATGACTAACCAGAAGAGTCATAGGTTTGAGTAATCACAGGTTTAGACATGTTATGACTAACCATAAGAGTCCTATATAAACCTTGATGCTAATGCTTATTATTTCTGTTTAAAATGATCATGACTATACATGCTTGAGATTATTGTGTTTTGATAATATTAAGATTATACTAATGAATGTTTGATTATGTATGAGACCTCGAGGATAACACAATGATGATACTAATAAGCATGCATAAGGATCGAGAATGAATATAAGTTCAAGAACAGGTAATCCAGGAAGCAAAGATCAAGAGGGAGTACCCTCCAGTGGTTTCTGCAAGGATGCAGATATTCAAAGGGAGTTGACCATCTCTCTACATTCCACAACAGAAAGGTGTAGAAGAAGCTACTTCAGATTAGGACTCTAGTAGCTCCTGCAAGGAAGCAAAGACTCAGAGGGAGTCCACCCAACAAACAAACAAAGATAAGTATTTTAATTATCATTTCTTGCATATTTGTTTGTTTAAATAAAATTGTTTAATGATGTATATGCTCATATTCCTAGACTTAGGATATGTATTGTGCATATTAGAATGATTGCATTAATGAACAAGTATACTACTAATATGCATGTGATGGGTAAGTGGCCTATGGAACTGTACAACATTCCAGTACTACTTATCTAGAATGAAACCTCTTTGCTGACATGTTGGGAGTAGTGCAAACTCTTAACAATGTTTTGGTAGAGACTGGAAGGCATCTAGAAAGTTGTGGAACATGGATAAATGTTGTATTGAAGCATTGGCTAAAATAATTGCATGACTGTATGACATATTTCTTCATGTGTAAGAATTTGTCTGAAAATTATGAGATGTTTCTAATCATGCAATTTAACTTGTTTTGTAGGAAAGACCGTATACCTTCACCTACAAAAGAAGGACAACAACATTTGTTCAAGCAACAAAATTATCTATTGAAGATATTGAAGTTCCCAGGATACGGGAAGAATGCCATGATCCGTCGATCATGAAAATTATGTTTGGGATGTAGTCCCAAGACCCGAAGGGAAGTTTTGTTATGACTTCCATATGGATCTATCAGATCAAGCATGCTGCAGATGGCAGCATAGAGAAGTATACAAGTGATAAAATGGAAGATACACCAGATGGATTTCAAGACAGCTTTCTTGAATGGTGTAGTTGAAGAGGAAGTATATGTGGAGCAGCCACTCAGTTTTGAGACACATGACAGGAAATCATATATGTGCAGAATTTGGTATGGTAGGATGGACAGTTTCCTATCTAGTTTGGGCTTTACCAAGAGTAAAGCAGATTCCAACCTTTACTACAAGGTTGAGGAAGGAAATCCTGTGATTCTACTCATGTATGTGGATGACTTATTTGTAGCAAGAGATGACAGATTGATTGCAGATACTAAGAGGAAGCTTGCTGCCGAGTTCGATATGAAGGACTTGGAGATGATGCACTATTTTCTAGGCATGGAGGTGTGGCAGAGTGTAGATGGGATCTTCCTTGGATAAGGGAAGTATATAGTAGAGATCCTAAAGAGGTTCGGGATGATGGACTGCAAAGCCATGGCCACACATATGGCATCGAACCTGAAGCTTCTATATCTGAGCTGGTTGATGTCTCTATGTATCGTTAGATGATTGGGTCCTTGATGTACCTGACGAACACGAGACAAGATATTTGCTTTGCGGTGAACACATTGAGCCAGTTCCTGACGGATCCGAGGAGTGTTCACCTGGTTGCTGTAAAGCATGTTTTGAGGTACCTAAAGGGTACAGTGGATTATGGGCTCAAGTATGAAGCGAATCAAAAGTTTAACCTGTAGGGTTATGTTGATTCAGATTGGGTTGACAGTGCTGCAGATAGGAAGAGCACATCTGGATGCTGCTTCAGTATGGGATCAGGTGTGATCTCTGGGTTTAGCAGGAAGCAGTCCTGCGTAGCACTGAGTACAGCTGAGGCAGAGTATGTTGCATCCTGTTCAGGTAGTTGTGAGGTAATATGGCTACGGAAGCTACTGTCTGAGTTATTTGATCTCCCGTTGGATGCTACTGGTATCTTTTGTGATAACCAGAGTTGTGTGAAGCTGTCTGAGAACCCAGTGTTTCATGACAGGTCGAAACACATAGAGATCAAATATCACTATATCAGGGATATGGTGCAAAGAGGAGTTGTGAAGCTTCTGTACGTTGCGACGGACAAGCAGATTGCAGATGTGCTGATGAAGCCACTAGCCAGGGTGAAGTTCGAGTACTTCAGGGAGAGGCTTGGTGTTCTTCAGATTGATGACACTTCGAGGAAGAAGTGATGGACACATTTGCAGAAGCCATTCCAAGCATGTTGGAAGGAGGATCCTTCACATGGTTGTGGATGTAAGCGTTGGATGATGAGCATCAGGACGATGCTCCAGTTACTGCTCTGTATATGCATCATGTTGGATGCTGGATATGATCAGTTGGATCATTTATATGTATATGTATGTATGCATCATGTTGGATGCTGGATATGATCAGTTGGATCATTTATATGTATGTACGCATCATGTTGGATGTTGAATATGATCAGTTGGATCATTTATATGTATATACGCATCATGTTGGATGCTGGATATGATCGGTTGGATCATTTGTATGTATTTTGTATATGCATCATGTTGGATGCTTGGACCATGTATCTGTATATGTAACAGGTGGATACATTGTATGATCAGGTAGATCATGTATGTTGATATGTATCATGTATGATCAGGTAGATCATGTATGATGATATGTATCAGGTAGATACTTGGTATGCATCAGGTAGATGCATTATATGATCAGGATGCTCATGGATGACGAGCTTCAGGATGTTGCTCCAGATGACATGCAGCAGGATGTTGCAGTGATGATGATCAGGATGATCATGTGTACATCAGGATGATGTATGGTGAGTATCAGGTTGATACTCTGTGGCCGTGGAACAGGTTGTGCAGATAAGCATGTAATTTGTGCCTTAGGAGATTTGCAGATAGTCTTTCGAGGTTTTGCCTATGGCATGTAATTTGTACCCTGGGATATCTGGAAAATTCTCTTTCAAGGTTTTGCTTGGGAGGACATATAATTTGTGCCCTGGGAGATCTGCAGATAGTCTTTCGAGGTTTTTCCTATGGCATGTAATTTGTGCCCTGGGATATCTGGCAGATGCTCTTTCGAGGTTTTGTCCTATGGCATGTAATTTGTGCCTTGGGAGATCCGATAGGTTGAGTCGTGTGCTCGTAATCAGTCCTGGGATGCTCTTTCAAGGTTTTCCATGACCACATGTAATTTGTGCCCTGGGAGATCCGATAGGTTGAGCCTTGTGCTCGTAATCAGTCCTGGGATGCTCTTTCAAGGTTTTGTGGTGACCACATGTAACTTGTGCCCTGGGAAATCCAATAGGTTGAGCCTTGTGCTCGTAATCAGTCCTGGGATTCTCTTTTTAGGTTTTGTGGTGGGGTCACATGTAATAAGTCCTGGAGATCTGGACAGGATGAAAAAGGCCTCAAATGCTCTTTAGGGTTCTTGCTAGTCAAGAGACTCTTTTAAGGTTTTGTGACGCATGTAATAAGTCCTAATATTTCCACAGTATGGCCAACGATGACGAAGACCTGCAGATGGTGGGCCTACACCCAGTATGAAAAAGGACTGGCTCTGTAGAACTTCCTATGACAAGTAGAGTTAGAGATTGGTTGAGATAGCAGCAGTAGTGACGATGATGATGATGATGCATCGATGACGATGATCCCGAGAAGAAGACTTGTCTAGCATATCTGTGTCGAGAAATACCTTCCTAGTTAAGAGGGAGTGTTGATGTATATGTAACTTCAGAATGTATTTCATTTATGTATTTCATATATATTTATTGTACCCTTATAAGAGATGTGTTATTCATTTATAAGGAAGTGTCGTCATGTGTATTGACAAGTGTCGCAAGTGGGTGTACTTGCCGATGGGTTATTAGACCACCATGTGTGGGGTCGGCATTGAAATACATATTATATGGTTGATGTACCTAGCTAGACAATTCGGCCCCATAAGGTCACTGGGAAAACAGATTAGTATAAATAGAGATCTCTCGATCTCTATTTGGATCATTCAGAAACTCACACTTCTCTCACTCAGAAAGTGGCGCACTAGTGAGGAGGAGGATCATCTGCTACTAGGAGACTATCTCAGTGTATTTTGGTTGTACTTTGGTTGAGCCATTGCTCTCTCTATCTCTGAGGAAGTTGTGGGGTTTTTCACCTTAGGGTTTTCCCCACGGAAACTCAGTGTCTCTTGTCTCTCATGATTTTGATTCTTGTGATGCTTATTGTGATTGTTATGCATTGATATACTGTATATGTTATTTTCTCAATGAAGATCCTAGAGTATTGTGAATTAATGCTCAAAATTTAACAATCGTCAGCTTGTTGGTAGTCACTTATACTTGACTCATTCCCGTCCTGACCTTTCCTTTGTCATTGGTCGTGTTTCCCGTTATATGCAGACACCTCATGAAAGTCACTGAAAAGCAGCTAAAAGAATACTTCGATATATTCGAGGTACAGTTCAGTTTGGGATTCATTACAGTACAGGGGGGGAATCTTTGTTGGTTGGTTTCACTGATTCAGATTGGGCCGGCGATCCTAATGATCGAAAGTCTACTGCAGGTTATGTTTTCAGTCTGGGATCTGGACCTATTACTTGGGCTTGTAAGAAACAACAAGCTCTTGCTCTTTCTTCAGCAGAGGCAGAATATCGAGTAGCAGTTAATGCCAGTCAGGAAGCTTTATGGCTTCGACAGATCCTTTCAGAGTTTGGATTTGAGCAGCAGCAGCCTACTCCACTTTGGTGCGACAATCAAAGTGCCATCAAGCTTGCCAAAGATCTAGTTCTACATCAACGCAGCAAACACATTGAGCTACATATGCACTTCATCAGAAATCTTGTTCATGATCGTGTTCTTGAAGTGCTCTTTTTCCCTACAGATGATCAAGTTGCAGACATCTTCACCAAGTCTCTTACAGAAGCAAAGTTTTCTAAACTTTGATCTATGTTAGGAGTTCAGGAACTTGTCATTAAGGGGGGATAGGCTCTAATGCTTCCTTCCTTCTCCTAATAGTGTCACTTTTGTAAATACTTCAATCCTATCCCAAGTTGTTCTTAAGGGGGGATGTTAGGATATTTAGACACTTAGGAGTTAGTTAAGATCAACTTGTGTAATATATCCGTTAGGGATAGTGTGTTTCTTTAGTATGCATTAGTATGCATTTGTAAATACTTAATCCGACGGTCACGATATGTTCCCGACATAGAGTGATCCGACGGCTCAACTTCTCTTAGATCAAACCTAACCTTGATCCGTGGCTTAACACCCAATTGGTCCATGATCTCTATTTAAAGAGCATGGAGGGTCATTGTTTAGTTGATCGATTATGAGAAGCTCATTTGTAACTTTCTTTCTTTGCATAATAAATTGTCCCGTAGAAGCTATTTGGCCGGGGCCGTGGAGTGTTTCCCTTAAGAGGGTTTAAACCACGTCAAAACATCGATGTGTTGATCTGTGATCTATTTGTGTGAAGTGGTTTCTCTTGGTGTTCGGTCCTTTGGTAGTACCCTGTGTACCCAAACAGGGATGTTGCACCAGTATCAAGTAACCGACAACCTTTGTAAGATTAAAAAGACGTCATTTCATTTATTCCAAGATTACAATGTGCAATAATACAATGAGCAGAATCGGGAGCTTTATCAGCCTCTTGGATCTTATTTTTGTCTTCTTTCTTCTGGTTATGTCTTTCTTTGATGGAGTCCCAAAGGTCCCAACATTGATATGCTTCATGTCCATTCTTCCCATAGTGCTTACACTTCAAATATGGTATTTTGCTTGAGTTATTTATGCCCCCCTCCCTCTGAAGTTTCTTCTTCCTCATCCTCTTTTGCTGCTTTCTCCCTTGGAAGGGTCTTTGGACTGGTTCTTTGCTTTTTGGGAAAGGCAAAGAGTCTCTCCAATAGGCCCATTGGTCTTCTTTCCAAAGGCTTTCTCTTTGTCTGCAATCTTCTCCACCAAGGTGTCAAAGGTGAGATCTTCGAACTTGTCACTAGCTTGAAGTGAGTCGAGGTAGTTTGAATATGTAGGATAGAGGGACTTTACAAAGTAAGCAAGTGGAAGGTTTGGTTTCATGCCAAAGGCTTGAACCTTGTGCATGATTGCTCTGATCTCAAATGCCACCAACATGGGATCATTATCCTTCACCTATAAACTGAACAATTTCAACATTAGCTGAATTACCTCCATTTCAGAATATGAGTCATACAAATCCTATAATATTTTCAAGGTTTCAAAACATGATGTTGCAGGCAGTATGTGTTGACTCACCTCTTCACTTATTCTTGTAGAAATCATCTCGAGTTCTTTGTTGTCTTTGGTCTCCCATATTTCTTGTTCTTTCTCTGATGATAGTGGCATTGGATAAGATTTCAAGGTCACTCCCTCCAGTTTTAGAAGTGGTGCCTTCACAAATCCTCTTACACAAATCACTGTAGATGAAAGGCAACTTTGTTCTTCCTCCACCACTCAGGGTAGTTGTATTTTCCAATGAGTACTGCACCTACTATGGATGTCAGCGAATTCATGTTTACCTGCAAATGGACAGTGTTTTGGGGAAAGAGTAAAAGGTGCAGGTATGAGTCTCTGCGACCTTTTCAATATAGTATTTTGCAAAATTTCATTTGCTCTAGCTAAAAGCAGTCTTTTCAATAAGCATTATTCAATACACTACTCTATATTATCCAGGTCTATGTATCTACAATACTTCTTTACAATTCAATCATAACATGGAAAAAATATGAATGTCTCATGTGCAAGGATGACAAACATGTCATGCCATTTATATGCTTGCTTTCCATCAACTAAGAGAGGAGATAAATCACATCTAGCTTCACCAGAAAATAGTGTATGTGCAAAAATAAAACCACTTAAAAAAATAAAAATTGATACCAGTCAAAGAACGGAGCTTCGTGCAATCAAAGCAATGCAGAAACAAAGAAATAGTGTTAGGGTTTCCTCCCTAGTGTATGTAGATTTTATTTTTTTTCAAACGAAAAAAAACTATACTTGATATAGAAGTATAAAGACGATTATAGTAAAGGTCCATATCCATGACGTTCCAATCAAATAAGAAACAATAACCCAACAGGCCCAGAACCAAGTCGAACCGGATCAAAGATAGTCATTACTCAGTCATACCAGACAAAGGAGTTCCCAAACCAAGACAGTCCCAAAAACCAGCAGACTAATGCTCGAAGAGAGTATTCAATGCCAAATCACTACCCACATATAAAATGACCACAAGCCATAAAAAAATCCTAATTACAGCCAGTATAAGAATATAAATATACAAAAGGAAGTTAATAAACAGAAAATGATAAAAAAAATCAACAGGAACAACAACCCACAGGATACTAGAGAGGAAAAATATTCCAATGACTAGTAAAAGGGATGGCAGAACCCTGCAAAATATCAAAAAAGATACGCCCCTCCACGGCCACGAGGCCCCGACGAGAGAGACCATCAGCAATCTCATTATGTTCGCGAAAAATGTGGATAAAAGAAGTATGTAGACAATGGCCCAACAGATGTCTGGTTTGAATCAGCCATGAGTCAAGTACAAGGGCGTTAATATTGGCCAGTTCATTGGCCCATTGTACCACAATCAAATAATCCCCAGCCACCTGCTCCAATAATATACCATCCTGAGAAACAAAATAAAGAACCAACCATAACCCCAAAATTTTTCCTTTAGTATTTGTTCCCCGGCCGCCACACAACCAGAGACTGATCAGATCACCATTAGCACACTCAATATATGCTCCGACACCACAGCAGCCTGTAGAAGACTGAGCAGCTCCATCAAATCTAGCATGGTTACCAGATCAAAGAAGAGACGATGGCCTAAGTGAACGATCAACCATGGAATTTCTCACTTGATGGGGAACAGCATATTCAAGTGAAAGAGAAAGAACCATCGCTGCCACCCTGCTCGGCTCTGAGCGAGAATTCTAAAAAATGTGTCAATTACGGGACTTCCAGATTTCCCAATATGTTAG
This sequence comes from Larix kaempferi, assembly GCA_027924585.1. Classification (NCBI taxonomy): domain Eukaryota; kingdom Viridiplantae; phylum Streptophyta; class Pinopsida; order Pinales; family Pinaceae; genus Larix; species Larix kaempferi. Next base: position 5,045,524 of record BSBM01000541.1, on the reverse strand, counting down.
ACATGCTAACACTCCCAAATGTCGGTTCTGTATAAAAAGGTTTTTAAACCAATCTTGCAATGAAAAATCTGAACCGACTGGTAAGAAGATGAAAGGATCCCTGATAAAAGACCATACCTTGACCGTAAACTGACAGGTAACAAATAGATGAGAAAAAAGTTCCAGCATTGTGATAGCACAATGGGTAGATCGATGGGCCAATGAAGCCACGCTTTTGGAGGTTCCCCCATATGAGGATATTCTCAACCAACAGTAACCAGATGAAGATTTTAATTTTATGGGGAATATGCCAGTTCCAAACAGCGCGGTGCCACCAAATACCTGTCACAGACGATTTAGAACAGATAGCATCATAAGCCAGTTGAGCTGTAATTGATCCATCCATTGTGTTCCAGGACCACAGTAGATCATCATCATAAACTATCCTGACATTTTCCCTGTACAGGTCTAATATATAATCCTTCCATTCTAATGCCAAAATACCGGTCAACCCCAATTGAGCAGCATTAAGCCAAACCATGAATAACCTGGACGGATCATTATTGAGCAGAATTTGATGTAGATCATAATAACCCCGACCTCGGAGGTGAGAAAGAAGTTCAGTAAATATCTTAAAGGGCATCAGTCCCCCCACGATAGGGTCCTGACCAATCAAAATATGTCTACCATTACCCGGGGCCCAAGCCAACCAACCTACCATTATAGGAAAGGCAAGTAGAAGTCCAGCCCAAATTTTTGAAAGAAGTTTAGTAGTTTTCTTACTGGACCTAATCCACTGAATGGTAGACAATCGCATAAAATACTTGTCTTTTATAATACTGCCCCATATACAGTCCACCGATAATGCCCGCCAAAGACTCTTAGCCAAAAGAGCAGTTAAGAAACAGTATATGTTTTTGATGGCCCATCCACCCTGAGCAAAAGGTCGAGCAAGTGATGACCACTCCAATAGATGGATCTTGTGTGAGCCATTCCCGGCCCAAATAAAATGATGAATCAAGAGAATATAGTGTTTGCAGATTGCAACTCAATATGAAGAGGTCACGGCTCTATATGATCTTCAAAAGAATATCATGCACCGGACTTTATGTCAATTCCACACTCTAGCTAGTATCTCACACAATAGTATTCACGCACCAACAGTCTTCACTTCAATGCATTCAATGCATAGGGTATGGCACCATCTTGTATTCATGCAGTAGTATCCATTCCACGCAGGCAATACTCCAACGCATAACCAGTTCAAACTCGACACACAAAAAGAGGGGAATGAGATAGGGTTTTAGCTCAATCCAACTAACCGTACCTTTTCTCTAGTCATTGAGTTCACATATCATTAGTTGAGAGGTCCATATCATCACTAATCTTAAAATCGGACTAGTATACACACTCTTCCAACTTCAATACGCCCATGCCATCACACAGCTTCAGTTACATTCTCACATTCAATATGTTCACGTCGGGTTCACCAAGCAAGAGCTTCTTCAACCTTAAACGGAGTAGCAGTAATGGATAGAGAGAACGGAGTAGCAGTAACGGATAGAGAGCCCATGCCCTTGGAGTCTCATTTAAAAAGGAGAGAAATGGATAGAAAACGCTACAATGTGCAGCAATATGCAACAAAATGGAAAATTGATGCCAGAAATGCCCGTAACAGAGGGTCGTTACACTCTAATAGTGCTAAGGTTTATGGATTAAGAGAGAGAACAAACCACTGTAGCTAGCAGAGCATAGGACTGAGGAGGGAAACATGCGCAAAATAATCTCTCAAAATTTGAATGGTTGAGCAAGCAGGAAGAACACCAGGACAGGACTGAGAGTAGCAGGAGTTATGGTAGCCGAGCTCTAAGCAGGAGTTACGCTCATGGCATAATTTATTTATTTATCCAAGGAAAATGATAGTTGATCTTCCATATATTCTGCAACAAAATACTTCCTATTATATGGTTGTTCATATTTACATGAACGCAATCCCAAAGGATAATGTGTCCAACAATAAATGTCGGGATTGTATGATGAGGATGAAAAACCATTGCATAAGGGGCCATGCACATGTTGAGGGGCATGATTCCTTGAGTGGGATTATTATCAATGAGATGTGAAGGTTGTGATCCATCCTAGGGTATGTTGGGGTTAACTTAGATCATATTGTAATGTCCTTATGATTGGTTGGTTGTAGGAATTGTTTGTCATACTGGCTAGTGATCGTCATACTGGCTAGTTTTAGGGGAGAAATACCTCTAGGCCCAAAAGTGGTTGGTGATATGTGCAAAGGACTCAATGACTCGTCAACATCATGAGATGCCCCTATCACAGGGGATGTTGGGGTTAACATAGAGCATATTGTAATGTCCTTATGATTGGTTGGTTGTAGGAAGTGTTTGTCATACTAGCTAGTTGTAGGGAAGAAAGACCTCTAGGCCCAAAAGTGGTTGGTGATATGTGCAAAGGACTCAATGACCCGTCAACATCATGAGATGCCCCTATCTTAGGTTGGTCAAGATGATGATACTGAGAGGAGTTAGGGATGACTAAGTACAAATATGACTAGGCATAAATAAGGTTGAAACGTTGCACCTTGAGGATGGCCTTATCCTCTGACTAAAGCATAATGGTGGCGACATTTTTAGTGAACTTTGAGCCTTATTTTTTAAAAACTTCATCATCAACACCACTCATGGATGTGGTCTGTGATATGTGTGTTAGTGGTTTTGTGATAGCTAGTGATAATTTCAACTCCAATAATATGATGGACTTGTAACAAAAAGAAAGTCAAAAAATATTTGGCTATTTACTTAAAGGTTGCATGAGTATTAATCATTTCCTCAATGTACCATATTGTAGACACCCTAGTGAAGGTGCATTGAAACAAATTAAATTGTATGGAATCATACATGATATTGTTGGAGGAGAAACATGGATGAAATATTATAACATGGTTTGACAAATCCTCTCCAGTTTGACCCTCAAACTAGAGGATGTCAGAGAGAAAATTGGTTAGCATGGGTGTCCAAGCGAGATTATGTTGGATAGGATCAGTGATGAGCTTCATTGAATTACCAAAATTTAGGCTAGCCATGTATTGTAGGTTTGTTCTAGCCATTGTGGATGGATGGGTGATTAATGAGCTAGACGAGAAATGGCCCAATGTAGACATCAAAGGATGTGATTGGAAAAGATTAGCTCAACATGAACAAACTTGAATTTGGGTTTGAAGAGAATGCAACACGCTTCATCACGGAGATGGAAAGAGATGGGATCCCTGTTGGTTGCTTATATTGTTCTTGAGGTTTTCTAGAAAGACCTAGGTGCTGCGTTGTTCAGAGAACCAACAAAACCCCCTTTTCATCGGCCCTTTCGGCAACAGTCTGTGAGCAGACTGAGGTGTCACCCGAGGCGAATTTAATGGGGAGGTTGCAGAATCAAGTTTCCACAACTGGGTGATGAGCGCTTAACAGACTGGTGAGCAGCGCGCTACAGGACTCGTTCTCGAAATGGGGACTACGCGAAGTTCACTCCTTCACTGGTAATGCTTATACAATAGCGTATCCGCGGATTGCGCGGCTCCGAATGGTTTTCCAACAATAGGACAACGCAACTGATACTCCACTTCCTCTTCGGTACTTAACCACTTTAAAGGACTTTACCTAGTGTAAGTTATGCATTCAACAACATAGGGGATTGCAAGCCTTGCTAACTTATACACTATAACAACAACACTGTAACTGCGCACTTTCGGTGTTGCGCTCAGGGAATCACACTATACAGACTTTGTTGGCTAAGTGTTTACCTGATTAACTTATGCATTCATCTGACTTAGAAATACCGGTGCATTCGACATTCATTCACACATGTTGTTACTTAACATATTATCCCCATCTTTTATCCTTATGGAGAATACATATAAAAGAAAGAACACATGCATTCATAAACAAGATCTTAACCATTCACATAAGCAAATACACAGATATCAATGCATAATCAATCACATAACACAAAATTTAATGTGGTTCACTCCCAGGATGGGAGCTACGTCCACAAGAACTATTGTTATATTATTTATGGGAAGGGCGCAACAGTCCCAGTCTACGCACTCAGCTTCAGACTCTCTTCTCTCTTAGTAGGTCTTGGCCAACTTGATTGCAGAAGTGTTGTTGATCAAGAAAGTAGTGGATTTCTCTTGTTTCTCCTACAAATCTTAAGGTATACTCCTGAGCCACACTATCTCTTCCGTTGCTTCAGCAACATCCACATATTCTGCCTCTATTGTTGAATATGTTGGAACTAACTGTTTATGTGATCTACAGGAGACAGCTATTGATCTAAGACTCATTGTATATCTAGAAGTATACACTCATATCCCTCTATCGCCATCGAAGTCTGAATCGGAGTACCCTATAAGTTTGAAGTCATCCACCTTGGAGTACTCAAGTGCAAAGTCTTGAGTCCCCTTCAAGTATCCTACAACTCTTTTCGCAGCAAACCAATGTCCTTCACAAGGTTTGTGCATGAACCTTGAAAGGATGCCAACAACATATGGAATATCTGGTCTGGTGGTGGTAAGGTAGATAAGGCTTCCTACAAGTTTTTGGTACTTGGTAGCATCCTCAAATTCTTTTCCTTCAATTGATGTCAGCTTCAAATTTTGTTCCAATGGAGTTGAGAGAGGGTCGCATTCTACATGCCAAATCTACTCAACAATTCTCCAACATACTTCTTCAAGGAGATGAATATGTACTTAGGATGTTGAGTGACTTCAATTCCCAAGTAGTAACAAAGGTGTCCAAAATCTGTCATTTCAAATCCCTTCTTCAAATATTTCTTTATGGATGCAATATATCTTTCATTGTTCCTTGTCATCAAAAGGTCATCTACATACACCACAAGAAACAAAACATATCTTCTAACTTTCTTTAAAAACAATGTTGCATCATCAAGATTATAGTTTTTGAAATTTAACTTTAGAAGATGCTCGCTTAGCTTTTCATACCATGCTCGAAGTGCTTGTTTCGGGCCATACAAGGACATGATGGGTTTGCATACCTTTGGTTCTTGTCTATTCACAACAAAGCCTTCTGGCCAAGACTCAAAGACATTTTATTTGAAGTCTCCATTCAAGAAAGCTATTTTTACATCCATTTGGTGGAATTTCCACCCATTCTGTGCAACCAAAGATAATAAGGTGCCGATTGTATCCCATTTTATTGTGGGGGAGAACGTCTCTTCATAGTCAATTCCTTTTTTCTGTGCGTAACCTTTCACCACAAGCCTCACTTTGTGCTTATCAAGTGAGCCATCTAATATGTATTTTTTCTTGTATACTCACTTGCAGCTAATTGGTTTGGTTCCAACTGGAGCGTCAACCAACTTCCAAGTTCCATTCTTCATGAGTGCATCATGCTCATTCTGCATGGATTCTTTCAACTCCTCACAAGTAGCAGCCTCTTTAAAGGAATTTATTTCAAATTTAGCAGATAAATTCAAATCACAATCAAATGATACATCCATGTAATCACCTGAGTTATATGTATCTCCTCCATCTTCTTGTCTGGTTGAGCTTCTTGTTCTCCTCTTTCTAACTTCATATGGATGGACACTTTGAAATATATTTGTGGCCCATTTCAAAAATTTCCTTGATGGTCCAGGTTGATCAGCTGGTGGTTCATCATTTTCTTCAAGGTTCAATCTCCCAATCCTCCCAATCACATTATCCAGTTGAACCTCCTATTCAGGTGAAGTGGCAGGAACTTTTACTTCATGATTTTCTTTATGAAGGGGTGTTGGTACTTCAAAATGAAATTCCAAATATTGATCCAAGATAGGGATCCCCCCTTCAAGATGTGGAATTTCATTCTCAACTTCATAATATGTCTTTAGATGGGAAAATATTTCTAGAGGATCAAGCTATTTATCAATAAACTCGTCATTTTTAATAGTTTCAATAAAAATGACATCTTTGGAAACAACAAACTTCTTGTTTGACTTCTAGCACCAAGCTTGTCTCTTTTCTCCTTTGTCATCAAGGCATAGCAGGTGGAACCAAAGACCCTGAGATGCCTCACTAATGGCATGTGGCCATACCACATTTCATGTGGAGTCTTGTCTTCAAGAGCATGAGATGGAATTCTATTTCTAAAATAGGATACACACAATATTGCATCACCCCAAAATATTAGTTTTACATTCTTGAAAAACATCATTGAGCATACCATATTCATGATGGTTCTATTCATCCTTTTTGCCACATTGTTTTGTTGAGGGTTATAAGGAAATGAAGTTTGATGTGCAATCCCATGTTGTCAAAGATAGTCTTCAAAATCATTAGAAGTGTATTCTTTTCCATTATCAGTATGAAGTGTGCCAATATGAGATTGTGCTTGATTTTATATCCATGCATGAAAATTCTTGAATGTTTGAAATGCTTTAGATTTTGTCTTTAACAAGTATACCCAACACATTTTGGTTTAGTCATCAACAAATAGCATGAGGTATCTATTACCATTAGCAGAATGAATAGGCATGGAGCCACACAAGTCAGAGTGAACCAGCTCTAAATTTCCACATGCTCTGAATTTTAACTCTTGGAATGGTCGCTTACTGTGTTTTCCTAGTATGCATGCATCACATTTGTTCATCTTCCTAGGAAACGGTGGGAAAACCAAAGACACCATTCTTTCTCAACAAACAAAGTTTGTTATAATTTAGATGACCATATCTAGCGTGCCGTAACAAACTGGATGACATATTACCTTCTCCATGTTGAGAGAGGTAGGAAAATTTATAGACTCGTGCAGATGAACCCTTCAACTTCAACAAATTTCCATCTTCATATCCAGTCATGATAACCTGGTTGTGAGAGGACTCCCTTATCTCTACAATTCCATCAAACATGTGTATGGAATGGCCTTTTTTTTAATATGAACCAAGGACAGAAGGCTTCTCTGCATCTCAAGAAGATAGAGAACATTCTGCAATACAAAGTCAGGGAATCCAAGAAACTTGAGCCTGATGGAACCAATTCCCTTTGGTTTAAGGCTAGGTTTGTTTTCCAAATACATTATGTCGTATACAATTTCATTCAATTCTTCAAAATTGTCTTTTCTAAAGGTCATGTGGGATGTTGCACCAGTATCAAGTAACCAACAACCTTTTTAAGATTAAAAAGACGTGATTTCATTTATTCCAAGATTACAATGTGAAATAATACAATGAGCAGAATCAGGAGCTTTATCAACCTCTTGGATCTTATTTTTGTCTTCTTTCTTCTGGTTATGTCTTTCTTTGATGGAGTCCCAAAGGGCCCAACATTGATATGCTTCAAATATGGTATTTTGCTTGAGTTATTTCTACCCCCCTCCCTCTGAAGTTTCTTCTTCCTCGTGCTCTTTGCTGCTTTCTCCCTTGGAAGGGTATTTGGACTGGTTCTTTTCTTTCTGGGAAAGGCAAAGAGTCTCTCCAATAGGCCCATTGGTCTTCTTTCCAAAGGCTTTCTCTTTGTTTGTAATCTTCTCCACCAAGGTGTCAAAGGTGAGATCTTTGAACTTGTCACTAGCTTGAAGTGAGTCGAGGTAGTTTGAATATGTAGGATAGAGGGACTTTATAAAGGAAGCAAGTGGAAGGTCTGGTTTCATGCCAAAGGCTTGAACCTTGTGCATGATTGCGCTGATCTCAAACGCCACCAACATGGGATCATTATCCTTCACTTATAAACTGAACAATTTCAAAATTAGTTGAATTACCTGCATTTCGGAATGTGAGTCATACAAATCCTATAATATTTTCAAGGTTTCAAAACAAGATGTTGCAGGCAGTATGTGTTGACTCACCTCTTCACTTATTCTTGTATAAATCATCTCCAGTTCTTTGTTGTCTTTGGTCTCCCATATTTCTCGTTCTTTCTCTGATGATAGTGGCAATGGATAAGATTTCAAGGTCACTCCCTCCAGTTTTAGAAGTGGTGCCTTCACAAATCCTCTTACACAAATCACTGTAGATGAAAGGAAACTTTGTTCTTCCTCCACCACTGAGGGTAGTTGTATTTTCCAATGAGTACTGCACCTACTATGGATGTCAATGAATTCATGTTTACCTACAAATGGACAGTGTTTTGGGGAAAGAGTAAAAGGTGCAGGTATGAGTCTCTGCGACCTTTTCAATACAGTCTTTGCAAAATTTCAGCTGCACTAGCTAAAAGCAGTCTTTTCAATAAGCATTATTCAATACACTACTCTATATTATGAAGGTCTATGTATCTACAATATTTCTTTACAATTCAATCATTACATGGAAAAAATATGAATGTCTCATGTGCAGGGATGACAAACATGTCATGCCATTTATATGCTTGCTTTCCATCAACTAAGAGAGGAAATAAATGACATCTAGCTTCAGCAGAAAATAGTGTATGTAAAAAAATCAAACCACTTAAAAAAAATAAAAATTGATACCATTCAAAGAATGGAGCTTCGTGCAATCAAAGCAGCGCAGCAACAAAGAAATAGTGTTAGGGTTTCCTCCCTAGTGTTTGCATTTCAAACGAAAAAACACTATACTTGATATATAAGTATAAAGACGGTTATAGTAAAGGTACATATCCATGACATTCCAATCAAATAAAAACAATAACCCAACACGCCTAGAACCAAGTCGAACCGGATCAAAGATAGTCATTTCTCAGTCATACCAGACAAAGGAGTTCCCAATCCAAGACAGTCCCAAAAACTAGCAGACTAATGCTCGAAGAGAGTATTCAATGCCAAATCACTACCCACATATAAAATGACCACAATCCACACAAAAAATCCCAATTACAGCCGATACAAGAATATAAATATACAAAAGGAAGTAAATCAACATAAAATGATAAAAAAATCAACAGGAACAACAACCCACAAGATACTAGAGAGGAAAAATATTCAAATGAATAGCAAAAGGGATGGCAAAACCCTACAAAATCTCAAAAAAGATACGCCCCTCCACGGCCACGAGGCCCCGACGAGAGAGACCATCAACAATCTCATTATGTTCGCGAAAAATGTCGATAAAAGAAGTATGTGGACAGTGGCCCAGCAGATGTCTGGTTTGAATCATACATGAGTCAAGTGCAAGGGCGTTAATATTGGCTAGTTCATTGGCCCATTGTACCACAATCAAAGAATCCCCAGCCACCTGCTCCAATAATATATCAGCCTGAGAAACAAAATAAAGAACCAACCATAACCCCAAAATTTTTCCTTTAGTATTTGTTCCCCGACCGCCACACAACCAGAGACTGATCAGATCACCATTAGCACACTCAATATATGCTCCGGCACCACAGCAGCCTGTAGAAGACTGAGCAGCTCCATCAAATCTAGAACTGTTACCAGATCAAAGAAGAGACGATGGCCTAAGTGAACGATCAACAATGGAATCGCTCACCTGATGGGGAACATTATATTCAAGTGAAAGAGAAAGAACCATCGTCGCCACCCTGCTCGACTCTGAGCGAGAATTCTAAAAAATGTGTCAATTACGGGACTTCCAGATTTCCCAAGATGTTAGACATGCTAACACTTCCAAATGTTGGTTCTGTATAAAAAGGTTTTTAAACCAATCTTGCAATGAAAAATCTGAACCGGCTGGTAAGAAGATGAAAGGATCCTTGATAAAAGACCATACCTTGACCATAAACTGACAGGTAACAAATAGATGAGAAAAAGTATCAGCATTGTGATAGCACAATGGGCAGATCGATGGGTCAATGAAGCCATGCTCTTGGAGGTTCCCCCATATGAGGATATTCTCAACCAACAGTAACCAGATGAAGATTTTAATTTTATGGGGAATATGCCAGTTCCAAACAACGCGGTGCCACCAAATACCTGTCACAGTCGATTTAGAACAGATAGCATTATAAACCAGTTGAGCTGTAATTGATCCATCCATTGTGTTCCAGGACCAAAGTAGATCATCATCATCAACTATCCTGACATTTTCCCTATACAGGTCTAATATATAAGCCTTCCATTCTAATGCCAAAATACCGGTCGACCCCAATTGAGAAGCATTAAGCCAAACATTGAATAACTTGGACGGATCATTATTGAGCAGAATTTGATGTATATAATAATAACCCCGACCTCGGAGGTGAGAAAGAAGTTCAGTCGATAGCTTAAAGGGCATCAATCCCCCCACGATAGGGTCCTCACCAATCAAAATATGTCTACCATTACCTAGGGCCCAAGCCAACCAATCTACCATTACAGGAAAGGCATGTAGAAGTCCAGCCCAAATTTTTGAAAGAAGTTTGGTAGTTTTCTTACTAGACCTAATCCACTGAATGGTAGACAATCACTTAAAATACTTGTCTTTTATAATACTACCCCATATACAGTCCACCGATAATGCCCGCCAAAGACTCTTAGCCAAAAGAGCAGTTAAGAAAGAGTATATGATTTTTATGGCCCATCCACCCTGAGCAAAAGGTCAAGCAAGTGATGACCACTCCACTAGATGGATCTTGTGTGAGCCATTCCCAGCCCAAATAAAACGATGAATCAAGAGAATATAGTGTTTGCAGATTGCAACTCAATATGAAGAGGTCGCGGCTCTATATGATCTTCAAAAGAATATCATGCACCGGACTTTATATCAATTCCACACTCTAGCTAGTATCTCACACAACAGTATTCACGCACCAACAATCTTCACTTCAATGCATTCAATGCATATGGTATGTCACCATCTTGTATTCACGCAGTAGTATCCATTCCACGCAGGCAATACTCCAACGCATAACCAGTTCAAACTCGACACGCAAAATGAGGGGAATGAGCTAGGGTTTTAGCTCAATCCAACTCAATGTACCTTTTCTCTAGTCATTGAGTTCACATATGAATAGTTGAGAGGTCCATATCATCACTAATCTTCAACTCAGACTAGTATACACACTCTTCCAACTTCAATATGCCCATGCCATCACACAGCTTCAGTTACATTCTCACATTCAATATATTCACGTGGGGTTCACCAAGCAAGAGCTTCTTCAACCTTCAACGGAGTAGCAGTAATGGATAGAGAGCCCGTGCACTTGGAGTCTCATTTAAAAAGGAGAGAAATGGATAGAAAACGTTGCAATGTGCAACAGTATGCAACAAAATGGAAAATTGATGCCAGAGATGCCCGTAAGAGAGGGTCGTTACACTCTAATAGTGCTAGGGTTTATGGATTAAGAGAGAGAACGAACCACTATAGCTAGAAGAGCATAGGACTGAGGAGGGCGTCATGCGCGGAAGAATCTCTCAAAATTTGAATGGCTGAGCAAGCAGGCAGAACGCCAGGAAAGGACTGAGAGTAGCAGTAGTTATGGCAGCGGAGTTCCCTCATTTTTTCTTCGATCTGCTGCGTTAGTTCATTGGATTCCTCCTACAGGGGTTGTGACTTATCTTCGGCTTCAGCCTCCTGTTCTCTTAACACTTGAAGTTCTCTCTTTAATTCGTTGACTTTTGGAAATCAGCGGAGTCTGTCTTTTGGTAGCAGGGTCTTCATCTCCGCGTTCAAAGCGTCTAATGCTGCCTGCTTTTCCTGCAAACTGGTTTGGACCTGCAACAGCTGAGGGTCCTCTTGCAATGCAGTAAACACTCTCGTAGATTCATTCAACAAGTTTTGACACTTAGCCACTTCACTGGATATGCTTTCTGCGGCAGCTTTTGCTTCTGCTGCTCTGAGCTCTGCCTGATCTGGTGGTTTCTTTGGTTGATTCTCTGCTTCCAAGGCGGCAATCTTCTCCTTCTAGTCTATCTCCATGTCTTCCATTTCAGACTTAAGATCGCTAACTACTGAGCCGATATTCTTTATAGTTTCTGCGAGCTCTGGCTGCTCGTCGTACTCTGGTATATCCGTGCAGACTGAAGCGACAATCTGCTCTATCCTTCTTTGCTGCTCATGTGCAGTATCAAGTGCCCTAATTTTCTTTGCGGTTTTTTCCTACAGCCTTTTATAGTTTGGTTGTAAGTCGTGGTGTTGGTTTAAAGTGACCATGTCTCTATCATGTATCTCCTCCACAACCTACAGGTGCAGATTGTGTAAACCCTCTAGTGGCAACATCGCGATGTCGATGTCTACATGCTCTATGCTATGCACGCCCGTAGCTAGTTCATCACGCTGTAAAATGACACTAAGTGGGTCTATGCGGACGATGCGCGGTTTTGGTGCCAAGGTCAGGGATAAAGGTGTTTTCTTTGGCTGCGATGTGTCCCCTGACCTTCCTTCTGACTATGATTCTGGAGCCAAATCCAAGTCGCACTGGACTTGCTCAAACTTCACCGCTATCCCTTGCAGCGTGGTGAGTTTTTGTTGCAAACTTCCTTGAATTTCCTCATTCTTACTATCTTTAAGGTTCAACACGTCTTCTAGATGCGCGGTGGCTGGGGATGCGATCATCTCATAATCGTCATCATGCAACTTCGCGTCCAATTGGCCCTTTGAAGCTTTCTACTTCTTTTTCTGGACTTTCTTTGGTACTAAGCTTCCGGGCTCCTTCCTTTTTCCTGATGGTGACTCTTCGACAATTGTTGTTGGAATTGGCTTACTTTCTTCAGAGTCACTATCGATGATCATAGGTCCTTTGACCTTCCATTCAACCAGTCATAATGAGGTCGATATCTGCTTCATCCATTTTATAGTTCCCTTGGAACCATTTTGGGTTCTTTTTCTGTGCCTTCGTTGAAATGTAGATGGAATGCATGTCAGCGTAAAAATTTAAAGTGTGAATATACTTAGATGTTACCTCTTTGGAGATGCATGGTGTGTGAACAATAACATCGCACAGTTGCTCGTAATATGTGTATTAAACTTCATTCGACGCGCGCTGTCTTTCTGGCATCAAATTTTCCCAGAGGTTTGCATACCTGGGTCCTTGATAGTCATTGTTGGGAGAGATGAGGCCAACATAGTTCCTTGGGTCCTTCCATCCTATAAAGGAAATTAGTACCATCAACCAACTATAATGGAAAGCAACGACATTGACCTGATTTTTGTGGACATCTTCTAGAAACTCGTTCTGTAAATATTGGCACCCGTTAAATCTTCCGCCCTGCGCTACCTTTTCCCCAAGGAGCACTGCGTCGGCTGGTACTTATGAAGGTCTTTCCTTCCTCAATATTTTTCCTGCTAGCAGTTGTACTACAAACTGCGTAGCAGCATTGTTTATATCGTCTGTGACAAATCCTATTTTTCCTTTGGGAATCTGGTATTCCTCCTTCATTTGCGTGGCGACTTCCTTGTCTTTTGTTTTTCTGGCAAAGAAATTCTTAGGGTCTTCGCCCTACTTGCTTAGCCCTATGATCCGATGGATCAGGTCGATGTTGAGGTCGACGTTTCTTGCCATCCAAAGGTATCCTTGGTGTGTGCGCGATATGAGTGTGCTCACCACCGTGATAAGTTTTGGGCTCTGATCGAAGTGCGGGAGCCTCAATAGGTTCAGCAACCCTGATTCCACTACTTCAGACAACCAACTCTGCGCAACCAACAACTGGTTGTTTTTCACATCCGTCTTCCAGCACATATATCTATCTGGCTAAAATTGTGGGTATTTCGGCTCATCTGGATCCTTCTACTGTTGCAGTAAGTCCCAATCTTCGAACTTACAATCTGCGAGCTTACCCATCAAATTTGTTTATGGTTTTACATGTTTGGATATGGGCAGAAGTGGTATCTCATACTTCACGTTTCTGGAGAGCTTTACCATTGGTGCATCTGCTGTGCGCAAAGAGATATACTCTGGCATCAAGGTTAATGGAAGCTCCTTATCCCCTGGTGGAACTTCTAGTAGCTTGGATCCCATTACTTTCACCTTGAATTTATCAACTATGGGTTCCTTACCCTTGGTTTTCATTTGTGTAGAGTGTCGTGGCAAACGACGTGAACCTTGTCCCTGTTTTGTAACAACCTTCTTAGGAGGGGTTCTCATCAACCCTTCAAGCCCGGTTTGCTTAAACACCCTCACAGCTTGCTCGACTGTGGCCTCTTGCTCAATTGTAGAATCGTTAGACATTCACTGGACTGTTCATTGCAGACTCACGGGATAACTGAGCACTGACTAGAAATAGATTGAACTATGGTGTGCAAAAAAATTTCAGAGTTTCGGTAATACCCGCGAGTCTAGACATAGAGGTATTTATAGGCGTAGTTGAGCTTTAGCCGCACCCATCAACGGTTAGAAAAGCATTAAATGGCATGTCCGTTTGCCAAATTCGCTCAGGATTCGGGTCCTTTCCTTCATTAACCCCTTCAGAACGACTATTTTTGCGTTAAATGCTTAAGCGATCGTCGGCAAAATCACTGTATAACGGCTAGTTTTTCGACCGACATTGTAACGGCTAGTTTTTCGGAGTGTTGTGTCGAACTGCACGGCGGGTTGTCACTATCCTGGCGTGGTTACTTCGCGGTGTCCTGCTTCTTTGTTCTGAACTATGTATCTTTGTTGTTCTATGTGATCTGCGCAGCTACATTTTGAGCTTCGTACTACATTGTTCTTCTTTTCTTTTCTTTTCTTTTCTTTTCCATGTGCAGCTTCACTTCTCGACTAGTGCTACGTAGTCGATGCATTCTTTTCATCAAAATTCGCGTCTCGGACCAAAACTGTGTACAGACTCGTTTGAATTTCTAGTGCCCAATTTCAACTGTACTTGACACTTAGAAATTTCCTTCTCTTCTGATCACTAAGGGTTTTGCGAAGTAGGACTATCCCTGTAGGGTAGTCTACTTCCATTCACCAAACCTGGTAAGTTATCTCTGGCTAACGTGGCTAACTGAACTGCACCATCGTTAGTAACATGCATAACAGTATATGTCGCAAGCCAATGCATTTGAAATTTGCGAGGAAATTTCATAAACTTACTATCATACAAGAGGATTAGGTCACCTACCTGAAAGGACTTGTTTTTTATATGGTGATCATGCCATGCTTTTTCTCTGTCTTTCTACACTTGCTAGTGAAAGCCTGCAATGAAGCAATCCTCCTCCAATCCAACCAAGTGTAGAAGCCTTTCTTCTATTGTTTGTTCATCGTCCATGCCTGTGAATGCAACAATCCTTAAGCTTGGTATAATATACTCCATCGGCATCACAGCTTCCTGTCCATAGGCCAATCTGAAAGGTGTATGGCCTGTCAACTTCTTGCAAGTGGTTATGTATCCCATAACACAGGTAGAATGCACAGATCCCAATCATCCATGTTTACATTGCATACCTTTGTCAATGCATTCTCCAATACCTTGTTGAAAGCTTCAACAGTTCCATTGGCTTGAGGATGGTACGATGTACTCCTCTTATGGTAGATGTGGAACTCTTTTGTAAGGGATTCAATAGTTATGTTCAAAACGTGAGTCCCTTGATCACTCATTAAAGTCTTCGGGCATCCAAATCTGGTAAGGATCAAAGATGAACTGCGCGGCAGAAGCTACGCTACAGTCCTTCATTGGTTTAGCCTCTGCCCATCTGGTGAGATAATCAGTCACGGTGATAATGTATCTCGCACCAATCCTCTTTCCCGGTGGGTTAATAGGTCCCACGAAATCAATAGCCCATTTTTCAAATGCTTGTAGTGTCAACTGTGGTTTTAACGGCATTTCATCTCTTCGCGAAGGCTTTCCAGTCCTCTGATAGACATCGTAGCTCTGGCAATGTTCCTTTGGATCTTTATGGATTGTAGGCCACCATAGCCCCGCTCTTAATATCTTATGCGCAGTAGCTCTTCCTGCGTAGTGACCTCCAGATGCACCTGAATGTGCATCAGCCAATATGAATGGCTTCTCATGCTCCAACACACATCTGCGCGGCACTTCATCTGGTCCCAACTTGTATAGTTGTCCTGTTATGATAGTGAAGTATGCTGCTCTAACTACCAGTTGCTTCTTCTGCTGCGTAGTGAACTCTATGGGTGCCAACCCGTAGTCAAAAAGTCGACAATATCTTTGTAATACTCATCTGCGACCTGTATGGAAAATAACTACGCGTCAGGCAGATTGTCGTCAAGATTGGTAGGTTCTTCGCCTGACTCGATCCTTGATAGATGGTCAGGTCCTAGGTTCAATCTGCCTGGATTAACCACAATTTCAAAATCATACTCTTGGAAGAGTAGTAGCCATCTGCATATTCTCCCCACTCCGCACTAGTTTAGCGGAGTGGTCAGTAAACATTGAGAAGTACGCACCGAGCAAATAGTGTCTGAATTTCTGTAGTGCATACACCATAGCTAGACCTTCTCTTTCTGTGGTCGTATAGTTCTTTTCAGCTGATGAGAGCTTCCTGCTCGAGAATGCAATGGGATGGTCAATGCCTCCCTCTCCTGGCTGTGATAGCACCACACCAAGTGCAATGGACGAAGCATCAACGTATACATGGAATTGCTTGTCCCAATCTAGAAAGACAAGGATAGGTGCAATTACCATTTTCTCCTTTAGTGTGTCTAGGCCTTGCTCACATTCCACGTTCCAGATGAACTGCACTTCTTTCTTCAATAGATTCTCTATTGGCGTGGTTATCTGTGCATAACCCTTGATGAATTTTCTATAGTATCCTGTATGTCCCAACGTGGTGCGAAGTTGTTTCACTAAATTTGGTGTTGGCAGGTTCACAATAACTGCAATCTTCGCAGGGTCAACCATCAAACCCTATTTACAGACAATGTGTCCCAATAGAATTCCATAGGGCACACAAAAGATATACTTCTTCAAATTCAAAGAGATTTGATGTTGTCTGCACTTAGCTAACATCATTCTAAGGTTTTCAAAATGGTTCTTCTGCAAACCAAAGATAGTCCAGTCATCAAAATAGACCTCTAAGAACTTATGGATAAAGTCCTTGAATGCAGCCACAACAAATCTGGAAAATATAGCAGGTGCATTCTTCAACCCAAAAGGCATAACTGTATATTGATATGATCCCCATTAAGTAGCAAATGTGGTCTTATGTCTATCTGGTTCATCAATCCTAATCTGATGGTATCCAGAAAATCCATCAGTGAAAGAATAGGCCTCATTTCCTCCAACATTACCTAATACTTCATCTCGAAATGGGGTAGGAAATGGGTCATGCAACGAAGCATCATTCAGCTTCCTCAGATCTACGCAGATTCTGATCTCACATTTTGTCTTTTTATCTTGGATAACCATCGGGCTTATCCACTCTGATTCTTCAACTAGCTCAATGATCCCTGCATTAAGCATCTTATCAAACTTTGCCTTCACTCTCTCTTTATATCTGGGATTCAATATGAAAGGCCTTTGTTTTACGGGCTTCGCGCCTGGCTTGAGAGGTATTTTCATAACCCCCAAGTCGCCCAAAATGCCTTTCATTTCGGAAAACTTTGTTGGAAATAAATCATGATACTCATGTAGAAGATCTACGATCTGTGCGACCATCTCATCATCCCAGTAGTCTCCAATGGACGCAAACTTTGGCTCTTTACTTGTGCCAATATTAACCTTTCTTTTTTTTACAGGTCCGCTCATATCTGGAATTTCTAGTGGAGGTCCCTCTACATCGCACGCTCTTTCTGACTCAGGTATATTGATGTTGCATGGATCCTCCTCATTGCTTTCCTCCTGTTCTTCTTCATTTTCAATGAGATTATAACATTCAAGGGCATGTTCTATCTCTCTTTCCCATTCTGGTTGTAGGTTTACAGGTACCTTTACATCTTCAATTATCCTGTCTTTGATTGCCTCTAATGCCTCGTTTGTACTTGGGCATTCTTCTTTGAATATCCTTTCTTTAATAATCTGCAGAGCTTTGTTTATACTTGGAGATTCATCTTCAAAACTGAAAGTTCTCTGGATGTTTATAGTCAAAATAGACCAACTTGTGGTTCCTCTGCGAAGTTCGGCGTTTGTGTACCAATTCTTTGGAATCTGCTCCAATGTGTGCACAAATAGATGAACCCATTCTAGTTGTGGTCTGCTTTCCCATGCTTGTAA
Organism: Larix kaempferi; assembly: GCA_027924585.1. Taxonomy (NCBI): domain Eukaryota; kingdom Viridiplantae; phylum Streptophyta; class Pinopsida; order Pinales; family Pinaceae; genus Larix; species Larix kaempferi. The sequence goes on along the minus strand of BSBM01000541.1, from coordinate 5,027,564 downwards.
ATAGCTCTCTATGTGATCCCTCGTATCTGTTTGTCCATTATACTTTTCCATTGTTAGTGCGACTTTCTCTGTGAATCTGATTTGCATCATATGTCTGCAATGTTCCCATGTGGTCAAAGTCTGCTTATGCGTGGCCCACCATCTGGTAGGTGTCTCGCGCAGTGCTATATCTAATGCTGGTATGCGATGTTCAGCTATAATTGATACAGTATATTCTGAATAAATGAATAGACATTAGTTGAACCATCATAAGTGGGGATTGGACTTACCTCGGTTCCAATCCAGCGTAGTGAATTCGTGATCTGTGCATACCACCTGGCAGATACTTCATGTGTTGATGTATTTGTAACTTCGGAAGATATTCACTTGTATATTACATTTGTACTTTATTGTATATCCAACAGAGATGTATTATTCCTTTGATTGGAAGTGTCGTCATTTATATTTGCAAGTGTCGCAAGTTACATTGTAAGTGTTGTCATTTGTATTGATGGGTTATTAGACCACCAGTGTGGGGTCGGCCCTAGTTAGGTCATGTGGTTGGGTTATTAGACTTGATTAGCAAGTCGGCCCTGTTGGTTTGTTGGCAGGTCAAGTCAGTGTATAAATAGAGAGGTTGTGTCTCTCATTTGATTCACTCACTCACTTCTCAAGCTCGCATAGCTAAGAGAGAAAGTGGCGCACAAGTGAAGGAGTAGGAGCATCTTCTAGAGACATCTTATTGGGTTTGATCCTTGTGATCTTGTATTGGGGCTTATTCTATCTCTGAGGAAGTTGCGGGGTTTTTCACCTTCTTGGTTTTCCCCGGTGAAACTCTGTGTCTCTTGTGTGATTGCTATTGTGTCTATGATTGATATGTTGTACATGTTATTCTCTTAGTGATCCTTAATGATAATGGAATGAAATTATCGAAAAATTAACATGGTATCAGAGCTGACCTAAGAAGAACGCATTGTGCAGCTACGGAAGCTAGGGCTTATTAATTTTTGGGTTTCTCTCCACATATCATCAATGGTAGGAGGATAGATTGACTCTCCTAGAAAGGGCGCATCTTTCTGTCGAGACAGAATTCAATTTTGAGCTTTTTTAGTTTTTGACCTAAAAATTAGGGTTTCTGCAACAGTTGGAATTTCTTAAATCCGAGACCACGGGTGGAAGATCCTCTAAAAAATCGAAGTTTAGAGATTTGGATCAAACTTTTTGGTTGGGTGAAGCTCCGGGAAAATCAAACCCTAATTCAAGGTCCTACCTAGTGAATCTGGAAGTTTCAAAAGCAATTTTGAGGGGTGAAAATTTGTAGTTTTCAAATTCTGAGTATACCACCTTGATCAAATCAGCAAGGCACATCTTTCTATCCTTTCAGAAATTTGAAATTCAAATTTTGAATTTTTAGGGTTTCTCTGACAAACCCTAATCCAGCTCCAGATTCAGTTTTCAACAAATCAAGTGGTAAGACCTAAATCTTTTCTATTTCCATTTGAAGTACTCTTTAATATGTCTCACCACACCAAGCTTGAGGATAAGCTTGAAGGGGCTGATAAATTATGAGCCTGGAAGTATAGGATTGGGTTAATCCTAGAAGAGAATGAGTTGGACAACTACATAAAGGAAGAGGTTCCAATTCCAGAGGGAGATGAGGTTAAGGCCTTACACAAGAAGAACTTGGTCAAATCCAAGAGCATCATTATTTCTATTAAGGACCATCTCATACCCCATGTGTCTTCCCTTAAGACACCTAAGGATATGTTTGACTCTTTGACTAAGTTGTTTGAGGGTAAGAACATAAATCGGAAGATGACTCTGCGGAACCAATTGAAAGGGGTAAAGATCCAGAATGGAGAGACCATTCAATACTATTTTTCTAAGGGCTCTCAAATCAAGGAACAACTTGAAGTTGTGGATGAAGTAGTGGAGAATGGAGAAATTGTAATGACTACTTTGAATGGCCTACCTAGGTCATGGGACTCCTTCGTCCAAGGAATCTGTGCAAGAAAGAAACTGATCTCCTTTAGTAGACTATGGGAGGAATGTTCACAAGAAGAAGCTAGGATTATGGCCTGAGAAGAAAAGATGGGAAGTGAAGATCAAGCCCTCACAGCTCACACCAAGAAAGGCAAGTTCAAAAGGCAGCCATCTCACCACAAGAAATCTTCTCATTCCTATCATAAAGAGAAGAAAGATCTGAGATGCTTCAATTGCAATGAGAAAGGACACTTTGCCTCAGAATGTCCCAAGAAAATAAAAGAAGTTAACAACAACTTCAAGAAGAAGAACATCAAGAAGAGGCATCATGCTCATGCTGTTGAGGATGATGAACCTCCCAAGAAGAAGAATAGGGAAGAAAGTGAAGACTCTTCAAGTGAGGAAGAATATGTGTTGATCTCTGCTCTCACAGGTACTATCTCACTTGGATGTGATGATTGGCTTATTGATAGTGGATCTTCCAAACACATGGCGGGATTTAAAGAATCCTTTATAGATCTATCTGAACAAGAGTCACCCCATAAGGTGAAACTTGGGGATGACTACCAATATCCCATAAAAGGAAGTGGTGATGCCTCCTAAAAATTAGACTCTGGGAAGTCTTTAAAGATGCAATATGTTCTATATGTACCTAAACTCAAGAAGAATCTTCTCTCCATATCATCTCTGGATGCAAAGGGAATGAGAGTTGCATTTATAGATGGCCAAGTACTCATGTGGCCAAAGGGTAAGACTCTAGATGATACAGTGGTGATTGGAGAGCAAGAGGGAGGATGTACAAATTAAAGGGACAACCTGAACATGCCATGGTACATGAATCCATGGAGCCAAGTGAACTTTGGCATAGAAGGCTTGATCATGTGCACTATAGGGCACTACCAATTGCAAGCAAAGCAATAGAAGGTCTTCCTGAAATCCAATCAAAGCATGAAGGTATTTGCAAAGGATGTGCAAAAGGAAAGAACACAAAGAAGGAATTTCCAAGCAGTGGAAGCAAAGCAAAATGAACTTTGGTGATTATCCACTCCGATGTATGAGGACCAATGTCATCCAGTTCTCTGAGTAGGTATGTATATTATGTCTCCTTCATTGATGATTTCTCTAGGAAGACTTGGGTTTACTTCTTGAAGAATAAAGATGAAGTGTTTGATAAGTTCAAGGAATTCAAAGCCTTGATAGAAAATCAAACTGATAAGAAGATCAAGATCTTTAGATCCGACAATGGCGGATAATTCACTTCAAGAGACTACAAGAAGTTATGCAGTGATTCAGGGATTAAGAGGGAGTTGACTACTCCTTACAATCCACAACAAAATGGAGTTGCAGAAAGGAAGAATAGAACTATCATGGAAGCAACACGAGCAATGCTTCATGACCAAGATCTACCCATGCACTTATGGGCAGAAGCAGCAAGAACAACGGTATATGTACAAAACAGAACACCACATAAGATACTTGACAATAAGACACCAGAAGAAGTTTTCTATGGTAAGAAACCAGAACTTAGCCATCTCGGAATATTTGGTTGTCCAGTATTTACACATGTTCCAAAAGAAAAGAGGAAAAAGCTAGATCCTTCAGGAAAGAAGGGCATCTTTGTGGGTTATAGTGAAAGCTCGAAGGCTTACAGAATCTACTTTCTAGGGTTCAAGAAAATTAACATCAGCAGGGATGTAACATTTGATGAAAACTCAGCATACATCAAATCAAAGAAGACACCTGCTGAAGACAATGAAGAACCAAGGGTAACCAGAATGCAAGACACCACTATGAATGAAGCAATTCCAGAAGAAGATCGTGAAATTCAAGATCCACAAGAACCTATAGATCCACCTCGTGAGAAGATCTCTCACAAGAGGAAACCTGCATGGGCTAGAGAGCTCATCCAAGATGCAGAAAGGTATGGTATTCCAGAAGAGGAACATAGAGAAAGGAAAAGGACAAGGTCACACACTAGTTATGTTGCCTTGTTCTGTGACATTATGACTAAAGAACCTTCCAGTTATGAAGAAGCAGCGGAAAAGAAAGAATGGAAGTATGCCATGGTCGAGGAATACCAGTCGATCATGAAGAATGATGTTTGAGATGTAGTCCCAAGACCTAAAGGGAATTCTGTTGTGAATTCCAAGTGGATCTATAAGATCAATCATGATGCAGATGGTAGCATAGAGAAATACAAGGCGAGGTTTGTAGATCGTTGCTTCTCCCAGAAAGAGGGAATAGATTATGAAGAGACTTTTGCTCCTGTAGCCAGATGCACTTCCATCAGAACAGTACTTTCTTTGGCTGCAGTGATGAAGTGGAAGATACACCAAATGGATGTCAAGACAAATTTCTTGAATGGTGTAGTCAAAGAGGAAGTGTATGTGGAGCAGCCACTCGATTTTGAGACACATGACAAGGAGTCATATGTGTGCAGGTTGAAGAAAGCCTTGTATGGCTTGAAGCAAGCTCCTAGGACTTGGTATGGTAGGATGGACAGTTTTCTATCCAGTTTGGGATTTACCAAGAGTAAAGCAAATTCCAACCTTTACTACAAGGTTGAGGAAGGAAATCCAATGATACTACTCCTATATGTGGATGACCTATTTGTTACAGGTGAGGATAGGTTGATTGCCGACACCAAGAGGAAGCTTGTTTCCAAGTTCGAGATGAAGGACTTGGGGATGATGCACTAATTTCTAGGCATGGAGGTGTGGCAGAGTGTAGATGGGATCTTCCTTTGACAAGGGAAGTATGCAGTAGAGATCCTGAAGCGGTTTGAGATGATGGACTGCAAGGCCATGGCCACACCTATGGCATCGAACCTGAAGCTTCTATGTGATGCTTCATCTGAGCCGGTTGATGTCACTGTGTATCGTCAGATGATTGGGTCCTTGATGTACCTGATGAACACGAGACCAGATATTTTCTTTGCGGTGAACACATTGAGCCAGTTCCTGACAGATCCGAGAGGTGTTCACCTGGTTGTTGTAAAGCATATTATGAGGTACCTGAAGGGTACAGTTGATTATGGGCTCAAGTATGATGTGAATCAAAAGTTTAACCTGGAAAGTTATGTTGATTCATATTGGGCAGGCAGTGTTGCAGATAGGAAGAGCACTTCGGGGTGCTGCTTCAGTATGGTATCAGGTGTGATCTCTTGGTTTAGCAGGAAGAAATCTTGCATAGCACTGAGTACAGCCGAAGCAGAGTATGTTGCACCTTGTTCGGTTAGTTGTGAGGCAGTATGGCTTAGGAAGCTACTATATGAGTTATTTGATTTCCCGTTGGATGCTACCTGTATCTATTGTGACAACCAGAGTTGTGTGGAGTTGTCAAAGAACCCGGTGTTCCATGACATGTAGAAGCACATCAAGATCAAATATCACTATATCAGGGATATGGTGCAAAGGGGAGCAGTGAATCTCCTGTATGTTGCGACAGATGAGTAGATAGTAGATGTGTTGACAAAACCACTAGCCAGAGTGAAGTTTGAGTACTTCAGAGAGAGGCTTGGTGTTCTTCAGATAGAAGACACTTCGAGGAAGAAGTGATGGCACACATTCCCTAGAGCCATTCCAAGCATGGTGATAGGAGGATCCTTCCCATGGCTTTGGATGTAAGTGTTGTGTGATGAGCATCAGGACAATGCTCCAGTTACTGCTCTGGATATGCATCAGTTGGATGCTTTGTATGATCAGTTGGATTATGTATTTGTATATGCATCAGGTGGATGCTTTGTATGATCAATTGGATCATGTATGATGATATGCATCAGGACAATGTAGTGACGATGATCGGGATGATCATTCGAGATGAGTATCAGGATGATGCTCTGGATGACATGCATCAGGACTATGCAGTGACGATGATCAGGATGATCATTTGATATGAGTATCGGTACGATGCTCTGGATGATATGCATCAGGACGATGCTATTACGATGATCAAGATGATCATTTGATATGAGTATCAGGACGATGCTATGATGATGATCAAGATGATCATTTGAGATGAGTATCAGGACGATGCTCTGGATGATATGCATCAGGACAATGCTATGATGATTATTAGGAAGATCATGTGATGTTGGTGTGCATCCGGTTGATGCACCGTGCGATGATGATCAGTTGGATCATGAGTATCAGGATGATACTTGGAGGTCAGAGATGATATGTGGAAGGTTGTGCAAGTAGCATGTAATCAGTCCTCTGAGATCCGATAGGTTGAGTTGTGTGCTCGTAATCAGTCCTGGGATGCTCTTTCGAGGTATTTCTATGGAGGCATGTAGTCAGTCCTAGAGATTCGATAGGTTGAGATGTGTGCTCGTAATAAGTCCTAGGATGCTCTTTAGAGATCTTGCTGGTCATGCTGCGGCACATAAATGTTCCTAGGATGCTCTTTAAAGTTATTTCCTATTCACATGTAATTAGTCCTGGAGATCCAATAGGTTGAGCTGTGTGCTCGTAATAAGTCCTGGGATGCTCTTTAGAGATCTTGTCGGTCGTGTTGTGGCACATAAATGTTCTTGGGATTCTTTTTAAAGGTATTGTGAATAGATGCATGTAATCAGTCCCGAGAGATATCTTTCTAGTCGTGCTTAGGCACATAAATGTTCCTGGGATACTCTGGTCAGGTATTGCATCCGCATGTAATTAGTCCTGAGAGTCCACCTTTATCAGATCGTTCGCACAGATGATGAAGACCTAGAGGAGGTTAGTCCTACAACCAGCATGAAAAAGGGTTGGCTCTGTAGAACTTCCTATGACGAGAAGAATTCAGAGATAGCCCAGTGATCAAGATGTCGAGTACAGCAGCAGTGATGATTATGATGCTCCGTGATCTAGTGATGATGATCCAGCTCCAAAATTGAAGACTTGCGCCAATATGTTTTGATGACCTGTGTCTAGAGAATACCTTCCTAGTTAAGAGGGAGTGTTGATGTATTTGTAACTTCGGAAGATATTCACTTATATATTACATTTGTACTTTATTGTATATCCAATAGAGATGTATTATTCCTTTGATTGGAAGTGTCATCATTTGTATTTGCAAGTGTCGCAAGTTACATTGTAAGTGTCGTCATTTGTATTGATGGGTTATTAGACCACCAGTGTGGGGTCGGCCCTAGTTAGGTCATGTGGTTGGGTTATTAGACTTGATTAGCAAGTTGGACCTGTTGGTTTATTGGCAAGTCAAGTCAGTGTATAAATAGAGAGGTTGTGTCTCTCATTTGATTCACTCACTCACTTCTCAAGCTTGCATAGCTAAGAGAGAAAGTGGCGCACAAGTGAAGGAGGAGGAGCATCTGCTAGAGACATATTATTGGGTTTGATCCTTGTGATACTGTATTGGGGCTTATTCTATCTCTTAGGAAGTTGCGGGGTTATTCACCTTCTTGGTTTTCCCCGGTGAAACTTTGTGTCTCTTGTGTGATTGCTATTGTGTCTATGATTGATATGTTGTACATGTTATTCTCTTAGTGATCTTGAATGATAATGGAATGAAATTATCAAAAAATTAACATCATGCATACGGCTTTTCCAATTCTCCAGTCCTGCGTCGGAGTCTGATACACAAGAATTGTCGCAACACCAACTAAGTGTTCCATTCGCCGTAGGATTGATGTAGTCATCCTGATTCACAGTCATCTTGTATATGCGATCAACATCTTCTGCTCTGGATTCTTCCTGAATTGGCTCACTGTATCTTTCTCCTTGCGAAGGGTCCAAGGGTGCGATGACCCTAATATCCTACCCTTCAAAGATCATCTTTTTAGTTTTCAGGTTGATGATCGCGAGGTTATCCATCGCCCAGTCTATCCCCAATAATGTTGGATATGGGTTACTGTTGTCAGTCATCTCGATAACCTCGAAGTCCACGGAACTTATGACTCCATCGATGTCCACAAGTACATTCGCGAGTCTTCCAAAAGGAATCACTTTATGCTGATTCGCTAATCTCAAATGGATAGGTGACCATGCTAACCTTGGTTTCCCCATCTGTTGGCATGTCTGCTTACTCAAGACATTTACCTCTGATCCTAAATCAAGGATTATCTCATCCATCTCATAATCTCCAATCTGCACACTAATCCTCATTTCTCGGCATGTTCTTTTATGGTTCTTGATATGGTGAACTACGCTCTGGGAAGTATCCATCTTACTATGTGGTTCATATTGGTTTAGTAAATTCTGCAACTCCACTACAGCATCTGTGCTCTTCCATAATTTCATGCAGCTCCGTAGGAACTGTGCAACAGAAGTGCATGTTTCTGGTGCGGTACTGGTTTGATCATACACTACTGGCATATCTTGTATGTGCGTTGTTTCACTTCGCAAAGGGATTCTTGGCGACATAGGTGCTGGCTCTTTGAGAGTTTCTTGTGCTTCTGTGAAGACTTCCTTGTTTCTCGCCAGATCAAAAATAGGTGTTTTCCCAGCTTCTTTCATGATCCAAACCGCTTCAGCAAGGGTCTGCTTAGTTTGGTGATCTCCAGAAGTCAAAGATTCTAGTTCTTTGTCTTTTCCTGTGGCAGCGCCACTTCACGTCACAGCATTAATATGTGGATCTCTAGTCCTTTTCTCTACTGTGATCATCTAAATATTCGGATTAGGTGCTTCTTGCTTTCTCTTTTGCATTTCTGTTGCTAACATTGGGCATTCCTCGTTGACATGATCAAAATATTTACAATAACTACAGGTAGTACATGCATTGGTACAATCTCTAGATAGATGACCAGGCTGACCACAGTTATAACAGATCATATAGCATCTTCTTCTTCCTTTTCTTGGGCCAGTGTTTCTTCCTCTCCCGTGGAATCCTCCACGGCCTTTGTATGTGCCTTGATCATACTGCGCATTATCCTTGTTTTACGGTGTTTCTTCTTGAACTCTGTATACTCCACCACGCATATTCTCTACATCTTGCTTTCTTTCCATCATGAGCCCATATGCTCTACAATTGGAATCATCATGTCCAACGGATTTACAGAATGTGCAATATAAATTCTTAGGTGTTCGCACATATTTCTGGGTTAAGTAACAATCTTATGGCCGATGTCCTCTAGTTCTATAGATCTCACACCAGGGCCCTTCGTTCTGATTCAGTGGATTTGGTGCTCCACTGTCTAGGTAATCTTGAAACAAAGGACAGTGTTCCTTCGGGTGTCCTTCTCCCTTACATATGGTACACCAGATTTCTTCTATTTGTTCTTTTCCCTTCTTAATGTCCTGTAACTGTAGTGTCAAGGTAGCTAGCTGGTTCTGGATTTGGACCATTCCTATGCTAGTCTCTCCTATAGGTGAAGCTTATAATTTCATTGCGATCTCCAAGGATTCTACCTGTGAAGCAACCTTCTGTTGCATCAACGGTAGTCTAATATGGGGCAACAACGCAGCTATGAACCACTCTTGGTACTGTTGCAGTCCGATGTCAAAATTGACTTGGTCTAACAATATTTTAAACTTCTGGTCGAATTCCCAGACTAACTCAGTCGTTTTATGCTTGATTTCTTTCAGGTCTGTTATACATTGTGATTCTGACTTTGGTTTCTTAAACTCTCTTAAGAGTGCAGCCTTAGTATCCACTAAGGTTCTATTATGTCCCACAGAATACTTCATGAACCAATTCAAGGCTCTATCTATGAATGTAGTGATGAGATGCGCTTGCTTCACAACGTCATCCTGGACTTGTTTGACGCTCCACACAGCTTCACATAGAAACCAATGTTGCTCAGGGTCTTCTAGACCCAATCCTTTAAATATCAGCAGTTTAATATTGTCAGTCATTCTCCTTCTTGGTGGCGCAGTGTTTTGAGTGGTGTTAGGGATACCACTACGCGGGATGTTCTGAGTCGGAATATTCTGAGTCGGGATGGTCTGAGTACTCACTCCTGCAGTGTTACTAGTATTGATGCTACGAGTATTGAGAATATTAACAACTGGAGGATTCTGAACTAACGGATTCTATGGAATCAGAGGCGCGGTATTCTCAACTGGTGGGTTCTACAGAGTTATAGGCTAATAGGTAGCCGATGGAGGTGTTGTCTGGATATCAGTCTCTACACGGAGTTCAGGTTCTTTAAGGTTCTTTTATGTCTTAACCTTATATCTTTTCCCACTTCTCAAATTGTGTGTATCTTCGTCAGAGTCGCTATATATTTTATCTACCATTACATATTCAAAAACTTCTAGGAATTTTACTGCATTCTTAAAACCCTTTTCTTAGCTAAAAGTATTTTAATATATAAAATCAGATTGTTCAAATACTTACCTCTTAATGCTTTGAAGAACTTTGCCTCTGCTGTGTTGTAGGAATTCAGGGTGTCCACAGCGAATTCTGTAACGAAACCTTCTAGTATATTTTCAACCCAACAGTTGACTGCTCGCGAGAGTAGACTATCTACTGAGAGGGGGTCCACTCAGTTGGTACGTCTTCGCGGAAACAGTTATTTTGCTCTGCGAGTCTTGATAACCACTCGTGCAACTCGTTTCCAAATGATGTCCAGAAAATTTCATGAATATCCTTCCACGGGTATTTATTTAACCAATCTACGTCAGAGAGATGCGGATATCTATTCTCCTTTCTTGCAAAATCTCTTTCTGTCTTGTCCACCTAGTTCCATATTTCTTTCTTGTCTGGGTGCAAATTTTCAGTACTCATCACCAATTCAAGCGCAGCAATGGAACCATTTGTTGGTTTCTTATACTGTTCTTGAGGTTTTCTAGAAAGACTTGGGTTCTGCACGGTTCAGGGAACCAACAAAACCCCCTTTTCACCGGCCCTTTCAGCAACAGTATGCAAGCAGACTGAGGTCTCACCTGAGGCGAATTTAATGGGTAGGTTGCGGAATCAGGTTTCCACAACTGGGTGATGATCTCTTAACAAACTGGCGAGCAGCGCGCTACAGGACTTGTGTTGCAAATTGGGGATTGCGCGAAGTTGACTCCTTCGCGGGTAATGCTTATACAATAGCGCAGCCACGGACTGCGCGGCTCAGAATGGATTTCCAACAATAGGACAGCGCAACTGAGACTGTGCTTCCTCTTCGGTACTTAACCACTTTAATGGAATTTACCTAGTTTAAGTTATGCATTCAACAACATAGTGGATTGCAATCCTTACTAACTTATACACTATAACAACAACATTGTAACTGCGCACTTCCGGTGCTGCGCTCAGGGAATCGCACTATACAGACTTCGTTGGCTAAGTGTTTACCCGATTAACTTATGCATTCATATGACTTAGAAATACTGGTGCATTCGACATTCATTCACACATGTCGTTACTTAACATATTATCCCCATCTTTTATCCTTATGGATAATACATATAAAAGAAAGAACACATGCATTCATAAACAAGATCTTAACCATTCACATAAGCAAATACACATATATCAACGCATAATCAATCACATAACACAAAATTTAACGTGGTTCACCCCCAGGATGGGAGATACGTCCACAGGAACTGTTGTTATATTATTTATGGGAAGGGTACAATAGTTCCAGTCTGTGCACTCAGCTGCAGACTCTCTTCTCTCTCAATAGGTCATTGCACACACAGCTGCAGAGCCTCTTACAATCGGTCTCTCAACAGAGATCAGTATTCAATAATAACCAAAAGAAGATTAACCCTTTCCCTTACAAAATTTCCCTTTATATAGAGATCATTCCCGTAGGTCACGTCTGTTACAATGCATGGGCCAAAAACCCTTAGGTTACAAAATGGTACGATTACCCGCCGACTCGACCTGTCGCAGTCGACAGCTGCGTTACATGCTTCTAGCCGTTTTGCTAGACCACTCGCAGTCCGCACACCCTTCTGACATCCATAGTCTTCATGAAACGGTTATACTACATCATGGTGTGTCGCTTTCCACCCCTCTGGCCTTCCTGTCGTTGTCGGCTTCATGGCTTAGCTTCCAATTGTTTTTCGCCACTCTCTTGACAAGTCGCTTTCATCCTCCTTCATGCTGCTCCATACCCATTCCCGGGAATCAAGGATTCACTTACCCAAACAGGTCGCTTTCGCAGGTCGACCTTTCCTTACATTCTTTACCCAAAATAGGTGCTCTACTGGCGCTGCGCGGAGCTGGCACTTAGCCGCACGGTTCTTACCCTGCCGATACTGCGAACTTCGCAGCTCCCCAAAAATGTCTTGCCAAAACTACCTTACTTGGGCCAGGCCCAACAATCCCTCTTAACAAATAAGGGAGGTTGTGAATCCTAAGGGAACCCCTAGGAGATTAGGAGTTCAATATAGTGCCTTGTTAAATATTTTTGAGCTATGAGATGATATACAAAGGAAATGGTACTATACAAAAAATGAAATACACAAAGTAGTGCATCTAAAATGAAATATGTACTAAAGTGGTGCAACAATTGTTTGATGAGTGTGTTTCAATTGATCATAATATATGGCTTTGGTATAATATTTTTTGCAAAGTAAAAGCGTGATCTTTAGTCTACTCTTGCGATGTTCACTCAAATCATAAATCATAACTTAGCCTTATATCTGTTTCAATGGATGGCATTGAAGTCCACCAGAGAACATAATGAGAGTATCATAGAAACAATTATATTGAAGTCATCTTAGGGGTAAAGGTCCAAGAGATCAAAAACCATTTGCTTTAGGTGTCTCTATAATTCCATGAAATCCACCTCATGATAATCCTACTAAGATACCTCGTCACATATCACGAACAAGGGGTTACCAATTTCAAATAATCAATAGGCAACACATAACATGAATAAGTTGGGTGGCTCCATCAAATTATTGATCCTAACCTAAACATTGACACTGAAAAGAGTGCATACCTTGTACTGGCAAACACATATGCTAGAAAGCATTTTAAGTCCGCTAGAAAAACTATGTTTGCATGAAAAAAATTGTGGAAAATTATTTGGATGCCTATCAAAACAATACTAACCTAGACCATAGATTATTTTTCCCTTCAAAGAGTTTTCCATTGGTTTAAATTTAAGTTGCCTTTGTTTTAGAGAATTGAGCCACAACATCAAGAAGCAAACAATTTTATGATTAAGGAGTGCCGAAGGAGGTATTTCACTACCCTAATTGTTCTTAATCACCTAGATCACTTGAGGGGTGCAAGGTGAAGAGCATACTTTCATTAGGATGGGTTTTAGGTCCTTTGAAGTATACGCAAGTGTAGTGATAACAAAAATGATAGAGCCGAAGTACAATGTTGAAATGTAAGTGCGAAGATTATTTGTAAACGTGGGAATCATAGCCCACACATCTCACAAACACAAATCCTCTTCATAAATGAAACTGTGTTTTTCTGCTAGGTTGAGTACAAGCTCCATTGCTTGCTCCTCCTCTTGAGGCATGAAAGGATGGTTTTGTTTTAGATTGGTTCACTGCTTGGTTTCATTTTTTCTAATGCCAAGATCAATGTAAAATAGTGGAAAATAATACCCCATCTATCCTTTCCCAATGTGTAGCCTCAAAATTTCATACATGCATTGCTTTACTCATTAAAATCTATCGGTATATATGTGAATGTTTCAACAAATGACCATTTTTCCATGTTGCATGAATACTATGTTTCTTATTCACATGTGCTTACCCATCACATATCCAACATTGATTTTTGTGTCTAGTACAAGAATACAAGAATCAATATGTCCGATGATATGGTTGTAGGAAACCGCTTGTCCAACAACATATTCAAATGCACTATGTTTTACAGCTTTATGCTCAATCGAACCAACTCAATCATAATAATAACATTCTAATTCAAATGCAAAATGTAATTGAACTCTACTTATTAGATGTGTAAAACAAACACTTCTATTTTTGTTTAGAAATGGCACTCTATTATAGGTTAGGATTCATGGATCCGATAGCATGCTTATAAGGTCAAGGAAAATCACACCAATTGGTGAAATCTATTGCCAGCGAATTGTGATGAAGGGCTTAAACTAGTAGAACAATGTGTTCCCGGATTGTATTGTATGCGGTCTCAACCAACATAGGAAATGCATCACACTGTAGTTTCATCCAAAACCCTTTTCATAATACTCCATCACTTATCAAAGGAATAATTTCTAAAGGGATGAACATCTCAACACTTCCAATAGGAGGAACGTTTCCACCATTTATCAATACAATGTAAATAAAGTGTAATGCTCTAATGGTCAAGAATTCAAACCACTAGCAAATAACATAGATCACTCTAGCATTAATGAGGGATATAGATGCCTTAACTCAAAGACATTGTTATGCAATTGATAACAACTCAATTCCCATTGCCAATTAGAATTACATGTGTACAGATACATGATTATATTGGTTGTGGTTCAAATGTTACACACAAATCTATTGGAGAGCACTAGCCACATGAACAAACTCCTACACCCTTCCTAAAGAGACTCATAGCCACGACTTTCCAAAGGACAACTAGATGGTAATTTCTTCGTCCATAGGAGTCGATGGATTATGAGGAAGCATGAAAGTTGTTTCAATTGTTTAATTCACTTGTTGAAACCAATATAAAATGCACAAATTACAGTAAACCCCCATAATGGAAGCATATGGTCCAAATTTCTTGATGGGTTGAGAAAGGAGACAATTAGTAAGTGCAAGTAACTAGAATATAAATTTCGTTGAATAGGTGCAACAACTCTATTATTATAGTTGTAAAAATACATCAAATTAGGGTTGGGGTGAGTGAGTGTACAATGTAACCTTTGCATTGGTGGTTGTAGCTAGCAATCAAATGCACTGGCTAGCATACAATTAAGATGTGGCATTGTAGTTTTAATTAAGTGCAACATCCAATAACTATCGCATGCCACCAATGATTCAACCAATGAATTACAATGTTGCATGCCATGTGTTTAATTTAATGGAATCCAGGCATTATCTCATAATTGAAGCAAGGAATAGAACCCGAACACACAACAAGGAATTCACATAACAACTTAAGCACAATGGATCACACAAATTTTACCCTAGAAACCTAAACAAGAAAAACAAATTCAAATGGTTGCTCAGAATTTATCTTCAACAATTGGAAGGGTACAATGCAATCTCATGGCTCTCTCAGCCATTTAGCAGTATATTGATCCACTCTCCTCGTCTACATTCTCTCCTCTCTGCCCAAAAAGACCTTGTGTGAGCCCCTTTCCAAGATCATATAGGTAGTGTTGGGGTGAAAGGGAAGGCCAAGTATCCTTGTTCTTTTATTTCCCATTCCCCGACTTTTTTCTCTCTTATTTCATTTTTTTTTTAAATCTCTTTTTTAATGCTTGCATTGTCATTTTTTTAAAATTCAATCTTCAATTATTGTTGACTACTTATATGTATTGAGTTTTATCAACCATTCATTGTTTTTCTTAGGATCCATTTTGGAGAAGAAGAAATGAATAATCTAACAACAATAAAAACTTGAAAAAATATTTTTTAATATTGCATATCATGTTCTAGGCATTTTTCAAATTAAACAACAAAGTTAGAACAACCAATCATTTATGAAAAAAATGAACTGAATACAAAATATTACAAATAAATTCAAACGTTGATAGAACAATTAATTATGAAGGGGTCATGCAAGCTCCAATTCTGACAATGGAATTCACATAACAACTTAAGCACAATGGATCACACAAATTTTACCCTAGAAACCCAAACAAGAAAAACAAATTCAAATGGTTGCTCAGAATTTATCTTCAACAATTGGAAGGTTACAATGCAATCTCATGGCTCTCTCAGCCATTTAGCAGTATATTGATCCACTCTCCTCTTCTGCATTCTCTCCTCTTCTGCATTCTCTCCTCTGCCCAAAAAGACCCTTTGTGAGCCCCTTTCCAAGATCATATAGGTAGTGTTGGGGTAAAAGGGAAGGCCAAGTATCCTTGTTCTTTTATTTCCCATTCCCCAATTTTTTTCTCTTATTCCATTTAAAAAACTAAAAAAAAAAAAAAAAATCTTTTTGTAATGCTTGCATTGTCATTTTTGTTAATTCAACCTTCAATTATTGTTGACTACTTATATGTATTGAGTTTTATCAACCATTCATTGTTTTGCTTAGGATCCATTTTGGAGAAGAAGAAATGAATAATCTAACAACAATAAAAACTTGAAAAAATGTTTTTTAATATTGCATATCAAGATGGGTTGGCAGGTGCGGGGGGATTTCTCTATGACTCCACTGGAAACAAGTTGAAGGAATATGCTTGGGGTATCGGGAGAACCACGAATAATAATGCGGAATGGCTTACCCTGACTAAAGGTTCGGAGATCGCCAGAGAGGAGAGCATCACCAACCTAGTGGTGTGTGGAGACTCAATGGTCGTCATTCGGGAGGCTAGGAATCTGAGCAAGAACAAGAAGAGTCCCTCTTCTAAGCTCCATAGTCTGCTAAAGTATCTCATCAGGGAGTTTGAATCCATCAACTTCTACCATGTTATGCGATCTAACAACCAAGCTGTAGATAAGAAGGCAAATGAAGGTGGTAGTCTCGACAAAGGCATTCTTGCTAGTAATTCTTCCCGAAATAGCAATGTTTGGATTCCATAATAATCTCAAAGCCCCATTACCCACTCATGGGGTCTTGTTTAGGCTAATACCCTATCCGTTAATCGATCTGCACAACATTTTATGTTATGGTTTGAAACCCGGTATTAGCACCATTCCAATCCTGGGTAGTGCATCTCTTGACTTTCGTAAGTGTGTGCCATCTTGGCCTGGTTATATGGACGGTCTTCAACACTGGGAGCAAGCACAGGGTATAGTGCAGAAAGATGAACATCCGCTGCATAAGAAGCGCAGGTATCACACTTTTGGTGATTTCACAGGTGGGTCTTCTAGACAGAGCTTGGAACTAACCCTCTGTTTTATCTCTCCATCCACGCAGGATCTTGACGCCTCCACCAACATTCTAGATGATCGTGTATCAGTCTTAGAAGCTCAAGTTCACATTCTTCGCATTGAGGTGGCAGAATGGAAGAGTATGGTAAACCAATTGACAAAATTGTAACAGGAAGCTAAATTGGAGACTCAATTGCTTAAAGATAAGCTGCAAGCCATGGAGGTGGCTATGGAGATTGGAGATCGGTGGGACACAGAGCAGCTCAGGGTAATCAGAGGCCTCACAAAGGATATCCAGGAGAACGTCGAAGACATCATTAGTGAAAGCACGAAACTAAAGCAGATACTGTTGAACAAGAAGTGATTCGCAACCTAGTAGTTTTTTTGGGTCAATCTTTTGATACATCCTGTTTGCTTAGTTTTTCAGTCGGTTCTGAACTAAAGGCAGGATATCTTAGAGCATTCACCGGTCCATTTGTGTCTGTTTCTTGTCGGATTTAAGATTATAAGCATGTATGTCTGATAGTGTAGTTTATCTTAGAACATTCACCGGTCAATCTAGGTCTGTTTTTTTGTGGGATTTAAGTTTGTAAGCATGTAGGTCTGAAAGTGGTTTCCTCTATAGCATTTTGGACAAGAAGTTGGTAGAGTAGCAGCCGGCCAACGCTGTTGGTGTTTCATCCTACTCGTACACTCTGTATTTGGTTCTATCTTATCTTTTTTATAATATAAAAGCTCAACCTTCCTTGTTAAAAAAAAATATTGCATATCAAGTTAAAAAAATGTTTCTTAGTATTGCATACCATGTTCTAGGCATTTTTCAAATTAAACAACAAAGTTAGAACAACCAATCATTTATGAAAAAAATGAACTGTATACAAAATATTACAAATAAAGTCAAACGTTGATAAAACAATTAATTATGAAGGGGTCATGCAAGCTCCAATTCTGAAAATGGAATTCACATAACAACTTAAGCACAATGGATCACGGGGGCGGCAGGTGCGGGAGGGATAATTTTTGATCCCGGAGGAAATAAAATAGCAGACTTCTCTTGGGGACTTGGCATCAACACCAATAACCAAGCCGAATGGTTAGCCTTGTATCACTCTCTCGAAATTGCGGTTACCTTTAATATGAATCATTTGCAGGTATTCGGGGACTCCAGGCATGTAATTCAAGCTATGCGCCATGGTTTTTCCCGCAAAAGTGATAAAAATCAAAGAATCCAAAAGAGAATCAAGAGCCTCGAACTCCCAAAGGATACTCTCTTTTTCCATGTACTAAGAGATCTCAACTCCACCGCAGATAAGCTAGAAAATGTTGGTGTTACTATGGAAAAGGGACAAGTCTCACTCAACAAGGTCTTAAAACATCGCTTCATACCTTAATGAATTCTTGGTTAAGGAGTTTTAATGCATGGAGAAAACACATGCAAGGTGGCCCTTTACACCATTGCGAAATTTGCTTTGGACATCTATCCACTCACCTACGCGCCTTGGTTTGGACGTCACTCATCAACCCACGCGCCCTTCACATGGTCTGCCCAGATCTCACGCTTGGGCATTTAATACCCCAAGTGTCCGTCGGTTCCTTAGTGCTCAAGATGGAGAGTCTTCCCCACTCTGCTCTCACTCTGGCTCTGCAACGTCTTCGCATCACCCAGGATTCAGCAGCGTCGTTTGAAGCCGTTCCTCCCTCGTCAGCTCGCAGCATGGAAGGGGTCAGATAGGCCATAGCCACGTTGAGCCAGCTCTCTTCGAAAATTAAAACATATCTCTCCAGGACGTATTCAGCAGTCTGTACCACTGCGAAGCAAATCGAAGAATTAGCCATGGAAGATAGGTATATTCACGCCCGACTCTCCTGCCTGGAGTCACGCATGGAAGACATGGACAGAAATATTATTGAGCTGATGGGGAAAGTGGACAGCATCAAAGCAGACACCTCTGTCTTTGCCTGCAAAACTCACTGCAGCATTGTGCAGGAAGCCCCAACTGTAAATCAGGAGATGACGGATGCGGCCTCAGTCCAGCAGCAGAATTACAGTTAATGGTAGCCTCTTCTTTTTGTCTGCGGGTTCTCTTAGATGCTCCTACTTTGAATGTTTTTTTGTCTCAAATTATGCAATCAATTTGTAAGGGTTTATCCCAATAGTAAAAACAGAGTATATAGGAAGTCTGGTAGTATAGAACTCCAAGATAAAAACTCCATAAGCCTCTGCAATTTTCCCTTCTCTGATGCAGAGTGTTGGCTTTTGTTTTTTGTAATGAATGGTTGTGCACAGCCTTTGTTTATATAAATCTATCACCTGTTTCTGTTAAAAAAAAAAAGCACAATGGATCACACAAATTTTACCCTAAAAACCCAAACAAGAAAAATAAATTCAAATGATTGCTCAGAATTTATCTTCAACAATTGGAAGGTTACAATGCAATCTCATGGCTCTCTCAGCCATTTAATAGTATATTGATCCACTCTCCCCTGCTACATTCTCTCCTCTCTGCCCAAAAAGACCCTTTGTGAGCCCCTTTCCAAGATCATATAGGTAGTGTTGGGGTAAAAGGGAAGGCCAAGTATCCTTGTTCTTTTATTTCCCATTCCCCAACTTTTTCTGTCCTATTTCATTTAAAAAACTAAAAAAATTAAAAAAAACTTTTTTTTAATGCTTGCATTGTCATTTTTTTTAATTCAATCTTCAATCATTTTCAAATACTTATATGTATTGAGTTTTATCAACCATTCATCGTTTTGCTTAAGGTCCATTTTGGAGAAGAAGAAATAAATAATCTAAAAGCAATAAAAACTTGAAAAAAACATTTTTTAATATTGCATATCAAGTTAAAAAAGTGTTTCTTAATATTACATATCATGTTCTATGCATTTTGCAAATTAAACAACAAAGTTAGAACAACCAATAATTTATGAAAAAAAAGGAATTGTATACAAAATATTACAAATAAAGTCAAACGTTGATAAAACAATGAATTATGAAGGGGACATGCAAGCTCCAATTCTGACAATGGCGTGCTTAACAAAACCTACTAACAATGTGATTCATGTTTCTTGGCAATCTACTAACAATGTGATTCGTGTTTCTTGGCAATGTGCCAGGATGTGACTTTATTGTGCAAGATTTAAGCCACAAAACCTAAAGAAACGATGCTATAATAAAAGGAATTTTGGCAAACGATGCTATAATAAAAGGAATTTTGGCATAATTGGTGCCAAAAAGGCATGCACACAGATTACAAAAAGCTAGGAATTAAAAAATAATATTGGTTTGAAGACCAAGTTTGAAAACTAAGTTCTTTCCAACTGATGGCTAAGGTAAAAATAGAGTCTACATCGAAGCATAAAACTACCCTAAGTTAGAATTTGAGCATAAAAACAAGCAATCAGATTTATAGATCAAACTCCTCGGTTGGGTCATCATTTTGGTGTGGAAGTTTCGGTGTATTGGAGTGTTAAAACTCTCATAACCCTCTTAGAGTAATTGGTTTGTATGCACCCATTGCATCATTTCAATAGGTCCTTTGTCATTTATGAACCATAAAGTAGTTGAATTTATAAATTTACAAGGATCGCCCATTTATCAAATATCTTTTAGTACAATTAATGCTAGTGATGAAAGATTTGCACATTTATCAAATATCTTTTAGTACAATTGATGTTAGTGATGAAAAATTTGTCCTGCAACCTTCGAAATGGTCTACTAAAATTTTGAATTTATTTAGTGGTGTGTAAATAGGTAGCCAAATATGCGATGGAACATTTATGTGAGTTATACATGAATTTGCAGTGTTTTCTAGTACAATATTGAAATGTTACATGTGAACAAAAATAGGGTGATGACAAGGACTTATCAATAGGGAGATATTGATGCTATTTCATCTTTTTCACATTGAGATGCACCTTGGAATCTTACACGAATAGTATGCTCTAAATGCATACATGCATATTTGTAAAGAATGTCCAAATCAACAAGCTCAAAATCTCACTCCATCCTTGAAGGACAATATCTTTTGTCTAAACTAATTGGCTAAGTGGATGCACTTGCTCATATGTGTATGACCTTGACAAAAAGGAACAAGTATTTTCATGTGGATATGAATACGTCTTGTTCGATGACCATAACCCATTGTATGAGCATTATGAGCCACTCTTGTCACAAAGACTATGCATAAGCATGGAAACTTAAGTTCCACTTATCTCTTAAATTGTTTGTTTGCATCAATCTCCTCTCTTGCTAGTAGACATGAGCCTTATCAAGGATTAACTTTCACAACAAGGACTCAACCAATGCCAATTCCATATCGATGATTGTCGTGGCTCTCTATTTGAAGTTGTTTGCTATTTGGAAGATGCCTTTGACATGCCTTCCCTAAGAAAATGTGTTGGACAAACATTAATGCAACATGCCTTACAATCCATACATTCCATAAAGCAATTCAATGCTTGTTTGTTTATTATTGCCATTGGCGTAAGGAATAGAGAACATTCCCTTCACAATCTATTGTTTGTGAGTGGCTTAAAAAAACATATGCATTTGGAGTTTACAAAGGTAGGGATCCACACATAGAAACCATTCTATCAACATAGATACACAGATACTTTTTTATAACAATACTTCATTTAGTGCTTTAAATTTATCCCTAAACTAACATAGCAAATTCATAATCTGAGAATCGATTATTTACCCAAGGAAGATAATATTGGTTACCTAAGGAGGCACCCAAGGGGATATTGTATGTAATAATCTAAGACTGAGTTATTATGTAGTTAGAGATGATAATATGGAGTACCTAAGGAGGTACCCAAGGTGATATTGTATGTAATGTAGCTAGAATCATGGAATATGCTCACTTGGTAGTTAAAGGAAATAATATAATAACAAGGGGTAGTTGGCATAGGCCCCATAGGAATACTCATGAAAAAGTATAATTGTACATGAGTATCATAATCATGGAATATCCCCTTGGGTACCTCCTTAGGTACCCCATATTATCCTCCATAGGTACTTAACATGAGTAATCATTAAATAGACATGAGATTGTCAAGAAAATTGATTTTAATATCAATTATGACATCAAGGTGTAGATCGTCAATTCCCACTAACTCACTCGATTATGGTGTGGGTCTCTTCAACAAGGAAACCTGATTTCAATTCCCCTTAGGGGTGACTTAATTGGGAGGCGACATCCAAAACCCAGTCAAGTTAAGGTTGGTGCGGTCCAGGCCGGGTGTGATCCCCAAATGATTTTGACAACTTAGATGCCCCTGGGTCGTGGTTTCTTAGACCATAGGCCACTCCTGCAAGTCAGGGAGATTCGAGCAAACAAATAAAAAAATACATCAAGGTGTAGACCAACATGGGTTGCATAGATACATTTATAAGCCTACAACAATGTAGAAATCACTTACTAATAGCAATGGAAATCTAGCAAGCACATAGCAAGGATGATGCTAGTGAAGGGGCTAAAGCATTGCATCAATAATGTAGCACTTTGACCTAGAATATTTTGCCACTAGTCCCTCTCCTATGGAAAGAATCAAGATTCTAGAGTGCAAGTAGTTGCACACCAATATGGCACATCAAAAAATAAAAGACTTAGTTACAAAAGAAAACTTGCAAATTAACGCATTAATACCAAGTGTTTATCTATGGAACACATATTTTGGATTAAAAACACATTATCATTTTGGGTAAAAATGACATTGCCTTGCTATTGTTGATGCCAATAGACATTCTCTTGAAGCGCATGGGTTTTTACACAAACTCTAAGAAAAAGGCATCAATGGCCAATAATCTTTTACTAACTATATTCTCTTCTTCCAAACAAAAACTTTTGAACATTTCACCCTTATACATATAGTGTTGCTCTTAATATACCTCTCAACTTGACATGCCCAACACTATGCCGATTGTCAAGTTTGCAAATTCTACATCAATATGTGCGCTTTCACTTGTTGACACTGAATTGTTAAATTTCCAAATAGCATGCAACATATAGTAAGTAGTAACCCTTGCAACACAACTCATTTGGCTTACCTAGGACAAACAATGAGCTGCCTCATAGCTGTCATTACAAATGCAAAATAAATTCTCCACCATATCATCATATTATATATTTTCTCGACTTAAACGACCAACCTTCATTTATGTGCTTTGTCATCTGGGTATTTACTAATTTTGATTATATATTTTCTCGACTTAAATGACCAACCTTCATTTATGTGCTTTGTCATTTAAGTAGTTACTAATTTTGATGATTAAAATAAATAATTGTAACAAGATACTCATTAGATTACTCATCAAGATTGGCATGATTTGCATTATCTAAATAAGTGCAATAACATACTTTGCCAATTGGGTTATCACAAATCTATAAGATTAAAAAATAAATCATAAAAAGACACTAATTGGTTAATCAAGTTAACTCATAATAAGGATTGACAAAGAAGAATGACTTGGTGTTTGAAGTAAGCACAACAGTTTACTCAATCTACTTTATTGATGGGGTGGTTTTTTTCCAGAAGAAAAAGAGTCTTTTGCTATTCAATTATGAATCAAAGAAACTACACTAGAATAAGATATCTTAAAAGTCAACTCAGACTTTAAAAAATGCACCTGAACAAACTCTGATAGTAATAATATTTTGAGATGTTTTAAAAGGCTGGCCAGAGTGGAGAATTTTCATTGACCTCGTAGAAAAAGAAATAATTAGGTACTCTTGGGACTTGAGATCACTTTCAACATTATGCAGAATTTATACATCATATCTAGGAATAAAATTTGTAGATTTACTCACTTATAATTATCAAGCAGGGAAGAAACTATGTAGAGAAGAATAACAATCTTTAAAACAGACTAATAAAATTGTCAACAACCTTCGAAGCATTCCAAAGGTTAGGAGGTTAGTTTTCTGCATATAAGAAGACATAACAAGAAGATATAAGAAGTCATAACAATAGCCTTGTGGATAAGGTAACTAACAATGCTGTCGAATTGGACAAAGGTGTGTTTGTTAAAAATAAAACCGTCGACAAGATGGATCCGACGACATTTAAATGACTTCGGAAAAGATGAACAAACCCAATTCTAACAAAGTTATAGGGGCCAGATTACTCCTATGAAAAATAATAACTTTGAAAAATTATGAGTTTATACGAGGGTCGCATGACACACATCCCCTGAACGACAAGTATTAATTCTTGAAAAAACATAAAGCCAAGAGAATGCCCTAAACACCCAGAAATTACATAATAATCCAAAAACAAAAATTATTGCGTGTATGGTTAAGATTAACATAATAGTCCAAAACAAAAATTATTGCATGTATGGTCAAGATTAACATAATAGTCCAAAACAAAAATTCCTGCCGTGTGTTCAAGATTAACAAAATTCTCCCCAGCCATGGGTGGTTAATGCTTATGACAATGGATCAAGATACCTTTAAACACTCAACTATTAAGCTTGATTTGATTTGCTACTGTTAGGCCCTGCATTCCATTAAAAATACTTAGAACAAGTTCCACGCTATCTTAATCAAATATGTGATGCTTTCTGGTCATATTTCCCCAGTGATGTATTTCAAAATTTCACATACAGACTTGGGCATCATGAAAAATCGCAGAGATTCATTAATTATGTAATTAAAAATTTCCACATACTTTTTAGTTTCTAAAACAATGATAGAAATTCTACTTTGAGCAACATTATCGAGGCATCTTGTCAAAGCCTAAACTAAATATAGATTCATTGAACTAAAAAAGCTTTCATATCTACTGAGCTTAAAGTCTGTAACTTGAGTGGGTCCCAACAGTTAAGAGATGTGTTTTAAAGCTTTCATATCTACTGACTTTAAGCTCAGTAGATATGAAAGCTAAGGTGGACTGTACAGTAAGCTCGAAGTCTGTAACTTGAGTGGGTCCCAACAGTTGAGATGTGTTTTTTTTGTGGTCATACGTTCAATTTCAGGGGCATAGAATATGTACAGTAAGCTCAACAATTATGAAAATGTATTTCCTCAGATCACGCGTTTAAATACAAAGGACGAGATATATATACACCTCCTTTTAAACAAATGAAGCTCATAAATCAAATTTAATGGACCTCGTAAATTAAATTTAATTACGAAAATCTATTTCCTCTTTAAAGATCACGCGTTTAAATACAAAGGACAGGATATATATACACCACCCTTTAAACAAATGAAGCTCCTAAGTCAAATTTTATGGACCTCATAAATTAAATTTATTGTTTGATTAAACGGTGATATAATTAGATTAATAGAATTATTGTGCAAAATATATATCCCAGTATTTTTAATTTAACAATATCCAATATCAAAAGTGTAATTTAACGATATGAAAATTGTGTTCATCCAAAAAATTTGACCTCGAAAATATTATTGCAAGACTTTAAAATTAATTTAAAATTAATGCTTAGTACAAGACTTGTCAACGAAACTTAAAACCAAAAGGTTTGCCATCACCAAGATTTGAATATGGGTTCATTAACATGGTAAGTCTCAGGTTTTGCCATCACCAAGATAGATTTGAATATGGTTCATTAACATGGTAAGTCTCAGGTTTTGCCATCACCAAGATTTGAATATGGGTTCATTAACACGGTGAGTCTCATCTCAACCAGTATACCATAGCCCAACAAAGTATTCTTAGTAAGTCTTAGATTCGTGCGACATTGCATCTTGATAAGTTTTGCAAGGATAACATGATGAGAATGCTTTTATATAAAACTTTATGATTGTATAAATGCTGCATTCAGTTAAGCCCATTGCCTACACAGTAAGGGTGAAAACTTGCATTCAGCAAGCATTTCTGTACAGGTAAACCATGATATGCTTTCTGTACAGGTAAACCGTGATATACATGCAAGGAGTTATAAAAGACCTTCAGTGTTAAAAGCCATACTCTATCAATTGAAGTTACTAATCTATAAAGAGGCAACAAGAAAATTACAACCTTGGCATCAATACATCATACACAAGCAAGAGATTTTTATTCTAATCTATAAACAGTATCTCGAGTAAATCATGAGACAAGATCCTTCACACTTGTTATCGGAACAAAATATTGAGATAACCTCCAAACCAGCGATCCAGACTGATGTACTCATGCAGTATCCAGCAAGAAAATATGTGCTGTTAAGTTCCCACACAGCATGCACGAGTTACCCCAAGCATCATACATTGCAACGAGATTGGGGTTAAGAATAACTTTAGAATAGATACAAAAACTAAAACTGAGGGTAATCTCTTCAGAAGCATAATAAGACAGTAATAATAATCAAGCTATAATGAAGCGGCCATTACTGCAACACCAATACACGCATGCAAACAATTTAACTATCACTAAAACGCAAACCTAGTAATTACTGAACTTGTAAGGTATTTTCAAACATTTAGTTTAAGATTTTCCCAGGTCATTCAACTCTAGTCTGTCCTTTATACTTGGTCATAGTCTTTCAAATCGAATTTCACTCTATGCCATAACTAAAAAGGCAGAGAAGAAAATATTACAAAAGGTTTTTAATTGCATCATGCAACCTCCAATCCTGCAGGGGATCTATCTGCCCAGGATCCCAGCAAAAAGACAGAAATGTATGTCTGTTCTATTATAAAACTAACTAAATCTCAGCAGATCCGACACAGTTTAACCTATAATATCTAAATAATATGCACACTACTGAAAAATAGTAGTGTATGCCTTAAAGAAGAGTCAGTTTCAGAAACTAGAATATTAACTTACTGCCATGCCTCTTAATCTAATAACACTACATAGCACACGTAGTGTGAACTTCGAGGCAGTTCTAAGCTTTGGTCAAATAAATGTACAGTCCACCCATAATTTAGGGAATTCAAATAAGTAGTTTCTCAGCTTCTATTCGATCTCGATACCCTTGTATGAAAAAAAAGAAAAATTTACAACTGTAGCTACAACCGGTACTTGGTTTGGGCGACCACTCTGAATCACTAGCACCCTCTTCAACAATAAGCACTGTTCAAAATCAAAGCCAGATACAGGGAGTGCAGCTTCTCAGCAGTCCTCGTCCTCGTCGTCATCTTGATCATCGTCGTCCTCGTCAACGCCGTCGGTGCTTTTTCCCTGCAAAGCACAACAGTTACATAACAGAAGACAGGTCATTAGACAGGACCATAAGCTGGATAAACATGCAATTTTAACTTTACTCGTTGGCAAACATAGATAGCAAAAAGACCTAGGAGTCAAAACATGACTGACACTAGCACTAAAATCAACAGGTCCAGAAATGATAAGGCGCATGAGAGCTGTATTTTAAGTTGTTCGTTGACGCTCATAAAATGTTCAGAGTTTATTCAACTATTGGGAGGATCGGATAATTTAGGAGTTCTGAGACTAGTAAAAGCTGCTTCTATCATTGGAAGTCATTCATTAAGTGGAGATAGGAAAAGCTGTTCCAACACAGTGAGTGAGAATTGTGCTTTAAAAATAAAATTTAAATCATATACTCAATTTACATACAGGATCTTCATCTTCTCCGTCATCGTCTTCATCTTCCCCGTCCTCATACTCTTCATCAGCTTCCTGAAATTATTTGAAGATTATTTGAGCTGTATCGGTAAAATGAATCTCCAAAACTTTTATTCAGATGAATACTCACATTGTTGAAGTACTTTAGGGGATTTGGCCACAGATCCTCCTTAATTATTTCAGCCACCTAGAACATCAAAAAAATTATAAATATCAAATGATAATTCAGATACATAGCACATTGCAACAATCCCCATAGCACGAAAATTACAATTCCTAGCAATTAAATAAAAAATATTCATCCCACATGCATTGTACTGATGTCAATAAACACCTGAAAATTTTCGATCCAGAATCCAGATAGAACACTTAGTCATCCATAAAATTCTAACTCAACAAAGATCTTAAAAACTTCAAAGTGATGGTAATTTTACGATACAAACAGAAGCAAAATGTAATCCCCCTTGCACAAAGATCTTAAAAACTTCAAAGAGATAATTTTACGATACAAACAGAAGCAAAATGTAATCCCCCTTGCACTAGATCCCTAGAAGGATACATTAAAAATCTTCTAGTAGATCTTTGCAAGGCATAGAAATTCTGAGACAAGGAAATGAAAATATTTTAATTACCCGCATTTTTGCGAAGCATAGAAATTCCGAGACAAGAAAATGAAAATATTTTAATTTTCCGCATTTTAGAAGTTCTCTTGTTGACAAGATATTTGTAAGGAGGCCCAAGGGAAACTCTCTTTATCCTTGTTCTTTATTTTAATTACCCGCATTTTTTCAAGGCATAGAAATTCCGAGACAAGAAAATGAAAATATTTTAATTTTCCCCATTTTAGAAGTTATCTGGTTGACAAGATATTTGTAAGGAGGCCCAAGGGAAACTCTCTTTATCCTTGTTCTTTATTCTTGCAGTACTTATTTTCCCTCGTCAGAGGATATTCACCGTGTACAAATCCTATAGGACTTCTAGTTGCTTTTTTATTTCCAAATGTTTGACTGTGAATTAAAATTAATTTAGATATCTCTTAAACTCAGATTTATCAAGCATAAATGGAGTAAAAACTCAAACTTTGAAATACAATTTTTTTAATAGTAAAGCTTGCAATATACACAACTCAGTATAACCCTGAACTTATAAAAACATGGATATGTACCAATAAAATTTTGTTTATTGTTAAAATATATTTATTTACACTAAAAATTATTCATATTTATAAATATATATTACATAGAAACACAATCTTTACAGTGCAAATAAATATAGGCTAACAATAATCAAAACTCTATCTTGAGAATAATCAAAACTTTATCTTGAGAATAATCAAAACTTTATATATAATACTCCTTTATATAGTAATATTTTTATTTATGTATATATCTGGTACCTCTCTCTTTTCTCTTACACATATATAATAGTTTCTATACCTATATATAACACAGTTTTTATAACTATATGTAAATTTCATCAATAGTTTCTATACCTATATATAACACAGTTCTTATAACTATATATATATAACACAGTTTTTATAACTGTATATATGTAAATTTCATCCCTGTCATATATATATAATAGTTTCTATAGCTATATATAACAGTCTTATAACTATATATATGTAAACTTCATCCCTCTGTCATATATAATATATATAACAGTTTCTAACAAGCAGTTTTTAAATTGTAAATTGTAAATTTTGATTATTGTTAAGATATATGTATTTACATTTTAAAGATTATATTTCTATGTAAATCTCATCTATATAGTATTTTTCTTTTATATGGTAATATTTCTAATTATGTATATATTTGGTATTTTTTTATATATATATATAATATGTATAGTAGTTTTTATGCTGTAAATATTCATTTCTGCCATTCATAATATATATATAGTGAACAAGTACAATCTGAGTGAGCTTAATATCTGAGTGAGCTTAATGGTTAAGAGCATTTGTTCCAATCGTGGTTAGGACAAGTTTGTGGATACTGAATATTTGTGTACATTAGCAAGGTACCAGCAAATCTCATTCTCATTTATGGTCTAAAAAATGGGATGAATTTTATTTCCCAAGCAAACCTCAAAAATTTACGTGAATATATAGAATTATTACTATTATTTGCTATAAATATTATTAAAAAAATTCAAGTTGACATATAATTACATCAGTTATAACATCTCCCCCACACTCAGTCATAGAAGAGCTTCTCAGCACCATAATTTTTGCAGGGTTCATGCATGCAGACGAGCCTCTTGGCACCATAATTTTTGCAGAATAAATGCATGCAGACACACATTAGGTATGATTGTTTTGCGACTGTCATGGTCACCACATTTGATAATAGGAAAACGAATGTTAGAGCAGTAAAAAATAAATTAATACAAATCCCTAAATATCGACATAATGGCACTTACTGGCCTTGACATCGAAACTCATTTCTCTCTTGATTCCATCTAAGCAAACACCAATTGGTATCATGATTGCAAAAAACTCATGTTTAAGCATAGTTTTTAAGGTACTCATACAAACCTCATCATGTATTCCATCTGGAGTATCCTTCTGGGTCTCGTTAAACCAAGTGAAGAAACTGCATAGTTATTACGGAAAGGTTCAGAAACAAAAGTGCATTTTGAACTTTTATTAAAAACATACCCGGCATCTTGAGCTTTTACAGAAAACATTCCTGAGTCTAAAGTATTACATCTAGATAAAAGCTATTCACCAATCCAGGATCAAAATGACAAGTGCCTTGGAGTGAGGCAATATAACAAAGTTTACGGACAACAAACCTTTCTTCTTGATAAGCTCGCTTGTTTCCTTCCTTCTCTGGACTAATCCCATTCGTCACATCCTGCAGCAAACCCACATAATAATTGGTTGCTAATGTCAATGCATAACCATGAAAAGTTGCATATAGAATTTGAGTCGACCAATGCAAAACATGCATCAAAGCCTGAACACATTAGCTTACCATTCCATCTTTCCACCTTAGAGTAGTGCCAGCTATTTTTGTGCTTCCATCATCACAGAACGAAAATACTTTAATCAGCCTTGTCTCTTCAAAATAAGGATTAGGACGAAAAGTCTGCACATAAACGGAACAAGTTCTGCATATCAGTGCAAGGGAACCCAGACACATACTTAAGATTTGAAGACACGTGGCCATACATTAAAACGACACCCTCCCCTATAGGACACTCAAGCATATGAAGCATCATAGCACCATTAATTTCTAAACTAAGAAAACATTTGACACTTACGAATGTGATGGAATATCCAGACTTAACATCTTTGAAATCTTCAACATCAAGAGATTGCAAATACTTGAAAACCTGCATGGAATCATAAGAAAAAAATTAAGGAATTACTAATCTTTCACAGGCAAGAACATATTTCAAAATTATAATCAAATACCTTCATGATTAATGAAGTTCATGGAAACATGCATGATCACCAGCAATCCTACTAGTTTGATCAATTCCATTCAAATACTCTTAAAAACTCAGAAAAACAATACAATGCACACATCACAAATGTGAAATTAAAACAGAATAGATGCCTAAACGCACCTTCTGATCTTCTTCAGTCAAGAGGTCGGACAATGCAGGGTGGCTTAGAAACTGTAGTTAAAGCCAAGATTAGCAGCCACACAGAATTGAATTGTCAAATAACTATAACCATGAACTACAAAAGTAAATTGAACAAAATTGCCTAAAACTGTTGAAATGCATACTGCAGTTAGCCAAAAATCCGGAATTGACTGAATGATTTCATTGCGTTTCGTATAGACTGGACGTCGTATCTCATTATATTTTTGCTCCACCTCTAGTACTTTGTCGCTAGCTTCTTCATTGACCTGTTAAAGAATCTAGGAAATCAGTCAAATAAACTGCAACAAGAATGTGTCTGGAATGAACATTAAGTTATCCCATTTTCAAAAACAAAAACATTTTGCAAATTTACACAAAGTACAAAATAATAAAAATTCAAGGACAACAAATTCATTCACATCTCAAGGACTATTATCACTAATTGGCAGGCTTGAATTATTGAGTATACAAATAGATATAATTCATAAACTGAGAACAGGTATCAAATATTGATAATTCAGATATCAATGACAGTCCAGGCATTTTTCACTGGGTCACTTTTCTATCCTATGAGTTTTCCCATATATTTCAAACTCTAAATGGGCCGGACCTACTTGTTAAAGAAGTTAAAAGACACGTCAGAAAGTCCTTGGCTTTTACGTTTTTCTAATTAGCATTTCTTGCAAACAGGAAGGTTGTCTGTTGATAATTATTTGTGTGGAAAATTTTTCCTTTTTCTTGCCCACCAATTGTCAGTTCCGTGTCACTGAATTGAAACGATTATGTTCTTTCTAGATGGATTGCAAGTTCATCCAGTGAGAAAACCCAAGGCAAACTGATAGTGAACAGGTTATCAGCATAGTCAACAATATCCCATATCAAGCTCTCTCTGATTGCAGAAAACACACCCTTCAATGACAACCAATAGCTCTGAAAAGAATATGAGCTGAATTCAGGAAAAGAGCCACCATTTATTTCCAAATACTGTAAAATATTAAAAACTTTAGTCACACTTTACCCAACTGGTTCAAAAAGCATTCTCTGATTGCAGAAAACACACCCTTCAATGACAACCAATAGCTCTGAAAATAATATGACCTGAATTCAGGAAAAGAGCCACCATTTATTTCCAAATACTGTAAAATATTAAAAACTTTAGTCACACTTTACCCAACTGGTTCAAAAGGCCCTGATAGGATGAAAAATATTAGTTCCTCAACACAATAGATCAATTGGAAATCTTTGGCCAGAACTATTCCCTCTCTCTTTTGATCTATATCACTGTGGTGTTTATTTTCCGTCAGTCTTCTACCAAAGACTTTGGGTGATGTGATATAATTCAAACACCTGTGTTCTCAAAGAATTTAACTATATCTTTCGAAATGAGCGGATGAGTTTGAATCGGATTGGGAATAAATCGAGAAACCTTGGCAAGAACAAAATAACTGGTAGAGAAGTAGCTCAAACAGGCAGAAAAATAAGAGTACACAATAAAACTGGGTTTTATAGAGTGATCCATACTCGTGATCTTTACTTAACTCACGAATTAACCCGTGATCCTCGCGAGTTTGCCTCACGTTGACCCAGTCAACGCAAGTTTGAATTGCCCCCGAGTTGAATCGGTTCATTTAAAGGCCAATATGATCGAAACTTGTTCAGTTGTGCTTTAAATTGTGAATCTGGTACGGTTGGCACCGACTCAGAGAGCTTATTATTTGTTTTGCCTATAGCGGGATGGGATTTTATAGATAAGAGTGGTCTAAACAGGCGATTTTTTTGTTGCTGTTTTTTCTCTTTCCCAGCCAATTTTTTACTCGATTCGGCAATGAATTTTGGGAAAGCTAGATAACAACCGTCAAACTTGGATAATTTGGATGTTTTGGGGTTTCTGAAAATGCTGAATCTATTTCTGCACTCAAAAAACAATTTGGATTGCAAAAAAAATCAAATTCAGAAGAAAAAAAAATGCCAAATTCAAACCAAAAACTGCCGCAAAAACAAAAACATCACACATTTAGCCCCCTTAAAAATATATTTTTGTATGAAAGTTAGTGAAAAATGACCAGCAGGTGGCTTGCTTTTCCTCTATATAATATAATAAAGATGGAAATGACATGTCAGTGCCATCAGTGATCACCCTTCCAATCTACAGGAGGGACATATCTCAAGAGTAAAGTTGCAAACAATTTGGAAAACCAACTACCATCACCTGTCCAAGCCTCTACAATCAGTAATTAAGCCTAAAGCCCTGTAGTGAAAGGAAGAGCCCAAAAGATGATTCAGACCTCAATTGCCACTGGTCAATAATACCCAAGTGCAATTTAACCCTTGTAGAGAGCACCATACACGTGACTAACATATAATAACTTCCAAAAAGAATGACCTAAATATAGTCATTCCACAGACCAACCCGGAGTGCACCAGGAACAGCCCCAACCAACTTAGAGAACCATTTATGCAGTCTGTTGAAAAAAAATACTTTGCAGTTGAAACCCATTTCTTAAATTCAATACAATGGGGGAGGAAAACCAAAAAAAGAGCAGGCTAATACACCCTTAAATACTTGTAATGCATTTTCACCTTTTCTCTAAGTTGCCAGGGGACAGGGACGGGTGTGGGTACTTGGGGACGGGTGTGGAGGCAGGGACGCCACTTTTTGAAACAGGGTACTTGGGTTCGTCGGGGTACTATATATATATATATATATATATATATATATATTATAAAATTATAAATTTTATAAGTAGTTGTAACTTTTTAAAAAAAAATAAAAACATATTTGATATTTCAGATTTCTTCAAGTTCATAATTCAACGATTCATCAATGTCAATGATCATTCATTCAACATTCAAATTGGAACATCAGTTAGTAGTTACATAACTAAAATTTGATGCGAAGTGGTGAAAAAAATCAAATTTCAAACAATGAAATTAAAATTTAGTTTTAGTATTTAGTAATTTAAATTTACTAATTTAGATTTGACTAAAATTAAAATACTAAAACTAAAAACAGTAAAACTTTAATGTTGTACTTGGTCTGTATGCTGTTAGCATACACAGCAAGCAGGCTTGCTTTGCTGTGTATGCTAACAGTATACAGAACAAGTACACGCTTGCTGTTATGTATGTTGTTAACATACACAGCAAAGCAAGATTGCTTGCTGTGTATGCTAACAGCATACAGAACAATATGATGTTTAGTGTTTGTTGTTGTGTATGCTGTTAGCATACACAGCAAGCAGCAAGCATACACATTGCACAAAAATTTAAAAATTTGAACATTGAAAATTTGAAACAAAATTTAATTATTAAATTAACAATGAACATTGAAAATTTGAAACATACCTGATAAGTTAACCGCCTCTCACATGCATATTTCTTCATAAAAATTAAAAACATGTCACATGCATATTTCTTCATAATTTAATGATTCATCATTCATTCAACATTCACATTGGAACATAAAATTTGATATCAAGTGGAAGTTATATTATGATTCCATTGTCATACTACATTCAAAATTTTCCTAATGGGCCAATGGCATTTCCAGACATCAAACAGAAAATTCAAAATTCAGAAAACACTCAACAGTGATTTCTTTCAATGATTCTCCTTGTTGCAACAGTGTAACCTTGTCATTGTATTCAACGTGGAAAGCCCTTCACGGTTTCACCAAACACTGTTGCCGTGGAATTCCCTTCACCAAACACTGTCGCTGTTGAATGAAATGATTATGAGATGTTTGAATGGCAAATTATGATGTTTGAAGAGTTTGGGGGTTGTAATTTTAGGTTTGGGAGGGGGGCAGCTTTCTCCCCTTCCTTTTATTTATTTCACTTCTTAAAAAACCAGGGTACGTCGTCCCCTCTAAGCCAAACGAACCCATTTTTTCAAGCTGGCATCTCGGGTTCTTCAGTCAAGAACCCAGTTCATATGGGTCCACCAACCAAGAATCCAAACCCGAATCAGGGACATGAACCTCTTCAGTCAAGAACCCAGTTCATATGGGTCCACCAACCAAGAATCCGAACCCGAATCGGGGACATAAACCCTAACCCTGGGTAAGCAAACCCATGCAACTAAGCTTTTCTACATTATATTATTACAGTCATCTTACGCTCAATTGAAAAATAAAACTGATTCATCATCACCACCAAAGTAAAATTTCTCACTTTCAATCTAATCCAAACTTACTTCATCAATCCCAAAGATTTATTAATGCATGCACCTTCTGTGAGAAGAGAAAAAAAGCTCTGCTAGGTATTGCAGACTTTAGATTCAATCTCAAAGTGCAAATGTAGAAAAAAAAAACCAAAGCTGCAACCATGGCTATATGAGTGGAGAAGGGGTAAACAAAAGTGCCACAATATAAGCATACAACGAATCTGGGTCTTCCTAAATCTGAATGAAACTACAAATAAATAATGTAGGGGTACTCTGCTTAGCATCTGGAATCTAACTAAAACTACATTCCACTAATTCCTCCAAGAAATCCCTCCAGCAACTACTAAAAAACAAATGTACGAATGAACCAACTGCCAACAACCATATAGGTAGGGCCTGCCATTCCATAAGGGCATGTGCCATAGAGAATTATAAGCTTTTACCATTCAACCCCAGCTGCCTGGTTGGATCCTTTCGGACAGTGACTTGATGAAGAGTGCCCCAGGTGACCAGGCCACTAAGACCTTATCATAAACGGGAAGACTGTGATTGATCAAAACTGGATCCTTTGAGAAAACATAACAGGGAGAATGCCCCAGATCACCAGGCTGTGAGCTTAATCATAAACAAGCAGACTGTGAACGATCAAAACTCCGCACATTCTATGTAGACAAGCCATAGTGAAAACGTGGGCAACTAATAAAGATAAAGTTCAAAAGTTACATTTGAGCCCTGAGCTCTTGAGGAAAGACCCTTGCCTTGCGCAGTTACTTACCTTTCTTATATTCCCCGTGCTTCTATAACTGCCCCATCCACATTGCAGGAAGTCTCTTCCCACACCCTTCCACATTGCAAGAAGCCATATTTAAGGAAAGGAAAGAGGAAGCATTAAGCTGGCTCACCCGTTAGGGGGAGGAAGCTAGATTTTCTCTTCCGCGTAGTGCGTATCCAATCCTTATCGAAGCTAAGAGGAAGGTCAGCGATGTTATACCAACTCATACCCAAACAATAAATAGATAGGTCTCCATAAATATGAAAGAAACTGAAATAACTAATTTGAAGATACTCTAGTTTCATATTTTCCCGAGTTCCATCAAATCCCCCGGTACTACTGGAAAACCAACACATGTAAAACAATCAAATTGTGCTTATCCAACAGTATGAAATAATATGAAGATGAAGAGTGGGTTTACTGGAAAAAGCAATTCTTTTCCTCAAACCACCTATTACGGGCTGTAATAAACCCTTCCCAAACAGCTCAGGGACAAACCACAAATTGGTTCCTTCCACGGGTGAGGCCACAAAAACAATACAAAATCATACATAGCAAAAATAAAATGGGGGTATGGCTCTAAACAGAGAAATAAAAAAGGAAAAAACAAAAAATACGGATGTAAGGGTGCATGAGAACTTACTCTCTCAAGCTCGTCCTGGATTTCCTGAAGCTTTTCAATAGAAAGAACCAGCTCCCCGTCTATATGCTCTTCCTCCTCCCCCTTTGATCTCTTGGATTTGTCCATCCTGCCCAACCCTTCTGACCCAAAAGTTTTCAAAAAATCAAACAGGGTCGAAGGTACAGGCAGAGAGATGGAATGAACTGACTCGCGCCTTCCTCCTCTTACTGTGCTAAGGCATTCACCAACAAAGCCCTTAAACCCTGATCCCTCTTAACCCCTGGCTTTAAACCCTTTCTCAAAGTCTCTTAAAAAATTACATAAGACAAAAATACCCTCCACAACTCTCTTCCTCTCGTCTCCTCTTGAAGCAAGGACAGGAAACCAATGTGAGATATTATATTGAATGCATCTCAACCCTAACCCTAATATCTTTGATGCGTTCTTAATGCTTCATCTACACAATAATAGAAAGCGAAAATAATTTTCTCAAATGAATGATAGGTATGGTTCAACCTACGACGGTTGGAGGTAGATTGATAGGATCTTATCATTTTAATAAAAATTAAAAATATATATTATATGTATATGTATGAGGTGTAATTATTTTTTTATTTTAAGTTTTTTATGTGTTTAATAGATTCAGGTTTAAGATGAATTTATGTTATTTTTATTTTTTATTTTATAGGTCTACGTCCCATGATCGATAGATTATGGGGTTTAAGATGGATTTATGGTGGTTTAAAATACAATCCTCAAAATAAAATAAAGAAATAGTCAATATATATTCTCACATTACAAATCTTATTAAACCAGCATAGATTTATCATTGAGAGGGATCAAATTGAAATTGGATCCCTCTTGGCTGGTTTATTGCACGAGAGGAGTGAGATGCTCTAAGGGTATGGGGGAGATGTTGTAACGTTCCTACCTGACAAAATAATAATTAAATAATTAAAAAAACTCATGTCGGCTAATAAAAAAAATTATGAAAAGTATTTAAAAAAAATCCATAATGACTTATAAAATAAAAAATTATGAAAAGTAAACAAAAAAATCCATGTTCGTCTATAAAATAAAAACTTAAAACTTAAGCCCTATCAACCAAGAGAGATCAAATTTATTGAATTTAAATTAAAAATAAAATTACACCTCAAGAAATTGGATCCCTCTCAACCAAGAGAGATCAAATTTATTGAATTTAAATTAAAAATAAAATTACACCTCAAGAAATTGGATCCCTCTGAGTGCTTGATAGATCGAGTTTAAGATGGATCTATGCTAGTCTCATTTCATTCCATGGTATTGCACCGTAGCGCAATGTCAGGTTATGCTTCCATGTAGGCTCATAACTTATCAAAAATAAAACGTAATTAAAAAATTCATGTGGGCTCATAAAATTTTTATAAAAAAAAAAAACCAACATAGATCCGTCTTAAACGTGGATCCACTCCATGCTTAATGGATGGGTCTAAGATGGATGTATGCTCATGTATGTGCTCTACACCCACAATAGAGATGTTGTCACCTAAACATTACATTACCAAAAATAGAAGTAATTAAAAAAATTCATGTGGCTCTAAACCTAAAAAATTAAAACCAAATGAAAAGTAAATAAAAAAATTCATTAAAATTACACTATGGTAAAAAAAATTACACTATGGTAAAAAGTAAGTAATTAAAACCAAATGAAAAGTAATTAAAAAAAAAAAGAGGTGTAATTTTTTTTTACCTTAAGTTTTTACATACTAGGTGTAATTTTTTTACCTTAAGTTTGATCTATATTGGTTTAAATACAATCCTTAAAATAAAATAAAATAAATAACCAATATTTTTTTCAAGCATAAAAAAATATAAAAAAGTACATCATCTTTACAAATGAGTCCAAAATAGCTATAGAAACAACGACAAGATACAACCTATCACTATATCTCTACAGAAAAACCTCCAAAAATCCAAGGAACGGGAAACTATCAAAAAGAGAGCTGACATACTACAAAAATATAGTCCAAACCAACCCATCTACAAACAGTATCAAAAGACGAAAATAGGTATCATCCAAGATTGGGAAGTAGCCATAGCCTTCTCAAGAAAAGTAATGGACACAACCATAATGCTCAATAGATCCATCTACATTTCTTCCCATATGAGCAGGCCTTTACGTTCCAGAAGGGCATCCTTAGAGAAAGAATCTGCAACAAAGTTCAATTCACGAAAGATGTGATTAATGCTCAGATCATAAAAAGTTTCAAGAAGAACCTTAGTTCTCCTACACCACTGATGGAGAGAGACACCACTGATAGAGAGAGATAATCTGCAAATTGCACAACTTTTTAACCCAATTGACGATAACCAAAGAATCACCAAAAATCTTCAAGGAGGCAATGTCGAAGGAGGAGGCAAAGTTTGAACTTATTAAACCAGTATATATTTATCTTAAACCCAAATGTTTTAAGCATTGAGAGGGATCAACTTGTTTGAGGTGTGAATTTTTATCTCATTTATTTCCATGTTAGTATTAATAAAAAAATGTACAAGTTGAGTGATTTAAAATGGATTTGTTATCACATAGGTGAGAACATTTCCTCCATACTGAGTTGTAGAACACCTCCTCGCTCAAAATCCCATTACATAATGTTTTTAAACAAAAAATTAAGTCACTTGATTTGAGGGTTAATAATGTAGTTTTAAATAATGGTTAATATTAGCAATGGAAATTGAAGGATTCATTTGGACTTTTATTGTTATTATAGTTTACATTTAATATTGTAATTTTAGATGATAGTTAATGGTTAATAGTCGTTATTGTGGTTGGGAGTTAATATCACACTCAGTCTAAAAATAGAGAAATTAATGGAATGTTGGCAATGCATTAACTTTTTTCATTCTAAACACTTAAATACAAAAAGATGAAAAAAACTATTTATTTAAAAAAATCTGAAATTTTATAATAGATGATTGAGATCTAGAGTTGCATGCAAAAGAATGAAACCATGCACTTTGCTTACAAATATTAATGTTTTTTTTCTTTAAATAATATTATTGTTGGGTATTGAATTCATTTTTACATTAAAAATAACATTTTTTTTAATAATATTATTGTTAGGCATTGAATTCATTTTTACATTAAAAATAGCAATTTCATTACGATCTTTTTCCAATCAATATAAAAATAAAAAATATAATCTATAACATTCAGTTATAGTATTTCACTTTTTTTCTTAATATTTGTTAATTTGAGAATTGATTTTCAGGTCTAAATTACTTCATAATATGTTTAGCATATAGTTATAATTCAACCATAACCTTGTGATTGACCATTAGAGTATATATATAAGAGCTATTTTTTTTTTCAATCCAAAAAACAAATTCTTGCTATTCATGGATTGAATCAAAGAAACCTACCTATGTTTACCTATCCCATGGATAGTGCAGAGATTACATTTCAATACAGTTTTTCACTTTCAGATCAAATATCTAATACTAGACTCAAACAATCTTATAGCATAGTATGTAGATACTAAATATAACATGTTTACAATGGATATCCAAAAATACATTGAAGTCAATCAACCCTTTAAAGACCCAAACATAGTAGACCAAAATAAACAAAAACTAAGATTAATAGATCCTAACTAAGATCCTGAAGTGACCCTCCTCACAGAGCTGCTTGTCTGTAAAATAGGAGAACTGTAAAATTCCTTCATCAAATCTCAAGCCCTACTACATCAGCTCACTTTTAGCTGTCAGCATATCTCTCGGTCATATAAGAGCTATTTAAGAGTTATTTGCATATAAACTCATAATTATGTAATGATATTCTAGTCCTTACCATTATAGTATTAAGTTTAGATACTTGTAAAATGTCACTTTATGTAACTTTTTATTAGTAACTTGAGTTTTAAATTAGGGTTTTTTTCCTCTTCTTAATATAATAAGATTTTCCTATAATTTGTATTTCCTTGTTAGTTTACCAATACAACCTAAAGTTTATTTGGAGAAGGATTCTTTCATATCTAAATTTGCAAATGCAATCCACCCTTTGGTGTGTAGTGGTTTCCATTATTTTATGTATTTTTTTCATCTTTATTATCAATATTTTTAACTTACCTTTATAGTTGTAGTAGTAATGTTAATTTAAACAAATGCATGCTACAAGTTGTTATTATAACATTAACCAATTTTTACTCTCGTTATGTAACTAGAGCTTAGGAATTTAGCCCGGTGGATTAGCTTGAGTGGTTGAGTGTTGTGATCTGCAAGTATGAGGTCACCAGGTCAAGTCCTCGGGTTGGCTATCTATGTGAATGTTGAGGACCTTACTCGATGTTCTCACCAGGTTAGGTTGCCAAAAACTCCAACCGAATGGTTTACCCCAGGTATTGTCCTCAAAATGAGGGGAAGTGCTTCGAGGGTTTCCTATGATGTGTATTCAATCGAACAAAAAAATATAGTTTAGGAATTCAAAAAAATGTCGAGGGGAAAATCTCAAATATGTGGCTGAGTGCCTGATGAAAACTTCAAGAGGTTTGTAGAAGAAATAAGGTATGAGTTGTTGTAGCATGCTTGTACCCCACTCATTTTGAATTTCTTTAACTAATCACCAGTTGGATTTCCCACTTGTGAGCAATTTTGGCCTCTAACAACTACATAACAAATTTCATTTGCAAAATCAAAGTTAAAATACATTGCACAAATGGGAATCCAATCCAAATTCACAACCATGCTTATTAACAACATTCCCATCAATTTGAGTTATTTCCTTTAACATAAATCACATATTTAAATGAAATTAAATCACATAGATACAAAATATAGATGACCCATGTAAGAACATATATAAACACTTACCTTTTCCATGAATGTATCCACCAAACCAGTTGTAGATGAGTGATTCGCCTTTCAACCATAGGAATATGTCGTAGACTCCACCCACAAGCTAGGCTATGAGACTGCAAGTTGAAGGGTGGCTATCAAGCTTTGTATCTCACTCAACCCAACCAACAACACTCATAGAATAGTGAGAAATGGACACCTATCATGGTTACTTTAAGGAGATTATTTTAAGCAACTCATCCAACCTCCAATCAACAATGAACGTGTCCCTCGTAGCCATGCATGTCACATGGTAAGGATTCCCCTTCTTTGTTATACAGTCCCTTGGGAAATCCATCTTCTCTAGTGCTCTAGTGCAGATGAGGAGTGTCAAATCTACTAATTGCCCTATGGGTGCTTAACTTGGTAGACCTTCAATCACATGATGTAGCTAACAAGCTTCTTAGACAATGGGGAATGACTTGACACATTGCCTCATATTTGTACTCACTCTGCAACCATGCAATAACACTTCAAATACAAACCATGCCCTCTCCTCCCAACAATACCTTTGTATATTTCCACAAACCCACTCATATCTCAAGCACGTGGTTTTCTTCTATCGGTTGCAAGTGATGGTAACCATGGGAGAGCATGCAGTGTAAATTTTCCTTCCTCCCACATAAGGAAGAATGGGAGAATAATTTATCTCCAAGAAAACTAACACAATCTATATTTTCTATGCATGAGGTATTATACATGCCTTCTAAGTAACAATATGGGTTTATTCTTGGAAATATGTCTAAAGGTAGGTAAGAGACATTTTAATAAAGCATGGCAAAAATGTAGTACCTCTCAAAAGGAGACATGGCAAGGATAATCTACACATGGACCCCCTTTCATTTTCTACT
Organism: Larix kaempferi; assembly: GCA_027924585.1. Classification (NCBI taxonomy): domain Eukaryota; kingdom Viridiplantae; phylum Streptophyta; class Pinopsida; order Pinales; family Pinaceae; genus Larix; species Larix kaempferi. The sequence goes on along the minus strand of BSBM01000541.1, from coordinate 4,985,336 downwards.
CGCATAGACTCGTAGAATCCTTGTGCTTCTTGCAACCATTTTATGGTTATTTTATTGTATATCATGTTTTCGCATTTTGTACAAAGACTTTAAGTATAACACTATAACTCGGTCCACAGCTTGGACTATAATCGTTTGCTACGTGGGCCTTTTCCTTAGGCTTCAATCTAGAACTATGTGCAAAGCATATCACATACTTACCTTACGAAATCATTACAACTCAATCTTTATGGCTTGACACCCATCCAAACAATGACAACATTAAAAATGTGCAATTAATTTAAATTTTTGTATTCTAGGGTTAAACTAGGGTATTCTAGTCATTAAACTTAGCGAAAAGGATTGAGCATGGGTCCATATGTATCCATCCACAACAATGAAATCTCTAGGGAGAAAGAGGGGGTTGTAAACCCTTTAAGAACCAGAGGTAGAAGCCCTCTGAACCCATCATCTACAAGGAAATCTCAAAGTCATGTCATCAACCTTAAGATGAGGATTCCACTATATGGTTTTGGAGGTGAAGTGGAAGTACACATGGATGAACAAGACCAAATTAACATTCAAGGTGCAACACATTTACAATACATGGATAAGTTAAATGTGGCCCTACATTATTTAAATATGCCATCTCATACGTAGGGTGAATATTGATCTCTAAAAACCTTAGAGGAACTTTGGCTAGTGTGTAGATGTGTTATCTTGAGAGTATATCATAATTGGGATAAACCTTGTGATTCTCAACTCATACACTTGTTTTGTAAAGATGTGATAGTTAAATAATACACTAAGAAGTTCCAAGCTCCGAAGTCAAAGGCCAAACTCATTGCAAAAATGGTGCAAGAGGTCTACATGTAAATTCCAAGGTTAGAAATCCATACTAAGATAACATTGTTTAAACTTGATTTTTTGGACAAAGCCATTATTGTAGATAGAAGAGAAAAGACTTATGTTGAAGCTATAAAGACGAAGGAACTTGAATTTAGTAAAAAGAGTTATACATATGATAGGAGGGCTGAGGAAGAGGGAATATTTGAATTGTCACAACTCAAAAACATTATCTATTACTCTCTTTGAAAACCTAATCCCTCAACCTCAAACCTATGTTGCAAATGTTCTCAACCATGGTGTAAGGGACATATATGAAACCCTTGATCAAAACATTTTATGATTGGATATATATGACACTTGAACTATGAATCTAAACATGAGGTGGATACTCTACCCAAAACAGAGATCAATAATAACTATGGGACATAAGATCGTTTAGTACAACCATTAGAAACAAGGAAACCCCCGGTCTTCCTTATTGTAGTGACTAGGTTGGTCAGTCTTGATAACTTTAATTTGTATGCCTACATTAAAAAATACAGCTTCTTCACTCTTATTAATTATAGTAGTACACTGAGCATTCTTTGTGAGAAACACTTTAGGTGATTGGGATTCTATATTGATACTTTCTAAGTGTTTCCCCATCAACATCTCAAGCCACAAACACATTCAACATGGATGAGTGGTCCACAAGGTGGAATTTATACTGGAAGATTATACCCCAAGGATGAATTTTATGTCACATGCATTAGAGGAGTAGATTCAATGGCCTATCTCCTTGGGTTTCTACTCCACTATGAAGGATAAATTCCTCTTTTCACTAAGATAGTCATGAATCCACTATTCAAGACTTGCCACCTAAAAGTATATAAACTTTATTAAAAAATGGATTAACTAGAATAAGACTAAAGATGCGAGGTAGGTTCGACTAAGGAAGTTGATTGAGCCAAGTCGACTAACTAATATAGAAGAACAAAGTGAAAGAAGATTAATAGCAAAGTTGACTAGATTTTTTACTGTAATGGGTCAACTGATGTGCATATGTTGATGACCAATATGGGAGATTAGTTAGATGGGATAAATGGTGTGGATTAAAAACTTAATAGGGAGCCTTGTTAGCAATAATATTATGTCAGGTGGGGTGGCAGGTGTGGGAGGGATATTCCTACTGTATCCCAAAGGAAATATAGTACTTACTTACGAATGGGGAATGGATCGGCAAACAAGTAATCAAGCTTAGAGGTGTGCCATATTCAAGGGGTTGGAGTTCATTATTTTTCTCAAGATAAAAAAGGTATTGATCCTTGTAGACTTCTTGTTGGTGATCAATCAAGCAAGGAAAGGGGTTTCCAAGGAAGAAACAATCATTAGAAGACTTCAAAAGAGAATCACTGACAATATTAAGCAAATCATAGTAGATCAGGGAGACTAACCTTATGCACATCAGAAAGAAAAATAATCCAATAACTCATAATTTGGCAAAGAATGCAATTTCATTGGATAGAGGAGTTTGTGGTAAAAATGGGGGTCACCCTCATCATTGGTAGATCCCCTAAGTCTCTACATATTTTGAAATTCATTAATGCCACATCTATGGTATTGATGAAGGGTCGTCTCAGCATGTGCACCATCTAGCATGATTTGAATTCCTTAGCTATAATCCCTTGCTTGAATTTAATTCAAAGCAAGGGATCTCTATCCCCTCAAGGATCTTCCTTCCTCATTGCAATCTTAGGTTTGGTTGTTTGTTTTATGGAGTTGTGTTTGTGTTCATCTATTGCTTGAGGGATATCTCTTCCAAAAGATATCCATGTTGCAGGTTCACACGATCTTAGCATTTGAGGGGTTTCTTTGTGTTATTGATGGTTTACTGGCCACCACTTACAATAAATCTGGCAATCATTGAAAGGTAAGAGCTCTTCTCCAAGGCTCATTTCTAGTTTGAAATTTGTACAAGTCTTCGATGAAGCTAGGAAATTCAAACATTTGGCTTTTTATTGGCTCGTCTTCATTCTTGGAATTTCTAATTGGGGATCGACTAACGACCTAGGGATTTGGAAGTCATTTGCTAAGCATACCATGTCACTTTCCTCAAGTTGGGGATCAGGGTTAGTCAAAGTGCAGAGCAACATTAGAGAGATCAAAATCATAATGATGATGTTAAATTCACAAATGGAGGGTGTTAAAGTAGCGATTGATCAAATTTGATCTCACACTACTCATTAGGATGCAAGATTTGATAATTTGGAGATAAAAGTTAGGGATTGAGGGGGGAAGATAAAAAAAATAGTCAATGGTTTTGAAGTTCACCATGAAATGTTGTTGGTTGTCACTTAAGGGAGTCACTTGCAAAACAACCCATTGGTAGTCACTAGGCTGATAGAGGAGAGTTATGTCCAATAGATTGAAATGGCAAATGTAGAAATTCCAAATTATCAATGTATGTTGAATGAATATTGGGAATTGGATAAAACACTTAGTGGTCATATCTTCCATTAACTCTCTGTTATATTTACTTTTTTTGCATAGTCCTGTTAGGGTAATTTATTTGAATATATAGTTTTACATTTTCTATCAAGAATGGCATACCTACTATAATTTTCCAAGCAGAGGGGAGATTTTGCAACACAACTCTTCTATGACTAGAATAATTTTGTAATAACGAGAGAGTATGTAAATCCTTGATTGTTTTCCTCAACCATTTAATATAATTCTCTTACTCATTTCGATTAAACTAACTAAAATATTATGTTATCTAGATAGATGTTAGAAAGGAGGAGGATACTTATGTGGCATTCGATGTCTAAGATGTGTTGACTAGACATATGGTGTCCATTAGCAAAAGGGACTCAAACTATTTTATAATCAAAGAGAAGCAAGATAAGATGAATCATCATAACTAATTATTGGATATGTCCTATAAGAAGGCATACTACAATTTGAAGAAATGGTTAGAAGGTTGGAGATTGGACAATCTAACTACAGAATTTAAGTGAGGGATCATAGTTCAATTGGAGATTGTTGTAAAGAAAAGCATAAGGAAGTTCCTTAAAGAAATTAAGAACCTCAACTTTGTTATCAAGAATATCAAGCATTATAATATAGCCTTGTGGATGTGGAATTTCATAGGTCATTCATGATTACATATGTATATATTCATTAGTTGAGATTTCGCTAAGATTGATAATAAATGGAATTTATTCCCCATGAGGGTTCTCCTTAACTATTTGTGTCGTGTGATGAGTGCTCATGAGATTCATTATCTATTTTCCTACTATATCGAATGCTTAATAATAGGTTGTGATATTCATCAGATGTAGTCACTTTTGTTTTAACGATATCTATGGTGTAGATACATTGGGCAATTTTGACATTCCCGCTAGAAAATGGATCAGTTTGGTGGAAGAGTGAAGTTTTTGTTTCCCTGAGAGTGAAAACCAAACTTTGATATTTACAAGGGATAACTAGAATTACTCGTAGTTGTGCTATGGGTTTAATTGATATGGTGGAACACCAAGAGATTAATGAAGGCAAACTTAGATTTGGGAATTTTAAGAAGCAAGTAGAAGGTATTGGAAAATTTCTATATGATTTTGTTCGAGCGTTGGTCAACAAGAGTAAGGATGGAGGAGAGGAAACTTGTAATAGAGAAAGGGATAAACCATATAACTTTAATATGAACAAGGAAAATGTATTTATGTGGGAAGATTCCTTAAGACTTCTAGAAGCCATTTTAGAGTTGAAGATTACATGAAGATAAAGCCTTCTGACAATCAAATGGAGCTTGATAGATTAAGTAATTTGTTTAGGAAACTATAAGTCTATTTCAATTGCTATGGATTTAGCAACTTGGAAAACATTTATCTCTCTCAATTGAAAATGGAGGGCATGATCTACTATGCCGAGAAATTCAATGTTAAGAAATATTTGTTACCAAAAAGAAGCAAGTTACAAAAAGTTGGGAGGGGTTTAAAACACTTTCCAAGAACCAATTCTATGCCATGGGACATGAAGAAGAACAAGTGTTCAAGTGGCATAATCTTAGATGAATACAAGGACAAGGATTTTAGAAATATATAGTTGAGTCAAAAGGAAGTGGTCATAATTTGACAACCACTTGATACAAACATCTACACTCAAATAATGTATCCTACAACTAAAGTAGAAAGGTTGAAACACTAATCAAAGCTTCATATTTGGATAAATAAAAGTGTTGAATGGAAAATCAAAAAGTGCAAACACCACATATCAAGAGATGAGATCATCCCTATAAAAAATGAAATTTGATCTACACAAACAACAACATTAATATAGCAGACACCAATCTGAATTTTTGTAACAACAATCGCTATATTCTCATTAACACATAAGAAAAATACAATATTATCCTCAAGGGACTACAATGGCTTCTCTCAAGCCTTCATGCTTGCATTATATATTTACAAACCTTGCATGTATGAATGTATAACACTATCTAGTACACACTACCTCATCTAGTCAAAATTGACAAGAGAGAAAAGCGGTAACAAAACTTAACTCCTAATAATAACTCTTACACATTCTTCTATGAAATGGATTTGTGATATCCAAGTAAGAATCCATCATAGAGTTTCCATAACAATGTAAGAGGAATATTTCATAACTGTCATAACTGTCATAACCTTACATTAATAAAAAAATAGAATATGCCAAGTGTCACAAGCATATAAAACCTATCATAGGGGTGCAAGGGAATCTTTTCCACGTGGCACACCCATCTTACAAGGATCCCCCTCCAACATTCATGCACCCTCTTCCTAAGAGAAAAAAGCCAAAGAAATGAAAAACTAACACATTCTCTTTGTAAGGAATGCATTATCCACCAAGCCGAGCTTTCTCTCAAAATTGTGAACTTCCCCTTTGCAAGTGGTTTCATTGGAATGATAGCAACACACAAATCAGTTGGAACACAATCAAGAACAAAAGCTTCCTTCTTTACTCCATCTCTGTAATACACCTACGAACCCTAATAATTATTTTTGTTAAGACCTTATGCTATTTTTTTTATTTAACATTATTGACCAAGTGAGGTTAAGACATTTGTAAAAGATTTATTATTTTTAAATATTTAAATAACCAAGAGAATCAAAACTAAAGGCATTCGTTGAAGAGTGTTTGTTGGCCCACAAGGATAAATGCCAAGTATTAAGAGGAAACCCATTGTGGCAATACAACCTAGTAAAGGCGCACATGATGCAGGAGTCATCCTCCCCAACGTTCAGGTCGTGACTCTTGTTGGAGCGTTACGATCAGGAGGCTCATGAATGACCTAAGTCCTAGGAAAATATTACAAAGCAACAATTTCATCCACTGAGCAGGAGGCTTATGATGAAAGGGGAGAAAACTCTAAGTATCGATTCATCCAATGAGAATGAGGCTTATGATGAAGTGATATTGTGACCTAGATTATGCCAGAGGAACTCTCTGACCAATATTTGTCCTTGTGGTTCAACAAACAAGCTCGGGGGTTTCAGAGCAAGTAGTTTGGTTGTTCTGGAAGTTGGTTGGGAGGAACGACGACCTTCGGCTTTGATTCACCTCTGCAGGTTCAGGTTCTATTTAATTCTTGACATATCTGTTTGCTGTAGATGATATCTAATGATTACATAGATTGGTTCAGGTTCTATTGATTTATTCCCGACATATTTGTTTACTGTAGATGATATCTAATGATTACATAGCTTGGTTCAGGTTCTGTTGATTTATTCCTGACATATATGTTTACTGTAGATGATATCTAATGATTACATAGCTTGGTTCAGGTTTTATTGATTTGTTTTTGACATATTTGTTTACTGTAGATTATATCAATGATTGCATAGCTTGTTTCAGGTTCTATTGATTTATTTATGAAAATGCATGTTACTATAAACTATATCTAAATCATCATAATGAATATGTTTCTTAGTACATGTCCCATTTATTTAATTATGCAATTATCGATCACTGTAATGATTCCTAAATCGTTATTCATAATGATTTTGTTGTTATCAGCTATTTTTTTTATCATTCTGCATTTACCCATTACTGTAAATGATCCCTAAACTAGTATTCAAAATGATTACATTACTATGTATGTTATTAACTGTCTTTTTTCATTCTGTAAACATTGATTTCTGTAAATGAATCTTAAGTCTTTATCCAGGACGATTACAAGGTTTAGGCATGTTTTAATATAATGTTTTACTGTACATTACTGTCTTACCTTGCTTATGCATGTTATCAGAAATGACTATCTTGCTTATGCATGCTTCATAAATGATTATCTTGTTATGCATGTTATCATCTAATGTTTTACTATACATTACTGTTTTATTGTAAGCATTCTTATTCAGATTTATATTTCTAGACTTGCATGCAAGGTACTCAAATACTGTTTTAAGTTATTGTATATTTTAGTAAGAGTATAGCTCTAGCAGGCACAAAAGTATCTTAGTATGATTTATAGTTTTGGTTCAAGTTTTAACCTATTATTCATGCTATTCTGAAATCATTGTACATTGTTGTTTTACTGTAATATCTTTCATTCAGATCATATGCAGAAGTTATAGTTATGCATCAAATAATGTATCAATGTCTGATTTTTCCCTTATTGTTATAAGCAAAATAATGTATAGGGTTTATTGCAAATGGGTTTATAGATTAGGCGTTTTGATCTATAGCTCTGTTATATATATAAACCTGGGGTTTACATAGATTTAAAAGTGGATATATACATAACAGAATGCATGTATATTATACAGAGCCGAATGGCTTAAAGAAATAAGAGTCCATAATAGAAGCATACGTTTATAGAACATAGGTGATTGGTTTAGGCGTTTTTGTTGTTATAGATTGGGCGTTTGTTTTATTTCTGTTTATAAATATAGTTAGAGTAATTATAACAGATTTGAAAGATAATATTACAGTTTCCAAACCCTATATCTTGATTTAATCTGTAAAAACTTACAAATTCAAGCTTTTTTTCTAAGTTCCGGCTTACCTTGTAAACGTTTCCGCAACCGTCAAATCCACCGGATCCGCAATGCTGAAACATTGTTTTTAACCCTCGAAAAAATCAGGGGTTCCGCAACCCGCATCCGCAATTGCGGAAGTCGGATTACAGAATCATTGAAATAAACGATCGGAATCGAGGGGTTCTGCAACCCACATCTGCAATTGCGGAAGTCAAATTGCAGAATCATTGAAATAAATGGTCGGAATCTATCTAATGAATCTACCCAAGTTCAAGCATGAATTGGCTCAAACTATCCACTACAAAATAAATAGTAGGCATGGCATTCACAAGATACATAGGGGAACCTATCGACTCCATACAAAAAGATGAATCTACCAAATCATAATCCAAAATAGAATATAACTTAACAATTGACAAAGGAATACTTTACTTGAACCCTTCAAAACCTTTAGACCCAAAAATTAATGCATAGGCCAATGCCCTTCATGTCATACTCACTTTCCAACTTCTTGTTACACCATGTAATGCGCTTCTCAAAACTACTTGTACGAATAAAATAATCTACATATAATTTCAAAAAAGACACAAAGGGATGTGGCATCCCATATACCCTAATAAATTGTTAGGCTAAATCACCACAAAAATGTCTCCAATATCTTCTCCCACCCCCACTCTCACCCTCAATTTTCTCCAATATCCCCCCCCCCACCCACTACCACCCTCATCAACAGTGAGGGTGGGGGCGAGGTGAGATATATTTTCTCCAATATCTACCTCCAACCCAATGAGGGTGGGGGTGTGGGGATATATTGAATATTTTTTTCTCCAATATCTCCCAACATCCCCACGCTCATTGTCAACGAGGGTGGAGATGGGTGGAGATATTGGAGAAAAGTTTCTACAATATCTCACCCATCCCCACACTCATAAGGTGGGGGTGAGGGGATATATTGTAGAAATTTTTCTCCAATACCCTACCCCCACCCTCATGGTCAAGATGGGAATAATCCAATATACCCCCCCACTTCCACCCTCGTTGTTGGGATGGGAATCACAATGGGGATGGAGTGAGATATAATTTATCCAATATCTTTCCCCACCCCCAATTTCATTGACAATGAGGGTGAGGGAGGGGTGAGATATTAGAGAAAACATTGTCATCCCACAAACCATAAAAAGTTGTTAAGCTAAACCACCACAATGAATTATCTATTAATTAAGTGGAAGTAGATGAGTCTTAGATTGAAAAATCATGTGTCTCTTGATCAGAACCCTTGTTGACACCTTATCTGAGAGGACCTAAATCCCAGAAAGTTTTGCTAAAATGTCCAAAAGGAGAAGAAATTACCATAAAAAAAGGTTTAAAATACATAAAATACATAAAACATAGAGGAAAAACCCATATTTGTATAGTCCGATGATAAATATTAAAAGGGTTAAACTCCAGCGAAGATCCGACGGCGGAGATGTTACACGCAAGGATCAACGGTCATCGCGAGATCCCGCGTCACCAAAAGGAATGATCGCAATGTATTGTAAGTGGTCGCGGACGAAATACCACGGGAGCACGTGGCACGTTATTGTTCATCCGCGTGAACACGACGGTGGTATTATAAACCACCTTCCAACCACGCGGAACCGCCATCCTCGAAGGTAAAGCACCCAATAGCACGTGCTATGTGTTATTAAGAGTTGTGCGCGGTGGGGTATATAAACACCACAATTATTTCTTGCTCAACCAATGTGGGATATATCCCGTAGAGAAAATCAAATGGGATAAGTATAACACGTTTTTTAGAAAATGCCTGTTTTAGTCACCATTTTCTAGAAGCTGTTTCCGCCAAACCGAGAAGAATTTTAGGAAACGGAGAGAGTTTTTTCTTCATCACGGGCCAATCTTCAAAAACCTCTCTCAGTTTTTACACAGGTGTTATGGTTTAAGAGAATTGAAGTCATCTTCACGGGGCAATTTTCCAGAATTTCAGTTTACTGTTTTAGTCATTAACTTCAAAGAGCTGTTTCTTCCAAATGAAGATGAATTTTCAGAAACTGAAAGAGGCTTTTCTTCAGCACATGCCTAGTTACAAAAACCTCTCTCAAAATGTACACAGGTATCTCCATTTGAGATATACAACCAGGTCTTCGAAGCCTATTGTTCAACAAATTTACTTCCTGAAATAAAAAATAAGTTGTAACTGTTTCTATTTTTAGAGTTTCAGTTAGGTTTTGAATTCAAGATTAGGTATAGGCCGTCTTTCTATATATTGATATGTAAAAAACATGTAAGGGGTTGGATTTTCTGTAAGGAGAGACCCATTTCGGGTGTTTTGCAGGGTTTTCAGAAATTAATACAGATCTCAGGACTGAGCAGATTTTTCATAAAAGATTCATGTGTTGTTTAAAAATTGCAGTCTGTACCCTTTCCCTTTCTCTACATGTGCAAGTTTGTTTTTCTGCGTTATGCCTTTCATTATGTTATTTTCTTCTATGCTTAGATGAACGTCCATATAGATTGAGATTCATGTTTCTATGCCTCGATTTATCAGCATCTGAGCATCCATTTATTTCTCCAAAATTAACAGTGGATTCATCTGAAAATTGATGCCCGTTGTTAATGGACTGTCTTTATTTCTTTCCCTATCACCTGCAAAAATCTTATTGACTGTAATAAGACAGCTATCTTGCCTTTGTATGAAAATATTTGTTTAACTGCTGGTCCATATTTTTCTGTTTTCTCGACTCCATTGCCCAATGGTATCCTGTTCATGTTGATCTAACCACCTCATTAAAAATCCTTAAGTTTTTATTTATTTTACAAATTGGCCCTTGAGTTTCATTGTCAAACTGTTGTCGTGGTGACATTGGATGGCAGATTTGCCGAGAGAGCCCTCTCTGGCTGAAGGAGGCCAACTTTCAGTCTAAAGATTGGTTTGAAATAGGTTACCTCGGGTTTCTTTGATACAGCCCAAGGAAAATCCGAGTGCTAACATTTTTGGCGCCGTTGCCGGGGAACGAGGGTTTCATTTTCCCTGGGTATGAACGACAAAGTTGCAGATTTGATTGTTGATGGTGAACAACGGTCAGATATCAAATAGGCTGTGCATCTTTCACCTGGCGACTCCATCTTCAAAGAATCCAGTTTTCAGAAATTTCATGGCGACTCCACATTAAAGAAATCCAGTTTTGCATTGGTTCACAGGATAAGTCTCCTCAGTTTTCAAATCAGAATCTACAGTTCCAGCATTTCGAGATGGCCTCGTTATTAAGAAGGTATGCTCCTATGAGCAGGTCTCATATTCCCGGTTTTTCGAATCAAATTCCTAAAATAGATTGGCAGTCTTATTTGCCTAAATTCAGAGATGAAAACAGTGATAATGCTGCTTTACATTTAATCAAATTTCATGCGCATATACACAAGCTGAAGATTAGGTTTCATGAGGACTGTCTTATGAAGATGTTCATGGCTTCTTTAGAAGGAAAAGCAAGGGGTTGGTATGAAAGTTTAAGACCTGGTAGCTTGTTTTCTTTGATTTTCACATAGCATTTTATGAGCATTATGCAGTAGATTTTCCAGCTTTGTCTGTAGTGGAAGATTGCTGTGATCAGTTTGAGGGTTTCATACAATACCTTGAAAGTATTGATGAAGATCTGGAAGGTATGAATGATGAAGACATGTCTGAAATATTTTATCATTTTTCTTCGCAAGTCCATGGTCATAATGATCAAGAGAAGCTAGCTATAGATAAGATCAATGAAGAAATAATAGTAGATTCCCATGAGCTCTGTTCAGAAACAAATGATGATTCATCCGTTCCTTCGTATACAAATGAAGAATACATTCAGCATCAATCTGCAGAAGAGAAGGAAAATGATAGTTGTTTGATTCAGAAAATGCACAAACCACCTCCTCTTTTAACAGAAGAAGAAATAGATCAGCTCCTGCAGAGTCATGTTACAACCCCTACTTATACAGATTTGCGGTCTTCACATAGTCCGGGATATGTAAGTGAAACTTCTTCCATTTTTGGGCATATGAATCTGAAATTAAATGGCGACAGTCATGAGGATCTTTTGAAGGAATCCATTAGTGATGATGATTCTCCACAAGAAAATCAGGTTTTAGACACCCTGTTCTTTCATCAACAAGATAGAGCTGTCATATTTAATGATCTTGCAGAGTGTTCACTATTTGAGGATGCATTTCTGGAAAGAAAGTTAAGGAAGAAAGAACATTTCAGCTCTCCTGTCAAATTGCAGAAAATCCGAAGGTACTTCAAATTCAAATAAAATCTATATTCTTTGATCCTATAGCTGAGTATATGGAGAGATTTCTCAGTTTCGATTTGCAGCTAGGTTTTTATTTTGAGAATAAAGATTATCAATGGTTGCCTATACTGTCATATTTTCTGTTATTGGCTTATTTTGAACACGGCCAAGGAGTTAGATTGTTTGGAAACCTAATGGATTGGCTTCACTGGTGTTTCCGAATTACTTGATTGATGGAAAGTCTTTGATATTCTAAAAGTAGGGTAGGTAGGAGAAATAAGTTTGCCAGGCAAGCAGTCTTCAGTATGTACAGTATGGTCTTCAGTTCAGTTTCAGCATGTGAGTTTTCAGTTTTCTATAGTTAAAAGATTTTCGGTTACAGTTTTGGATGGAGGACTGGTTACAGGTTACAGGTTGCAGTTTTCAGGATTGGGAGCCGCCCAATGGTCAGGCACATGGTCTACGGTGTTCTTTGCTACCTCACAGGGAGGATAGCATCCCCAGTTGGAGCCAGTTGTTGACACCTTATCTGAGAGGACCTAAATCCTAGAAAGTTTTGCTAAAATGTCCAAAAGGAGAAGAAATTACCATAAAAAAAGGTTTAAAATACATAAAATACATAAAACATAGAGGAAAAACCCATATTTGTATAGTCCGATGATAAATATTAAAAGGGTTAAACTCCAGCGAAGATCCGACGGCGGAGATGTTACACGCAAGGATCAACGGTCATCGCGAGATCCCGCGTCACCAAAAGGAATGATCGCAATGTATTGTAAGTGGTCGCGGACGAAATACCACGGGAGCACGTGGCACGTTATTGTTCATCCGCGTGAACACGACGGTGGTATTATAAACCACCTTCCGCCCACGCGGAACCGCCATCCTCGAAGGTAAAGCGCCCAATAGCACGTGCTATGTGTTATTAAGAGTTGTGCGCGGTGGGGTATATAAACACCACAATTATTTCTTGCTCAACCAATGTGGGATATATCCCGTAGAGAAAATCAAATGGGATAAGTATAACATGTTTTTTAGAAAATGCCTGTTTTAGTCACCATTTTCTAGAAACTGTTTCCGCCAAACCGAGAAGAATTTTAGGAAACAGAGAGAGGTTTTTCTTCAGCACGGGCCAATATTCAAAAACCTCTCTCAGTTTTTACACAGGTGTTATGGTTTAAGAGAATCGAAGTCATCTTCACGGGGCAATTTTCCAGAATTTCAGTTTACTGTTTTAGTCATTAACTTCAAAGAGTTGTTTCTTCCAAATGAAGATGAATTTTAGGAAACTAAGAGAGGTTTTTCTTCAGCACGGGCCAATATTCAAAAACCTCTCTCAGTTTTTACACAGGTGTTATGGTTTAAGAGAATCGAAGTCATCTTCACGGGGCAATTTTCCAGAATTTCAGTTTACTGTTTTAGTCATCAACTTCAAAGAGTTGGTTCTTCCAAATGAAGATGAATTTTCAGAAACTGAAAGAGGTTTTTCTTTAGAACATGCCCAGTTACAAAAACCTCTCTCAACATGTACACATCTATCTACATTTGAGATATACAGCCAGGTCTTTGAAGCCTATTTTTCAGCAAATTTACTTCCTGAAATAAAAAAAATAAGTTGTAACTGTTTCTATTTTTAGAGTTTCAGTTAGGTTTTGAATTCAAGATTAGGTATAGGCCGTCCTTCTATATATTGATATGTAAAAAACATGTAAAGGTTTGGATTTTCTGTAAGGAGAGACCCATTTCGGGTGTTTTGCAGGGTTTTCAGAAATTAATACAGATCTCAGGACTGAGCAGATTTTTCATAAAAGATTCATGTGTTGTTTAAAAATTGCAGTCTGTACCCTTTCCCTTTCTCTACATGTGCAAGTTTGTTTTTCTGCGTTATGCCTTTCATTATGTTATTTTCTTCTATGCTTAGATGAACGTCCATATAGATTGAGATTCATGTTTCTATGCCTCGATTTATCAGCATCTGAGCATCCATTTATTTCTCCAAAATTAACAGTGGATTCATCTAAAAATTGATGCCCGTTGTTAATGGACTGTCTTTATTTCTTTCCCTATCACCTGCAAAAATCTTATTGACTGTAATAAGACAGCTATCTTGCCTTTGTATGAAAATATTTGTTTAACTGCTGGTCCATATTTTTCTGTTTTCTCGACTCCATTGCCCAATGGTATCCTGTTCATGTTGATCTAACCACCTCATTAAAAATCCTTAAGTTTTTATTTATTTTACAAATTGGCCCTTGAGTTTCATTGTCAAACTGTTGTTGTGGTGACATTGGATGGCAGATTTGTTGAGAGAGCCCTCTCTGGCTGAAGGAGGCCAAATTTCAGTCTAAAGATTGGTTTGAAATAGGTTACCTCGGGGTTTCTTTGATACAGCCCAAGGAAAATCCGAGTGCTAACAACCCTAGTTCTGAATTTCATTATGGAATCGATTAACGTGACGGAGTGTGAATAAATATATGGCTAGGTAACATGAACACACACACACACACATGGTGGGGTGGGGGTAGGGGAAGATATTGGACAAAATTTTCTTCAATATCTTCCCCTGCCCACGCCCTCAATTTTTTGCAATATCTCCCCCCACCACTACCCTCATTAACAATGAGGGTGGGAGTGGGGTGATATATATTTTCTCTAATATCTACCCTCATCAATAATGAGGGTGGGGTTTCAAGGAGATATTGAAGAATTTTTTTATCCAATATCTCCCCACAAAGCCACACTCGTTGCCAATGAGGGTGGAGATATTGGAGAAAATTTTATGCAATATCTCAGCCAAACCCCACCCTTATAGGGTGGGGGTACGGGGAGATATTGGAAAAAAATTCTCTAACACCCCACCCTCACTAACAGGGTGTGTGTGTGTGGAGATATTGGAGATTTTTTTCTCCAATACCCCACCCACACCCCCATCCTCACTGTTAATGAGGTTGACAATGGGGGCATATATTGGATAGAATATATCTAATTCCACCCCCACCATCATTT
The DNA here is from genome assembly GCA_027924585.1 of Larix kaempferi. Classification (NCBI taxonomy): domain Eukaryota; kingdom Viridiplantae; phylum Streptophyta; class Pinopsida; order Pinales; family Pinaceae; genus Larix; species Larix kaempferi. The sequence continues at coordinate 4,970,239 of BSBM01000541.1, read as the reverse complement.
TCAAGATAGGAATGATCTGATATCTCCCCCCATTTCCACCCTCATTGTTGAGATTGAAATGAGGGTGGGGACGGGGTGAGATATTTCACGTGTCTCTTGATCAAAACCCTTGTTGCAAATTTCATTATGGAATCGATGAACCTGTGGCCTGTAAACAAATATATGACCGAGGAACATAAACACACACACACACACACATGGTGTGGGGATGGGGTGAGATATTGGAGAAAACATATTTGGTTGGGAGGGTGAGGGTGGGGTGGAGATATTGGACAAAATTTTCTCGAATATCTCTACCCACCGACACCCTCATTCACAATGAGGGTGGGAGTTGGGTGAGATAAATTTTCTCCAATATCTCCACCCACCCCAACCCTCATTGCCAATGAGGGTGGGGTGGGTGGAGATATTGGAGATTTTTTTTGTAATGCCTCACACCACCCCCACCCTTATAGGGTGTGCTTGTGGGGAGATATTGGAAAAAAATACTCCAGTACTCTACACCCACGCCCATCCTCATTGTCAATGAAGTTGGGGATGGGGGGAGATAATGGATAAAATATCTCTCACCCCACTCCCACCCTCATTGTTGGAATGGGAATGATCTAATATCTCCCCCTACTGCCACCCTCGTTGTTGGGATTGGAATGAGGGTTGGTATGGGGTGAGATATATTTTATCCAATATCTTCTACACCCTCAGTTTCATTGACAATGAGGGTAGGGGTAGGGGTGGGAGTGGGAGGAGATATTGAATAAACTTTTCTCCAATATCTCCCTCTACCCCCACCCCGAGCTTAATTGTCAAATAAATAAAGGCTAATGATTACTAATAATTATTAAGTAATTAATGAAGGACACATCTTAACTAAAGAACATGTCAATTCATCCATGGGGATTGGTCAATACTTATAAAGGCACACTGTCCCATGGCATTGTATAATCTCATCTCTATTCTACTTATATTTTATTTTCCTTTTGTGGATTACCGTTTTCTATCCTTATTGTGTTGGATATTCACCACGAAAAGAAATTTGTTCATTCCATTTGGTATCAGAGCTTCGTTGTCTGATCCAGCCTTTAGCTACTCCAAATTTTTAGAGCTTTTATGAACTCCATGTATTTCACCACATCAAGGATTTTGGCCATTTTAAATTCACATTTTATTTTCAATAATCAAAGGCAAAAAAATCAGTGTCCTATGAAATTCATTTTGTTGTGACAAGTTGTTATTACATTGTTATTACATTGGGAGAAGGAAGAGCAGTTTGGTGGAAACAAGTTACAACAACCACTGAATTCAATCCGTTATTTGGAATGATGGAAAAATGAGTGAGATAATTTTCAATTCATCATTGATATAGTCATCCAATTGAAGTCTCATTTGTCAACAATAAGAGGATAACACAATTGTGGGTTAGTCTGGTTCTGACTATTGAAGAAGCTACTCCAAAACAAATTTATAATCGACATCCAAGGGGTTAACAAAAAATCCATAAGTTGTTGTTGAAACCATAGCCAAGGGCATAGGGAATTATTGGGAACTTAATCCTTAGGGTTAGGCATATTAATGTATTATTGTTCACTATTCATAATATTATTGCTAAAAGAAAGTGAAGAGTCAATAGGTGAATAGGAAGAGTCATGAGGGAGTCCAAGAGAAGCCTTGGGAATTTGGAACCCGAGGGTCCTTTCTCATTGTATTTATATGTACATTGGCTAATGGGAAAGAATTGTGCATTCACATCATTTATCTCTCTTTGTTGTGATTCATTTTTATTTGGCTTTGTGTTTTAGCCAAAAAGCTTGTGTGCCCATTGGGCATCTTAACAGTGATATCAGAGTCAAGTTGGATGAACATCACATTTTGGTTGACCTTCATATCCATTACTGATTATGTTTCTAGCTTTACAAAAATCGAGAGAAGATGACGGAAAACCTATCGAAGAAGTAGCACTTGACCAATTGAAATGTCCATGCCTGAGTGTTTCCACGATCATAGAAAAATAACTGCTTGCCTCCTCTCCACCTAAATATTTAATCTTCCTTTAATCCTTCTTTAATGTACTAAACACCTTCAATAATTGATTTCCTCTTGCTTTTAGTTTCCTAGATATTTTTTTAAACTTTCCTTGCATCACTCCTCATATACACAGGTAACCCCTATTATCTTGTGCAAATCCAATCCTTCTGCATCCTCATAGTATGGATTTGAAAGAGAAAACCTAGAATTTTCTAACAGATTCATAACCTCTTTTTTGTAATTGCTACTTGGTTTTCTTGAAACCAATAGTCCCTTCACAAATATTAACCGGTATGTGATTATTGAAGTTATAAAAAAAAATATCCCCACAAATGTTGAGAATACTTAATGACCTACCTATCTTCATCTTGAATATTGTGGAATAAGTCACTGAGAACAAAGCATGTAGTATGAAAAATTAATGCCTTTCGTGTGGATCTCTCAAAATCTGGTACATTTATGTGTCTAGATTTTGCAACATACCTACATGTCGTTTTCCACTCCTGCCTTGTTGACTGTAGCTCATAAACTCTCATAATCACCTACGATTTCGTGAGGATGTGTTGATGTTAGCAATACATATTTCGAGCAGAATATTGATCAACAATATGGAGAATCTTGTTGTGTGCATATTTCTATCATCGGTTTCTAACATAATGTTTCCAAACTCCAACACTTGGCCCATGCACCAATAAAAGAGGTGACTGTGAACTTATGAGGAGAAGATGGCAAGAATTATTAATATTTTATCTATGGTTCAATTTTGATTTTGTCCACCAAGAGGCGCATGTATGAGGCCACCGAGCATGAACTCTACTGCGAATTGAAAAGCTGAGCTCTTGGGATTGAAAAAAGAGCCATCGTTTATCAGAGATTTGTTGTGTGAAGCTGCCTGCAAAGTATTTGAAACAGGTAGAGTCGTCATTCTAATCCGTTTGAAGAAATCAAGGTTGGTTATTCGTGGATATTTCCACTAATCCAATAGTGACACTCCAACAGACACGACAACCTTGGATTCTACAATTCCTGACAATGACCCTTTTGCATAGAGATCAATAAATGCCACAAGTATTACTTTTATGGTGGCATTTACCATTATGACAACGTAAACTACGAATATTTAGTTCCCACGATTTTTTCTGGTGGATCAGCTCTACGAAACCCCAATGTCATGTGAGTGCGCTCTCTCGGCTAAACCACAAATGCTGCGTAAGTGTGATGTCTCCAACCACAAAACCAAGGCCAAGGTCACCAGGAACCCAAGGGAAGGCTGAATCAAGGTAAACGCACAACGAAATAAGGTTATCTAAGGCTAGGCCATCATGCCAAAAAGCCAATTAAATAAAACAATCAATGTTTTTAAAGACAATGCAAACTTGCGATGCATATCATTTTTCATATGCACATGCTATGCAAGGTAAATGCAAGCATGAATGTAAACATATCCGAGCAAGCTATTAAAATGTAATAAAAAATCAAATAATTGGATATACTATAGCCATATAACCATAAAAACATCAAATTTGTACGCTAGCTTAAACAATATAATAAACAATTTTATAGGCTACCATCTACAACCACAATAATGGTATTAAAAATCAGATTACTGACCACCACCTCCAGCCATATTAACATTAAAGAACCAGATATGAAGGATTCCATCTACAACCATGCAAATGATAATAACATCAGATCTCATGGCTGTTGCCTACAACCATACAAACCATAAGCAAATCAGGTCCAAGAACACATATACATCAGAAATATAATAAAGAAACATATATTAATATACTCATCACCGATATCAACATAAACAAATTCAGATATGAAAGATGTCATATACATCCATACAACATCAGATATCATGGATGTCACCTACAACCACACAAATCATAATAAAATCAGATCCATAAGCACATATATTTCCAAAATTGCAGTAAATAATCATATAATAAAATACCCATATTAATCATGGGAAACTAGCTTCAACATGACAACGTTCCACCCTGCCAAATACATGTGATGCTCATGAATCTTTATAGCCACCCCCGAGTTGAGGTCATAGATCCACAGGAGAGGTACTCTCAAACCAACATGCATGGTGCGCTCATCTCAACACCAGGAACACTGCAACACAAAAATAGTTGTATCTCAGTCAAACGAAAACTTTTTTCAATGAAACAAAAAGTGTTCCTGACTGGAAATGTCACTCTGTACACAATGGAACATATATCACAACCCATAAATTATTAGAAATAGGTGAAACAGAACATATGTTTTCACCCTTTTCACAATGTAGAAAACACAACTACACCTTTCTCCATCTAAACTTTCCCTTCCATCTACACTACCTATTGCAATGAGATTCCCTTCACTACTCAAGTCCCTCAGGAGATCACCATCCACCGTTGGGATTCATGTGCTAGAATCAGATAAGGACAAGCAATGGGATAAGGACTCATATTGTGTTTAGCACAGTTAATCTTCAATCCCCATTACAATGTCTTCAAACCTCATTACAAGGCCTTCAATATTCAACAATACAAAACATATCCTACTCAAGAGCATGTATTTTCCAAACAAGAGAGCATTCCACTGCACTAGAGAGCTAAAGAGAAAAACCAGAGAAGAGACTGAGAGAAAACTCATTCCCATACACAAATAGCCATTTGAATCCCCAAGTGAGTGAATCCAATTCCAAGAGACGTAACTCCAAGGGTTAGAGGCCAAATCCAATTGACGAGAGAGAGGAGTTACTCATTCATGAGATTCATTCCAAGAATATAAAAAGGTAGAGTAAGGAGGGAGTTACACTTTTTCCAACTAGTGAAAACTAAAAATAGCTAGTGAGGGTGCATGAGTGGATGAAGAGCATCACAAGAGGTTAAGGAGGGCACACTAGACAAGTAGGCCCACCAATCATCAGAGAGGACTCAATAGTTTCTCCACAATCCAAAATAATAAAAAATAGAGCCCAACAAGTACTGTTACAGAGATAAACAACTCTTATTCCCCAACCCCCTCACAAGTGGAATCCATGCCCCCCATTCTCCTTAGTTTTCCATATTGAAGCTAGTTATTTAATTAAACAATAATAACAATAATAATGTCCAAAGTCCATAGTCCCAACACCTAGTGCCAAATAATAACATATGTCCGGGGCTTAACAACCGGGGTATTATAGTAAGACCAATTGATTTTCTTCTTCTTGCCTTCAATAGCCTAGTTATCTCCATTCCATATGTTTGAATGCACTCTAATTTTCGGCCTCTTCACGTAAGTCTCACTGATATACCTACATTTGGATGCATGGAGTTCTCTATAAGTTTGTGCTCATCCCTTGGATGCATCTTTGTGCAATTCGTCTCTTTACGATAAAGTATATGTGTTAATTTTTAAGCTCAATAGTATTTTCCATATTTGGTTGAAATCATTAATGTATGGGAGTGAAATAAACAAACTGGCATATGGTAGTGGTGATACATAATAGCAGTTGTCAATTTCCATTCACATTTAATAAAATAGCCATTGTAGTTTTCTGGTGATGCAGTACGTTATATAACTACATGTTCACAACGAATCGATATACAAAGTTATTGCTTTAGAAGTACTTTTGGTGAGAATATTGATAGATGTCATTTGTTTAAACTTGACATGGCATGGAAAAGCTTTATGAGGTTGTAGACTTTGACATGGTTAAGACTGTAGAGGTTCATCCAACAAAGGAGATGACTACCCTAATATGAGATTGTTATTTCGTGAGTAAAGAAGTTATAGAAGCTGCTATAAAATAAATTAGAGGGTTGTTTGTTTTAGTGGTCTTGGCACTTCACCTAAGCATCATCAATATTCAAAGGACTGATAGGTAAAACATTCATTTTTTAAGACCAATTCAGTTTCATATTTCTGCATCAAGTTAAAACTTACACACAATGATATTTGCAAGTTCTCTTGTTTTAGGTAAGTGTCAAAACAAAATCAAGTGGAATTGTAATCAGGTGCATTCTCGGTTGTAGTCAACACCCTTCATTTTTTTAGTTTGAGCTTGTTGAGTCTCGTAGTAAAAGGGTGGAGATGCACGAATCCCTTATTTAGTTGAGTGAGTCTTTAGTTTGCTAATGGTGAGAATAGATGGCTTGGTAGAGTTAATAAACACTCTACTTCTTTAATCTGTTGACAACATTGTCATTGTCGACAAGACTATTCCCACTCACATTTGAGATTGTGGACAGGATTCACAAGATGCTCTTGAGTTCCTACAACTTGAGTCACAACTTCTACGAGAATAAACACATTCTGAACTTGTCCATGTTCAGAACAATCCTCTCTATGATCACGTTCAATGGCCTACACAGAATGACGCCACTTCAGAATCACATAAGTAAAACAATGGCACTCCTTCAAAAAGCAAAATAAAATGAAGATGAAGATATGCATACAAAGGTTCTACTTGTTCTTTCTAAGCCCATCATCAGGCTATGGGAAGAGATCAGCCACAACAAGCACATAATCGGTCTTGGATACGACAAGGAAGCGACAATTCACATTCTCGATTTCTCTAAGCCAATCCAGTTTCAGAGTGATAGATTCCTCAACTAGAGTTCATCTTCATCCACATCATTTCAGAGTCTGACATGCCAACACTATGATCAAGTTGGCCACATGAAAGATTATTGTTTTGATCTTCATCTTTGCAAGAATTGTGGAAATCATACACACTATTTAGACATATGCTTCATTATGAAGAAACCTGCAAGAGAGAAGATTTACTATCAGTGGATCGCTTCTTGGTAATGGTTATCAACATACAAGAAGATATATATGTCATACTAGAGAGTTAGTTCATGAGTATTGACACATATTGTAGTTGAGACATTTTCTTCTCTTCACATTATTCCTAATAAGGGGGAATGATAAACAATCATAAACAAGTGGGAGAGAACAAGCAAGCCTGTATCAGATCTAGAGCCTTGATCTCGCCAAACTCAGAGCTATAGCTAGAGCCAGATCCAAACCCATGACTATCCATTTAGTAGAATATTGCACTAGATTCTACTAGTCTTTCAAAATTTTCCAAGAACCTCCAAGCCTTTGAGCCAAGTTCCAAAGTTTCTGGTCAGCTTAAAACCACTCATTCAATAGAAGACAGAAAATTTTTGCTAGCCTTTCAAAAATTTCGAGAAACCTCTGAGCCTTCAAGCCAAGTTCCAAAGTTTGTGGTTAGCCTTTAACCACCTTCATGGTTCATGATTTAATAGTTGCTGAGATCGAGAGTTTGTATCAACCTTAAACAACCCACTTGGTATAAGGCATCAACTTCTACGAGCCCCATTTTGGTTTCTGGTTAGCCAAAATCACCACTTCAGAGAGCACTTGTACTTAGAAGGAGAAGTCTGCTTCTGCTAAATGCTTGGCATAGTTAGAATGCCAAGTGGGAAATGTTCAGCAATGGTAGTTGTCCACTTATAGTTATTCAACTCTTTTTTCTTGGACTCACATACACCCCTTCATATTAAGGGGGGATTTTTGGGAACCTAATCCTTAGGGTTAGGCATATCAATGTATTATTGTTTACTATTCATCATATTATTGAGAAAGAAAGTGAAGATTCAATATGTGAATAGGAAGAGTCGTGAGGGAGTCCAAGAGATGCCTTGGGAATTTGGAAACCAAGGGTCCTTTCTCATTGTATTTATATGTGCATTGGCTAATGAGAAAGCATTGTGCATTCATGTCATTTATCTCTCTTTGTTGTGACTATTGTGGGAAAATTTGCACAAAGGTGTGTAGCATTTCCCACTTAGGGGGAAAGCCTCTGAGGTTGTCAACAAGGCCTAGTATTGTGTTACAAAAAGAAAATATGAGTGACTCCAAATTGATCCTACAAGGTTCTTGTTAGCAAAATAAAAACAAAATAAAACAAAACTTGAAAATAACTTGAAACAGAGCAAAGGGAATGAGAATATGCAAACCACAACAAGAGCCAAATGATAGAACCAATTTAGATTGCCCAATAGTTACGCTTGTTACATGAAGTGTCACCTAGGAGGTGTGGGCTTCAAGGAAATCCAACAACGTCCCTTAGGAAGGTCCTTTTTGTCCACACTAAATGCCAAATAACTTGAAAGAACAAATGGAAGGAAGGTGGCAAGGGAGCTTGAAGGATGCTAGTAGGTATGGGAAGAGGTGTAAGAAGTTCCAACACAATTCCAACAACATAACCTTGCTCTAGATTTTTCTTATTATATGGATGCCCATGGCTTCCTTTTATAGGCCAAGAGGTGGCCAAGAAACATCTATATCCAAGTCTGAACCCCATCACGTCATGAAGTAGCTCCAAAGTACAAAAGGGGGCCATTCAATACTTGAAGAGCCAAATTCGAATTTCATTTGGTGAGGGAGCATTCATGAGCCTTCAATGTGCGGCTAGTGGTTGAGATCCCACTGTTTTTTTATAGTCGTGTGGATTTCAAAAGAAAATCCACACTAGTATAGCATAGACGTAGAAATGATAATACATGTTGTAGCACAGGATAACATGGCTTGATCCATGCTATCTATTCTTTTGACTGTATTTTGGCATTTTTGGATTCATGTTGTTTTCTTTATCTGAAGAGGATGTCTTCGGTGGGCTGCATGCTATATGTTGATGACGCCTTACTGCAAGATTATCCAAAATTCCGTATGTGTGCAAAATTTAGGCGTTAACAAATTCCCCCCGGTGTATGAGGTTTGGAGGGTACTGTAGAGCCGATAATGCATCATCGTTTCTTTTGTGTTCTCTCATGTTCATGGAAGTTCTTGAGCGAGTGTGGATTGAAGGTTCCCTTGGGAGAAGATTGCTAGCAACAACTGGTGAAGCTGTAACAAAGAATAGTGATTTATACAAACAAGGTAGGCATACCCATGTTAATGAAAATCTATCAAGATGAATAAAATGAGAGGAGATTGAGGGGTCAACTCATAATACTATTGGTGCATGGACGAAGGAAGGTTGAATCCATGCAAGAGTATCTAAACCTGGAAATGATGTTACAGGTGTCGAAGAAGTAGAATTGTTGATGACAATGATAATCCCATGGGGGTGGGGGACTGGAACACTGGTGAAGCTGCTACATGGAGAACTTCACTATACTGCTGCTACCATGATTTGTAAATGTGAACACTACTACCTTCAAAATGTATGACTCTCCTTGATGCAATAGATGTGTTGATGTTGAGCATAGGAGAGACCACTAAGTTAGGGAGCACTGATGACTCTCCCTACGCAGTTCAAGGTGATCCCTTTTGTTGATTGAAAGGGACCCCAACGTACAAATGCAACTACTGTAATTCTCAGAATATGAGGATTTGGTGTCGATGAGAGCTACAGTACATGATAAGATGAGGGTCTTATCTTGAGAACCAAGATAATTTTGTAACCATCTATAAGACTGACAGACTTGACACAAGACTAGCTAGTAAGAGTGGGGCTCATACCTTCCTTTTATCGATGTCAACTCGGGGAGTGACTGATGAAAACATTCTTCAAACAAAGTTATAAAGTGTAACAGAGTGAGAGAAATTACAGATGAAGGGATTTGTAGAAGACAGAACACTGAGGGCAATGGTGACTGACCAAACTGATAATGTTGGAGATAGGGAGACTCAATGACATCGATCAAAGACCACCACGGATTGCTTCCCAAAAGAATTGTGGTGTTCCCATGGTTTTCAATGTATTGGGGAACTGTTTGTACATAAAGAATAAATGGTGGGGTCCCACAGTTTTGAGGGTGTCGAGGGACCAACTTGATGATGGGTGGGATTCCCACGGGTTTTGGTGAATCGATGAATCAATTTGATGATGGGAAAATTTCCCATGATTTTGAGTGGGTCGAGGAACCTTTTCCACGATGATGTGAGGGTTGTTTGCAAAATGTGAAGATAGGTCCCCCATGAATTAATGCCATGCAGAGTGTTCCTACAAGAATAACTGAATAGAATTGGTTGTTTTGGAGGGTGGGGGTCGGATTGTTGTTTTCACGGGGGTGATGATATGAAGAAGATGGAAGATGGTAGATTGCTCATGGAGTTATGAGCGATCAACTGTGATTCTTGATCATAACATGTGTTGAGGAATTTAACGGTTTTATCTGCTGAAGGTGGGAGAGTAAACATGAAGCTATAAAATGATAAACTATGGGTTGATCTTTTCAAGCTAGATCAAATTCCTCGGACTTGTGGGGGGTTAATGTCATGGATTCCAAATTATGATGGGGATGTAATGGTGCACACACCTATAGGGGAATCATGTTATCCGCATTAATGATGTTAATGGCACCTCATTGCTGTGAATTAGGACCATATGGTTATTAGCGGGAGTACTGGTAATTCCAATGTAAACATAGGGAAAATGTTGCCTATATGCCAGTTTCGAAATGATATCTGTGATTTGAGTCCGGTCCCATTGCTGAAAGGGTTGGAGTCTCAGTGTTGTTGGTCATTGTCCTCAATGTGTAATGTTCTCTATGTGTAGTTGTAGGTTCTTGCACATGATCTGTATGATGAACGACACACATATATATATGCTTTGTTTGTGTATGCAGGGTCATACAGATGGTTGATGTATCAGATGCAAGTCCAACACCTCGTTTGCGATATGGTCAGCGAATGCATTAGTTTTCCTGGTGATATGCATGAATGTGATGGTTTTAAATTGTCGTACTAGGGGGTGCACTCGCAAAAAAATATGAACGAGGAGCGAGTTGAGGACATAAAATACATTATTGAGCTGGGAGACAACTAATAGGGAATCTAGGTGTAAGTGTATACGACGTATGCCAAGATGGATGGAATCACTTAAAATCCCAATTTGACTATGTCATATTATGCTTGGTTGTTTGTCAGTGCCCCTAGGAAAACCCATCCAGTGTGGTAGAGGGTTTGGGAGGGGGTATAAATGGCCCAAGAGACCTACGCTTGACCAATGAATTGCATGATTTGTGAAGCCGACTTAACTATCTGAGCGGGGGACCATATGCATTCCTAATAACGGATGATATTATTCTAAATCAAAGGGATTGCAAATACAAAGAATAAAGTGCTACATTGTTCATTTTAATGTGTGAATGGGAAATGTAAAGGGTAAAATATGGTTTCACCCTTATGGTGGCGGGGACCTCTTAATGTTGGAACCTCGAGCTATATCTAGGTGTTAATATGCTCGTAATGATTTAACATGTATCCAATAAGTGAAAAGGATATCCCTAGTGTTTTTAGGCACTAGGCGACGACTGTGGAGGATCTAGGTCTTCGTCGGAAGATGATGAATCATCACTAGTAAGTAAACCGACCAAGGATGATGTGTTATTGATGGTATATGATGGAGGAGAAACAATGTCCTTAGCAGGTAATCTTTGCGGGAGTATCCTTAGGTGGGAAAGTTGATCTTGTAGTCACATAAGTTCGAGGTGGGATTCTAGTTTAGGTCATAGGATGGGACACTGAAACGAGAAGCGAGAAGTGTTGCCACATGACAGACATGGGCGTGGGAGCCTGACACTGATAGGAGCATGTGCCGAAGTTAGGTCTGGGGTGGCAGAGTCGGGGATGATTGTGCCACTCTTGATGGGAATTATGTGAGTATGATGCCCATAAGATCTGCACCCATCATGTTGTGATGTCATCGTAATATTTGTAGGTGGGGGTTCTTGCAGCGTGATACATTTAGTGGTGGGTACTGTCATGATGGGAAGTTCTGAGATCGACGCAACAAGTGTTGTCGCCAATGTAGTGAAAACATTTATGGAAGTTGTTTCCTGGGGTTGAGGTGAAGAACTCTCAACCAAATGTTGGGTGAGGTGAATGGTCACCAAAGTGTCCCAAAATCAAGGGAGGTTGGGACAATGGTGTGTATAATGCCCAAACTGAGAACAAATTGAACATGCTTGATTGGTATGCAACCATTTGGACTTGGTTGTTGTGTTGGGTGAATATGAGGTTGAGGATTTCCCCCCCACAATTGTATGTGCTACATGCTTCATACTAACAAGGGTATTGAGAATATTTTTGAGCTCTAGCAAGTTGGGGCATAGGTTCGTTGCATGGCCTTTTGTCTTGCATAGGGTACATGGTGGAGTGACCCTTGAAGCAGGAGTAGTGGTTGGAATTATTAGGGATTTTAACCATTGTTGGGTTATGCCCCCTACTTTAGGCTTGGTGACCATCGATGATAGTTCGAGGGTAGGGTTGGTTAGGTCAAGGATTTCAACTTAGGTTGTTTCATGCCCCCATTGGTGGGTTTAGCGTCAATCAACGGTGGTTTAGTCATAGGTGTCATAGGCTCGACTTGCGGTATAGATGGTGTAACCGACCTAGATGGTGTCCCAACTGAGACAGGGACAAACTCACAGTGGGTAATAGGTTTTGAGGCCATTTCTGGGTATGGTGGAGTGAGGTACCACACAGGTATACCCAAAGTGATCCCAGGTAGAGTCAACTAAGCCACAATAGATTTCGCTTGCACTCCTATGAGGGGGTACAAGAATGGTATTTGAAAGATGGGACTCATTGATGGTATCAAACCCCATTTAATGCCATGGCTCGTCAGAGGTGTTGATGATGATGTCAAGGGAGTGGTATATACATTTTTAGAGGTGAAAATGGTGCACATAAGGCCATCGATCAATGTAGGGATTTCAAGTGGTGGACCTAAATATTCCCCTAGAAAGTAAGAGTCTTTGCACACTCCTGGGATGATATAAACGTAAGGGGGTTGATTGGTCCTGACAATAGTGGGTAGGACGTTGTCAGGATTGGTGTTGGTATGGGGGGTCATAGTAATTGAGTTGGTCGAGGGTGACTATTTTATCATTAAAGGGAAACATCATGATGCATAAGACTAAAGAGGAAACCACATTCATGGTGTAGATATAACTACAACCCAACATGATATTATAATTGAGTTGTGCATCAACTACTCCAATATCGATCATGACCATTTTTCCCATGAGCTCGATGGGGACATTCTGGTACAAACCCCTGAGTTGTGATGGTTTCCCATCATATGTGTGAAGGGCAATGAATGAGGGAATTAGCTCAAGTGAACCTAATTGTTTCCAGACATTAGATGACATGAAGCATGTGGATACCCCTTTATCGATGAATCATAATGCTTTTAACCCTAATTGGAACTTAGAATGAGACTAATAAGGGTAGTCACGATCCACCTTATCAAGATCGAAGGTCATAAGCGTGAGTCTGAAGGGTTGATGGCGCCAAGTACATTGAGTAATGCCTTTTGTTGGGTTGGTAAAGACTATATCACCTCTAATGTGGAGATGGAAACTAGTGACTGAGCCAAGTCGTCCATGATACTGAAGTTGTGGGCGGCTTTCATATGAGGGTTATGGGGTGTGTGCCTAAGTGGTACCTTTGGGATCCATGGAATTTGTTCACCACTTGGGTGTGTCATTTGCAATGCCCCCTCGAAGGGGTACGTACATCTTCCACTTAGGGGTTTCAGGCCCACCATAGCCTTTGTCTTGGGTTTGGAGATTATTATTTTATGTGTTCATGTAGATGTTTTGAAAGGAGACATCACCTAGGGGGTGGGGCTCCTGCTGCTGAGTACCAACACCTTGATTTGAAAAGGGTTGCTACAAGACCGAAGTTTGGGGTTGTGGAACATTAGGTTCTTGAGGGGGATTCATGGCTATCTTTTTCTTGGCTTTCACCAACTGTTGGTAGTCGGGGATGAGGGGACAATGGTGAGTGTAGTGACCATACTCTCTGCAAATGGAGCAAGAATTTTTTTTCCTCAGCTTAGCGTTCTTCCCTTGCTTGGGGAGGTTATTATCCCCCACAGTGTGGTCAGCATGGTTCTGGTTCCCCTGGGGAGGGGGCTTTACCCCTTTCCCCCGTTGCTGGTTTTGTTTGGTCTTACCTTTCTTCTTCCCCTGATTTTGAGGATTATGGAGATTTGTGGTGTTCAACTGCTCAAACTATTGAACTTGTTGTATGAAAGAAGGTTGAACTAAATTAACCCCCAAATGTGGCATGGGGGAAGCACCAGGAGGACATGGAAATGAGTAATAAGGATTATACACTGGAGGTAGGATATATGCGGTTTGTGCTCCATATGATGTGGATGTAGGGGCGATTTGTGCCATTTGTGGTGGGAGTATCGTTGATGCTTGCATTAGGGATAGGTAGGACTGTATGGTCAATATTTTAGTTGACCAAAGTAAGGATTTGGTATAGGAGTATTGGGTGCCGAAACGGGAGGGATGGGTGGGTATTACGATGCCATGTTGAAGTGAAAAAGAGTAGGAGGAGGAGGAAACTTGTTGGGAAATTGACCCGATAATCCCATCCACTGATTGTGACAAACCTACGGGTGTAGGATCCAAAGATCCATGCTGAGAGGCATCAGGGAGGATGGTGTATAAGTAGTCAGATTTTGCATAGATGAGGTCGAAATGATGGGTCTTTATGATGGCCAATTCCTCAATTTGGGGCATTGAGGTTGCGACATCCTTTGCAATTGCGGGTCAGAGTGACTTGATTAACCAATCCAACAAGAATTGAGATTGTATGTTAATTTTTCACAATGTGCATCATCTACACCACTCATGGATGCAGTCTGCTATGTGGGTAGAGGTATTATGTTGAAATTCTACGAGAATTTAGAGACCGAGGTCATGGAGAATGGGAAGCTGAAAGTATGTGAGAAATGCAGAGGCCAATGTCCTAAAGGTGGCATAGGTCCTTCCTGGTAAGTTCACATACCATTTTGATGTTGTTCCGGTAAGGCTTCACTAAAAGAAGCGAAGCCTCACCAAGTCTTCCACCGTGCTATTGGAGAACAACATAAGTGGAATGACATGACATGGTTGGCTAGGCCATCTCCTTGTTTCCATTCAAACATAAGGATATATGAGGGGGGATTATTAGGCATAACCGACCATTCTTGATAATTTTCTATAGGGTCATTGATCAGTTTGGCCAGATTAGGGAGATTTAAGCTAGCCATGAAAGGTAAGTTGGGTCCCACCATTGTATGAGGTGTGGTGTTCCCTTGAGGGGGAGAATGAGGTATATGTGGCGGTGATCTCTGTCCCTGATGTGAGGACAAGGACGAGGACGTTGTGGGCCCTCCTTTCGAAGAGGGGAAGAAGGTAGATTTCCACCAAGTGGTGGAAATAAAGAAGGGGCTATGTCGTGAGAGGGTGAACCAAAGGGGTCTAAGATATTTCCAAGGGGAGAAAATGAGGGAATGCCTATTCCACAAGAGGATGAAGCAAAAGGATCTACGCTTTCTCCGAGGGGAGAAAATGAACCAAGCAAAGAGAAACCTCTCCCTAATGATCCCATCAATGTGGCTTGGGAGCAAACTTGGATAGAGTATCTCCCTCGTGAACCACGGGGAGAAAGTGGGTAAATACCTCCCGAGAGAGAGGGGAAATGCCTTACAATATCCAAGACTTCCTTAGGGGGTTTTGTTCCTCTATGGTGGAATTTTAGTGACAAGTGATAGCGATGATGGAAATAAACACAATTTGAAAAAATGCAAAAATATGCCAACCACAACAAATGCAAAATGGTGCAAAGTGAGTGATATGTGCTATGTCGATTTAGTGCAAGATCTCCCACATGTAGGTTCTTTTTAATTATGAGTTAGTGAGCTTGTATTTAAAAATAAAATAAATGTAAATTCCTTAAAGACCTAATGTCCTTCCTCTCAATTGTGACTGGGCCTTCCAAAATCAAAATCGATGGTGATAATGGGATCCACACAATGATTGACTAGTGAAGGTAACAAAGAGTCAATTATACCAGTGATGGGGCTATGTCTTGAAAGAGATTGGAAACATTTCCCAATGGTAACATATTAATTCAGGAGTCAATTGCACTCATAATTTCTCCTTGGTGATATCCTAAGTTTGGCCACTAAGATACCCACGTAAAGTGTAGATAAGTGGTTTTTCTTAGGAGGTATAGTGTCGCCTCCTCAAAAATATGAGTGGATATTTGGAGAGGGTAGGGAAACTATACCTCAGATTTGAACTCCTTGTGCACGTCACACTTCTTATTCGGGGTTTCTTTTGACACTTGCTGATGACAGGATTTAATAGTACCCTATAAGTCAACAATGTTATGTTTCAAAAACTTAATGAAACTAGATTGGTGGGCATTAATGGATGCCTAGCCCAATCAATCCTACCTAAATAAAATGTTATTTTGTGATCTCATGTGGAGGATTTTATTTAGTTGGCAATTACAAGTGCTGATTTTAGGGTCCAAATTCACTTAAGGAGTGTAAGGGAGGTATTTCACAACTCCCTTCCTTTCCGGTTCACCAAGATCACAAGTAATGTGAGGTGAAGAGCATAGTCGGATAGGAAGAGTTTTTAGGTCCCTTAGTGTGTGCTAGTGATGTAAACACATGTAAGATAAGCGAATTGATTGTTTCAATTAACTAAAGAGCTTGAAATTAAATGCAATGGAGATTTAACTTCAACTCTAAAAGATGTTAATGGTGCTTGTTAACAAAATGCTAATGAAGTAAAAGTGTGCAGTGGAGGTATTTCACAATTGTCACCCGTTTTTTATTCACGAAGCTCACATGAAGTGCGAGGTGAAGAGCATACTTTGTGGGATTAAAGTCTTAAGGTCCTTGCTTTTGTGCAACAAGTGAGCTACACTACTTTGTCTAAAAACATAGAAAGTAAACAAAAAACAAAAGATGTCTTGAATGCTAGTTACAACAATGAGGCATGTTGAAAGCCTCTAAGTTGGTTACCTAAGTAGATTTCATAAGAGAAGTAATTTTTACTCCCTAATCTTAGTCTAAGTGGGCTAATTACTAAAGAAAAACTAACTATTGCAAGTTAATTTAATACTAGTTCAATAGTGAGCAGTAATTGGGACTGCAAGATTGTATGCATAACTTATAAAAAGTAAATAAATGATAGTAGCATAGAAAACACAGAAATAGATGCGAAATAGCGCGAAAAATGTAGTCACTGGAACATAGTAGCATGATTAAAACAAAACAAGGTTGTGCTAATAGAAAGGAAATTATTGCATGGGCGAGGGTTTGCTAAAATGTGTGGGTAGCGTGACTATCGAAGAGAAATCTGCACAGGTAGCACGCTCAAGGCGTCGATATCTACGCGACTGTGTAAACAACAATTCGCACTAAGAGGAGGCCAAGTTATGGGATTGAAAGGTATGGACCTCTTCACCTGCACAAGACAAGAACCCAAAATTAACTATTTAGCAAATAAAAACCTAGTTAAAGAGAAATGAACAAAAATATAGTGGAGTCACCATAAATATTGTTGTGGGAAAATTTGCACAAAGGTGTGCAACACTTCCCACTTTGGGGGAAAGCCTTTGAGGTTATCAATAAGTCCCAACCCAATATTGTGCTACAAAGAGAAAATGTGTGTGATTCTAAATTGATTATGCAAGGTTATCGTTATCAAAATAAAAACAAAATAAAACAAAACTTGAAAATAACTTGAAACAAAGCAAAGGGATTGCGAATATGCAAACCACAATAAGAGGCAAATGCTAGAACCAATTTATATTGCCCAATGGTCAAGCTTGTTACTTGAAGTGTCACATAGGAGGTGTGGGATTTAAGGAAAGCTAACAATCTCCCTTAGGGAGGTCCTTTTTGTGCACACTAAATGCTACATAAATTGAAAGAACAAATGGGATAAACACTTGCCCCTTGGAGGAAGGAAGCAAGGGAGCTTGAAGGATGCTAGTAGGCACGAGAAGAGGTGGAAGAAGTTCCAACACAATTCCAATAGCATAACATTTATCTAGATTTCTCTTATTAGATGCATGTCCATGGATTCCTTTTATAGGCCAAGAGGTGGCCAAGAAACATCTAGATCCAATTGTGAACCCCATCACCTCATGAAGTAGCTCCAAAGTACACAAAGGGGGTTATTCAATGCTTGAAGAGCCAAATTCGAATTTCAGTTGGTGGAGTTGAGATCCCACAAAATTCAATGCGTTGGTGGAGTTGAGATCCCACAACCTTCAATGCGTTGGTGAGGTTGAGATCCCACAACCTTCAATGCGTTGGTGGGGTTGAGATCCCACAACCTTCAATGCGTTGGTGGGGCTGAGATCCTACAATTTTTTACAGTCACGTGGATTTAGAAGGAAAATCCGTGCTAGTATAACACGAGTGTAGAACTGATAATACGCGTTGTAGCGTGGGATAACATGGTTTGATCCACACTATCTATTCTTTTGACTGTATTTTGGCATTTCTGGACTCATGTAGTTTTCTAGATTTGATGAGGATGTATTCGGTGGGTTGCATGCTATATGTTGATGATGCCTTACTGTAAGATTAGTCAAAATGTCACATGTGTGCAAAATTTAGGCGTAAGCAATGATTGATTGTTATTTGGCTTTGTGTTGTAGCCAATATCCTTACTTTCCCATTTGGAATCTTAATAGGGAATATGTATCGTGACACTACCCATTAAAAGACAAAGTCAGTATCATATTTATTCATGCAGATTGGTCATAAGAGACACAAAAAAAGCTCACAGGGCGACACATTAGTTAACCAAGTCGTAACCAAACATGTAAAAATACAATTAGATTAAGGGTCGATTAAATTTGATTCGACTCAATCTGCTTCCAAATTGGAATTTAAAAGAAAAAAATAACAACAAAATATCATGTTACAAGTCGTGACCCTCTAAATTTCAAAAGCTTGAGATAAAAGTTGATTAAAGGTTTCAACACCCAAGTTATATAGATCGTAAGGTTTAGTTAAGAGTCACAAGGAACCATTGGAAAATTCCAACACATTAGTGATTTTAAGTCACAAGGAACCATTGGAAAAGTCAAACACATTAGTGCTTCACTAAAATGGACATAAAGGTAAAGCAAAAATCCAAGTAATAAAGTTATCAAAATTAAAAGGATAAGAAAGGTATATAAAATAAAGTTATTAATGTATAACAATAAACCTTATCACAAAGTTATCTAAGGTACAATTGAATGTAGATCGGGTGGTTGGGAGATATGTTGTTATACACCCCACCCACGTTCAAATCTCGCTATGTGACATGTTATGTAATCGAGGTTTCCTTGATTCTTCATGAATAGCAAGAATTTATATTTTCTAGGTGGCAAAAAACGTTTGCTAAGGTACAAGGGTATTTAATTTGAAAGAGAGCCTTAACAGAAAGCTATCTAAGGTACAAGGGGTATAAGATTGCTGAAAATTGGAGTCTGGTTGCAACAAAAATGGGATGGGAATGAAGGGAAACAAATACCTACGAGGAAAATTGACTCTTGGGTACACAAAACTAAGTCCATACTCAGCCCTACAAATTTATGGGCTCATCCCATCCTCCATTAAATTCTTGAGTTGATTTCTCAGCAGTCCTCTTACAATAGAATTAAAGATCAGTAAGGAAGTCCACCTGGGTAGTTGCTTACCATTTATGGCACGTGGGTTCTCAAGATGACACTTGGAAACAAAGGATTTAATCCCACAAACCCCTCTCCTCTCCACAATGGATAAACACAATCCCCCTCATTTCACTTGCTTCCATAGCCAACTCTCAAACTTTTATTTGCATGATAGGTATTTAAATTATTTTTACATTTTCCATGGTTAACTAGCACATGTCCACAAAATAGAAAATGCTTGCCTTTATAAACCAAACATTCACTAGCAGGGCTTTGGCCTTGAGCTCCACACTAGGAACCATGCATCGCGTATTCACGTTATTTACATATCAAGCCAATAATTCCAAGGGTAAAAAATGGGCGTATTACTTTCCCCTCCCCCTTAGAACAACATCGTCCTCAGAGTTCTCAAAACTGAACAAAAATGGGTATGCCACTCTCATGGCATCCTCTAGCTCCCATGTAGCCTCATCGAGACCAAGGTGCTTCCATTGCACCTTTACCTCTCAGATGGCCTTGTTCCGAAGCAATGTTACCTTCTTGTTGAAGATGCACATAGGTTCCTCTTGAAACTCTCCCTCGGATTCCACCTAAATTATGTTCCAATGAATTACGTGATTAGGATCATGTACATACTTCTTAAGCAAACAAACATGAAAACCATTATGAGCTCTCATGTTAGCGGGTAATGCAATTATATATGCAATTGACCCTATCATATAAAGGACTCCGAATGACCCACAATATCTCGGTGCCAACTTGGCACAACTTTCCAACTTTAGGGTACTTTTCTTTGGCTTTACTCTCAAATAAAGATGATCCTCAACTTTAAATTCCTTGTGCATCCTCTTTAAATCTGCGTAGCTCTTCTGTCTGTCCTGGGATGCCTTTAGATTTCGCCTGATATTAATGATTTCTTGTTCCATTTCCTTGAGTATTTATGGCCCAAGCACTATCCTGTTTACCGGACTATCCCAACTCACTGAAGTTTTGCATCCTTTTCCATACAATGCCTCAAATGGACTTATTCCCAATGATGCTTGATGTCCATTATTGTATGCAAAGTCTACTAGGTGTAGGTAATCTTCCCATTTGGATGGCTTATCCATCACACACATCCTCAACATATTCTCAAGAACTTAATTCACCCTCTTGGTTTGGCCATCTATTTGAGGATGATATGCTATACTAAAATTCAGTTGAGTTCCCAATTCCTGAAATAACCCTTTCCAAAAATTGGATGTGAATTTTGCATCTCGATCTAAGACTATTGCTTTGGGTAACCCATGCAATTTGAATATCTCCTTCATGAATATATTAGTTATGTCACTTGTTTTATGACTGGAATTGAATGGAATAACATGAGCTACCTTTGATAGCTTGTCCACCACAACCATCATTGAATCATGTTGTCTCTGTTTATAGACAATCCGTCAATGCAGACACTAATTGATCTCTCTAGTCTAAATGTGATAGATCTAGAACAAATCACGGCATAACATACAAACTTCCCTAGATTAAGCAAATTACAAAGAGTGTAGATGGATTACTCACCTTTGCAAACGTAGTGATATCTCCTTGCTTGACGTAGTCCTTGATCTTCAGCTGCAACACAAGAAACAACAAACAAGTGGAAACATACAAGTGATAGTAATTTGCAATATTAATTAATCTAAACTAGTAGTCAAGGAAACTAATTCTAAAGATCTATGAACAACAAAGATTTATGGAAAGAATGTATATTTACTGTATTAATGAAAATAGAAGTATAGGAGATTACAACCAAGCCTTGACGTTGCAATTTCTTCCAAATGACCTTTGCCTCATGGATCCAATCTAGCATTCAATAGAAAGGGTTCTCACTCCAGCAGAATTTCACCAACATTTAGATGCTCTAGTCCTTCCTCCCTTCACCATGAAGAGGAGGCTTGAATATATAGGCCAAAAGGGATAGAAGGGGTTGAGAATTTGATGGAGGAAGCTAAGGGATCATCCCAATAAGGTAGGGGATCGAATTCCACCTTGGCTGATTTCTTGGGATAAGCCTCCACGAAGATAATCATTCTAGAAGGTGCTCAAAGCTTAGCTTTTTCCTTTCCAATTGACAGTGACACACTTTTTCAATAGGAAGCATACGTCTTTGAAGGGTGACGCCCTCTGTCCAAAGGAAAAAGGTGTCAATGACGTGATCTGTCAATGTGGAAGCGCATTGTCAAGGGTCCGACGCACGTTGTCAATGTGCAAGGTGCGTCAACATCACAACCTAAAGAAAAAACCATAACAACACCCTTCCCTTAATCAACTTGGGATTAATGATTTATGAATTAGGTCAAACTAAGGGTACACATGTCACAATGACAGGATTTTGGTGTAACAGAATGTCCCCCAAAGCATGAAGCTATAGGAATAGGATAGGTGAAGTGCTTTGATGTACAAAAGTTTTAAGATCAAGATCATTGGTTTAAATGCTGAGAAAGGACTTCTGTAGTACAATAGACTTCGAGATACATGTCTCAAATGACTCAAAACATGGCTGCCGACCAATACATTACAGATTCATGTTATTATTGACTGACTAGACACAATCATGGCTACTAGATACAAGCGTAGATCCATGATGAGATAACTACACAACCACGACCAATACAAGAGTGGATCCATGTGATATGCTTCAAAAAATATCCATCGCAACCTAGGCAAGATGCATAAGTTATCCCAGAGGCTTCAACCCGAACCCGCAATGATACGAATCTAACCATGTGATTACACTGTGTTGAAGTCGAACATGGTAGAAACCACTTGATTACTGGTCATTGATGTATACCGTTAACAAGTGTGAGGGAAATCATCATTGGTGTCAATGATCCCGAAGGTATCATAGTACATACCACTGAATGCGAATCAATGAGTTGAAGTCGAACATTTGATGGAATCTTTCAATCAGAAGTCAATGATGTAAACTTATTGTTGAAAGCGAGGTAACTTGCCATTAAGGCATGTAGGCCTAAGGTACTTGACTGGTTTCTAGGTTCAATCATTGGATGAGATGTTGAAGTCGACAAGGATAAACCCGTCGAAGGAGGGCCATGATGTTTCCCCCATCATCAACACGAAACAAGATCAAAGATATTTTGGAGCAGATCGGACTGTAGAGTAACTTTTGAGACTAACTCAGAGGTGACCAACAAAAAGGAAGGTAAAATGAATACATAGGTTGACTCGAAAACATACTTCCCTTAAACATGGAATGGCATGACTTGGCAGCATTGACATGATGAGATGGACACCAAGACCTAATACAACAAATGATCGATGCATTCTTCAGAGGACCCAAAGGAGTATGATGACTCATGGAAGTGGTATGACTCGAAGACAAGCAGATTATCCAAGTGGTTTGAATGAGATGCAAACAAGTGCCATGTTCAAGGGTGACTATAAGCTGCCACTTATATGAGTAGATACACACTCTTTCTTTATTCCTCGTCATGATTGACGAGTACCTCTTTGTTTATTAACGAGCTTGAGGAGGGTAACAGATGCTCGATATAGCTCGTCCTTAGGACGAGTCCAATATCACATGTTTTACGAACTTGAGATAGGAGGGGTTCGTTCCTATAATAGTCCTTCAATGTTGAATTTTAACGAGTCCATAGAAGGAAAAATCAACGTCATTTCATGTTTAAAGAGTCTGGAAATACTAAAGAGGACTGCAATGTGTACTTTTTCATAGATTTAGTCTCAGAGGTCCGAAAAAGGATAAAATCATACCTGAGAGAACCTTCTAGTCAAAAGTGACCAGAGTAGACCTTTTTCGTAAATAGTCCACATGGTCCAAAAAAGGGGTAAACTATCACCATGTAGATGACCTTTCACATCCTTTTACAAGCGTGAAAGAGACAAGTTCGCTTGGAAAGCTTTTCATGTTTTGGGTGTCTGAAAAGGGCTTAAAGAAGACTCCAGGGGGTTCCTTTTTCGTAACATTTTTACGAGCTTGAAAAAGAGATAAAAGCTAACTCAGTGGCTTATTCTCATGTATTCACGAGCATGAGAAAGAAGGAAGACTAAGCTGGACACCTTTTGTACTTAATTTTAATGAGCACAATAATGATATCAAAAAGCGCTCTAACGCCTTTCCACACTTGATAAGGAGCGTGAAAGGTCAAAAAATGGTCTTCTTCATAGTCAAACGTTACTACCCTCATCGTCCAAGCTCCAGAACAAATTTTATAGCCATTATGAGGATTTAAAACACAAAAATAAGATAAACTTAGCAAAAAACCATGTGGAATAATAAAAATTAAAGTATGAATATTCCATTTTGATATTAAAAGGGGTAAAAGGTAAAAATTATTTACCATTTTGTTTTTACCAAGTTGAAAGTGAGAAAAAAGGTCCATTTTAGCTTGAATTTGCAGTGAGGATTGCGAGAGCGTCAGTCAACCATTCGAGATTCCGTTAGGACCAGGTAATTCTACTCTCTTTTCCCTTCAATTTCATGGTTAAATTTTTTTATTTTGATGCATTTTTTAGTGGTTTTGGGGGTC
The DNA here is from genome assembly GCA_027924585.1 of Larix kaempferi. Taxonomy (NCBI): domain Eukaryota; kingdom Viridiplantae; phylum Streptophyta; class Pinopsida; order Pinales; family Pinaceae; genus Larix; species Larix kaempferi. The sequence goes on along the minus strand of BSBM01000541.1, from coordinate 4,946,234 downwards.
ATTTCATGAGGGAGAATGCGCGCCCTGGGTGACGCACTTCTCCCTTCCTGGAAGTGCATCACTCAGCGGTGACGTGCATCCCGTAAAGGATAATTGCATCGCTGACGCCCTGTCATCAAAGACGAGGTGCCTTGGCGGCGAAGTGACCCAAAAAATAAAAAATGAAAGCTAAAACTTGACTTTTATTGCCATGAGATTGTCCTAATGGCTCTTAAATTGATGTCCATGCAGGGTTTATCAACAAAAATGTTGCAATGGAAGGAACAAGAACATGAACTAGAAGACGTCCAAGCAACCAACGATCCACATTCGGTCAATGCTTTAAGAGAATGTGGGTTGTTGAAGTTCTTCAAGGTGCAATGGATGAGAGCCTAGCTCGAGTTATTGGATTATTTGATCCGAATGTGGGATCTGAACCAACAACATTTCCAAGTTGGGGCACACATACTCACACTAGATATTGAGGATATATATTTCTTAACGGAGTTGTCAAGGCGTGGAGCCCCAATATCATTATCCAGTCCTAGGGGAGGAGATAGGACTACCGAGGAAGTGATCGCAATGTTTTGCACTCCTGGTACACAAATGTTGGGTGGGAATATTCCCATCAAGAACATGTGGGACTGTCCCTTTAGGATCGTGATGTTCGCTATTGAGAGAGTGGCGGGAAGCATGGCTCCACATCAAGCCAACAGGGCTCATATGCTTTACGCCATCGAGTTTGCAGAACCTACAATATTCAACTCGTGTGAGGGGCTCCTTGCCAACCTCAAGGAACAAATGACCAAATGCAGGAGAGGGGAGCTCAAGCAGTTTGGTTATGGATCCATTGTGGTCTCTTTCTTCTTGGAGAGGGTCCCCCTACTCTGTCCACAAGTGGGGATCAATGTTCTCGAGCCACGAGATCCACGCATGTTGAGATGGACTGAGGTGATGGCCCGACATGGTGGTGGTGGGCCCATGATTACCCATGGATATACCTTCTTCAGGTGGTTGTGTAGCCAACTTCTTATGGTTGAGGAATTCACATACGTAGGAGCGGATTTCCGAGGAGATCCGAACTTAGCACTTCCGAAGGGAGAGCAGTTGTCACCTACCCAAATTTTGAGACTATTTATTTTGTTTGCAAAAACATTATGTTAAATTATAATTACAAAGTTTTGTAATTATGACCAAATCTGGTCAAGGATGATTGTAATAATCATATTATTATTATTTAATAAATTAAAACAGGAGACAAACACCCAAGGGAACTATTAAATGAGTGTTCATTAACCCACTAGGAGGAATGGAAGCTGTTAGAAGGCATGGGACAGGTGTCAGCATTTGCACTCCACCACTAGCTGTTGGTTATGGGACAACTACCCCTAAATTTGTGGCATTATCCCCCAGGTGGGTGGAAGAGAGTTGTTAGCTCATTAATGACTAGGTTAACCACTAAAAGGCCTAGGCATCCTAGATAAGGAAATTCGAATTGAGCAGGCAACTCTACATTATTTTCTGCAGAAATAATTCCTCAAGTGTATTAGGTGATCACTGAGAGATTCAAATAGGGAGGCTAAGTGGAAGTGCATTGTGAGGCTGCTGAAAATATTCTGAGAAGAGAACCAGAGGTGCTGGTGCAGGTCTCTTTGACTGCTAAGTCTATATGACTGGATGAACTACTTTGTTGCTGCAAGTGGATTGACCTAAAGCTTCTACAGATTCTTCTTCCTAGTGGTTCAATGAACATGCTCGGGGGTCCTAAGGCAAGTAATTTGGCTGTCTTTAGGAATAGTTTGGGTGGAATAGGCTCCTTGGGTTATTTGTTTCTCCTACATTCACCAAGTTCTACTGTTCTATCTTATTATTTTCAGTTAAATAATTCTCTGCAATTATAGGTGTAGTATTTACAGTTAATGACATATAGAAGTAATTGTTTTCAGTTTCTGACCTAAGTAAGATTTTGTATAATAATGGTTAAGTAAATGAGATGATTGATTACAAATATTTTCTGTATTTTTCCCATATTGTTTTTTGTATAGTACTCTAGTACAGAGAAGTAGAATTAAATCAGATAATTGATGGGCAGAATGCCAAGTGAATAGATAGACTGATACTGTAGTGTTTCTTTTAATTCTGCAATTTCAATATTACATGTTTAAACTCAGGAATAGAACAACATATCATAAACAGATATATAACATTTTCTGTACTTAGTATGAAAAGTAAAACATTTTATCTCTGCAAAGAACTAGGTTTTCAAATTATTACTATCTATTTTTGAAAACTAATACTATGCATTCTATTATTTTCTTTCCAATAATATGATGCTATATTCCACTTATTTCAGACATTATTATTTTTAGAAATTTAAACAACTGCAAATATTCTTTATACAAAATCGATACATGCATTTTATTCTCATTTCATTCAAAACTGTAAAGGACTATAACCTCATTTCATTTCTTCTTCAAACATTCATGGTTTTAACTTAGCATTATTTTCCCATTATTTAAACAATCTGCTATATTTCAAATTTTACAGATTCGATTTATTCTAGATTTTATTTCCAAAATCTTATCGATCTACTAAGACTAATTCTCAGCAAAGTTTCTAAACACTTGCAGTATTCTTTTAAAAACCCTAAGACTTTAATACATCTAGTTAAGGCCAAGCACTTAGAAACATAAACATCAAACCCTTTTGTCAAAATTCCAAAACCAAAAACATTGCTATTATCCAGCTATTACTTTCATAATAGCTATCTATTATACAATCGATTTCAGATGAGAGTACTATTATCTTATCAACCATAATATTCATTCAAGTTATGGGTCAAAACCAAAATGGAGTCACTTTATCATCTTCTAAACTCAAACTTAAAACATTACGAGCACAGGGTTTGTCAGTCGAGAAATAATTAACCTACGGCTCTCGGCCTGAATCAACAGTGTTTTTCTAACCAAAAGATCAACTCTTATAAATATAGAAAATGTACAGAAACTATTTGAAGTTTTCTTAAGACTGTTCTTCCTTTAAATTCGACCAAGGATTCGTCCCTTTGACATTACATATTAAAACAAGTTTACATTTCAATAAAAGTCACAGCAAAACGCTGCAGAGCAGGGTAACAAACAAGTTCGAGGGTTCCAATCTTAGAACACCTGCTTAGGCTCTCAAAATCTTAAAGATTGGTCAAAAACCTTGCCAAGTGTTGGTTGTGGAGCCAGATCTTATAGTCTCATAGATGATATTGTATCAGCCGTGTTTGTACCCCAGTTTTATATGATATGTAGGTGGACTGTACAATCACCCCAGCGGGGGGGTGTGGGGGGGCATCACCCCCCCACAGGGTTCCAGGGGGGACCATCCCCCCTGGCTGGGGGGTCCGAGGGCAGCGCCCTCGAAGAAAATTATTGGGGTTGCTTTCGCCAGCTGTTTTGCGGGCCCATGGTTTTGGGTATCCCGTGGTATTTTCCCATTGTATTTCCCTTATAAAATAAAGACATTGTAATACGGCTAGGGAGGATGATGTATTAGGTTTTATGCATTGTAAAGATCTCTGAGATTAGGAGAGAGACTGTGAAACAGAGAAGAGGAAGTGCAACGGTTGTGCTGCAGGTTGTATCCCTTCACCTTGCTGAACGGTAATAATAATAAGGACTGAAAAATTCAACGTGGATGTAGCCCAAGTTGGGTGAACCACGATATATCTGTGTCTCTCTTGTAATGTGTATGTGTGATTATATTTGCATTTCTGTTTATTGTTATTGCTCTGCGATCCTGTTTTTCTAACACCAAGGACTAAACACAAAATCTCATCCAACATCAAGCATCGGCCACAACAGACCAAGAGAACCTACGAAGAGTAAGAACCACCGAGGCTTACCAGGTAGCCGAGCAACAGTTATTCCACCAAGCTTCAATCACTGTAACCATTCAACGAAGTTACACCTGCCATAAAACCACTGAGGGTTTAAAAACGTAGAAAATTACAAAGTTCAAACTGTAAACATTACAAATAACTTTACTTCTTCCTTTTGAGTACATTACCTGGTAACGAAAGCACGGACTCGAGACACCGGTCACAAACGAAGTCAGATTCACCTAACAAACGTAGCGAGGAGGAGATTCAGACTCTGAGAATTATTTGTTAATTTCTTCTTACAAGGGAATCGATCTATGGTCCAAAACTCATTCTCAAAGATCAACAGAAAACCCAGAAAAAAAACTACTATCTAAAACAACTTTGAAGGCTGTAAATGTAGCTTGGCTCTGCTTGAGAAACATAGACAGCTGAAGATTATTAAGTTTCCAACCGGTCCAAGGATTTAACTCGGGGAAGGAGTCCTTCGAGTAGAAAACTACTAAAAACCTACATTGTAGCAGACTATCGGCCTCTCACCCTTACCACCACCCAAGCGAAATGAAAGCCAAGAAAACCACTTCGGCACAATTCATAACCAAGTCTAGGGTTTTGCAATTCCAAAGCCCAAGGCATTTGAGATCAACGATGGAGATGATGCCAACCCGATACATCGAAGTTTGGGCATCAACCGTATTAATATCTTATTAATTATCACAACCATCATGACATCCAGCTCTGTCAACGAAGGTTCATTTTAGTGTACAACTTGACACTTTGGCAGCGTTTGGAATCACTACCATCGTGCACTATAGCCACAATGGCACCAGCTAGGAATTCCACTCAACACTGTAGGCAAGTGACTTTAATGCTAGACCTGATACGAAAACCTGCCAGCATGCTAAACATTCAATGCTCAGTCACTATCACATCTCAGTACAAGGACTTAGGGTTCCAACTTATGGTTCATTCCATTTCCATAGTGTTAGTCTTTCGAATGCTCGGTCTACATATATGTTATATCATTTTCATTTGACTAGGGTCACATTTCTTATAAGGGTTTTGATACTTAGTGTATAGTTTAGGATGCATCTTTTAGTACATCGTAATATTTGTTTATATTACCTTATCTTTTCACAATGTTGCACATTATATTATAATGCACAAATATTATATTAGGAGGGCATAATCCTATAGTGCAGCAAATTTACAATAGGACTATGATGGTAATATCATAATAGACGATGCTATATTAGCATAATTCTATATGCATTTTATAAATGGAAAATTATAGGAGCTACTATAGTTATTTGATAAGTTCAAGTGAATCCATGTGTACATTGGAACCTAACACATAATCAAGAATTCTAAGTGTTGTATTGGAGAAAACTCACTATGGCTTGGGAATACCACAACAGACAGATGACTACCAGAAATCAACTCAATTCTCAAAACAATGCTATTATAAATGACAATGTTAAGATAATGGAGAAATGTAACCAACCTCGATCCAAACATTTGATGTAGATCCCCGTTGGAGCTTTCAATCCATGCACTTGAAATCTGCAAATTAGTCTTGACAGCCAATGTCCAACAAGTACATATAATATAAAAATGACATTAACATTATCCATAACAATGGTCCATAATATCACAAGCAAATATAACCCAAAGTATAATAAACAACATTTACAACATGATGGACGAGAATATGAGTATTTCTATTAATGAACAAGAAGAAGTACAAAGTGATACGACCTCTTGCCGGCAACCAATCTGAACCAAGATCTAGATCAATCCACTTGTGCCTCCACCACTTCAATCCTTCATGAATGGCAAACTCAAACTAGAAAGGAGTTTGGAAGGTGAACATAAGGGGTTCACAACTACAAGGATCAATGAGTGCAGACTCAAGATAGGGCAAAAATCCACTAGAGTTCTCTTACTATTCTCTTCTTCCTCCCGTCCATAAGCCATATGTGCTCAATATATAGTCCTCTCAAAGGTAGGTGAAAGGACACATCGAGGCGTTACTCGAGCAGATGGAGAGCCAAAGGTCACCCAATGACCGCTTTTTGGGAGTAAAAAGTAATTAATAGTGTTTTTTACCATTTTACTTGATACCCGCAGGCTATAGTGATTCAACTCGTGGGTATGCATGCTATAGTGATGCAACATGCGGGTAGGAATAAAAATAGGGCAAACTAATATCTCTGAAGGATATAAGTGGATCTGAGTCACTGAAATGGATCCTACAGGCCAAATAATGCTGATGCCCACAGGGTGGAAGATTACGATGTAACAGATGCCCCCTAATGTGTGAGGTCAGAGACTGATACTACGATGGCCGAAATACATTATAAAACTCAGAAGTGGAGTGATGGAGACACAAGTGGAAAGAGCAACTCACTCATCATAATACAATAATATCTCTGATTGCATGTCGGTATAGTAAAACAATCTAATACAATGGCCATGAATAGGCAGTACATAATGGATACATGTCATAAGTGATCATAGCCATGATCCCTCTACAGTAAGATATGGTCTTCTGCTGAAAAGAAGACAACTGGTGCAAACTGGAGGTACAAACTGCTGAAATCTAAGAGGTGATATCTTGGATGTAAAGTCAAAGTCATATGTAGCATACTGAATGCCACAATCGCCTAGGGTCTTCTACAGAAGTCTTCGACGGTGCAAGTCCCATCAAGTGAATAAAGGAGTTGGGGTCGAACCTGATGAGACATCGTTTGATTACCGGTCAATGATGTATATGGTTAACAGACACGAGATGACCCACCAATAATGAAAATGGGCATCAAGGCACAGAGCACAATCATCAGAGTGTGAATGAATGAGTTGAAGTCGAACACTAGGATGAATCCATCGATCAGGGGACATTGATGTATTCCCAAAACTGTCGATGGCGAGAGAACCTGCCACTAATGACTGCAAGCCTCAAGGTACTCAACTGAACTCTAAGCCTTAAGTCCCGGAATAAATGGGTTGAAGTCGACGGAATGAGACTCGTTGGAAGGAGGGCATTGAGGCATCCCCCATCGACCAGCACGAGGTACCAGCAATGCTGAAAGATTTGGAAGATCTCAGGTGAAATGGACTGACTCAATAAGGATGGCTGACATGCAAAAGTCAAGAGATCTGAGGAGTGGCAGACACTGGTTTCAGGACTTCCTTTGAATTGGAACATGAGCAGATGGATAGACTCAGGCATCATAGACTTGACGTAAACTGTGCAATGCAGGAGGCATTACAGAGGGCTCCATAACAACTGGAATCTTAACCAATCGGTGGAGAAAACTGAGAAACAAGTACAGCTCCTAAGGCCCAACTATAGTCCCGACTCATAATATATGGAGTGGAATGAATGCTCTGTTCAAAGGAACCACAACAACTGCCAATAAGAAATAGTGACCATAATCCCGTCCAACTTTTTGGAATATTTGATTTTTTGGTCTTTTTCATATTTGGGAAAAGCTTGAAAAATAATAAAATTGCTTATAGTACAACAGGTGAGGGAACGAGTGTCAAATAGTTAGAAGACTAGTCCCAAGTAGTGGAACATACCTATGCTCAATGCAAGGAAGTGCGTGCAGGATGTGGACACTCAGGGGAATGTTCCCTCAGGGTAAAGGGTCATCAAGATGCGAAAGATAAATTAAGGCTCTGCTTGGCTCGGAAGGTAAAGTGCTCAGGTACATGGCTAATAAGTGAGTAAGCGGGAGCCGGCACAAGGCTCAAGCGGCAAGTAGGATAATGCAATGCAATCACAACTCGACATAAAAGGGAAGTCCTTTTTCGTAAAGTTAGTCTCCTCACCCGAAAAAGTGTAAAACAATGAGAGAAGAACTCTTCTAGTCACGTATAACTAGAGTATACCTTTTTCGTAATTAATCCACAAAGGTCCAAAAAAGGGGTAAACTTATACCTAAGTGGATGTCGCTTCAAATCCTTTAACGAGTCTGAAATAACAAGTATACTCGACAATCTTGTTTGATTTTGAAAAAGTCTAACAAGGGCTTAAAAAAGACATTATAAAAATCTTTTCCGTAAAGGTTTAACGAGCCCGAAAAAGTAAACTCGTGACCTCCTTACTGTTTTTAACGAGCTCAAAGGAGATATGTAAGAATGTTCGTAATGAGAGCAGACGAGTGTCAGGGACATGCGAGACTAGTTCCAAGTGCATGGGACAAAGCTATGCATAATGCAAGGAACATGAGAAAGATAAGGACACTCAAGGGGTGTCTGCAAATTCGGATAGTAATAGGTTCAAATGCATCATAACAATGGGGAGGCCTAAACCTATATGCAAGGTTCCGAATATGCCTGCCATGACCGAAGAAAATGTCGAAAAGGACCGGTAACCAAGTATAAGTCCAGCTAAGAATCCTGTCTCCAAGAAACATAAGTACCAAGATCATCTCTAAAACGTATGTAAAGAAAAATCTGATACAAGTCACTGCAGTAGAGACATTTTCAACTTCACTATTGTTAACCTCAGACATAACACAGGTAGAGCTAACCACTGAAGGTGCCATAGTACCAATACCAGAGGGATCAAAATGATCATCTTCAAAATGAAGAGAAAAGCTAAAGGATGTGAAGGAATCTGCAGTGGCAAATTCATCATCACAGGAGTTGGAAATTCTAGAAGTAGAATCGAACTCATCAGGATCACCGATTTGCGTATCTATAGGAGAGTCTAAAGACTTGTCCTGAGGGAAATAAGACTTTAATGTCAAACCGGGGCTAAACAAAACTATGCCTGGATCAAAATGTATGGTAGACTGCATTCGAGGCTCATCTCGTTCAATAAGATCAAGGGTGGGAAGGAAATAAAATTGATGACGAGAATCCTCCCAAGGCTTGTCATTACCATTCATGGACTCAATAAAAACTTCATCTGAAGGTAGGATACCATCGAGGCAATCATGTGAACAAGATAGGTTGGCTGCCAAAACTGGCAGCGTAATGGGATCTTCCTCAACTGTCTGGGAAGAAGAGAGATCCGGATCTGCAGTGGTTTGTTGGATATGATCGTAAGCGAGCTCCGCTACAGATAAATGCATAGACATCCTGACGTGCGCAATGTCTCCAGACGTGGAACTCGTGGATGGTAAAGTCCATGGATCATCTAAATAAGAGGTCCGGAATAACATATTATTCGAAGAAGGAGACGCATTGTTAGTAATGGTTCCAATAAAATTCACAGGTGCAGAATGGTTAAAAGTTCCCATCAATGAAGGGTACATTCCAACACCTATGTTTCCAGTTGCCGGCTGAGAATTAGAAACTTGCGAGACTACGGATCCCGTGGATGCTGTGGAAGGAGTGCCAACATAATCCAGCTGATCAATTGTCACAATCTTGTCTTCATGGGGAAAGCAGATAACTCTAAATACAGTAGACGCGACAGCCTTCATAGCGTACATCTAGTTCCGACCCAGTAAAAGGTTGTAGTCAATGGGCGCATCAACCGCTTTGACTTCAATAGGCATAGACTTACCTCTAAAGGAGACAACAAGGGAAGGGATAATTTCATGCAGCGTAAAAGATCTACCGTCGAATGCAGTGAGTGTAGTTCTAGACGCGAGTAGAGGAGGAGAGCCAAGAGCTTTCCAACAAGCTAGCGACATTACTGACGTAGAGGCACCTTCATCAACCATAGTACGTTTGACAAAGCTCTTAAGGCAAACCACCTGGATTTGAAAAGCCACGTGGTAAGGTAAGCGAGGCTGGACATCAGTAGTATCGAACTTGATAACACTAGGATTTCCCCCATCCTGAACTCCTAACGTACTCAAAATGGCATGCTTCTGAGAAGGACAGGCTTGCAAAAATTCAAGAGCCAACATGGCACACGGAGTTCGGCCCAAATCTTCTACGATGGAGTAGTTCTGGGTGGCTCGAGCATTAGGATTATGCGTAGAGCGCTTGAGAACACTTTTCGATATCCGCGGCATAATAGAGGGCTTCTCGATATGCAAGGAATTGTCAGGAGGAGGGGGAGGCTCACTCCCCAAATTAGGTTGTGGTGCACCATAATTGCACTGACGAGTAGCAACACAAACCTCCGACTGAACCATATTCACACATCCATAACCACTAGTATTGGAAGAAAACATTTCCATTTCATTAGTACCATAACCAGTGGTGGGAGCATGGGAAGCCATGTTTTGATGATGAGGAAGGGGATCCTTCAACACAGCTGGGCTTTGTGCCAAATGCTTCGATTCTTCTTCAATTCGAGGACATAAGTGAGTAAGATGATCCTCCCCATAAAGCTTGCAAGGGAATTTCACCTTACGCCTAGGTTTACGATCCTCTCCAGCATTACCGCCTTCCCGAGGATGGTTGGCATTCTCTTTACGAGGAGTATTACGATTGCTATTGTTATTACTTCCATTGTTTCCACCCCCACGATTATTTCTCCCCTTTTTCTTACCACTAGGTTGCTGGTTACCCGACGGTTTCGTTGATTGCACATTGTGTACATCAGACGACGGAGTGGAAGTGGACAAGGCGTGAACCTGTCCGGGAGCTGACTGGTTTAGCGACAAATTTTGCATTTGATTAGCTACCAAGTCTATAGGGCGAGTGCATGCGGACCCCACGATGCCATCGGCATGTGGTCTAGGAACTGACGTGGGCTCATGTCTGGTTCTCGGTGCATCAAGAATAATGTCATACAAAATGCCAGACTGAGAATAAAGTAGATCTAACTGCTGGACTTTCAAGATAGCTTGTTCCTCAGTCACGATGCCGGATATCGAAACATCCTTAGCAATGTAAGGGAGTAGAGACTTGAGGAACCATTCCAACAGGAACTTTGGAGGAATGTTGACTTCCACTAATCTCTTCCGCCGACGCCACTCTTTAACGTGGTCAGAAATATGTGCGGCCTTATTCTAACGGAAGGTGGACAACAACTCAGTACCAGTATCATAACGAACTGGAAACTGGAAATAGTCTAAGAAAACCAAAGCAATCTCGTTGAATCCCCTATAGGTGTTTACAGGCAACTCCACATACCACTTCGTGGCTGCCCCCGTAAGGGTCCGTTGAAATAAGCGTAATCTAATGGAATCATGATTCAAAGAGTTGGAGGAGCACCAAAGGTGAAACGTTGTGACATGATCGCCCGGATCCTCACCGCCCTTCCCTTCAAACTTTGGAATGTCCGAAGGAAGCTTGGTAGGGACCGGGGGCCAAGTAGGGTCATGACACACCGGATCATTCGTGAGCTTCGAAATATTCGGGAGATTCAAGCATGCAAGGAACGGGAGCTGAGGTTGGAAAGCTTGATTATAAGCCCCCATAAAAGGTTGGTTAAACGGAACCGTGTTATAAGATAGACCAAAAGCTTGACCATGAGGATTAAACTGCTGATGATAAGGACCTGGCAGACCATAAGCTTTCCCATGGCCATAGGATTGATAACCTACTCCTGCTTGACCCATTTGAGAGTAAGCAGGTATATGCGTGTTTTGGGTACGATATCGGGGTGGTGGGTGATACTGGTGGCCAACACCGACTGTGTTGTAGTAAGGGTTGCCACCATGAGTATGGGGCATGTATGTACTATTCATAGCGGGAACCATGTTGTAATGACCGTAATGGTATGGTATGTTCCCACCCCCAACATTGGGATTAGCTTGAGCAGTCGTGTGGTGACCAAAAGCATGAGAAGTATTCCCAGCCTCAACATTGGTGTTACTAGTAGCATGGATGGTGGCATGATGTCCATGTGGATAGGAGATATTCCCACCCCCTACATTAGCATTACTAGTGGCGACAATGGACGCAAAAGTGTGCGGTATATGTCCACCCCCATGGTTGGGAGGAGCATTAACATCCGTAAAAGTAGTCCTGGGTTGACGAGTAGCGGCACGTGTATTAGGTGGTGGATGGAGAGTCGAGTTTTGAACAACATTCCTATTAGGTTGAGAAACCCTAGGAGGTGGTCATCTTCCAATATTAGCATTATTAGGAGGAACATGACCAGTCCCCATACTATGTGTGTGGGTGGACAACGTAGTGCCCCCAGTGGGTATAGTATGGCTAACACCATGACTGGTGCTAGCGTGACTACCAAACATAGCGGAAGGTTCGACAGTACTATGATTAGGCATACCAAAAGAGAGTGCGGTTGGGTTGATCGTAGGGCCAGTGTCATCATGTAACTCTGGAATTCCATATCTATAACTGCGTGGAAACGAAGGAATGAATGTGTTGTCCTGTTCTTCGTCCTCGGGTAAGTCGGGCATTCCGTAAAGATAATTATCCGGATTCGAAGGCTCAAACGGATCTCGTTGAAGTGGATTAGGCCAAATAGAGCCAGGTTGAGTCTCAGGTGGATCACCTCCCCACTCCTCACGAGGAGTATGGGGATCGAAAGTGTGGTCAACTCTACCCGATGGAGTCGAAGGTTTTTCCTTAGTATCGGAACGTGGAGCAGTCATAATGTCTTGGACGTAAGTCTCGTATGAGTCTGAAGACTCAGAGGGAGCCCTCTGGTGTCCTCTATCAACACGACGTGAAATATCGGTAGGCTCTAGGCCGGCCAACCGACGGGATCGACAGAGAGTAGGGCTCCGCGCCATGATATCTTCGTAGAGAATATATAATCAAAACGTCCCCTAAAGGCCAACTATCGATCAAAAACAGTAAATCAAAAGCACACACCTAGAGAAACTACAGCCAAGGGCAGACAAACAGAGTGGCTAAATGAGCTCCCGACACTAGAGCCGGTATGTCTTTCCTAGGAGAGGCTTGAGACTCCCAAACTATAGCCGAAGGTAACAGAATCAGTTATAGAGACACCCAGGCTTCACTGCGTGTACAGGGTCAAGTCCACTATACAAACACAACTGTGTTGTCCAATCCCTATCTGACTCAGGACACAAACAACATAACCACTGCAAGTACCCTGTGCGATACCTAGGTAAGGCAAGTATGGTCACCGCAATATAACCAATGATCAGGGGGACAGTCTCAGGTGGGACCCGTCATATGGGCAGGGTAGCTAAGCCCGAAGCACAAGAGGACGAACCTCCGGTACCCCCAGATACGAACAAATCCTGGATATATCTCCCTTGTTCAGCCGGTATCAGAGGGATATCTCCTCAACCAACCTCCCGTGACCTCATGCTTAACTCTGGATTGAGTAGAGCTTCCTGAGAACACCGATCTATACCATGGATTCCTCCACTCCCTGGTCAGACACCTAATGTTTCGTCTAGTAGTCTTGGATTGTTTACTCACAATGATCTATTCCAAGACTCTAAACCTATGCTAGTTGGTGTACCCTATAAATAAAATCAGTCTAATCAATTTTAAGATTAAGCGTTAGTTTTAGTGGCTGTGGTTACCCAAGGGATATGATCATGAAACTAGTGATGTGTAGATTCAAAAGTATGCAAAATCGTCCAATCCTAGACTCATCTATCCAATAAAACAATGTCACTAATATGCAAAATCAACCAACAATTCCGAAATAAAGATGCAATCTTTTATCTTTTCGATGCACAAGCAGAACCTAAATGAAGGAAGCAAGCACTCAATGCAAGATGTAGTACATGAAAGTAAAATATTTTTGTATTTTCGCTTATAAACAAGAAGGAAAATGCAAAAAACTAAATGTATATTTTTGTATTTTTTCAATATAAATGCAATGAAAAAATGCAAGCAAAATCCTATTATTTAGTCATTGAAGTGCCGAGAAGATCACTAAGACAACCCAGCAGATCCTAAACAGCAAGACTCAGCCAAAGGAAAGAGCTCAAAAGGAAAAAACCAAGAGGCTAAATCCAAAGTTTGGTAAAAAACCAAGAAGGCTCAACCAAGAGAAACGAAGAGTTCTGGTCACAACCAAGGCATGAAACAGTCAAGAAAGAGGCCAACAAAGACTCAGGAACAACCAAAGCCAACCCAACAACAACCAATAGCCATAAACTAACAAAATCTGGAGTTACATGCTACTGTCGAAGGAATACCTGCGAGTACCCGTGAGCAGTAGAGCAAACAGAGGCGGGTATACGCGAGTTGAGCTAAGCTAGCCCGTGTATGAGGAAAGGAAAATGGGCAAATAAAAAGTCCAAGGGCTCAGAAAAAGCAAGTTTTCTATGGTGTATCTTAACGGCCAATCAGTGACACAGAGCTTCGATAAACAACAACTCTAATTATGGACTAATGCTCAAAAAATTTCCCAAACATGGATGTTTTCCCCAGCGGAGTTGCCATTTATGTATTGGAGAAAACTCACTATGGCTTGGGAATACCACAACAGACAGATGACTACCAGAAATCAACTCAATTCTCAAAACAATGCTATTATAAATGACAATGTTAAGATAATGGAGAAATGTAACCAACCTTGATCCAAACGTTTGATGTAGATCCTCGTTGGAGCTTTCAATCCATGCACTTGAAATATGCAAATTAGTCTTGACAGCCAATGTCCAACAAGTACATATAATATAAAAATGAAATTAACATTATCCATAACAATGGTCCATAATATCACAAGAAAATATAACCCAATGTATAATAAACAACATTTACAACATGGTGGACGAGAATATGAGTATTTTTATTAATGAACAAGAAGAAGTACAAAGTGATACGACCTCTTGCTGGCAACCAATCTGAACCAAGATCTAGATCAATCCACTTGTGCCTCCACCACTTCAATCCTCCATGAATGGCAAACTCAAACTAGAAAGGAGTTTGGAAGGTGAACATAAGGGGTTCACAACTACAAGGATCAATGAGTGCAGACTCAAGATAGGGCAAAAATCCACTAGAGTTCTCTTACTATTCTCTTCTTCCTCCCGTCCATAAGCCATATGTGCTCAATATATAGTCCTCTCAAAGGTAGGTGAAAGGACACATCGAGACGTTACTCGGCCATATGGAGAGCCAAAGGTCACCCAATGACCGCTTTTTGGGAGTAAAAAGTAATTAATAGTGGTTTTTACCATTTTACTTGATACCCGCGGGCTATAGTGATTCAACTCGCGGGTATGCATGCTATAGTGATGCAACATGCGGGTAGGAATAAAAATAGGGCAAACTAATATCTCTGAAGGATATAAGTGGATCTGAGTCACTGAAATGGATCCTACAGGCCAAATAATGTTGATGCGCACAGGGTGGAAGATTACGATGTAATAGATGCCCCCTAATGTGTGAGGTCAGAGACTGATGCTACGATGGCCGAAATACATTATAAAACTCAGAAGTGGAGTGATGGAGACACAAGTGGAAAGAGCAACTCAGTCGTGATAATACAATAATATATCTGAATGCATGTCGGTATAGTAAAACAATCTGATACAACGGCCATGAATAGGCAGTACATAATGGATACATGTCATAAGTGATCATAGCCATGATCCCTCTATAGTAAGATATGGTCTTCTGCTGAAAAGAAGACAACTGGTGCAACTGGAGGTACAAATTGCTGAAATCCGAGAGGTGATATCTCAGATGTAAAGTCAAATTCATATGTAGCATACTGAATGCCACAATCGGCTGGGGTCTTCTACACAAGTCTTTGACGGTGCAAGTCCCATCAAGTGAATAAAGGAGTTGGGGTCGAACCTGATGAGACATCGTCTGATTACCGGTCAATGATGTATACCGTTAACAGACGCGAGATGACCCACCAATAATGAAAATGGGCATCAAGGCACAGAGCACAATCATCAGAGTGTGAATGAATGAGTTGAAGTCGAACACTAGGATGAATCCATCGATAAGGGGACATTGATGTATTCCCAAAACTGTCGATGGCGAGAGAACCTGCCACTAATGACTACAAGCCTCAAGGTACTCAACTGAACTCTAAGCCTTAAGTCCTAGAATAAATTGGTTGAAGTCGACGGAACGAGACTCGTTGGAAGGAGGGCATTCAGGCATCCCCCATCGACTTGCACAAGGTACCAGCAATGCTGAAAGATTTGGAAGATCTCAGGTGAAATGGACTGACTCAATAAGGATGGCCGACATGCAAAAGTCAATAGATATGAGGAGTGGCCGACACTGGTTTCAGGACTTCCTTTGAACGAGAGCATGAGCAGATGGATAGACTTAGGCAACATAGACTTGACATAAACTGTGCAATGCAGGAGGCATTACAGAGGGCTCCATAATGACTGGAAGCTTAACCAATCGGTGGAGAAAACTGAGAAACAAGTACAGCTCCTAAGGCCCAACTATAGTCCTGATTCATAATATACGGAGTGGAATGAATTCTCTATTCAAAGGCGATACAACAACTGCTAACAAGAAATAGTGACCATAATCCCGTCCGGCTTTTTGGAATATTTGATTTTTTGGTCTTTTTCATATTTGGGAAAAGCTTGAAAAAGAATAAAATTGCTTATAGTACAACAGGTGAGGGAACGAGTGTCAAATAGCTAGCAGATTAGTCCCAAGTGGTGGAACATACGTATGCTCAATGCAAGGAAGTGCGTGTAGGATGTGGACACTCGGGGGAATGTTCTCTTAGGGTAAAGGGTCATCAAGATGCGAAAGATAAATTAAGGCTCTGTTTGGCTCGGAAGGTAAAGTGCTCAGGCACATGGCTAATAAGTGAGTAAGTGGGAGCCGACACAAGGCTCAAGCGGCAAGCAGGATAATGCAATGCAATCACAACTCAACATAAAAGGGAAGTCCTTTTTCGTAAAGTTAGTCTCCTCACCTGAAAAAGTGTAAAACAATGAGAGAAGAACTCTTCTAGTCACGTATAACTAGAGTATACTTTTTTCGTAATTAATCCACAAAGTTCCGAAAAAAGGGGTAAACTTATACCTAAGTGGATGTTGCTTCAAATCCTTTAACAAGTCTGAAATAACAAGTATACTCGACAATCTTGTTTGATTTTTAAAAAGTCTAACAAGGGCTTAAAAAATACTTTATAAAAATATTTTCCTTAAAGGTTTAACGAGCCCGAAAAAGTAAACTCGTGACCTCCTTACTGTTTTTAACGAGCTCAAAGGAGATATGGAGGAATGCTCGTAATGAGAGCAGACGCGTGTCAGGGACATGTGAGATTAGTTCCAAGCGCATGGGACAAAGCTATGCATAATGCAAGGAACATGAGCAAGATAAGGACACTCAAGGGGTGTCTGCAAATTGGGATAGTAATAGGTTCAAATGCATCATAACAATGGGGAGGCCTAAACCTATATGCAAGGTTCCGAATATGCCCTCGATGACCGAAGCAAATGTCGAAAAGGATCGGTAACCAAGTATAAGTCCAGCTAAGAATCCTGTCTCCAAGAAATATAAGTACCAAGATCATCTCTAAAACGTATGTAACGAAAAATCTGATACAAGTCACTGCGGTAGAGACATTTTCAACTTCACTATTGTTAACCTCAGACATAACGCAGGTAGAGATAACCACTGAAGGTGCCATAGTACCAATACCTGAGGGATCAAAATGATCATTTTCAAAATGAAGAGCAAAGCTGAAGGATGTGAAGGAATCCGCAGTGGCAAATTCATCATCACAGGAGTTGGAAATTCTAGAAGTAGAATTGAACTCATCAGGATCACCGATTTGCGTATCTATAGGAGAGTCTAAAGACTCGTCCTGAGGGAAATAAGACTTTAATGTCAAACCGGGGCTAGACAAAACTATGCCTGGATCAAAATGTATGGCAGACTGTATTCGAGGCTCATCTCGTTCAATAAGTTCAAGGGTGGGAATGAAATAAAATTGATGACGAGAATCCTCCCAAGGCTTGTCATTACCATTCATGGCCTCAATAAAAACTTCATCTGAAGGTAGGATACCATCGAGGAAATCATGTGAACAAGATAGGTTGGCTGCCAAAACTGGCGGCGTAACGGGATATTCCTCAACTGTTTGGGAAGAAGAGAGATCCAGATCTGCAGTGGTTTGTTGGATATGATCGTAAGCGAGCTCCGCTACAGATAAATGCATAGACATCCTAACGTGCGCAATGTCTCCAGACGTGGAAGTCGTGGATGGTAAAGTCCACGGATCATCTAAATAAGAGGTCCAGAATAACATA
Source organism: Larix kaempferi (assembly GCA_027924585.1). Classification (NCBI taxonomy): domain Eukaryota; kingdom Viridiplantae; phylum Streptophyta; class Pinopsida; order Pinales; family Pinaceae; genus Larix; species Larix kaempferi. The sequence continues at coordinate 4,928,321 of BSBM01000541.1, read as the reverse complement.
TTATTCGAAGGAGGAGACGCATTGTCGGTAATGGTTCCAATAAAATTCACAGGTGCAGAATGGTTAAAAGTTCCCATCAATGAAGGGTACATTCCAACACCTATGTTCCCAGTTGCCGGCTGAGAATTAGAAACTTGTGGGACTACGGATCCCGTGGATGCTGTGGAAGGAGTGCCAACATAATCTAGCTGATCGATCGTCACAATCTTGTCTTCATGGGGAAAGCAGATAACTCTAAATACAGCAGACGCGATAGCCTTCATAGCGTACATCCAGTTTCGACCCAGTAAAAGGTTGTAGTCGAATCCCTTATAGGTGTTTCCACACAACTCCACATACCACGTCGCGGCTGCCCCCGTGAGGTTGTGTTGAAATAGTCATAATCTAATGGAATCATGATTCAAAGAGTTGGAGGAGCACCAAAGGTGAAACGTTGTGACATGATCGCCCGGATCCTCACCGACCTTCCCTCCAAACTTTGGAATGTCCGAAGGAAGCTTGGTAGGGACCGGGGGCCAATTAGGGTCATGACACATCGGATAATTCGTGAGCTTTGAAAGATCTGAGAGATTCAAGCGTGCAAGGAACGGGAGTTGAGGCTGGAAAGCTTGATTATAAGCCCCCATAAAAGGTTGGTTAAACGGAACTGTGTTATAAGATGGACCAAAAGCTTGACCATGAGGATTAAACTGCTGATGATAAGGACCTGGCGGACCATAATTTTTCCCATGGCCATAGGATTGATAACCTCCTCCTGCTTGACCCATTTGAGAGTAAGCAGGTATATGCGTGTTTTGGGTATGATATTGGGGTGGTGGGTGATATTGGTGGCTAGCACCGACTGTGTTGTAGTAAGGGTTTCCACCATGAGTATGGGGCATGTATGTACTATTCATAGTGGGAACCATGTTGTAATGACCGTAATCGTATGGTATGTTCCCACCCCTAGCATTAGGATTAGCTTGAGCAGTCGTGTGGTGACCAAAAGCATGAGAAGTATTCCCATCCCCAACATTGGTGTTACTAGTAGCAGGGATGGTGGTGTGATGTCCATGTGGATAGGAGATATTCCCACCCCCTACATTAGCATTACTAGTGGCGGCAGTGGACGCAAAAGTGTGCGGTATATGTCCACCCCCATAGTTGGGAGGATCATTAACATCCGTAAAAGTAGTCCTGGGTTGACGAGTAGCGGCACGTGTATTAGGTGGTGGATGGCGAGTCGAGTTTCGAACAACATTCCTATTAGGTTGGGCAATCCTAGGAGGTGGTCGTCTTCCAATATTAGCATTATTAGGAGGAACATGACCAGTCCCCATACTATGTGTGTGGGTGGACAACGTAGTGCCTCCAGTGGGTATAGTATGGCTAACACCATGACTGGTGCCAACGTGACTACCAAACATATCGGAAGGTTCGACAGTACCATGACTAGGCATACCAAAAGAGAGTGTGGTTGGGTTGATCGCAGGGCCATTGTCATCATGTAACTATGGAATTCCGTATCTATAACTGTGTGGAAACGAAGGAATGAACGTGTCATCCTATTCTTCGTCCTCGGGTAAGTCGGGCATTCCGTAAAGATAATTATCTGGATTCGAAGGATCAAATGGATCTCGTTCAAGTGGATTAGGCCAAATAGAACCAGGTTGAGTCTCAGGTGGATCACCTCCCCACTCCTCACGAGGAGTATGGGGATCGGAAGTGTGGTCAACTCTACCCGATGGAGTCAAACTTTTTTTCTCAGTATCGGAATGTGGAGCAGTCATAATGTCTTGGACGTAAGTCTCGTAAGAGTCTGAATTCCTAGAGGGAGCCCTCCGGCGTTCTCTATCAACACGACATGAAATATCGACAGGCCCTAGGCTGGCCAATCGATGGTATCGACGGAGAGTAGGGCTCCGCGCCACGATATCTCCACAGAGAATATATAATCAAAACGTCCCCTAAAGGCTAACTATCGATCAAAATTAGTAAATCAAAAGCACACACCTAGAGAAACTACAACCAAGAGCAGACAAATAGAGTGTCTAAATGAGCTCCCGACACTAGAGCTGGTATTTCTCTCCTAGGAGAGGCTTGAGACTCCCAAACTATAGCCGGAGGTAACATAATCAGTTATAGAGACACCCAGGCTTCACTGCATGTACAGGGTCAAGTCCACTGTACAAACACAACTGTGCTGTCCAATCCCTATCTGACTCAGGCCACAAACAGCATAACCACTGTAAGTACCCTGTGCGATACCTAGGTAAGGCAAGTATGGTCACCGCAATATAACCAATGCTCAGGGGGATAGTCGCAGGTGGTACCCTTCGTATGGGCAGGGTAGCTAAGCCCGAAGCACAAGAGGACGAACCTCCGGTACCCCTAGATACGAACAAATCCTGGATATATCTCCCATGTTCAGCCGGTATCAGAGGGATATCTCCTCAACCAACCTCCCGTGACCTCATGCTTAACTCTGGATTGAGTAGAGCTTCCTGAGAACACTGATCTATACCATGGTTTCCTCCACTCCTTGGTCAGACACCTAATGTTTCGTCTAGTAGTCTTGGATTGTTTACTCACAATGATCTATTCCAAGACTCTAAACCTATGCTAGTTGGTGTACCCTATAAATAAAATTAGTCTAATCAATTTTAAGATTAAGCATTAATTTTAGTGGCCGTGGTTACTCAAGGGATATGATCGTGAAACTAGTGATGTGTAGAATCAAAAGCATGCAAAATCGTCCAATCCTAGACTCATCTATGTTCGGATATCCACATCATCTTTCTCAGGATCTTGCATGCAATTAGGGTTTGCATGCACCGGCATGCATTGGCATGCATCCCAGTCACCAGTTTGATGCCTCCAGCACCTTATCCACTTCATTCTAGCACCCGGGAGCCACCTACCACAGAGTTTTAGCCCTCCTAAGCTGAAAGGCGCCCACTTCTCACCTACTGCCAGAGAAGGGCGCACTTGTTCACCTACCACTGCAGTTCCACTTCAGTTACATTCAGTTAGCTCCGATTCTCCCTGATTTGAGGCTAGTTTCACTCCCGACTGACTGTATCACTTCCGTTGGACCTCCAGTTCGATTAGGTGACTTGTTCTGACTTCAGTTAGCCTCCCATGCGCCCCCACTGAGCCTCCAGATCCTAAATCAGTGCTACACACTTCAGTTACACTTATTACACTCAGTTAGACTCAGATTGACACCTGGATGACTGGTTGTTGTGCATTGATGAGCACCACCGATTGATTGATGAGGACTCCTAGTTAGAGTCAAGCTACTCTATTCAGTGATTCGAATGACCTCCTTAGGCAATTCGAATTGCTCAGTCATTGTGACAGTTTGTATTGTAATTCATTCACCCTTTTCTGGGATAGAGAGCACTGCTGCATGTTTTGCACAGTTTTGCACCATATTTTCTATGTTCATCTGTTGTGATTGATTTACTTGTTCATTAGATCTGCTGTGACTAATTTTACATGGTATCAGAGCCATTGCAGGGACAAGATCTCTTTTCTACAGGTGTTTATACAAGAAGATTTGACTGAATTGCTAAAAATTGCAAAAAGTTTGGCATGAGATATCTCAAGGGCATTCGCTCCTGTGCATGCAAAGCTTGAAAAATATTCCAATACCACTCCAGAAGCTTGAGTTACCACATAATTCCTGGATCTGATACATTGGACCTATTCAACATTGCTTGAAATCCAATCCCAGGTGTGATGCAACTCTCAAAGGGTGGATTGTTCGACCTTATTGTGGTTGTTTTTATGTGATTTGCAGGTTTATTGTCTCCTTCAATTGCACTCGCTACATTGTGCATGCAGGCTTCCCTACAGCAATTGCATTCGCTATCTTGTGCATGCAAGCCTATTCTACATCAGTTTGACTCGCTCCTAGCAATGGAATACTCTTCTTCAAAGCCTATCCTCACCCCATTCAACTATTTTGATTGGAAAGATGATATGGAGATCATATTACGTTCAAAAGGTTACTACCGAGTCACTCTTGGTCTTGAATTGGAGCCAAACAATGTGTCAGATCGAACCAAACACTACAACAAGCTTGATGAAGCTTATGGTCTTCTTTGTCTCTCCATCTCCAAGGATCTTCACTTCCATCTCAGCAGATTGAAGACTCCAAAAGCCATATGGGAGCAACTTGAAACACTATTCGGCAAGCAGGATGAGCTTAGGGCTTTTCAATTAGAGAATGAATTGATTGGCCTTAATACTGAGAATTTCGAGACCATCAATGAATTCTTCACAAAATTCAAGAACTTGAACTTGCAATTGAAGAACAGTGGTGTTATCAAAGAGGATAAACAGTTGATCCTCTCCATTCTAAGCAAGCTTGGGAAAGATTATTCGGTATTTGTCTCTACTTTCAATTTCGGTCGGCTAACTACCCCGAATTGGAAGATGCCTACCTTGAATGCCTTCATTGAGTCCGTTACAAAAGAGCATGACAAGTTGATTCAAATGGGGTCCATAAGCTCCAAAGATTCAGCCCTATTTGTTCAAGGACCCAAGATCTCGAATGGTAAAGGAAAGCAAAAGAAGGAGAAGCCCAAATTCGAGCCTCACAAGCAAAAAGACAAAGGCAGGCAAACGGATGCACCATCCAGTTCGAAATCCAAGCAAAAGGGCAAAGAAGGTAACCAAAAATCTAAATGTACTTATTGTAACCGTGGCTTTCATCCCGAAAGTTCATGTATGAAGAAGACTATAGATCAAATGGCCCTCCTTTTGGAAAAGAACAACATAACCCTTCTTGACGGTGCAAGGAAGAAGGATCGGAATGATGATCATGAAAGAGGACAAGTGTTGGCCCGGTTTTGCAACCAAGCTTAGTGCTATGGGCACCTGCTAACTAGTAGCAGCAGTTTCAATAGAAATAAAAACAATAAACTAAATAAACAATACTTTTCGTGGATCTAAACAAGAATCTAAGCAAATAATGTAAACATTTCAAAATCAAGAACAAGAAACATAATAAATAATTTTTTGTATTGAAAAGTGGGGGGCAAACAAGTGCTTGCGATATTACCTTCAATGGTGAAGGTTGATGTTGAGCAACTCCCAAGATGAGTAGCTCCAAACTCCAATAGGTCTCTTTCTCCAAGGTTGCTTCAATGGCTAAAAGTGCTCAGGGGAGATTTCAGCAGCATAAGGATGAGATAATGGAAGGATCTGAAATGAGGAGCCCCTACCACCTTTTTATAGGTTTTGGTGGTGAGGAATACCATTTGTGGTTTTGTGGAAACCAATGGTATTGACCAACATAGTTTAGGTAATTTTCCCTCCTTTTTCCTTTTTTGAATAAAAATAATATTTTAATTCCCTTTTTAATATTTTTGGGAATTTGGACCCTTTTTGAGGGTTTTTTATGATTTTCTTGGAAAAATAATCTTTTTTAATGGAAAAAGGGGTGTACTAAGGTCTTTTGGTGACCTTTTGTTGGTTTCAGAGGCTCAGATGGTGGAAAAGTGGACAAATGGGTCATGTGAGTAAGGGAATGAGCTAGTGAGCACTTTTTAGGTGTTAACAGATTGCCCCCTGATGTGTGAGGGCAGGAGCTCATCGTATGGCCGATAGACATCATAGTTCTTTTGTCCTTTTTCTGGGTTTTAGGGGAGAGAAGAGACCGGTTGGAGACTGGAGCCACGGCCCTTGGAAGCTGCAAAAACAAAAAATATTACATTACCTCAATATGAATGAGGTATAATCTCTGATAAAGGACGAGGCGGGCATTCCCATGCTCGTATCAAGACATATACAAAACAATTAGTCCCAAGAAGGGGGATCTAATACGTAAAGAAATATACTGGTACATCATAATGGTCTAGAGGGGACATGATTGTGGGATATACTCATGATCATGGCTGATCTCAATAACTGATACACTGGAATAACTGTGGAACTGCTGAAACTGAAGGTGTCCAACATCTGTAGGGACTCAAAGACTATGAGTCATCTCTGAGAATTAATGTAACTGTATACTCAAGGGAGTATGAAACAGGGGTAAATCTGAATACTGTCGCCATGCGCAACCCGGATATCCATAAAAAAAAAAGTGTAGCTGGTGTGATCCATAGGAAGACTCTCAAATGTGGAGGAGTCAGGTGGTATCCGGGGTCTTCGACTAATAACTGAACGGACCAATACCCTGTGCGAGTCTCAACGATGCGATCAAGGTGTTGAAGTCGAGCATGTGAGAAACAACCATTCGGAGAGGCACTGAGGATTCCTCTCGAAATGATTCGTAGGCACTCATCATAAATGGTAATGAGTCCAAGACACAGGGACCTCTAGATCTATCCTCTGGAATCAATGTGGTTGTCGTCGACAGAGGGAGACCAGCAACTAACAAGGCAATGATGTTTCCTTGACAGGAGCACGAGGTGTAGAATTGAAGTGATGTAGTGCTGCTGGTAGGACTGACATACTTGTGGGGATGGGAAATAACTGGGTCAAAAATGGGTAGACTCAAGCTTCCTTTGTTCAGAGCATGATGACGTGGTTGACCTAGCAGCGTAGGGAACTGACTTGTAGGTGTGGGGATCATTTTTTAGGGACTGAAGGGTATGTACTGACTCTGGGTGGGTGAAGCTGATGGTAGCTGTCGAGGGAGTTTCCGGGTGACATACTGCAGAATGCTCTGAACAAAGGCGACCAGAATGGGGAAGCTGCTATGTGAGTAGACATGGTCTGTCGTGGCGCCAAGAGGCACCATTCTTCCTTCTTCGTAGTTTTAATGAGCTCCAAGAAGGGATAAAAGTGTGCTCTAAAATGGTACGGTCCTGTGGATTTTGTGAGCCCAGGACGGCACATGCTCATGGTTGCTTTCATGTTTAGAGAGTCTGAAAATGGTAAGTGGACTCTGTTGGTGTTTCTTTTTCGTAAGTTTAGTCTCCAAGGCCCAAAAAAGCATAAAATGATGTGGATGGAGAACTCTTCTAGCCGATGTGACTAGAGTATACCTTTTTCGTAATTAGTCTACGAGGTCCGGAAAAGGGGTAAACTTATACCAGGTAGACGCCCTTTCAGATACGTTTAGCGAGCATGAAAGGAAGCAAGATTGCTCGGCGATCTTTTCATTGTTTTAGGAGTCAGAAAAGAGCTTAACAGAAACTCCCTAAGTGCCTTTTTCGTCAAAGGGTTTGCTCGGCCCGAAAAAGGGATAAAATTATACCGAACAAAAATGGATTGATGAAGGTGAGAAAAGGTCTCAAGCATCGTCATCTGTGCGGAAAACTGGATCCGGTGACATAAGGATTGTCGAAAACGGAGAACGACCGATGTGGCACGCAAACCGAGGTGACGAGGGAGCGTGGAAAAAATGCCCAGAAAATCTAAAGGTGAGAGCGAGAAATGATCTCTAGCATCATTAAGAGCGCGGAAAACTGAATCCGGCGATATAAGACACATCGAAAACGGAGAACGGCCGATGTGGCACGCAAACCGAGGCGACGGGGGGGCGTGGAAAAAATGCCCGGAAAATCTAAGGGTGAGAGCGAGAAATGGTCTCAAGCATCATCACTAGTGCGGAAAACTGAATCCGGCGATATAAGACACATCGAAAACGGAGAACGGCCGATGTGGCACGCAAACCGAGGCGACGGGGGGGCGTGGAAAAAAATGCCCGGAAAATCTAAGGGTGAGAGCGAGAAATGGTCTCAAGCATCATCACGAGCGCGGAAAACTGAATCCGTCCATATAAGACTCATCGAAAACGGAGAACGTCCGATGTGGCACGCAAACCGAGGCGACGGGGGGGCGTGGAAAAAATGCCCGGAAAATCTAAGGGTGAGAGCGAGAAATGGTCTCAAGCATCATCACGAGCGCGGAAAACTGAATCCGGCCATATAAGACTCATCGAAAACGGAGAACGGCCGATGTGGCACGCAAACTGAGGCGACGAGAGGGGCTAAAAAATGGTCAAAAAAGAACCCCGTGAAAAACGGGAAACGGAAGGAACCTTTATGAAGTTCTCGCTGTGCTGATCCCAACGGTACCAACGGTTTGAGAAATGGACTTCGTATGACACCGTAATGGTTGTTTGAAATTTGTGGAATTTCTATAAATAGGACGTGGGGCCCAATATGACATGTCATTGTTACGGGCGAGTTTGATAGAGCAGTCAGAGCTATTTCTCGATTTCCGGGAGATTTCACCGTTGGTTTTCGATTTAGCGAGTTGCAGGTAACTCTATTCGCCTTAACCTAGTCAATTATGTCTTTTTTATTTGGCGGTGGGCCCCCGAAGGCCGCGAAACTCCACGTTGACTCTCCAACGTGGAACCGCGCGGGTTTCGGGGCGGAACCCGCGATGAACCGCGCGGGTTTAAGACTCACAGTCGCGATGTTCATCGCGACTGTGAGGTCGGAACCCGCGATGTTCATCGCGTGTTCATGGGTGACAGTCGCGATGTTCATCGCGACTGTCTGGACAAAACTCGCGATGTTCATCGCGGGTTTTTGCATGGATCCCGCGATGGTCATCGCGGCTTTTTGTGGAAAAGCCGCGATGGGCATCGCGGCTTTTTGTGTAAAAGCCGCGATGGGATTTTTCTAAATTTTTTATGCTGGGGCTAAAAATTTTCTGTGTTTTCTTGGCAGGATGTTGCGGAGGGCTCAGTCCGTATGGCGGGAGAGAGAGATTGATGCCGAGATTATGTTGAGGATCGAGAATGATGGAGGGGTGAGACAGACCCTAGCCATGAGCGGACTCTTGAAGTTCGCTCAGATAGCTCCTATCCGTTCAGTGAGGAGACTCCTGAACAAGCTTGTGCAGTGGTGGGTGCCGGCAGAGGGTGCCTTCATTATTGGTGGTGAGAGGTTGGAGATTACTCTCACTGATGTATATTTTTTGACCGGTTTGCCTCGCTTGGGTGAGGTGGGTGATATTTCTCCGAGGTTGCCTCCAGGTGTGGATATGGAGGACCTTTTACAGACCTTCTGTGGGGATGACGCTGTTTTGGTAAACAGCTCTATTAGTCTGAAGTTCCTACGTGAGTGGGATATGCGGGCTGTTGGTGCCTGTGTTCTGAGGGTTTTGGGTGCTGCTGCACCACATCGTATGTCTGGGGGGCAGACGATGATGGTGGACTCCGTTCTACGGGGTACTTACTATGCTTGGGCTCAGATGTTCTTGGCCGGTGTCCGGAGAGATCTGGACAAGGCCGTGAGAGAGGGAGGTGAGTTCTGTTACGCCTCTTTTTTATGCTGTTTTTTCTTTGAGCGGGTGCCGACCTTGCGGCCACATGTACCCGTTCGTGCTGGTCTGCCGAGCGAGCCTCGTATGATGAGGTGGGGGCAGATGATGCCCCGTGCTGGTGGTGGTATCCGTGGCTACTTCACAGAGGACTTTTTTCAGCAGTGGGAGCAGATGCCTCTGGTGATCGAGGACTATCCCTACGCCGGCATGGATTACAGAGGTGACGCGGAGATGCCTCGTGCCCCAGGACAGGCCTGGGGCTTGGACGGTATGTTTTGTGTTTTATTTGATGATGTATCATATGTTGTTTGGTTTATGATGATTTTGTTATATAGTGTCTAATGGTTTACTTGCTTTGTGCAGATGTGGGTCCAGTGCCACCACCTGACTATGTGGCTCGGCAGGGGCGGGCGATGGTGGTCGTTCGTCCCCCAGTACCTGTACGTCCTCCGCGTGGTGGAGGATATGCGGATCGTGGGCGAGGGGTTGGCCCTGATGGTGACGCCATAGATGGTGTCCGGCGTACCTTTGCCCGGATCCTAGCTAGGTTCCCTGAGGATGGTTGGAGGGATCTGGATCGGGATGTTTTGCAGGGATGTCTTGGTGCACCACCTGAGTGGCAGTCGCTCCTGTTGAGGACAGTGGTGCTTGCGGCGAGGCACGGGGGTGGTGGAGGAGATGCTCCGGCAGGGCCGGCTCAGGGGAGGATCCGTTTGAGGGATGATCCAGCAGGGCCAGCAGAGCGGCGAGTTCGGGGTCGTCCTGACCCGGCTGGGCCGGCGGAGGTGGAGTCGGAGGAGGAGCCGGAGGAGGAGCCCGAGGATCCGCAGGATCCAGATGAGTAGACGTCATTGTTGCCCCCAAATGCTTATGAGCATATGGGGAAGCATTTTTTGTATGACAGATGTATTTTTTGTATATCGAGTGCTGAGGGCACTTATGACATGTAGACTATCTGATTTGTAAATATATGTGGATATATATTTTAGATCTATTGTCGTGTATGCACGTGGATGCACATTGTCTTTTTTATATGCCCGTGGAGGCACATGTTATGCACGTGGATGCAGTGTATTTATTGATTTATGTATGCCCGTGGAGGCACTTGTTATGCACATGGATGCATTATTTTGGTTGTTTTTATGCCCGTGGAGGCACATGTTATGCACGTGGATGCAATATTGGTTTTTGTATATGCCCATGGAGGCACATGTTCTGCACATGGATGCATTTTTGTTTATGGATATGACATGATGTGATTGGTGTGCCAGTCGAGGACACTGTTGGCCATATTATCTGCTACACCATTGAGGTGTCTTGGGACATGTGTGAATGTAATGGATTCAAACTGTCTAACCATTTGTTTAGTGCGCAGGAATTTTCTGAACAGACAGGGATCGCGTACCTGGTAATCGTTGTTGAGCTGGGAGACTAGGAGCTGTGAGTCCAAGAAAACGTTGAGGTGACGTATGCTCATCTGGAGAGCAGCGGCTAGGAGACCGGTCACGGCATCGTATTCAGCTTGATTATTGGTGGCGGCACCTAAACACACTCCATCAATGTGAATTAACTCATGTGAAGGGGAGTATATTACCCAAGCTGCGGAGGCGAGATTGGGAGACCAACGGCTTGCACCATCAGCGAAACCGACATGGCAGAGTGGAAGAGGCTCCATCTGTGGTCATGCAGAGAAAACAAATTTTTAGGTTTTTTGAAAAATTTTGTGAACGAAAAACGTATGCCTATACTAAAAATGGACGATGGTGTCCATGAGATTTTCTATGGGTAAAATCGTTTAAGGTACAACCCGTTGCGTGGGTTGCGCAGGGTGTTGCCTTCTGAATCGGTCAGAATGTATGCCCCCTGCCCGAGGCAGGTGTGTATGATGTAGGGGCCTTGCCACATAGACACGAACTTTCCCTTTCCGGTTTTATCATGAGCTTGATCGTAAGCGAGGACAAGGTCTCCCTCCGAAAAGGTTCTTGGGTGGACGCGTTTGTCGTAACTTAGTTTCGATCGTTGTTTAGCAGCTTCCATGTTCTGAATGGCTGTGCGCCGATCTTCATCGGCCTGCTCTAGGAGCAGTAAACGTTGCTCGATCGGGGAAGTATCCGGTAGGAGCTCAACGGCGATGGTTAGAGCAGGGATCTGGCACTCAATAGGGAGGACAGATTCGACACCGTGAACTAAATGGAAAGGGGTAAAACCGGTGGCGGTTTTGGTTGATGTGCGGTAGGCCCAGAGTGCCGGGAAAAGCATGTGATGCCAATTGGATTTGTGATTGTCTACAGTGCGTTGGAGAATGGTCTTCAAGATTTTATTGATCGCTTCGACTTGTCCGTTTCCTTGGGGGTAGTAAGCGGAAGAGAAATGGTGTTCGAATTTCAACATGGTTGATAATTCCTTCCAGACGGCATCTTCGAAGTGAGAGCCGTGGTCAGAGACTAGCTGTTGCGGTACTCCGAAACGAGCGATGACATGGTTGAAGAAAAACCGTGCTGCAGTGTCGGCTTTGCAATTATAGGTCGGCATGGCTTCTGCCCACTTGGTGAAATAATCTACAGCCACAATGATGTGTTTATGACCGCCGGCTGACGGGGGGTTGCAGTCGAGGAAGTCTATGGCCCATTTGCAGAATGGTCCAACAGTGATGACTGGATGAAGGGGGGCAGGGGGGGTTCTTGCTTTGGGGGCAAATAGCTGGCAGTTCTGGCAATGCTTGACTGCGGTGATGCAATCAGTAAACAATGATGGCCAAAAATAACCGGCGCGAATGATTTTCTGGGCGGTAGCCATGCCGGAGAAATGGCCTCCACAGGCACCGCTATGACAATCATTGAGGACTTGTTCTGCCTCGCTATGGGATAGGCAGCGGCGTAAGATAGTATCAACGCCTCGTCGATAAAGTACATCCCCAATAAGCAGGTATCGGGGGGCGTGGTGTCGTATGCGACGGCGTCCATCACGATCGATGTGTGGTCGGAATTTTTGCATACGCAGGTAAGTCAATATGTCTCCATACCAAGGGTCGTCAGACGAAATGACGAATATCTGCTCGTCAATCAAGTCCGTTTGGATGACGGGTGATGTTGAAGAGGATGGGAGATCTGTAATGAGGTGAGCAAGCGCGAGGGCTTTGGTGCTCTTGGGAGTCTTGAAAGTAAGGTCATATTCCTGGAGTATAATGACCCATTTAGCGACACGACCCTGAAGGAGCCGCCGGGTAAGGAGGTAGACCATGGGGTTGGAGTCGGCGACAACCGTGGTATGACTAAGCAAAATATAGTGTCGCAGTTTTTGCACGGAAAAGACTACAGCTAGTGCTAATCTTTCCTCATAGGGGTAACGTAGAGGTGGGCCAGATAAGGTCTGGCTGACGTAATAAATCACATGCTCTTTGTGGGAAGCATCCTCTTGGACCAAAACTCCGGACACGGCATATTCGGATGCCGAGACGTAAAGGGTGAAGTCTTGGGAGAAATCCGGTGGGGATATCAAGGGGGCTTGTGTGAGAGCTTTCTTGAGGGCTTCGAATGCCGTGTCTGCTTGTTCGTCCCAAACAAAGGGTATGTGGGTACGAAGCAAGCGTAAGAACCCGTGGACTTTGGTGGCATAATCCGGGACAAAGCGCCTAAGAAAATTGGACCGCCCTTGCAAGCTCTGAAGCTGTCGAAGCGTGCGAGGAGGGGGGAGTTCTAAGATGGATTTGACCTTCAGGGGGTCGACAGTGATCCCATCTTGGGAAACAATGAAACCCAACAACCGGCCCGCTGAGACGCAAAAGACACTTGTGTGGGTTCAAGCGGATTTTATATTTGCGACAACGCAGGAAAACTTGCCGGAGGTCGTTAAGGTGGTCTGATCATTTTCGGGAACGCGCTGTGAGGTCGTCAAGATAGACTCGCAGGATATGGACCAAGTCGTGAAAGCAATAGGTCATGGCTCGCTGGAAAGTGGCACCAGCATTTTTAAGGCCAAATGGCATGACGCGATAGGCAAAGGTGCCCCATGGGGTGGTAAAGGCAGTCTTGTACTGATCCTCCTTGCGGATGTGGATCTGGTTATATCCGGAAAACCCGTCCATGAAGGATAGGACCTCATGGCCCGCACACTCATCAATGAGTTGGTCAATGAATGGCGTGGGGAAATTGTCTTTTGGACAAGCGTGGTTTAGATCGCGGAAATCAGTGCATACTCTAAGGGTGCCTTGTTTTTTGTTGACAGGAACGGGGTTCGACACCCATGTGGTGTACGGAATAGGGTAGATGAAACCTGCTTTTCGAAGTTTTTCGACTTCAGCCTTAACAGCGGGGAGCTTGGCAGGGTGAATAGGTCGCTGTTTCTGACGAACAGGGGGTACTTCGGGCCATGTATCGATGTGGTGTTCAATAATGGCGGGGTCGAGACCAGGCATCTCGGTATATGACCAGGCGAAGACATCGCGGAACTCCTGAAAGAGCTTTTTGTACGCCTGAGTTTCTGCTTGAGTGCAAGATGCGCCCAGCGAGATGAGCTCAGGTTTCCCTGGTGTTGTGGAAATGTCTATCTGTATAGTGGGGGAAATGTTGGACATGTTCCCTTCTTCAAAGGCATCTGTTGCTGGGATGGGGTCCTTTAACCAATCGACCTTAGTGGGTATGAAGTCTTTCGACTCGACTGATAGCTGGTCGAATGCGGTGGAGGTAGATGTCTCCGGTAGGAAGTACGAGCGATGATGCATATCATCCCAAGGGTAGTCGGGTGCAGTGAGTGTCTCCAAAATCTGCTCGTCAGTATTGAAGTAATCAGACCATAAATCGAGGGGTTCTGGTTTGAAGGTTGTCGAAATCATATATATCGTATTGACTTCTTCTGACGAGGATGATGGTGGAGGGTGAATCTCCTCGATAAGGGGAGGAGATATCTCTAAGTCGGCATTGTTTAACTCGTACAACGCTGCTCTATAGTCAGGTAGATCAGGGCAATGGTGAGAGTAGTGGCCGTAAACGCTGCATATAGCACAAGGATGGTTAGTGCGCAGTGATTTGTCGCGAGGCTGTAGAGGTGGCTCTAATCTGACTACTGGGATGCCGATGTCATCGTCCAACATATTCATATGCTCTTGGAGTGCCGGTAAATGTGGGCATTGGTGAGTTGGATGGCCAATTTCATCGCATAATGAACATTTGGGGGGAGCTCGAAACACCGGTGGGGGTTTGGCTGCCTTAGGAGGTGGTATAGCAGTGTAGGGTTGTGGACCTCTGCCCCCAGTGGGCTTAGCAAGGAGAGGGGGATCCTTTGACGTCGAAGCAATCGTGAGACCCGGAGGAGGTTTCATTGACGACGAAGGAATATTGAGGTTAGGAGGAGGTGTCGTTGCCGACGAAGGGATCGCGACGCCAGGAGGAGGTTGATTTGTGGTAACAATAGGTTGTACCGGTTGGAGGATGACGTCTGGTGTCGGTAGTCGAACGGGAGGCGGAATATACCACACGGGCAATCCCAATGTTAGCCCGGGTAGGCTAAGGGTAGCCATAACCGGGGCGCTTACTACACCCGAAGGAGGAAATAGGAAGGGAATGGTGTGGATGGGTGTGACACCAATGTGACTGGGGATCAATGGTGGCTGACCGCCGGATGTTTGCGTATTCTGCGAAACAGTACAGAGGTTTGCGACTTGGGTCTCCGGTGACGGTGGTGGGATGGCCTGGAATGTAGAGGTCATGGGTGTATCCGAATAAATTCCGGGTGCCACAGAAGACACAAAGGAGGTAACTGTACTAGAAGCGGGTTGTTCAATCATGGGGAGAACATTCTCCGGTGCTGCAGGGGCGTTGGGATCATAGTAGGTGAGTTGGTCAATTTTGACCACGCGGCCCTCGTGGGGGAACATCATGGTGCGGAAGACGGAGGAGGCGACCGCTTTCATGGCGTACATGTAACTGCGGCCAAGTAAAAGGTTATAGTCAAGCTGGGCATTAATGACTTCTATGTCGATGAGCACAGTCTTCCCACCTAATTGGACGGGTACCTTGGGTAATAAACCTTGAGGTTGAGCTGACCGGCCGTCGTAGGCCCGCAATGCAGTGGTGGATTGCTGGAGAGCAGGGGATCCCAACTTTTGCCAGACAAAAGTGGACATGACACATGTGGAGGCACCTTCGTCGATGATACATCGATGGATGACAAGATTCCGAATAGAAACGGAAACTTGGACTGCTATGGTAGAAGGCAGTCGTGGTTCAGATTGGTCTAAATCAACGGTCATCAAGTTCGAATCATTTGGGTCAATCGCCCCAATGGCGGAAAGTAAAGTCTTGCGCTGAGTAGGACAGGTTTTTAAGACTTCTAACGCAGACATGGCTGCGGGAGATTGAGCTAAGTCATCTACAATGTTGTAATTGGACGCAGCCCGTGCATTGGGGTTGTTGTTGATTCGGCGAAGGGGGAAGCGAGGTGCTTTAGAAGCGCCATCAAGTGGAACCTGAGGTATACGCAATGTCTGATCAGTGGGATTAGCATTAGTATCCTTTTCGGCGGGGGGGGCTTCAGAAGTCGGTCCGTATTGATTCCGACGGGTTTGGATATTGACGTCAGCGGTGGACATCATCAATAAGTGGTGGGTTCCTGAATCAAACATGGGTTGGTCCGGAGCCGTATAAGTTATTTGTTGTGGTTGCACGTTGCCCTGTTGGGGGGCTAACGGCTGAGTGTTTACCACTCCCTGTGTTGGAAAAGGGTTTTGGAGGACCAAAGGTTGTTGTGGGGGTGGTGGGGGGTTGGGTGGTGGCTGAGGAGCCGCCTGCCCTTGACGATGGGCGTCATTTGTCCATAGTTGTCGAGCTCGCTCCAGATGTGGGCAAGCGTGGGTATAGTGGCCATAGACACCGCAAATGGAACAAGGATGGTTTGTTCGTAAATTAGCATTTTTGGGTTGCTTAGGTGGCCGATCAGGATTCTGATGAGCGGGCGCCGCGTTATTGTCTTGCGGAGGATGGGTAGGTTGTGGAGCTTGGTTACGGTTTTGATTGTTTCCACGGTTGCGTCCTCTTCCGCGGTTGGGTTGCCCACCCTGGTTACGTTGGTTATTTTGGTACTGGGGCTGATGTTGTTGTGCGTACACATGCCCTTGAGCGTTAGGGGGATTCTGAGGAGCCGCAGGTGCGGGAGCAGGTTGCGGTGGATAGTACGCAGGTGGAGCTGGAGGTGGTCCAGTTGCCTGCTGGGGTTGTTGGTACCCCTGAGCTGGTGGAGGTGTGAGGTTAGCCGGTGCAACCGGTTGTGGGTAATGCATGGGCTGTTGTTGGAACTGCATGGGGTTTTGTACCGTAGGGTGAGTATAGTATGTAGGGGGTACATATGCTGATGGCGCTTGGCCATAACAATGTTGTGGACAAGAGGGTCCATGAACATGATGGGTCTGGTTTGTTGGAGCATAAGAAGTTGTCGCTCCGGAACTGGATGTAGCCCTAGAAAGGTCTGGGGCGGGCATGGTGCTCACCATACTGAAAGGTTTGGCTTGCGGTGTAATTTGGCCAATAATGCCATCAGCGGCATGTGATGCCCCCGGTGTGTCACCGCGTGCGGAGTCACCTCGTGGTGCGTCAGGTATGATGGTGTATAGGTAACCTGATTGGGCATAGATAAGATCAAACTGTTGGGCCTTAAGGATGGCCTCCTCCTCAGACTGGGGTCTTTCAGATGCTACATCCTTCGCAATGAGAGGGAGGAGGGATTTAAGGAACCAGTCTAAAAAGATTCGGTCGTCTAATTTGATCTTGCATAGGCTTCGGCGCCGCCGCCAATCATGAATATGGTCAGTGATATGCGTGGCCGTGTTTTGTCTGCAAGACAGTAGGATCTCGACGCCCGCATCATAGCGGACTGGTAGCTGAAAGAACTGCAGGAAGGTCGAGGCAAGGGAGGTAAATGTGGAATGCGTCCCATGGGGTTGCTCGATATACCATTTGGCTGCAGAGCCAGTGAAGGTGCGCTGTAATAAACGGAGGCGGACAGAGTCGTCCACTATGGAGTTGGAGGAACACCATAAATGGAAGGACATGATGTGGTTCTGGGGGTCTTCTCCGGCCTTTCCCTCAAACTTAGGGATGTCAGAGGGAAGCTTAGTGGGCATATGGGGCCAAGCAGGATCATGCCTGATGGGGTCATTTGTGAGCCTAGCTAAATCTGGCAGGTTGAGACTTGCCATGTATGGTAGACTAGCGGATGTGGTGACCGGAACCGGGACCTGCCTAGCCATTGTGGTATGGTGTAGGGGTCCAGTAGCGCCTATAGGTATGCTAGGTATGGAGGGTATGTGCCCTCCAAAAGGTGTGGCCTGATATGGGTTAGCACTCCCAAGTGCAACTTGGGTTACACTTGGGTTAGGAATCGCACTAGGGATTCCTGGTATAGCACTACCGAGTGCAACATGGGTTACACTTGGGTTAGGAATCGCACTAGGGATTCCTGGGATAGCATTCCCAAGTGCAACAGGAGTTACACTTGGGTTAGGAATCGTACTAGGGATTCCTGGGATAGGGTTTGTGGAAACCGAAGGGGGTATGACCCCCATGTTGGGCATGCCCATGACAGGTGGTGGTCCTGTGTTAGGCATTCCTGAATGTGGAGTGTTACCCATGTTGGGCATACCCAAGGGGGTGGCTGTTGCCGTTGATGGTACTACCGCAGAAGGGTCTGCGGATGTCTGACCTATGGTTTAACGTATATAGTGGATCAACTGGTGTTCCAGACATAATTGTGGTTGGTGGTAACTCTGTGGGGTTTTCGGATTCTACCTCCAAATCAAAGGTGAAGTGGGGTATGTCAGAATCGGATGACCGTCTAGATGATCGACGATGTGTCGAATCAAGGGATAATGCTCTGCGTCCGTGACGTGGAGAGCCAAGTGGACTAAACTCTGGGAGTTCGCCCCGTAGACGACGAGAACGTCTAGAATTCTCAATGGTGAGAATATGTTTTTTATTTAAAAAATTGTTTTAAGTATCAGGTGGTGATATATATGTAAAAGACTCAAAAACCCTAATGCAACCAAGGGTGCAAAAAGGGGAGTGAAAAAAGAAGGCTCACAGGCCAAAAAATCAATCCTCAAAAAATGCACTTATTCTAGCAGCTGTGCTACAATAAGTGGAGGAATGCAACAACCGGTCAGAATACCAACATGCAAACGGCTCCTAGAAAAAATAGGTGTAACTAGACTCAAAAGGTGGTAAAGATCATGCAAACACCTAATCTAAAAGTATTGTGACTCAAACAGACGATATCCCCTGCAAGGTGATGAAATCCAAGTCAGACAATATGAATGTAGAGACAACGGCTAGATATCCCCCTACCGGGAGGGACACCGGGTAATCAATCCTAAAAAGATAGGCTACTAGGATACTCCGTTCATGACGCGTCGAGAAAAGGTAAATCTGCCGTTTGGTCCTTTGATCGCAATATCCCAATACAGGGATATCCCGAGAACTGCGAATGGTAGCCCTTCGGTTACTGAATGGGTTTCGGTATCCCACTCAGGCTTCCGGAACCATCCTCGCGACTTCAACCCTCCTAGGGGAGAGGCCTTCCCACAAACCGGTTGTGACCGCGCCAAAAAGTACTAAGAGATTTTAGCTCCCTAATTGGACAACTTCTATGTCTCAGATGTATGAACTGAGGGGTGTTATTGGAACACCTATCCCCCCAATACTACCTAGCTACAAGAATTCTTTTCGTGTTCCCCAAGTGGGGTTAAGAGTGTGTTCAAGTTAGGGTAAGTTTTAAGTCTTAGTTCAATTAAGTGATCGTGTGAGTGCACGTGAGGTGTTGTAAACTGAACTTGGAAAAATTAAATGCTTTTAAGGGAAATTTTCAAAAAATAAAGGACTTTTCGAAAATACAAAGCAAATATCTAAGACTTTTTCACTAAAAGGAATTAATATGCTTTTTCAAAAAATAACTCAAAAAATAAAAGATTTCTTGGATTTATGAAAGCAAATAATAAACTCCTTTTTAAAAGAAATAAATGGATTTCTTCGTTTCAATAAAAATTGCTAAGGGCAAGATTCTAAAGAAGTAAACAAGAAAAAATTTGAATCTAGATAAAGAATGCAAAATGAGTCTTCCTTTCACTTTCTTGAAAACTTTTAAAAGGATTTCTAGGTATGCACTTTTAAATAGTAAATTTTTTTTTCAAATCTGTAAACTATGCAGAATTTAGTACTGTAAAAAAAAATGTGCTATGGGCAGAAAGTACAGTAAAAAATATTTTTCAAAATCGGGATGGCCGAATGAAAAAATTCAGCCGCGCGGGTTTTGGACGAACAGCCGCGATGGGCCGCGCGGGTTTTGGCAGCACAGTCGCGATGGACCGCGCGGGTTTTGGCCGCAGAGTCGCGATGGACCGCGCGGGTTTTGGCCGCACAGTCGCGATGAGCCGCGCAGGTTTTGGCCGCACAGCCGCGATGAGCCGCGCAGGTTTTGGCCGTACAGCCGCGATGAGCAGCGCGGAAAAATACAGAAAAGTCGCGATGGACCGCGCGACTGTCTGTAAAAAATCCGCGATGGACCGCGCGGAAAAAGGCCGAAAAGTCGCGATGGACCGCGCGACTGTCTGTAAAAAATCCGCGAGGCGGAAGCCGTGCACGGAAACCGAGAAACGAACCCGAAAATTGAAAATTTCGGGCTGTTTATGGGGCCAAATCTCAGAACAGCAATGGATCTGCTGTCTAAGATGGTAGATCTATGGATCTAAAGGTTAAAAATTCATAAAAACTAAGATTTAATGGCAAAGCTAGAGATCTAAAGTTCAAACCAAAGCGGAGTCGCCAAAAAACTGTTGGCCCGGTTTTGCAACCAAGCTTAGTGCTATGGGCACCTGCTAACTAGTAGCAGCAGTTTCAATAGAAATAAAAACAATAAACTAAATAAACAATACTTTTCGTGGATCTAAACAAGAATCTAAGCAAATAATGTAAACATTTCAAAATCAAGAACAAGAAACATAATAAATAATTTTTTGTATTGAAAAGTGGGGGGCAAACAAGTGCTTGCGATATTACCTTCAATGGTGAAGGTTGATGTTGAGCAACTCCCAAGATGAGTAGCTCCAAACTCCAATAGGTCTCTTTCTCCAAGGTTGCTTCAATGGCTAAAAGTGCTCAGGGGAGATTTCAACAGCATAAGGATGAGATAATGGAAGGATCTGAAATGAGGAGCCCCTACCACCTTTTTATAGGTTTTGGTGGTGAGGAATACCATTTGTGGTTTTGTGGAAACCAATGGTATTGACCAACATAGTTTAGGTAATTTTCCCTCCTTTTTCCTTTTTTGAATAAAAATAATATTTTAATTCCCTTTTTAATATTTTTGGGAATTTGGACCCTTTTTGAGGGTTTTTTATGATTTTCTTGGAAAAATAATCTTTTTTAATGGAAAAAGGGGTGTACTAAGGTCTTTTGGTGACCTTTTGTTGGTTTCAGAGGCTCAGATGGTGGAAAAGTGGACAAATGGGTCATGTGAGTAAGGGAATGAGCTAGTGAGCACTTTTTAGGTGTTAACAACAAGCACTCATGGCAACGGTTTCGAAGCCCACTACTCTCTTGATAGATTCGGGTGCATCAAATCATATGGCTGCAAATATTGATTCTTTTTCCTCATTCGATCCAAACAGCTCCATCCCCATCCATTTGGGAGATGACTCAAAAATTTCTTCAAAGGGCAAAGGTACGATTCATGTAGAACATGGAAGCTTTCAGAATGTTCTCTATGTGCCTTCCTTAGCTTCGAATCTCCTTTCTGTGTATCAAATGACACATACTGGTGAACCAAAGCAAGTCACATTCAGCCCTAATACAGTTGAAATTTCTGATATCAAAAGTGGAAGACTAGTTGCGGTTGGAAAGGCAAACCACACTGCAAAATGTTATGAGTTTTCGCACTTTATTCCGCTTGCAAAGCCCACTGCTCTTCGCACACATGGTAATGAGGTTAGTAGGCTTTGGCATAAAATATTTGGACATCTAAATTATAAGTATTTGCTGCTGCTATCAAATAAATCCATGGTAGATGGGCTTCCACAACTCCGTTCCTCGAAGGGAATATGCACTGGTTGCATTATTGGGAAGCACCCCGAGCACAGATTCGACCGCGGCAAGGCTAGCAGAGCCTCTACTATTTTGGGATTGATCCATTCTGATATCAGTGGTCCGCTGCCCCATATGTCATTAAATGGTTCAAGGTATGTTTTGACATTTATTGACGATTTTTTCCGCTTTACATGGGTATTCTTTCTCAAAAACAAGTCAGAAGTGCTTGGAAAATTCAAGGATTTTAAGGCTTCTGTTGAGACCACCACTGAGAGCAAGATCAAAGCTCTTAGATCTGATAATGGTGGGGAATATATCAAGTCCGAGTTGCTGCAACTTTGTTCCCAAAGCGGAATTAAGATCCAACATACAGTTCCCTACACACCCCAGCAGAACGGTGTAGCGGAAAGGAAAAATTGGTCACTGAAAGAGATGGCTACATGCATGATTGAATCGAAAGGTTTGGCTGCAAATATTTGGTCTGAAGAAATCAATGTTGCTGCATATATACAGAACCGTGTTCCACATTCATCCGTGAAAGGTATGACTCCTTTCGAAGCATTCTTTGGTCACAAACCGGATGTGTCAAATTTGAGAGTTTTTGGCTCTACTGCATGGGCTAGAATCTCTTCTGAGAAGAAACGAGCTTTGGATCCACAAAGTATCGAGTGCATATTGATAGGATATGGGGAAGAATCAAAAGCATATAAACTCATGGATATCAGATCTAAAAAGATATTCATAGAGCGCAGTGTGCAGTTTGAAGAACCGCTTCAAGAATTGCAACCAGTCGAGGAAAAGACTGCCGATTCACCGCCTTCACCAGAAGAAGATCCGAGCAGCGATAATGAAGGTATGAGTTCTGATATTTCTGATATTGTAGCAGCATATGATGATCATGACATATCAGGTTCGGAATCCGATCATTATGATCCTCCTCAGTTACCAAAGTGGGCCCAAAACACTCTACATTCTGCTGGTTCGAATCTTGGAAATCCTGCTGATCCGAGACGAACAAGAGGAGACTTTCAAAGAGCAGGTATGGCTCTTTCTATTGCTGATCCATTTCTTCCTGAGATTTGTTATTTGATGGCTGGTTCAGATCCTACATCATACTATTCAGCCCATCGAGATCCGAGATGGAAAAGTGCCATGGACGAAGAGTACAGTTCTCTTCAAAAGAACAATACATGGGAGCTAGTTTCTCTTCCACCTGGAAGAAAATTAGTGAAGTGTAAATGGGTCTACCGTACTAAAGTTGCTGCTGATGGCACTATCAGGAAATATAAAGCAAGGTTGGTGGCAAAAGGTTTTTCCCAAGTCCAAGGAGTGGACTACACAGAGACCTTTGCACCGGTTGCAAAGATGGATTCCATCCGCCTTGTTTTAGTTATTGCCGCATCCAAGCACTGGGAAGTGCACCACATGGATGTGAAGAGTGCATTTTTACATGGAGACCTTGCTGAAGAGGTCTATATGCAGCAGCCAGAGGGTTATACATCAGATCCATCATTGGTTTGTAGATTGAAGAAATCTTTGTACGGGTTAAAACAGGCCCCAAGAGCTTGGTACGCAAAGATGGACTCCTTCCTTCTTTCTCAGAATTTCCAAAGATGCAAATATGATCCGAATGTGTATCTTCAGCGAGTTAAAGGTAATTTGTTGGTTATTGTACTTTATGTTGATGATCTGCTTATTACTGGTAGCACACTTACTTCAATAAACAAGCTAAAATCTGCCTTAAATCTAGCTTTTGACATGAGCGATTTGGGCTTGCTGAGTCACTTTTTGGGCTTGGAGATAGCTCAAAATTTTGATGGGATCACTATATCTCAGCAAAAATATGCTTCCGACCTGTTATTGAAGTTTAATATGGCTGAATGTAAGGCAGCCCCGTTCCCATTCCTCTCAGGAATCAGTCTTGAGGAGGGAGATTCCACACCGCTTGCAGATTGCAGTGTGTATCGACAGTTGATTGGTTCACTACTTTATTTGACACACTCACGGCCTGATATCTCATATGCCGTGAGTGCCGTGTCAAGATATATGCAGCAGCCACATGAGCTTCATTGGCGAGCAGCCAAGCAGATCTTGCAGTATGTGCAAGGTACGAGACAGTTTGGCATACATTATGCTGCAGATTCTGAGCTAGATTTCATTGGTTTTACTGATTCAGATTGGGCAGGTGATAGCATTGATCGGAAGTCCACTTCCGGTTATGTTTTCATGATTGGTCATGGTGCTATTTGCTGGTCCAGCAAAAAGCAAGCAGCCATTGCTCTTTCTTCAGCAGAGGCAGAGTATCGAGGGGCAGTCAATGCCTGCATTCAGGCAGTTTGGTTGCAGGGTATTCTTTCCAAGTTTGGTTTTGGTGGCACTACTTCGACTGTCCTATTTTGTGACAATCAAAGTGATATCAAGATCTCCACAGATCCAGTTCAGCGGCAGAGGACCAAACACATTGAGATTCATATGCATTACATTCGACAGTTGGTGCATGACCGCACCATCATTCAGCAATATTGCCCTACTGATGAGCAAATTGCAGACATCTTCACCAAGAGCTTCACTGAGAAGAAGTTCTCTTACCTCCGTTCACTGTTGGGGGTGAGTTCCATCATGGTGGAGACAGATTGATTCATTATTATGCTTTAGCTTGAGGGGGGGCTTTCTTCCCACTGGGTTTTCCCTCTTTCCTCACTTAGTTATTTTTCAGCATTTTTTGGATTATTGTATTGGGGTGACCTTTGGTCTTAGTTACCAGGGCCCCACATTATTTTTGTTGGCACATCATAGTCTAGCTTGATGGGGGGTGTTCGGATATCCACATCATCTTTCTCAGGATCTTGCATGCAATTAGGGTTTGCATGCAGAATCTAGGGTTTGCATGCACCGGCATGCATTGGCATGCATCCCAGTCACCAGTTTGATGCCTCCAGCACCTTATCCACTTCATTCTAGCACCCGGGAGCCACCTACCAAAGAATTTTAGCCCTCCTAAGCTGAAAGGCGCCCACTTCTCACCTACTGCCAGAGAAGGGCGCACTTGTTCACCTACCACTGCAGTTCCACTTCAGTTACATTCAGTTAGCTCTGATTCTCCCTGATTTGAGGCTAGTTTCACTCCCGACTGACTGTATCACTTCCGTTGGACCTCCAGTTCGATTAGGTGACTTGTTCTGACTTCAGTTAGCCTCCCATGCGCCCCCACTGAGCCTCCAGATCCTAAATCAGTGCTACACACTTCAATTACACTTATTACACTCAGTTAGACTCAGATTGACACCTGGATGACTGGTTGTTGTGCATTGATGAGCACCACCGATTGATTGATGAGGACTCCTAGTTAGAGTCAAGCTACTCTATTCAGTGATTCGAATGACCTCCTTAGGCAATTCGAATTGCTCAGTCATTGTGACAGTTTGTATTGTAATTCATTCACCCTTTCTGGGATAGAGAGCACTGCTGCATGTTTTGCACAGTTTTGCACCATATTTTCTATGTTCATCTGTTGTGATTGATTTACTTGTTCATTAGATCTGCTGTGACTAATTTTACAATCTATCCAATAAAACAATGTCACTAATATGCAAAATCAACCAACAATTCCAAAATAAAGATGCAATCTTTTATCTTTTCGATGCACAAGCAGAACCTAAATGAAGGCAACAAGCACTCAATGCAAGATGCAGTACATGAAAGTAAAATATTTTTGTATTTTTGCTTATAAACAAGAAGGAAAATGCAAAAAACTAAATGTATATTTTTGTATTTTTTCAATATAAATGGAATGAAAAAATGCAAGCAAAATCCTACTATTTAGTCATTGAAGTGTCGAGAAGATCACTAAGACAACCCAGCAGATCCTAAACAGCAAGACTCAGCCAAAGGAAAGAGCTCAAAAGGAAAAAACCAAGAGGCTAAATCCAAAGTTTGGTAAAAAACCAAGAAGGCTCAACCAAGAGAAACGAAGAGTTCTGGTCACAACCAAGGCATGAAACAATCAAGAAAGAGGCCAACAAAGACTTAGGAACAACCAAAGCCAACCCAAAAACAACTAATAGCCATAAACCAACAAAAGCCGGAGTTACACGCTACTGTCGAAGGAATACTTGCGGGTACCCGTGAGCAGTAGATCAAACAGAGGTGGGTATACGCAAGCTGAGCTAAGCTAGCCTGCGGGTGAGGAAAGGAAAATGGCAAATAAAGAGTCCAAGGGCTCAGAAAAAGCAAGTTTTCTAGGGTGTATCTTAACGGCCAATCAGTGACACAGAGCTTCGATAAACAACATCTCTAATTATGGACTAATGCTCAAAATTTTTCCCAAACATGGATGTTTTCCTCAGCGGAGTCGTCATTTCTGTATTGGAGAAAACTCACTATGGCTTGGGAATACCACAACAGACAGATGACTACCAGAAATCAACTCAATTCTCAAAACAATGCTATTATAAATGACAATGTTAAGATAATGGAGAAATGTAACCAACCTCGATCCAAACGTTTGATGTAGATCCCCGTTGGAGCTTTCAATCCATGCATTTGAGATCTGCAAATTAGTCTTGACAACCAATGTCCAACCTGCACATATAATATAAAAATGACATTAACATTATCCATAACAATGGTCCATAATATCACAAGCAAATATAACCCAATGTATAATAAACAACATTTACAAAATGATGGACGAGAATATGAGTATTTTTATTAATGAACAAGAAGAAGTACAAAGTGATATGACCTCTTGCCAACAACCAATCTGAACCAAGATTTAGATCAATCCACTTGTTCCTCCACCACTTCAATCCTCCATGAATGGCAAACTCAAACTAGAAAGGAGTTTGGAAGGTGAACATAAGGGGTTCACAACTACAAGAATCAATGAGTGCAGACTCAAGATAGGGCAAAAATCCACTAGAGTTCTCTTACTATTCTCTTCTTCCTCCCGTCCATAAGCCATATGTGCTCAATATATAGTCCTCTCAAAGGTAGGTGAAAGGACACATCGAGGCATTACTCGAGCAGATGGAGAGCCAAAGGTCACCCAATGACTTCTTTTTGGGAGTAAAAAGTAATTAATAGTGGTTTTTACCATTTTACTTGATACCCGTGGGCTATAGTGATTCAACTCGCGGGTACGCATGTTATAGTGATGCAACATGCGGGTAGGAATAAAAATAGGGCAAACTAATATCTCTGAAGGATATAAGTGGACCTGAGTCACTGAAATGGATCCTATAGGCCAAATAATGCTGATGCTCACATGGTGGAAGATTACGATGTAACAAGTGTAAATATAGTGCACATGATTTCTACTACTCCTTGCTCAATGGCGAAATGTTGACAAGTTTCTAAATAGCACTTATAAATTGTAAACTAGGACGTAAACGAGAAGTATAACAAAAGATCCATACCATTAATGACCCTCATGCAAAGAAGTACTTAGAGTATCGTAAAGCATTGACAGATAACTGATAACATAATTGGAATTACTTTAACACTTGAATTGGTGTATTACCTTTACCTGCGTTTATGCACAAAGAGACAGGTTCAAATGCTTTAGCTAAACATAGCTAAGTAAACCTCAGGGTACCTCGTAGGACCCCTTTGTCATCATCCAAGAACAACTGTCAGTACTTTATCAAGAAAATATATCACAAGATAAACCTATTTACAACATGTAGTTTACAATTAAACACAAACAAATCTGAAGATGTATTTTGTGTTAATATCGTAATTTGTCTTTTGTTAAAAGATTAGTATCAATTTTATTTCCGCATTAGCATATACAACTATAGTCATAATTTGTTTTAAGAACTACGATGTGTTGTTATCATTAATTATTTTAGTTAAAAGATTTAACCATTATTTTATTTTCCGCATTAGTAATTTTAGTATTTATTGCTACTTTAAATTTTTTTAAATTTTTGTAAATTTTCGGGATGTTACAGTATAAATTTTTGGTCGATTAATCCACCGGGTGGATAGGGCCATCATATGCTACCATGAGCACCATTAGTGATAGCATGTATACGCGATGATGTATTGAAAGCCACGAGCTTCAGATTTTTGTAGATATGATAGACTCAAATCCACGGGCTTAATATTTTTTTGTACTAGTACCTTTTTGTACGACATTTTGCGAGACTAATATAAAATATTATCTAGCGGTTTATACAATGTGTCTTTATGATGAATGTGGGTCTTATGTATATTTGCTTATATATTAATGGATAATTTACATGTCGTTCCAATTATGCATCCTTAATAAAATGTTTACAAATGTGCAATGTGCCAATCTAATACAAAGTTAGCCAATGAAGCGACAACCGTGTTCATACATCTCGGGATATGTTGGTATTGAACAGACTAAAAAGACCTTTTCAAGAGACGTACTCGTCAGAAAAAGTGAAGTAGTATAGGGTCATGGATGGCGTAGATTCAATTTAGATGGGAGACCACAAGTTGGGAATCTAGATAGATGACAATGTGGTACACACCAAGGGAAGATGCGTCGGTTAACAATCCAATAACTGCATGATACTTGGCAATGTTATTAGTTGTAGGACCTAGGAAAGTTCCTCCTGAATTTATCAGTTCACTAGAAAAAGAATAGAGTACCCAAGCTGCCGAGGCGAGGTTTTGTTAGGAACCCATGTCAACCCTTCTCTTTACTTTGTTAGTATATTGTTGTTGGACGTATATGCTCTGTAAGTCGTCCCGTAGTATTTGTTGATCCATAGTTTTTGTTATTGTTGTTGGGCACATATGCTTTGTAAGTTGTCTCGTAGTATTTGTTGATCCATAGTTTTTATTGGCCCATGGTATTGACCCATAGTATTGGTGCCTAGACTTAGTATATAAGTTTGTGTTGAGGCCAATAAAGGCACCGTGAAGTTATTTGTATTGAGCTTGCCCCCTCGAAGTGTCTTGCGATCAATAAAAATATTTTGTGATCTCATATATTGTGCATTTTATCAATTAATTGTTGTAGGTTCCTCTCATCTGGTATTAGAGCACTTTCTTGGGCTCGTTGGGTGAAATTTCTACCAATTTTTTTTTTTCGCATCTATTGCAAGTTCGGATCTGGGAATAATCCCTATCTGCTTAACTGTGGGAAGTAATTGGTCATAAGCCCTAAAAATCATTGTGAGGAGTACCACAAGAAGCATGAATTAACTGACCCATTGAGAGGACTTGCCAGCGAAAAGGGCAACGACCCCTACTTGATTCACTAGTTCCCACTCGTGAGGTAAACCAAGAGCTATTGTTTGTGGAAAAGTGGTTATCAGTTTTACTTAAGTCGTGGAGTGAGGGGTACTGCCCCAATACGCAAGCCTTCAGACAACATTGGTGGCCGAGTGAATCCCCTAAACCGTTAGGAAGCCGAGCATACTTGGGGTCCATATCTATTTTCAGCTGATAAATCACAGATTTCCTCTGCCCAGAACTGTTGCTGATCACTTCCGTGCCATTGTAGATCCATTTGTTGCTGATCACTTTCGCGCCATTGCAGATCCATCTGTTGCCGATCACTTCCGCATCGTTGCAGATCCATTTGTTTTCGATCCCTTCTGCGCCGTTGTAGATCCATCTGTTTCCGATCCCTTCCACGCCGTTGCAAATCTATTTCTGAAAAAAAAAATTTCTGTTTTTCTGAGTATAAAATTCCGTTTTTCCGCCATATGTTCAAGTACACAGGGTACTACCAAAGGATCGAACACCAAGAGCAACCACTTCACACAAACAGATCACAGATCAACACACCGATGTTTTGACGTGGTTTAAACCCTCTTGAGGGAAACACTCCACGGCCTCGGCCAAATAGCTTCTATGGGACAATTTATTATGAAAAGAAAGAAAGTTAAAAATGAGCTTCTCATAATCGATCAACTAAACAATGACCCTCCATGATTTTTAAATAGAGATCATGGACCAATCGGGTGTTAAGCCATGGATCAAGGTTAGGTATGATCTAAGAGAAGTTGAGCCGTCGGATTACTCTATGTCAGAAACATATTGTGATCGTCGGATTAAGTATTTACAAATGCATACTAATGCATACTAAAGAAACACACTATCCCTAACGGATATATTACACAAGTTGATCTTAACTAACTCCTAAGTGTCTCAATATACTAACATCCCCCCTTAAGAACAACTTGGGATAGGATTGAAGGATTTACAAAAGTGACACTATTAGGAGAAGGAAGGAGGCATTAGAGCCTATCCCTCCTTAATGACAAGTTCCTGAACTCCTAACATAGATCAAAGTTTAGAAAACTTCGCTTCTGTAAGAGACTTGGTGAAGATTTCTGCAACTTGATCATCTGTAAGGCAAAAGAGCACTTCAAGAACACGATCATGAATAAGATTTATGATGAAGTGCATATGTAGCTCAATGTGTTTGTTGCGTTGATGTAGAACTGGATCTTTGGCAAGCTTGATGGCACTTTGATTATCGCACCAAAGTGGAGTAGGCTGCTGCTGCTTGAATCCAAACTCTAAAAGGATCTGTCGAAGCCATAAAGCTTCCTGACTGGAATTAACTGCGGTTCGATATTATGCTTCTGCATAAGAAAGAGCAAGAGATTGTTTTTTCTTACAAGCCCAAGTGATAGGTCCATATCCCAGACTGAAAACATAACCTACAGTAGACTTTCGATCATCAGGATCGCCGACCCAATCTGAATCAGTGAAACCAACCAACAAAGGTTTCCCCCCTGTACTGTAATGAATCCCAAACTGAACTGTACCTTGAATATATCGAAGTATTCTTTTAGCTGCTTTCCAGTGACTTTCATGAGGTGTCTGCATATAATGGGAAACACGACCAACGACAAAGGAAAGGTCAGGACGGGAATGAGTCAAGTATAAAAGACTAACAACAAGCTGACGATACAAGGTGGCATCGACTTGAGGTGAAGTACAAGTGGCAAAAAGTTTGACTCCAGACTTGAAGGGAGAAGGGGCTGGTGTACAATCTTCCATGTGAAAGCGACGAAGAAGGTCACAAGCATACTTAGACTGAGAAAGAAAGATTCCTTCTTTGGTTTGCAGGACTTGGAGACCAAGAAAATAATGCAAATGTCCTAAGTCTGACATTTCAAAATTTTGTTTAAGACTGGATTTCACATGGGTTATAAGCTTAGGGTCACTACCAGTAAGAATAAGGTCATCAACATATAGAACAAGTATGATGAGATGGTTTTCTACTTTCTTGGTATATACATTGGGGTCAGAATGACATCTAGAAAAACTAGTGTCAAGGAGAAAGTTATCCATTTTGGCATACCAAGCTCTAGGAGCTTGCTTAAGGCCATATAAGGATTTCTTAAGGCGGCAGACAAGGCGAGAGTTATTCTGAACATATCCAAGAGGTTGTTCCATGTAAATTTCCTCCTGTAAATCACCATGTAAGAAGGCAGACTTGACATCTATTTGATGGAATTCCCAGTTATGTAAGGCTGCAAGGGAAAGAACAAGGCAGATGGAGTTCATTTTTGCGACGGGAGAAAATGTTTCATTTGAGTCAATCCCTTTTCAACTTGGTAAAAACCTTTGGCAACTAACCTTGACTTAAGTCTTTCAACACTTCCATCTGATGCATACTTAGTTCTGTAGACCCATTTAAATCTGACAAGTTTTCTTCCTTTTGGAAGAAGTACAAGATCCCAAGTATCGTTCGCCATTAAGGAACGATATTCTTTATCCATGGCTGCATTCCAATCTGGATTCCCTGAAGCTTCTGCAAAAGTTTTTGGATCATGATTCTCGAAAACTTGAGCCAAAAGAGAAGAGGCTCGCTGAAACTGAGAACGTGTTCGACGTTGATATCTAGGATCACCGGCAAGATCACCAGCTGCTTCACATGTTGAACGGACCCATCGAGGAATCACTTTTGATGGTGCAACTGGAGGAACATGAGCAGGCGGAGGTGGATTTTCATCCTCACTGTCATCATCAGAAACTGGAGTTGGAAACCTGTCAAGGAAGTTGGAGGAAGAAGAAGAAGGCACAAACGCCGAATCAGGCTCGCAGGACAAATATGGCACAATCGCCGAGTTAGGCTCGCAGGCCAAGAGTTTTTCATCAAATTTAATATCTCTTCTAATGATGATATCATGAGAATGTGGTTGAAGAAGTCTATAACCTTTTACATCTTCAGAATATCCAACAAATATGCACTTTTAACTTTTAGGCTACAATGCTTTCCGTTTTTCATCTGGAATGTGAGCCCATGCTTCACTACCAAACACACGGAAGTGACTTACATTAGGTTTAGTTTTACTCCATGCTTCTTTCGGTGTTATACCTTGTAATGCTTTAGTGGGGGTGCGATTAACTATGCAATTTGCACAATTAATGGCTTCAGCCCAAAATTGAAGATTCAGTCCCTTAGATTGGATCATACAATTAGCCATTTCTTTTAAAGTGCGGTTCTTTCGCTCAACTACACCATTTTGTTGTGGTGTATATGGAACAATGTGCTGTTGTTGGATGCCTTTTTCAGTGCAGAAAGTAGTGAACTTTTTGTTAACATATTCTCCTCCATTGTCAGATCTTAACTTAATAATTTGATGACTAGATTGTTTTTCAACAAGGGCCTTGTAGGCCAAGAACATGTTAAATACTTCGCTCTTAAGTTTTAGGAAATAAACCCAAGTGCGTCTGGTGTAATCATCAATGAAAGTTAAGAAATATTTGAAACCAGAAAAGGAAGCAGATGGAAGAGGACCACACAAGTCACTATGCACAAGCTCCAAGGGAACCGAGGCATGCCAAGAGGCACGTTTGTCAAAACTGTCCCGATGATGTTTTTTGAGTACACAACCGGAACAAACACCATCCCTGCAAGATACTATCGGAAGACCTGTCACCATATTATCTTTACATAGTTGTTGCAATGAGCGATAATTTAAGTGACCAAATCGCTCATGCCAAAGTTTGCTCAAGTTATCACTATGAGCAACAAAAACTGAAGGGAAAGGTGATGACCCAAAGTTGTTAAGCTTGTAAAACCTGGTAATATCATCAACAATTTCAGTAGCTAGGACCTGTTGAGGATCTTTAAAATCCTTGATTACAACTTGGTGAGGTGTAAAGGTCACAGTTTTACCTTCACCAGAATGAGCGATCTGATAGACTGATAACAAATTGCAAGAAATTCTTGGAACACATAGTACACCACTAAAATGACCATTATCTACTGGAACTGTTCCAGCTCCTACAACACTTATAGATCTATCATCACCAACAAAGATTTGTTTGGTGTTACATTCATGCATAGTAGAAAAGATGGCTTGATCCTTAGCCATATGATAAGATGCGCTAGAATCAATGAGCCATTCATTTGAAGTAGAAGAAGAAGATGCATTATAATAATAACTAGAAGCACAAAGTGCATGTCCATGAGATGCATATTTTGAAGACGAATCTAGGCTGATGTGGTGCTTCTTCATTGATGCTTCCAAGGCTGCCATCTTCTTGAAACACTTAGATTCATCATGATTATCTTTTCCGCAAAAGTTGCAATGACGCTCAGTCTTCTTGCCTTTTGGCTTGGATCCTTCGTCATTTTTTAAAGAAGGAGCTGACTGAGAGGGTTTTGGACCCTTGTTTGGCTTATTATTGCGAAAATTTTGTTTCTTGGGAGGATTGGACTTTTCTTTCTGTTGGGACAATAAGGCTTTCCCAGATGTATCTACATTGTTCATTATTCCAAGATGAATGAGTATATCTTGCTCTTTAATCAAGGAATCATAAAAGGATTCAAGATTAGGCTCTTGATAGCTAGCTGCATTCAAGGATTCTTTCATGGAGTAAAATGTAGATACAAAAACAAAATATGCAGGTCTAAGTTTGGAAAGAATATGATAAATGCATTGTTTGTCTTCCCTCTTAATCTTACATTTTGCACATAAGAGTTTAAGAGTTTTGTACTTAGATAAATAATGTTGAATGCATGAAAAGTCACTTGGATTTAAAGAAATCAATTCATTTTCGAGTTGGTGACCTCGAATTTCATTGTGTTTACCAAACACAAATTCCAACTTGTTCCAAGCAGCATCAGGTTCATTAATTCCAGATATGTGGAATTGCAAATTAGTAGAGATTGACATTCCAATCAATCCACGAGCTTCGTCACATCTATTTGCCCATTTTATTTTCTTATCATCATTAGTGGGTTCTGTTTCTTTCCCTGAGGTAATTCTGAAAAGTCTCCTACTTCGTAGAACATCCTCCATACGAGATTTCCATGAGAAATAGTTGGAACTGTTAAGTAGAATGTCACAAGTGGCGGCCATATTTGTAAATTAATGGATGTAAAAGCAGAAACCAATACTCTGGATGTGAAGAGCTCGAAAAAATAGGTGGTTTAAAAAAAACGGCACTGAAAACTGATTCTGTATGATGAAGTTCTGCTTGAACAAAGAAACTGTTGAAGATGTCCCCAATAGTGACGTGGTAGCTAGAGAATGTCCAGCAAAAAAAAGAACCCCCCTCTTCCCAAGATGAACCTTTTGACAATCAATTTACAAGAAAGTTGCTTTAAGTGAACCACTTTTGTAAAATAAGTGATTTCACTTTTACAATGATATTACTTTGAAATAGTGCAACAATAAAAAAAACTTAAGTGACTCACTTGTATTTTTATTTTTTATTATTTAAGTGAGATGCATTTTTACAATAAAGTAACTTGAAAATAGAAATTGCATGCACTTTTTATTTTAAAAGTAACTTCCTAAGACTTGAACTCAAGACCTAATAAGGAATAAAACAACTTTGAACCAAGTGAGCTAGATTAAAAGGTATGTAAAATATGGGAATGAGGAAGGGGGCCTTTTATTTTTTACTCCTTTTGCTTGGTTTGCAAGTTTGCCCTTTTTCCGGCAAAGCACACCACAAATCGAAACAAAAAACAAAACTTTTCCACACTTATGGAGTTAGATCTTGTTAGCTTTCCCGGAAAGTCTACGTTTTCTCTTTGTTTCTGATTTGCCGAGATCGCGCAAGGTGCAAGGCAAAGAGCATACGTAGCCGAGAAAAACCCATTCCCTTTCTGTTTCTGATTTACCGAGATCGCTCAAGGTGCACGGCAAAGAGCATACGTAGCCGAGAAAAACCCATTCCCTTTCTGTTTCTGATTTACCGAGATCGCTCAAGGTGCACGGCAAAGAGCATACTCAGACGAGAAAGCAACAATCCGAACCCAAAAAAAATCTAATAATAAAAAAATGATAAAATATGAGATTTTTTATTTTATTTTAAAAACAGAAAATAAAAAAATGCGTCACTGTAACATTATACATTCAGATCTGATGAAATACGCGTTTTTGGAGCAACCAGGAACCGTTTTCGATCAAACGAAAACTATTTATCAATGGAAACAACGCTTCGGATGCAATGGAACACCTCCCGCAGCCCAGAAATGCACAGAAATACCAGAACCAGAAACCCTTTCGAGTTTCGGCAACAACAGTTCAAGATCTAGATCATAACCGGAAGCGGCTCTTCATAAAAGCTCTGATACCATGTTCAGGTACACACGATACTACCAAAGGACCGAACACCAAGAGAAACCAGTTCACACAAATAGATCACAGATCAACACACCGATGTTTTGACGTGGTTTAAACCCTTTTGAGGGAAACACTCCACGGCCCCAGCCAAATAGCTTATACGAGACAATTTATTATGAAAAGAAAGAAAGTTACAAATAAGCTTCTCATAATCGATCAACTAAACAATGACCCTCCATGCTCTTTAAATAGAGATCATGGACCAATCGGGTGTTAAGCCACAGATCAATGTTAGGTATGATCTAAGAGAAGTTGAGCCGTCGGATCACTCTATGTCGGGAACATATCGTGACCGTCGGATTAAGTATTTACAAATGCATACTAATGCATACTAAAAAAACACACTATCCCTAACGGATATATTACACAAGTTGATCTTAACTAATTCCTAAGTGTCTAGATATCCTAACACCATATCTTCCTTGTTTTAAATCCGTTTCCATTGAAACTTTCCTAACACCCCTGAAATTCCATTCTGCATATTTCATTCCTGACGACCCTATCCCAAATTCCACTTCCCAACGCCAAAAATCCCACATTTGTCTATTTTTAGGATTTGCCATAACATCTTCGATTTTCACCCAATCGCCTTCAAATTTTACCATAATGTTCATTTCATATTTCTGCTTCTTTGTCCCTCTCTGCAAAATTTTCTCATTCTTTTACCCCGCTTCTGAAATCCCCCTTTTCTGCTTCCGTGTCCCTTTTGAAAGTGTCCAAAACCTAGTCAAACCCAAATTACCCATCAATTTTTTTTTCCCAAATTCAAATTTTCCTTTACTAAAACAGTTTCTATTTTTGTTTATCTACCCACACACACAAAAAAAACTCCTGGTTATGGTTGTCACCTGCGCAGGAGCAAAAATCATGGAGGAAAAACTTGCAGCCCTCAAAACTAAACTCCAGGATCTGGATGAAAAATTTCTCGGCCTCCATCTTGAGCATTCAACCATGAACAATAAACGACAGTTAGAGTTTTCTTCAAACAATAGGTTCTCTTCTTCCAGCAATTTTCGTGGTCCGAAGCTTGATTTTCCTCGCTTCAATGGTACTGATCCGACTAGATGGATCTATTGGGAAGAACAATATTTTAGTCAGCATAATACTTTTGATGTCAACAAAGTTCCACTTGCATCATTTCATTTGGAACATGAAGCTCTTCAATGGTACCGGTTGTACATCAAGGCTCATGAAGAGCCAAAATGGCCAGATTTTTTTCAGCTCCTTTTGCAATGCTTTGGTCCTAGTGCTTTTGATGACTTCATAGGAGCCCTCACTAAACTTCGCCAAATTGGAACTATGAGAGAGTATCAAACCAAATTTGAGAAACTAGCCAACCACACCGAAGGATTGCCTGATGACTTCTACAGGAGATGTTTTATCAGTGGTCTAAAGGATGCAATCTGCTCTGAGGTAAAAAAGTTATGTCCCAAGACCATGATGGAAGCCCTGGGGTTGGCTAAGTTGGCAGAAGAAAATATTGCAGCCCAACAACGCTCCAAACCCACTTTTGTTCCCTTCAGACATATGGTTTCTCAACGACCTCCCATCCCGCCAGCTCCTTGACCAACTCCTATCAAGCATTTGTCTAAAACAAAGATGCAGGCACACAGAGAAAAAGGGATTTGTTATAATTGTGATGAGAAATTCCCTCGGGGACATAGATGTGTTGAGCAAAAGCTCTATCTCTTGGATGTGGATTCTTCGACTGCCTCTGAAATTGGTGAAGAAGATCCATATACAATAGATGATTAGGTCGACATTTAAGAGCTTCCTATTGACCTTCTGTCTCAGGACGACCAACTATAGATATCTCTCTATGCTTTAGACGGAATCACCACCCCCAAACAATGCGGGTTAGGGGTTACTTCAAGAAGCTTCCTCTTACAATACTCATTGATTCTGGTAGCACTCATAACTTCATTGACCCCCGGATCGCCAAACATGTTGATTTCTTTATCCATCCTTGCTCCAACTTTGAAGTCATGGTTGCCAATGGGGGCACCTTACCTTGCAAAGGGAAGTGTCGCAATGTGCGTATCTCTATGGGAGATTATAACCTATGCTTTGACATATTTTCCTTAACTTTAGGCGGATTTATGTGGTTTTGGGCGCTCAATGGCTATGCACACTTGGTCCCATCTTATGGGATTTTGCTAAACTTTGGATGCAGTTTTCACCCAATGGACAAAAACACACATTGACAAGCTTACAACTAGGGTCTCTCAGCATCATTAGTTCACATCGCATGGAGAAACTCCTTAAGAAGAATTCACATGGTGTCGTCGCTCAGATCCATTCCATTCAGATGCAACCATCAGTGGTCTCCACTACTCCCTTTGGTCTACAACAAATTTTGGATCGATATACAGGTGTCTTTGCTGAACCAGTGGGATTTCCACCTTTAAGGCTAGAGGACCATCGCATTTAGCTCCTTCCTGGAAGTGTTCCTCCCAACATGAGGCCCTATCTCTACCCATTTCACCAAAAAATAGAGATTGAAATGCTCGTTCGGGACTTACTGAAGCAAGGTATTATTCACCCAAGCACTAGTTCCTTTTCTTCACCAGTTCTTCTTGTCCGTAAAAAGATTGGTCATGGCGCCTTTGCATTGACTTCCGAGCATTTAATCACCTCACAATCAAGGAGAAGTTTCCAATTCCTATTGTTGATGAGCTTCATGGTGCTCAATTTTTCTCCAAGTTGGATCTTTGTTCTGGGTATCATCAAATTCAGGTTCATGAGGATGATATCCCTAAAACAACTTTCTGCACACATGATGGCCACTATGATTTTTTGGTCATTCCCTTTGGCCTCACTAATGTTCCTTCTACATTCCAGGGATTGATGAATAAAATATTCCGGCCCTACTTGCAAAAATTCATTCTGGTCTTCTTTGATGATATCCTCATCTAGAGTAAAACATGGGCTGGACATCTCCAACATCTGGAACTTGTAATGCAACTTTTCTCTGACCATCATCTCCACGCCAAATAGTCTAAATGTGTTTTTGGACAGAAGGAAGTGGAGTATCTCGGGCACATTATTTCAACACAAGGGGTTCACGTGGATCCTGCCAAAATCATTGCCATGAACAATTGGCCGCATCCTCAGACACTCAAGAGCCTTCGTGGTTTTTTGGGGTTGAATGGATACTACTGCAAGTTTTTCAAGGATTATGCGAAGATTGCAGCTCCATTAACTACTCTATTGAAAAATTATACTTTTACATGGACACCTGCTACTGAGTGTGCATTTGGAAAACTGAAACAAGCTATGTGTACTACACCTGTTCTAGCTATGCCCAATTTTTTCAAGCCCTTCACTATTGAGAGTGATGCTTGCGGCAATGGACTTGGTGATGTTCTCCTTCAAGATGAACATCCCATTGCGTTCACCAGCAAAGCCCTTTTAGGTAAGAATTTAGTTGCCTCTACATATGAGAAGGAAATGATGGCTATTTTGCATGAAGTACAGAAGTGGTGACCATAGCTATTAGGGAATCATTTCTGCATCAAGACTGATCACTAGAGTCTGAAATATTTCTTGGAACAACATGTATCCTCCCCAGCACAACATAAATGGGTTAGAAAACTCATGGTTTATGACTATGACATCACTTACAAGAAGGGTAAGGACAATATTGTGGCTGATGCTCTTTCTCGCGCATTTGATGACCCAGTTTCTCTTTCAGCTATTTATATTCCTGTTCCAAATTGGTTTCAATCTGTTAAATAGGGCTATGT
Organism: Larix kaempferi; assembly: GCA_027924585.1. NCBI lineage: Eukaryota > Viridiplantae > Streptophyta > Pinopsida > Pinales > Pinaceae > Larix > Larix kaempferi. The sequence continues at coordinate 4,889,705 of BSBM01000541.1, read as the reverse complement.
CAATAACTCTTCATTATCACAAATCATCCAACGCTTGGCCAAAAACCCTTCTACTGTACCACATTACTCTTAGGATGGTGCTTCCCTGAGATATAAGGGTCGTCTGGTGCTTCCCTAGAGCACAGATATTCAACAGGCTGTCTTCTATGAACTCCATGCTTCTCCATCGGCAAGGTACTATGGGTTCCTCAAAACGTATGAGCGGGCACAACGTAACTTATTTTGGCAGGGAATGAAAATGACAATTCAACAGATGGTGGCTGAATGTGATACCTGCCAGCGCAATAAGGGTGAAACGACGCTCCTTCTGGGATTGCTCGAACCTTTTCCCATCCCTACACGGATTTGGACAGATATTTCTATGGATTTCATTGAAGGGCTTCCTAAATCTAGAGGGAAGATAGTGATTTTGGTTGTGCTTGATTGCCTCTCCAAATATAGTCATTTTTGTGCTCTCAGCCATCCCTATACAGCCTCCTCAGTTGCTCAAATTTTCCTAGACCAGATCTTTCATCTTCATGGAATCCCTTCTTCCATTGTCTCAGATCGTGATGCGACTTTCACTAGTCATTTTTGGACAGAACTATTTCGCCACACTAGCACCAAGATAAAGATGAGTTCAGGGCATCGCCCACAAACAAATGGTCAGACTGAAATTATCAATAAATGATTGGAAACTTATCTTCATTGCTTCACCTCTGAACAACAACATAAGTGGGAAAAGTGGCTCCCTCTCGTTGAATGGTGGTATAATACCTCTTACCACACTGGCTCTAAAATGACTTCATATGAAGTAGTCTATGACCAGGCACTGCTATTTCTTCTTCCATACACCCCCATCAGTTCACCAGTTCAAGCAGTGGACACGGTCCTTCGAAACCGCGATCAGATTCTTCGCATTTTGCGAGACAATCTTCACATGGCAAGAAATCGCATGAAGCAAAAAGCCGATCAACACCGTTCTGAGCGCACTTTTCAAGTAGGTGATATGGTTTTTATTCGTCTCCAGCCTTACAAGCAATCCTCCCTGAAACTCAAAGGGCGTCATTATTGATGTATATCTAACTTCAGAATGTATTTCATATATGTATATTGTACTCCTATAGAGATGGTATTATTCCTCTATACGAAAGTGTTTGTATTCCTATAGAGATGTTATTATTCCTCTATACGGAAGTGTCGTCATTTATATTGTAAGTGTCGTAACTTATACTTGATGGGTTATTAGACCACCTTATTGGGGTTGGCCCTGTATAAGTCATGTGGGTGGAAGGTTTATTAGACCACCCTATTGGGGGTCGGACATGTGGGTCAAAGGGTTATTAGACCACCCTATTGGGCGTTGGCCCAGTCAACATTGTGTTATGTGGTTAAGTTGAGGCCGACCTAGTAAAGGTTATTAGGCAAGTCAAGTCAAGTATAAATAGAGTGCGGGAGGCACTCTATTTTATCATTCTATTCTCTCACACACTCTTTGGAGAGTGGCACACTTGTGGATGAGGAGAAGTTGCTGCTAAGAGATGTATATCTCTTATGCTTTGGTTGTATCATTGCTCTATCTATCTCTGAGGAAGTTATTGGGGTTTTTCACCTTTATGGTTTTCCCCAAGTAAACTCTTTGTTTCTTGTGTGCTTGCATTATTGTGTCCATGATTGATATGATGTACATGTTGTTCTCTCAGTTAAGATCCTAGATCAGATTGAAGTAAATTCTGAAAATATAACATGGTATCAGAGCTAGCCTGAAAGAAGGCATGGTATGGCATGTATGACACTTGTTGCAATTGCGAAGCTAGGGCTTGATATAGAAAAAACCAGTAATCATAGAATTTTCGCTATAAATAAATTTCGGCAAGGTTTCAGGGTCTGAAAATCGTACATGACGAAGCTAAGATCCCCATGTACCTTGTGTCCAAAGGAAAACCTATAATTCGTTGTACTTTGTGATTTATGATCTATACAATATAGGGTTTTTGCCTCTTCCAGATCTCAGTCATAAACAGGTGACCTTGGAAACAAGGTCATAACTTGGGCTCTCCAAATGAAATTTCGTAAAAAGTGACAGGTAGTGCACGGACTGTACTATCTTAGGTAATGTTTTTAGAGGCCTAAACTGAACGAGTGACACGTGGCACACCGTACAAGTTCGCTCTCTTGTTTTTATCCCATAAACAGGTCACGTTGCGACACTTGGCATAAATCTCTCTTAGAGAATCCATTTGAGGTCAGACCTATGGGGTTGGAAATATGATAGGTCGGTCTATCACAGGAAAATTTTCCAGACCCTATGGATCGAAAAGTGTGGAGTTACACCAGAAACAATCAGGTACATATTTCTGTCAAAACAGAATTATTTTTGAGCATCTTCATTCATGGCTTCTGAAATTTAGGGTTTCGGAGAAAGTTGGAATTTTTGTAATCGGAGACTACAGCTGAATGCTACTCATCAAAATCAAAATTTAGAGACTAAGATCAGAATTTTTGGTTGGGCATAAGGTCGGGCTTGATCAGATCCTAGTTCGGGACTTTGATCAGAAAAGTGGAAAATTAGGGCTTCTGCAAAAATGGGAATTTTTGAAATCTGTGACCACAGCTGGTAGCTCCTCAGAAAAATAGAAGCTTAGAGCTTTGGATCATACCTTTTGATTGGGCAGAAGGGTGGGCTTTATCAAACCCTAGTTTGGGGTCATGTCTAGTGAATCCGGAAGTTTCAAAGGCAATTTTGAGGGGTGAAACTTTGCAGTTTTCAAATTCTGAGTATACCGGCTTAATCAGCTCATCAAGGCACATCTTTCTATCCTTTCAGAAGTTTGAAATTCAAAGTTTGAATTTTTGGGTTTCTCTGACAAACCCTAATCCAGCTCCAGATCCATCTCCTGCAAATCAAGTGGATTGGGTTAATCCTAGAAGAGAATGAATTGGTCACCTGCATAAGTGAAGAAGTTCCTGTTTTAGAGGGAGATGAGGCTAAGGCCTTACATAAGAAGATTATAAGCAATCTAGACAGGTATGAATTATCCAGTTATGTTTCGAGATTTGTTCATGATTAAGTTTATGGTATGTTTGTCTTCATGTTATTACGGTTAGTACAATCTTGATTAAATTTAGACTTGTCGTATCACCTTAATAAAATTATGAATGCATGATAGAAGATATTCATTGATTAGGGTGTTGACGCTTATGATTGTACTAATGCATTATGGTGTTGTATGAGGTTTATGTTGTCCGCTAACATGAAAGCTACACCAAGAAAGACAAATCATGTTCTAGTTTAAGAACATATGAACATGATGACGTGAAGACAAAGATTCATCCATTGTCATGGATCACTTAGAAGATCTATTTACGAGGTATGTATAACTTGGTTCTATAATGGTTAACCTATGAGATATGTAGGTTACTAGCATAAGTCATTGAAGAGAACAAGAAGACTTCCCCGAAACCTTGAATACTAATGTTTATTATCTTTGTTTGAAATGATCATGACTATACATGTTTAAGATTATTGTGTATTAAGATTATACTAATGAATGTGTGATTATGTATGAGACCTTGAGGATAACACAACGATGATACTAATAAGCATGCATAGTGATTAAGGATGGATATAAGTTCAAGGACAGGTAATCCAGGAAGCAAATATCAAGAGGGAGCACATTCCAGTTGTTCCTGCAAGGAAGCAAAGATCAAGAAGGAGCACACTTCAGTAGTTTCTGCAAGGATGCAGATATTCAGAGGGAGTCGACCACTTCTCACAATCCACATCAGAATGGAGTTGCAAAGATTCAGAGGGAGTTAACCCAACAAACAAACAAAGATAAGTATTTGAATTATCATTTCTTGCATATTTGTTTGTTTAAATAATATTGTTCAATGATGTATATGCTTGTGTTCCTAGACTTAGGGTGTGTATTATGCATATTAGAATAATTGCATTAATGAACAGTATACTACTAATTTGCATATGATGGGTAAGTGGCCTATGGAACTGTACAACATTCCATTGCTACTTATCTAGAATGAAACCTCTTTGTTGACATATTGGGAGTTGTGCACACTCTTAACAATGTTCCGGTAGAGATTGGAAGGCATCTAGAAAGTTACGGGATATGGATAAATGTTGTATTGAAGCATTGGTTAAGATAATTGCATGACTGTATGACATATTTCTTTATGTGTAAGAATTTGTTCTGAAAACTATGAGGGTTTTCTAATCATGCAATTTAACTTGTTGTGTAGGAAAGATCGTATACCATCACCTACAAAAGGACTACAACATTTGTTCAACAACAAAGTTATCTATTGAAAATATTGAAGTTCCCAGGATATGGGAAGAATGCCATGATCGAGCCATGATCGAGGAGTACGAGTCGATCATGAAGATGTTTGGGATGCAGTCCCAAGACCTGAAGGGAAGTCTGTAGTGACTTCCAAGAGGATCTATAAGAACAAGCATGCTGCAGGTGGTAGCATAGAGACTTTTGCTCCTGTAGCAAGATACACTTCCATTAGATCCGTACTTGCTCTGGCTGCAGTGATGAAATGGAAGATACACCAGATGGATTTCAAGACAACTTTCTTGAATGGTGTAGTTGAAGAAGAAGTGTATGTGGAGCAACCACTTGGTTCTGAGACACATGACAGGGAGTCATATATGTGCAGAACTTGGTATGGTAGGATAGACAACTTTCTATCTAGTTTGGGCTTTACCAAGAGTAAAGCGGATTCCAACCTTTACTACAAGGTTGAGGAAGGAAATCCAGTGATACTACTTTTGTATATGGATGACATGTTTATTACAGGTGAAGATAGATTGATTTCCGACACGCAGTGGAAGCTTGCTGCCGAGTTCGAGATGAAGAACTTGTGGATGATGCACTATTTCTAGGTATGGAGGTGTGGCAGAGTGCAGATGGAATCTTCCTTGGACAAGGGAAGTATTCAGTAGAGATCCTGAAGAGGTTCGGGATGATGGACTGCAAGGACATGGCCACACCTATGGCATCGAACCTGAAGCTTCTGTGTGATGCTTCATCTGATCCGGTTGATGTCACTATGTATCGTCAGATGATTGGGTCCTTGATGTACCTAACGAACACTAGACCAGAAATTTGCTTTGCGGTAAACACATTGAGCCAGTTTCTGACGGATCCCAGAGGTGTTCACCTGGTTGCTGTAAAACATATTCTGAGGTACCTAAAGGGTACAGTTGACTATGGGCTCAAGTATGATGCGAATCAAAAGTTTAACCTACAGGGTTATGTTGATTCAAATTGGGCAGGCAGTGCTACAGATAGGAAGAGCACTTTTGGGTGCTGCTTCAGTATGGGATCAAGTGTGATCTCTTGGTTTAGTAGGAAGCAATCTTGCGTAGCACTGAGTACAACCAAAGCAGAGTATGTTGCAGCATGTTTGGCTAGTTTTTAGGCAGTATGGCTCTGGAAGCTACTGTCTGAGTTATTTGATCTCCCATTCGAGGCTACTGGTATCTTTTGTGACAACCATAGTTGTGTAAAGATGTCTGAGAACCTGGTGTTCCACGACAGGTCGAAACACATCGAGATCAAATATCACTATATCAGGGATATGGTGCAGAGAGGAGCAGTGAATCTCCTGTATGTTGCGACAGATGAGCAGATTGCAAATGTGCTGACGAAGCCACTAGCCAGAGTGAAGTTCGAGTACTTCAGAGAGAGGCTTGGTGTTCTTCAGATCGACGACACTTCAAGGAAGAAGTGATGGACACATCTGCTGGAGCCATTTCAAGCATGGTGAGAGGAGGATCCTTGCCATGGCTATGGATGTAAGTGCTGGATGATGAGCATCAGGACGATGCTCTAGTTACTGCTTTGTATATGCATCATGTTGGATGTTGGATATGATCAGTTGGATCATTTATATATATATGTATGCATCATGTTGGATGCTGGATACGATCAGTTGGATCATTTATATGTATGTACGCATCATGTTGGAAGCTTTGATCAGTGTGATCACGTATTTGTATATGCATCATGTTGGATGCTTGATATGATCAGTTGGATCATGGACTTGTATCAGGTGGATACTTGTGTATGTATCAGGTGGATACTTGTATGATCAGGTAGATCATGTATTTGTATATGTATCAAGTGGATACTTGTATGATAAGGTAGATCATGTATTTGTATATGTATCAGGTGGATACTTGTATGATCATGTAGATCATGTATTTGTATATGTATCAGGTGGATACTTGTATGATCAGGTAGATCATGTACTTATGTATGTATAAGGTGGATGCATTATGTATATCAGGTGGATGCATTATATGATCAGCTAGATCATGTATGATGATATGTATCAGGTAGATACTTTGTATGCATCAGATGGATATACTGTTTGATCAGGATGATCACAGATGACGAGCTTCAGGATGTTGCTCCAGATGATATGCATCAGGTTGATGTTATGATGATGATCAGGATGATCACAGATGACGAGTTTCAGGATGTTGCTCCAGATGATATGAATCAGGTTGATGCTATGATGATGTACATCAGGATGATGTATGGTGAGTATCGGTTTGATACTCTATGGTCGTGGACAGGTTGTGCAGGTAGCATAGAAAAGATCCTTTAAAAACCAGACAGGTAGAGCGGTGTGCTCGTAACAACCTAGGTTGCTCTATCGAGATCCGGACAGGTAGAGCGGTGTGCTCGTAACATCATGGGATGCTCTGAGTAGGTTTTGCTACAGTTTCGCATAGAAAAGATCCTTTAAAATCCGGACAGGTAGAGCAGTGTGCTCGTAACAACCTGGGATGCTCTATCGAGATCCGGACAGGTAGAGCGGTTTGCTCGTAACAGCTTGGGATGCTCTAAGTAGGTTTTGTGAAAGTTCACATAGAAAAGATCCTTTAAAATCCGGATAGGTAGAGTGGTGTGCTCGTAACAGTCTGGGATGCTCTATCGAGATCCAGACAGGTAGAGCAGTTTGCTTGTAACATCCTGGGATGCTCTGAGTAGGTTTTGTGAAGGTCAACATGTAAAAGATCCCGGGAGATCTGATAGGTTGAGCAGTGTACTCGTAATTAGTCCTGGGATGCTCTTTTGAGGTTTTGTTAAGGCATGTAATCAGTCCTGAGTATTCCACAGTATGGCCAGTGATGATGAAGACCTGCAGGTGGTGGGCCTACATCCAGTATGAAAAAGGATTGTCTCTGTAGAACTTCCTATGACGAGTAGATTCAGAGATTGATTGAGATAGCAGCAGCAGTGATGATGACGATGAATCGATGACGATTATCCAATGACGATGATCCATAGAAGAAGACTTGTGCTAGAAGACCCGTGTCAAGAAATACCTTCCTAGTTCAGAGGGAGTGTTGATGTATATGTAACTTCGGAATGTATTTCATATATGTATATTGTACTCCTATAGAGATGGTATTATTCCTCTATACGAAAGTGTTTGTATTCCTATAGAGATGTTATTATTCCTCTATACGGAAGTGTCGTCATTTATATTGTAAGTGTCATAACTTATACTTGATGGGTTATTAGACCACCTTATTGGGGTCAGCTTTGTATAAGTCATGTGGGTCGAAGGGTTATTAGACCACCCTATTGGGGATCGACCATGTGGGTCAAAGGGTTATTAGACCACCCTATTGGGTGTTGGCCCAGTAAGCATTGTGTTATGTGGTTAAGTTGAGGCCGACCTAGTAAAGGTTATTAGGCAAGTCAAGTCAAGTATAAATAGAGTGCGGGAGGCACTCTATTTTATCATTCTATTCTCTTACACACTCTTTGGAGAGTGGCGCACTTGTGGAGGAGGAGAAGCTGCTGCTAAGAGATGTATATCTCTTATGCTTGGGTTGTATCATTGCTCTATCTATCTCTGAGGAAGTTATAGGGGTTTTTCACCTTTATGGTTTTCCCCAAGTAAACTTTGTGTCTCTTGTGTGCTTGCATTATTGTGTCAATGATTGATATGCTATACATGTTGTTCCCTTAGTTAAGATCCTAGATCAGATTGAAGTAAATTCTGAAAATCTAATAGTCATAAGCTCACTCCAAAGTTCTATGGGCCATATAGGATTCTTCAGAAGATTGGGTCTGTTGCTTATAAATTGGAACTTCCTCCTTCCTGCATTCATCTAGTATTTCATGTCTCTTGTCTGAAGAAAGTTAATGGCACCAACATTAGAGGACAAAATATTTTACCAAAAATGGATAATGAAGGATCCATCCTTTTGGAGCCGGAGGCCGTCCTCAATCGACGCACTGGTTAGTTTCGCTTTCGCTCTATCACAGAGGTCTTAATTCAGTGGCACAGAATGCAGCCATAGGATGCTACATGGGAACCACTCCTTCAGATTCAACAACAATTTCCACATCTAAAGCTTTGAGGACAATGCTTTTTCTAAGGGGGAGGGGATGTTAGGAACCCATGTCAACCCCTCTCTTTACTTTGTTAGTATATTGTTGTTGGATCCATATGCTTTGTAAGTCGTCCTGTAGTATTTGTTTATCCATAGTTTGTGTTATTGTTGTTGGGTGCATATGCTTTGTAAGTCATCTCGTAGTATTTGTTGATCCATAGTTTGTATTGGCCCATGGTATTGACCCATAGTATTGGCGCCTAGACTTAGTATATAAGTTTGTATTGAGGCCAATGAAGGCATCGTGAAGTTATTTGTATTGATCTTGCTTAAAGGAGTTTTCCCCCTCGAAGTGGCCTGTGGTCAATAAAAATATTCCGTGATATCATATATTGTGCATTTTATCAATTAATTGTTGTAGGTTCCTCTCAAGTTCCGGGTGTGCTGGCTAGCACCATCCGTGAATCCATAACAGGTTTCCATCTACACATCCAGGTAGAGCATGGTATAAGCAATAATTGAGATAAGACCCTAACACATTAAGATGAAAGTGTCACACCAACACAAACACACGTTATATATAATATATACAAAGTACTAGTGCAAGATAACCTAAGCATAGTACTGCTTTAGGTAGAGACCATTTCAAGGCTCCCCTAGGGATATTCCATCGTAATCGACCAACTCATAACCTCCTTTTTCCAAAACACATTTTATGAGGTATGGGCCGTGCCACATGGATTCAAGTTTACCTACCCCTAGTTTATAGCATTTTTGGTCATATCTCAAGACCAAATCACCCTCGATGAAGATACAAGGATTTACAGATTTTTCATACTGGGTCTTGATGCATTTATTATGCGCTTCATTGGCCAGGGCTGCATCATGACGAGTCTCATTGAGTCTATCTAAGTAAAATAATATTTCTTCCTCATCGGTAGTGTTTGGTAAGAGTTCAAAGGCTAACTTTAAAGACATAATTTCACACTCAATAAGCAATACTGCCTCTAGTCCATACGCTAATCGAAAAGGTGTGAAACCAGTGGTGGTTTTGATGGAAGTCCTATATTCCCATAGCACTGAAAAAAGCATCATGTGCCAATTGGACATGTGAATACCTACCATATTACGTTGAATCATGTCTTAAAATACCTTGTTAATGACCTCTACTTGTTTGTTTGATTGAGGATAGTAGGGGGTTCAGTTTTCATGACGAAATCCTAACTTAGTGCTTAATTAAGTTACCATTCTATTTTGGAAATGTGATATGTGGTTTGTGATGATGGCTTGCGAGACTCCAAATCTAGCGATGATATGATTGAACATAAAGAGTGCGACAGTTTCGCCGTCTTCCTTGTATGTAGGCATAGCCTCGTCCCATTTAGTGAAGTAGTCTACAATGACAATAATATAACCATGCCCCTCGGCCAAGGTAGGCTCACAGTGCATGAATTCAATGCCCCATTTTGCAAAGGGGCCAACGGAGATAACTGGATGGAGCAGGGCGGGTTGCGTGTGCTTTTTATGATAAGGAGGACAATTCTTAAGCGCTTCCATACAACAATTTGAAAATGGAAGGCCGGTAGTATCCAACACGTAAAATATTCTTGGCTGTAGCCATCCCAGAGATATGACTGCCACATGCCCCCGAGTGGAAATCATTCAAGACATGCTCGGTCTCTTCGTGAGTTCAACAACGCTGTAAGATGGAATCGATGCCACAACGATATAGGGTATCACCGATGATTATGTAATATTTTGCGTGGTGACAGATACGACGACGTTCATCACGGTATAAGTGAGGTCCAAAGCGTTGTATTTGGAGATACAAGGTGATATATCCGTACCAAGGATCAAAAGTACTGATCATGCCAACAATGACTCATCGGGGAGAGAGTAAATGGTCTCAGATTCTTGATCAATACGGGGAAGATCGCAAATTATCTCCGCGAATACTAATGATTTTTTGGATTTTGCCTTTTCAAATGGTAGATAGAATTCTTGAAGAATCACGATCCAGTGTGAATATTTTACCCCTAGTACCTGACAAGTTAAGACGTGGTATATAGGGTTAGAACTTTTGGACAATGATGACATAACTTCTGGACAACGATGACGGTTTCCAGAGCCAATTTATCAACATGTGAATAGTGGGTTTTAGAGTCCATGAGACCCTTACTAAGATAGTAAATCACATGTTCTTACGTGTTTCTATCCTCCTTCACTAAAACCATACCAATAGTTGAGGTAGAGGCAGCAAGATAAAGGATATAATCCTTGGTGTAATCAGGTGGTTGTAACACAGGTGCATGGGTAATGGCGTCCTTGATATTGTCAAAGGAACTTTGGGCATAGTCATCCCAAATAAATAGGACGTCCTTCTTTAACAGTCGCATATAACCCTGTGTTTTTTTCGCGAAATTACACACGAAATGGCGCAAGTAGTTTTCCTTCCCCTGCAAACTTTGAAGTTCAACAATGTCCGTAGGTAGGGTGGGGCTAAGATGGCCTCTATCTTGAGGGGATCGATGCAGATCCCATCTTTGGAAATGATGAAGCCAAGGATACATCCAAAATCCACACAGAATATGCGCTTGTGGGGATTTAAGAGGATGTTATAATGTCGACATCTGAGGAAAACGACCGTTAGATGATCGAAGTGAAATTCACGACAATTTGAATGAGTGGGAAAATCATCGAGATAACGTTCCACAAAATCCTTAATATCGCGAAAGGAATATGAAATGGCCCACTGGAATGTGGCACTGGCATTTTTAAGGACAAATGGTAATTTGCGGTATGCAAATGTACCCCATGGGCAGATGAAACCAATTTTTTAATGATTTGTTGGGTGGATCTCAATTTGTTTATAACCAGAAAATCTATCCATGAATGAGAAGATGACACTTACGGCACAGTTATCAATAATTTGATCGATAAATGAGGTAGGGTAGTTGTCCTTAGGACAAGCCTTATTTAAATCCCTGTAATCAACACAAATTCTGATGTTTCCCTGTTTTTTGTAACCAAAACGACATTAAAGACCCACTCTGTCAAGGGGACAAGATAAATGAAACCAGATTTCAACAGCGTTTCAATTTCTGCTTTGATAGCTGCAGTCTTTCGAGGGTGTACTGGATGGAGTTTTTTCTAGATAGGTTTTGCGTCGGGATATGTTTTTATTTCATCCACAATGGTAGCGGGATCAATCCCGAGCATTTCTTCATAGCTCCATGCAACTACGTCATAGAATTGTTTAAACAAGGTCGTGTAATACTTAATTTTGTCAGAAAAATAGGTTTGGCAGATGTGGATATGTTCCACGACGTCTGGTATCGCCGAGATGTCAATGGTGGTGGTAGGAGTGATGTTTGCAAAATTCCCTTTGGTTATTGTATCCTGGGTGAGAGTAGGATGTTGAGGGTTGGGAATGACATCCGGTGAAACAATGGTTTGAATTACATTCTCTACTGTGTCTAAAGGCGGGAGGAAGGATGATCGATGGTGATGGTCCAATGGGGGCTCATCTAAGCTCATGATCTCCATGATCGATTCATCAGAGTGAAAAGTATGGAGGAGATGATATAACGATGGCGAGGATGAGTTCTGCCAAGGAAATAGAGAACCTGAGTTGGATGGCACCAAGTGGTGTTCATCGGGTGAATCAGACGCTGATTGGATGGCCTCATAAGTGGCTTCAAATGGGTTGAGAGGTATATTATATCCAATCGAATCAATGTTAATAATATCAAGAACAATCCAAGGGTCTGCCGAGTTGGAGGAGGATGGGTCATGGATGAGATCATGTTCACCGTGGCAACATGTGATGGGGGATCAGGTGTTGGAAAGAATCCCATAAGAGATGAGTCTTTTAGGAGTCCTACCTCTCATATATTTGTGAAGAGTTCCCTAAAAGAGGGACATTATCTATGGGATGAAGTGTGGTGTCCGGTGTACAAAAATCTAATTGGTCGATAGTGACAATTTTCCCTTGATGGGGAAATTGGACAATGCAGAAGACGGAATATGCGGCTGCAGTAATAACATAGAACCAATTTTGACCAAGTAATAAGTTATAATCCAATGGAGCTTCAACTACTTCCACGTTAATGGAAATAGTCTTACCTCCCAACTCAATATCTAGAGATTGTGGAAGCCTGTGTGGTTGGAATCCACGTCCATCAAATGCTTTTAGGGTGGTAGGGGAACGGTTCAATTCAGGAGAGCCTATGGCTTTCCAACAGGATAAGGACATTATAGAAGTAGAGGCTCCTTCGTCTAAGACAATATGATGGATGTTTTTCCCAACGACATTGGTGGGAAAGCCTCGGCTTGAAGTATTCCAATCTAAACATGATAGTGTTAGAGGAATCTCGATCCACTGCTCCAATAGTAGATAGCAGAGTATTGCGCTGATTGGGATAGTTTTGTAAGACTTTTAAGGTCGACATAGCACATGGTTCCTGTCATAGATCTTCTAAAATGTTGTAGTTTTGAGTGACCTGGGCATTGGGATTGAAAAATACCTTTCGGATTGTGCTTTTGGGTGGACGCAATACTACATATGGTATAGGTTTGTTTATGGTCAAAGGACCTTGTGACAGAGCAATAGTGGACGGGGATCTGGATAATTTTTCAGTATTACCTCCATTAGATTCCTTATAGGGAATAGAATCATACGTACGTGTCCTGGTGGATAAGTTGACCGATTCACTACGCATCATGAGAACATGAGTGGTCGTGGATGGTTCTCCTTGAGGAGGAGTTGGTTGTTGTGCAACCATTTGCTACTGTTGTGTGGGGAAGGGGTCTGTTAAAATTGCGGGTGTAGGGTTTTTGTTGAGGAACTTTTGGACTTCTTCACGATGTGGGCATTCTTTCGTGAAGTGGTTGTCACCGCATAGTAAGCAGGGGTACTTAGCCTTCCATCGTGGTTTGGTATTAGGAGGGTTGGGATTGTTCTTCTGTTCCTGCCGGTTAGAATATTTCTTGGATTTCCCTTTGTTTTTCTTCTTACCACTGGATTTATGAGATGAAGCAGATTGGACTAAATTCACCTCCGCAGTGGAAGTAGGATTGGGTGACTGGTTGGTGTTTTTACCATCTTGTGACGATGCGGGGGTTGGAGCCATGTGGCTTTGTGATCCAACCGATTGAGTAGCAGGCTAGGTATGAATGGAACTAATGATGCCATCGACATGTGATCCTGTGGGGGGTTTCATTGGGTCGTATGTAAGGCGAGGGGCATTGGGAATTATGTCGTATAACGTGCCAGATTGAGCATAGACTAATTCTTCCGTAACTTCCCCACCCATAGCGACATCTTTGGCTATGATAGGTAAAAATGAGTTGGTAAACCAATCGGCCAATAATTGATCCGGAATGGGAGCCTTAACGAGTCGATGTCTTCTTCTCCATTCATGAATATGATCAGAAATATGAGTGGAGGTTGATTGTTGGAGATAAGTTAAAATATCCGTGCCGGTTTCATAGCGGATCGACAATTGTAAATGTGTAAGAAAATCCATAGCCAAGGATTGAAAATTGGTGAAAGAGTGTGGTGGTAACTCGATGAACCATTTGGCAGCCATGCTGGTGAGGGTTTGCTGAAAGAGCCTCAAACAGATAGAATCATCCATAAATGAGTTCGAGGAACACCACAAATGATAGGTCATTATGTGGTTTTTGGGATCCTTGCCGGGTTTGCCGCCAAATTTTGGTATGTCCGATGGAAATTTCACAGGAATGGGTAGCCAATTCATGCCATGTTGAATGGGATCATTGGTCAAACGTGACAGATCTGGCATACCTAAAGTAGCCATAAATGGTAACTGTTGGTTTGGTTGGAGATACTGCTAATATTGGTAAGGAATTTGAGTACTAGTAGGACCATAGATCGATTGACCGTAAGGTCCTCCCATAGAGGGTGGCCATACAAAGGTGCTCCTCCCATGTTAGCAGGTGGAGCGCATGGGGGTACTCCTCCTGAATGCGAGGGTCCTCCTCCTGAATGCGGGGGTCCTCCGGACGATGGAGATGGAGATGGAACATGTGGTGGAGGAGGTGGTGGTGGAGCTAGTGGGCTTCCGACTGGAGGTCCAGTTGGTAGAACATTATGATATCCACATGGGGTATTCATTTTTCCAGGGTAAGGTGCTTTGGGAAAAATATTTCCTGGAGTATTTTGATAGATTTGATCCATTGCTATATTGTGATTACCCGGATATGTGTGCCCCCATGGGGGTTGGGTCCACAAAGATGGCTCCCCCATGTAATGAGCCCACGAAGGTTGTCCCATGGATGGGAGGGAACTACCACTTATATTATAAGTCATGAATGAGGGTTGTCCTCCACTTGTATTTTGTCCACTAACTAGGGGTTCCCCCCAATTAAATACTGTCTGCTGACTAGGGCTTGAACCCTAGTTAGATATTGTCCACTACCCGAATTTTTTCTGGTGATTTTGTTTTGACTAGGGGGTCCTCCAGACGGTGGAGGTGGAGGTGGAGGAGGCGGTGGTGGAGCTGGTGGGCTTCCGGCTGGAGGTCCAGTTGGTGGAACATTATGATATCCCCATGGGGTATTGATGTTTCTAGGGTAAGGTGCTCCGGGATAAATATTTATTGGAGTATTTTGATAGATTTGACCCATTTCGATATTGTGATTACCCGGATATGTGTGCCCCCATGGGGCTTGGGTCCACAAAGATGGCTCCCCCACGTAATGAGCACACGAAGGTTGTCCCATGGCTGGGAGGGAACTACTAGTTATATTATAAGTCATGAATAAGGGTTGTAATCCACTTGTATTTTGTCCACTAACTAGGGGTTCCCCCTAGTTAAATACTGTCCGCTGACTAAGGGTTGCCCCCTAGTTAGATATTGTCCACTACCCGAAGTTTTCCCAGTGATTGTGTTTTGACCACTGACTATAGATTTCCCTGTAGTCATATATTGACCACTAACCAGAGGGTGGCCTTCGCTTGGATTTAGTGTCGGAGGTTGCGTTCTAGTTATGAAATTAACAATGGCTGAAGGTTTCCCTCCATTTGTTGGGGTCAATAGGGGTGTAGAACCGACCAAATGACTTTGATACGCATTCAACGTAAAATATGGTTGGCCTGGTTCGTAGGTGGTCATATTAGGCACATATATTCCTAGTGAAGGGAGAGTAAAAGAATGTATAGGGGAGTGGTGTTCGGGAATGGCTACCTCTGGAGTGGATTGGGAAGGGAAACTCTGGCACCGTACCTGATCTCCAAGTGTCCGTAGGCAAGCCACGGTCTCTTGAAGTGGTGCAAAAAATTCCATGTTTGGAAGAATATTGGTAGGGCGCGAATGTGGTGGAGTCTCCACAATCGGTGGTGAACCAAAATCAGAAATGACATGTCCTAGGGAGGTCCCCCAAAATGATGCGGTTGGGCCAAAAGCAGTTGCTATCGGGTCATCTGGGGGTCGAGCGTAGATCCAATCGACAGCACCAGGGTGACCTTCAAGCGAGTGATGGAAATATGTGTTATGAGAAGGATATTTTTCTACCAAAAATGGTTTTGTAGGATCAGTGATGGGAGGATTTACAGGAGGAGAAAAGTTCCCCCCTGATTCAATGGTAGGAATCCCTTCTTCGCACGATCCAGATGTAGTAGGTTGGTCCATACCTGCTCCTGTGTTTCCTTCTTCAATGAGAGGATATCCAGGTGGCAGGTTTTGTATTCTATGGGATCTCCTTAAGATTTGTTCAGCCATAATGGTTGATGAAAGTCTTCTCCTAAGAGTCCTCTAAAGAAAAACACACTTCAAGTCCTACTCAAGCTAAAGCTGCAGGAAAAATTATATGATAGGTAGGATTAAGGGATGGAATCTCATGGGAGTATCAAGGCGTCGCAACTCACGATATATTGCAAGGTCCAACAATAATACTTGTCCCAATATTTCAGATCACTAACCAGGGAGGATTAGGACCGTACCCCTGACCATATTACCCGACTACTTGGAAGTACATGCGTAGTAGCTTCTTGATTATGTTCTCGGTGTGTTGTCATGCCAAGACGACCAATGGTTGACTCAGATGGTTTCAGGATCCTAGTGGGGTCTCCCGATATACCCAAGGTACGTGGAAGATCCAATCCGTAGTAGTGTTGTCTAATGCACAACCATTCGATATGAGCTTTCCTATATACCGTCGAGTACGTGAAGTACCTTTCTATATACCCGAAGGTACGTGAAAGGCCGTTCGATATACTGACTAGTACATGGAATAAATACAAGCCCCCGGGATGTAGTGCAGGCAGATAATGACAGCTTCCACGTTTAAAGATGCCAGAACATGTCTCTATCCTATCACACGAGTTTCTACAAATTTTGCTATGAATATTAAATATTGTATTAAATTAATCAGTAAATTATTAATTAGTTTAATTGAAGGGACGTAACCCTTCTTAAGAATGCTCAAACCTTATAAAAGGCAAGCTCTTGTAAAGCGTTAAGCATCTTATCAATTTCAATAATATATCTTTTTATTCAATATGGATTTCGTGTCCTAGTTTTTCTGTTGCATTTGGTATCAGAGCCGCGTTCGGCTAAGCTCCTGCACTTCACACTCCATCTCAGCTCCTGCACTCCACTCATCCTCCCATATCTGTCCTTTCCATTTTCATGCTTCATCTCCCTCTTCCCCACGTGCCTGCATTCTCTTCCCTACTACACAACCTCATGCCCATACACCATTCCATCGAGCTCCATCCACGCCCGTGTTCCACGACCTCCTGCACAAATTGCATCCCCACTTGCTGCTCCATCTCCTGCGCACTCCGCCCTCCCACTCCTGCGTCCACCATCACCGCCCCCCTGTGCTGCACCCTCCTTCCTCCTATCCTCTCCGCCGTCCCATCTCCACTCGACCTCCCAATCCACCTGCCCCACACTTCTTGTTAAAACCCGGTCACCGCTCACTCCAACGCCTCCACACCTCACCCTCCTCCTGCACATTTGGCTCCTCACATCTACCTCCATCACACTCCAGTCCCCCCCCCAACACAGCGCCCTCTCCTCCCCATGCCCTACCCTCCTCCTGTGCCATACACCCTCCCTCCTCCTTCAGGCTACATTCCTCTCCCTCGGCCGTCACCATCCCCAACACCAGCTCCGCCCAGCACCGTTACTCCCCTCCCTTCGTCCATCTCCAACGACCTGCACACAATTAAACAAAAATAAATATAATATAATAATATATTTTTTTTATATTATTATTATAACTATATATTTTTTAAAAAAATTCTAAAGGCTCTACCAATTCAAAATAATAATAATAGTTATTACTACTATTATTATTAAATCTTAAGGTAACTCTTCACCTATAAAAATAAAAAAATTGGGTCCAATTATTCACCAGCATACTTAAGAAGCATGACGACGGAGTTAAAAGCTCAAATTGCAAAAATAGAGAAGGATTTCCAAACTTTCAAGGAAATGATCACCAAGAGCCAATAAGCGCTTAAGAAAGAAATTAAGGATGAAGTCATTCAGGTAATGGAGCAGAAAATAGACGACAAGTTCGACATTATGAGCAAGGAACAAAAAACGTTAGATCAAAAAGTGATTGAGAGCCAGAAAGGTCTCCAGGCGATATTACAAAAAATGGATGATAAGGAAAAAAATCAGAAACAACATGGCTCGGATATGTCGGTTACCCCATCTTCCAATTCTGAGTCACCAGAACGCAACAGGACGAAAGGTACTCAATACCAACCATTCGTAATGTACCCACCGAGAGAAAAAATAGAAATGACGAAATATAACAGAGGAGAAGACCAATGCGTCGCTTGGTTGAATAAAGCAGAAGAGTATTTCGACATATATAACATTACAATGGACGAAGAAAAGGTCAAGTATGCTTCAATGCACCTTGAAGGATATGCTTACAACTGGTATATGTGGTGGAAGGGAGACAACTTCACATACACTTGGAACTTATTCAAGAATGATTTCTTAAAAAGGTTTCAAGGAATCAGAGAAGATGAATTCTTCTCAAAACTTACCAGATTACAACAAAGGGGAAGCGTCGAAGAATTCACGCATCAATGGGAATCTCTCGCTACCAGAGTATTTGGGCTATCCGAAAAACAACGGTTGGAAACCTACTTGGGAGGACTAAAACCATACATACAAAAAGAGTTAAAAATGCATGACATAACGAATGTCAAGGCAGCAAGACGAAAAGAAAAAGCCGCTCAGGCCAAATTTGACAGTTTCCAATCAAATAAAGGGAAGTCATACTCACAAAGAAACATCCAGTCAATTCTAGAGGATGATACAAACAAATACATCCCTCCGCCTAGAAGGGACGATAGGAAGAGCCTCGAGAATCAACGTATGAGGGAAGGAAAATGTCGACGATGTGGAGAGAAATGGAATCCTAAACATAGGTGTCGCCCCGAGGACAACTCAAAGAAATTATATACTTGTGAAGTAGAGGAGAATAGTGAATCAGAAGAAGAAGATGAAGAAGAGCCAGAAGATGAAGAGGAGGAAACCGCAAATATGGCAGCCGGAAAAGATGAGACCCCTAAAATCTCCCTAGCAGCCATGACAGGCATTAGTCAACCACAGACTCTCAAGTTAAAAGGGCATATAAAAAATGAGAATGTTACAGTGCTAGTAGACACTGGAAGCACTCACAACTTTCTTGATATAAGAGTGGCACGAAAACTCAAGTTGTTCGTACATCCAGTTCCAGACATGAAGGTGATGGTTGTAGATGACAAGAAGATCGAAAAAGTCGGAAAGTGCCACAAAGTGAGACTTCAAATACAAGACTTCGAACTGGAATGAGAACTCTACACCTTACCATTGGGAGGGGTAGACATCGTTTTGGGAGTCCAATGGTTACAAACATTGGGAACATATTCTGCCAATCATCAAAAACATTTCATCAAGTTTAAGTGGCAAGGGAAAATTTTTAAGCTATATGGTTTTCATCCACCAAACACACAAGTAGTTTCATCTCAGCATATGGAAAAAATCATTCGAAAAGGGGCATCAGCACACGTAATACAATGCCATCAACTTGAAGGAAAAAAGGAGGAAACAAATGAGTTCAAAAAGGAAATCCAAAAATTACTCCAGAAACATGAACACATATTTCAAGACTTACCCATGCAGCTACCACCAGAAAGGAGTATAGAACACATAATCGAGATTAAACCGGGGTCAAATCCTATCAAGGTTAAACCATATAGGTATCCCCCACCACCACAAAACATAAATAGAAAGGTTGGTTCAAGATCTACTGAATTGTGGTGTCATCACCAAGAGTAGAAGCCCTTATGCAGCTCCAGTCGTACTAGTACGGAAGAAGGATGGATCGTTTAGATTATGTATAGATTACAGAGGATTAAACAAAATAACAATTAAGAACAAGTTTCCAATCCCCTTCATCGACGACATGCTGGATGAACTTCATGACGCAAAATATTTTTCGAAACTTGATTTAAGGTCAGGGTACTATCAAATCAGGGTCAGATTAGAGGATATCGCAAAGACTGCTTTCCAAACTCATGAAGGACATTATGAATTCAAAGTAATGCCTTTTGGGTTAACTAATGCCCCTACCACATTCCAGGAAACTATGAATGAACTATTTCAGCCATACCTAAGGAAATTTGTGTTAGTATTCTTCGATGACATCCTTATATATAGCAAGACATGGAAAGAACATTTGATGCATCTAGAAGAGGTTCTATCTCTTCTAAAGGAAAACCAGTTCTATGCAAAAAAGTCAAAATGCACATTTGGGAAGCAAGAAGTGGAGTATCTCAGTCATATAATCTCAAAGGAAGGAGTTAAGGTGGACCCAAAGAAGATCCAGGTGATGAAGGAGTGGCCCGAACCAAAGAATGTTTCAAAATTGCGAGGATTTTTGGGATTAACAGGTTACTATCGAAGGTTCATCAGGAACTATGCACACGTCACTGCCCCACTAACAAATCTCCTAAAAAGAAATTATTTTCAATGGGATGATGAAGCAAGAAGATGCTTTGAAACATTGAAACAAATTATGTCTTCAACTCCCGTTTTGGCAACACCTGATTTTGCAAAACCATTCGTAATCGAATGTGATGCTTTAGGGTTTGGGATAGTAGCTGTGCTAATGCAAGAAGGTCATCCAATTGCTTTTGAAAGCAGGAAGTTGAACAAAAGAGAATACCTACAGTCTACATACAACAAGGAAATGCTTGCCATCATGCATGCATTAACTAAATGGCGACAATACCTTTTGGGAAGTAAATTCCTAATCCGAACAGATCATAATAGTCTACAACACTTATTATAGTAGAAGACATTAACAACCGAACAACAAAAGTGGATATAGAAAATATCTACCTTCGATATGGAGATCCTACATAAAAAGGGGAAGGACAATGTAGTAGCTGATGCTTTATCAAGGAAAGATGAAGAGATACAAGTCTACGCCGTATCCATGGTGATCCCGGAATTTTTGGACGAAATTCGTAAGGAATATGCCAAGAATTTAAAGGTTTGCTCCATAATTAACAGCATAAATCAGTATCCAAAGTTTGAATGGAAGAATGATCTCTTATGGTACAAAGGATGTATTTACTTAAGTTCCAATTCCAGTTTTAAGACCAAGGTGCTTAAAGAGTCACATGACTGCCCAGTCGCTGGTCATGTAGGATTTTTTAAAACCTACTATAATGCAAGGCAATCATTCTTTTGGAAGGGTATGTATGCCGACATTCACAAGTATGTTGCAGATTGTGACATTTGTCAGCGGAATAAAACTGAGAATATCTCAAGTCCGGGGTTACTCCATCCGTTACATATTCCAAATAAAAAATGGGAGGAAATTTCAATGGATTTCATTGAAGGTCTACCCATATCAGATGGAAAAGACAAAATACTAGTTGTGGTAGATAGGCTAACCAAATATGCACATTTTGTTGGAGTGAAGAAAACTGATTCGAAAAAAGAAACAGCTGAAGCTTTTTGTAAAAATGTCTACAAATTACATGGTTTTCCGAAGATTATAGTAAGTGATAGGGATGCCAAGTTTAAAGGGAACTTTTGGAGAGAGTTTTGCAAGCAAATTGGAACGTCTCTTAACATGAGCTTAGCTTATCATCCCCAAACAGATGGACAGACATAAGTTGTCAATAAATGCTTAGAAACCTACCTCCGTTGTTTTGTAACTGATAAGCAAAATAAATGGTTCCAATGGCTACATCTTGCAGAATGGTGGTATAATTCTACTTATCATACATCTGCAAGAATGACACCATTTCAAGCCCTATATGGATATGAACCCCCAAAATGGAAGGATTTCATTACCAACCAAACAAGGGTCGCATCAGTAAATGACCATTTAGAAGAAAACCAAAAGGTTGTCCAAGTACTTAAAGAAAATTTGAATACTGCCAGGAATAGAATGAGACAACAAGAAGATCGACACCGAACAGAACGAGAATTTGAAGTTGGAGATTGGGTGTTTGTAAGACTACAACCCTATAAACAATTATCACTTAAACAAGGTGGAAATAAATTGGCTCCACGGTTTTATGGCCCATATCAAATCAATAAGAAGATTAGTCAGGTGGCATATGCGTTGGAATTGCCAACTACAAGTCGCATCCACAATGTTTTTCATGTTTCATGTTTGAAAAAGATGATAGGTCAACACCAGAAGGCACAAACAATACTTCCCTTGTTAGATGAAGAAGGAAGAATCATATTCGAGCCAGAATCTATCATTGCTACTAGAGAGAAGAGATTAAGAATGCGAGTCATTAAAGAATACCTCATAAAATGGAAAAATCTTCCCGAAGAAGATGCAACATGGGAATCAGAACAATTTCGACAGTTACATCCCTCATTACCATTGCTTTGAGGACAAAGCTCTTTAAAAGGGAGTGGCAATGCTATGAATATTAAATATTGTATCAAATTAATCAGTAAATTATTAATTAGTTTAATTGAAGGGACGTAACCCTTCTTAAGAATGCTCAAACCTTATAAAAGGCGAGCTTTTGTAAAGCATTAAGCATCTTATCAATTTCAATAATATATCTTTTTATTCAATATGGATTTCGTGTCCTAGTTTTTCTGTTGCAAATTTTAACTTAGGCTACCGCTTGATTTTATCTTGTACAGTTAGGTGAATACATGAAGTGTAGACCTGTATGAATATGCACAGATGAAATAAATTAAATGCAAGCCTTTTATTTTTCGATGAAAACTATCCAAGGAAAGGAGAGATCTTTCTTTTTCCGAAACAACCAAAATCTACCCCAAAATATAATGCTACCTTTCACTACTCTTCTTAATCAAGCCAAAAGACTAAAAACACTCTTTCATTCAATCCAACAAACCAAAAAACAAAATAACACACCAAACCAAAAATATTTTTCCTTTTCTTTTTCAAAGAAGCTAGATCTACAAGCCAAAATGAAAAAATAACTTCTTATAATTGAAATATTTCTGATTTTTGAACCAAGGAAGAGAAGAGGTAAAGAGAAATCCAAATTCTTTGAAAAGGTCTAATTCACACTTAATATTTTGGAGAGATGAATAGGAACCCTTTTTAAAACGAAGGAGATATAAGCATGTGCAATTTTCATCTCTTTCAAAGTTTTTTAAAACAACTATCAAAAGCACACATACTCTTTTCAACAATCTCAAGCAATGCACTCAAAGTGAAAAGAGTAAATTTTTTGATTTTCCCTACTAATGCATTCAAAAATTGCAAGAATGATATCACTTCCTCCAACTTGATTCGAAATATGAGGAATTACTTACTACTGCAATCTTCAAACAAACAGAATTTCTCAAGATGTCAATAACCCAAAGAATGTAACAATCCAAGTTCACACCTAATAGTACCAAAATCATAACAACATAAGCTCCTCAAAGACATAGAATTCATAGAAAAACAAATTGGGGATCCTCAACGAGTTACAAGAATAGCTGCACTTGAAAGGGATTGAAACTACCCAAGACCAAGGAAACAACCGCTTGAATTCCTAGGACTGTTAAGAAGACGAATGAATCTCTAAACCTCAAAGTAAACCAAGGAAAGAAGCAAACCAATTCTGGAAAAAACTATGCCCGAGACAAGCAAAACAAAGATCTTTGAAAACCAATGAAACCAATTTTTTGTGGGAAATTCAACGCTAAATGCCAAGCTTTACAGGGTGACGCAGGCTGCATGTATGCACCGGGGCGTCAGAGCCTCAGTGACGCAGTTTGCACACAGGGAGAGAGCATTAACGACGTGGTCTGTACACTGGATAAGTGCGTCAGTGACGTGATCTGCCTTAAGACAAGGTGCATCAGAATAACACTGACGCAGGTATGACACTACCCAGGTGCGTCAGCCGAAATCTAGATTGAAAAAAAAAATCCCACACCAAAAATAGGTAATTAGCTGAGTAAAAGGTTTCTAACAGAAACTGGACCACCTAGTGACTCACAAGAAGAGAGATCTAAAAGAATGAGGCAAATTGGAAGGATTTAAGAGGATGAACAAAAATAATGCAAATCAAACTTAAACAACCTAAAGACTATGGGAATCCCTAGTACGGTTGCCAATTTTGTTTATAGACAATCCGTTAGTGCATGCACTAACCGATCTCTCTAGTCTAAACATCATAGATCTAGAACAAATTAGGACAAAACATACAAACTTCCCTAGATTTATAAAATTACAAAGAATGCAGATGGATTACTCACCTTTGCAAATGTAGTGATATCTGCTTGGTTGACGTAGCCCTTGATCTTCAGCTGCAACAGAAGAAACACCAAACAAGTGGAAACATACAAGTGATAGTAATTTGCAATATTAATTAATCTAAACTAGTAGTCAAGGAAACTAATTCTAACGATCTATGAACAACAAATCTTTATGGAAATAATGTATTTTACTGTATTAATGAAAATAGAAGTAGAGGATATTACAACCAAGCCTAGACGTTGCAATTTCTTCCAAATGACCTTTGCCTCGAGGATCCAATATAACCTTCAATAGAAAGGGTTGTCACTACAACATAATTTCACCAGCATTTAGATGCTCTAGTCCTCCCTCCCTTCACCATGAAGAGGAGGCTTGAATATATGGGCCAAAAGGGATAGAAGGGGTTGAGGATTTGATGGAGGAAGCGAAGGGATCATCCCAATAAGGTAGGGGATCAAATGCCACCTTGGATGATTTATTGGGATAAGCCTCCACTAATATAATCATTATAGAAGGAACTCAAAGCTTCTCCTTTTCCTTTCCAATTGACAGTGACGCACTTTGTCAATAGGAAACATGCGTCTTTGAAGGGTGACACACTATGTCCAAAGGAAAAAGGTGTCAGTGTCGCGTTCTGTTAATGTGAAAAGCGCATCGTGAAGGGTCTGGTGCACTTTTTCAATGTGAAGGGTGCATCAACATGAAAACCTAAGGAAAAAACCATAACAACTCCCTTATGTAATATCCCCAATTTGAAAATTTACCCAATTTGGCCAATTTTCGAACCTTGGACTAGTGAAACCCCAAAATGTCCCAAATGATCCCAAATGGATTCGAATTATGTCTGGAGTGGATTGAGGTGTATTAGGACACACTAATTCATATATTATATTCTTGGACAGTTTCTAAAGATTTCAGCAACTTGCATTTACAACTGGAGAATGAAAGGAAAAAATACTAGGAAAATCGATGTTAAAACCCCCAAGGGTAGATGACTCTTTTGGATTCCCAAATGCTGTATGAACCTCCCAAATTTCAGAACAGACACTTAGATAATATCAAGGACCTCCAAAAAAACCTAGGTGCATCATTGATTCAGATTTATAGCATGCTAAGGCACTCTTAAAACAGAAGGTTACAAAACACATTCATTGCTTGGAAATTGTGAGCAATATAGTAGATATTTTTACATGGAATTCTAAGAAAATGAAAAAAGGGGTATGCATAACATTTATGTCTCATGTACAGTAAATAATAGGATTCTCAAACAACTACAAAACTCAGAAGAAGTCTGGTGCAAAACTGATATATAAATGCTCAAAGTTTCATAAATGTATACAAGGGCGCAATGGCTCAAAATTGTGGTTTTTGTTTGAGTTTTCTTATATGGTCCAAGGGATTTCAAGATGTGTATCTCATTATATGTCTATTACAGATTTATGCAAAAACTAACATGTCCATAAGGTCTAAATATCAATCCTCCATTAGCTATATGCAACAAGAAGTGCTCCATCACACTTTTACATGACATTGAGAGAAAGAGGAAACTAGCTCGGATATCAATGTTACTTGGAGAAATGGTACATGAAGTGCTTAGTATTTCGAGTTGTGGCTCTCATTATCTATCCATTATAGATTTATGCATCCATAAGAATTTAGTAAGGTCAAAACAACAACCTTCCATTATCTATATGCAACAAAGAGTGCGCTATCTCACTTTACATGAACATTGAGAGAAAGATAAGAGAATGATAGTAGAGATGGAAGATAAAATATGAACTTGAAATCAGATGGGGTTTGAACCTGAATCAAAGCATCTCCATTAATCTCTGTTGAGAGGTATGAATGGTCTCTCCATCAACCAACTTGGATGGGAATCTTGCACCCTCGAAGTTGGTACTAAGGCAGGGAGGATGAACATCTACCGTGCAAAGACAAGCTTGAAGCTCTCCAAATTGCAAAGATGCAAATAAAAAATGATCAAAAGGTACTCCATTTCGAATTTTCCTCCTTTTAATAACTTTAGTTTAGTCATTTACCTCTTTATAACTCAAATTATCTCCTAATTACTCATGAAATTCGAATTAGTGGGGGTTATGACCCTTCATTGGCCCCACATGACACTTGGATCATCTTTTCTCTCCAACTCCTCCATGAATTCGACTTGGGGAATATTTTGGATGCTTTGGAGATGTGTAAATCCTCTCATTCTCCCTCTTGGTATATTTTTATCTCTTACATTGTCATAGATGTCATAGAATCTGTCATAAGTGTCATAGGTGTCATAGAATCGCCATAAGTGTCACAATGCTTGTCATAGTTGTCACATAATATGTCATTGCCTATTGTTATCCCTATGACTCTTCCTCTTCCTTAATGAATGTTACCTCTTCCCTTCGAACTCGAATTTGGGGATGGCTCCATGTTTAAAGGAGGAATATTCTCTTATGTGGACCCCACATGTCCACTTATGCGCCCCCAAGTCCAACTAGGACCTAATGCCACTTCATTTTGGAGCATTTAACATTTATTCCATAATTTATTGGCCTATTTTTCCACCATCATTTTAGAATATTGAACTTTCATGAGAAACTATAGACCTTGGGGTTAAATGTCAATATTTTAATTCTTCCGCATAACCCTTAGGAACTGGGTAGGCCAACTTAATTATTTATCTGAAAATCTTTTAATTGGGGACATGAAAGTCCTCCCCACCTAATATTGCTTGTCCTTAAGCAATTTCAAACATGGATGTTGAATAACCTTCTTTCTTTCCAAAACTTCGAGTAGTGGCACTCATGTACTGCAATTGTGTGTTTCCAAAAGCAAGGAGATGTGGGTTTTCTTTTTCATATTGATATCCCCATGACATCACCACTAAACACCAAAAGATTAATTAAATCCATCAAAACAAAGTTTCCACAATTACTCTTTACCTCGTTCATATTTTGGAAACCCTTTCTGTTACCACTGTATAATTCTTTGAAGTTGCCACTGAGTTTCCCAACTTTGAGTCTTTAAGATTCCATGAAAATTTTAGAGAGGAACCACCATGCTTGCTGATGCACTACTCTGATTACAATCACCTTCTTAAGTGGGAAATCAATCTCCCATACTACTTGTTTCCCCCCAAAATTGAAACCAATGAAACTAAAAATTATCCCATGGTCTCATTGCTTGTATTGCACCCCAACAATTAGGAGTGCTCTCCAACCCATACCATCAGACAAGAGAATTCCTGGATCCCATTTCCTTGTATGCATTCTTCCAAACATCATAAGTACAAAACATAGATCATCAAAGTACATAACAACATAATACAAATGTACATAAAGGAGGTGCCTCATCAAAGAATCATGAAAGTGCTTGTACCTCCAAATAAGTATACCACCATTGGCCAAGTGCATACAAGCATCAAGTGACCAATCAAATCTGCTCCAATGACATAGGTGAGGATCCCATGTCCTACAATGCTGCTCCAAAAGGTTGTAAGATGCATCAAAATTACCAGCCATGTGTTCTTTCATCCAAGAAGTGAATGAAGAACCTCCACTAAAATATGAACCAATTAGAGAGCAAAGAAAACAATGAGCCTTCAAGGGGCTCATAGAAGTACCATTTATGCATCCATGGATGCGTGTATCATCAAGAAATAACAAAGGATGTTGCTGCCAATAAAAATGTGCTCCAATCATATATCTCTTCACCCAAGTATTGGATGAAGTTCCTCCAACATCAATTGAACTAAGCAAGGAGCAAGAAAAATCATGAGTCTTCAAGTGACTCAAGTGAACATCATAGGTGTATCCATGTAGATATGTATCATCATAAGGTAACAAAGGATGCTGCTGCAAATGTAAATAATAATGTGCTCTAGTCATGTCATCATCAAAAGGAGATATAGGATTTTGATACTCCTCATGTGACACCTTTAGAAAGAAACCTTTCACCCAATTTTCATCCCCAATTGATGTGGCTGGAAAAGAAGTAGGGGGTGAAGAATTGTGAACCAAACTTAACTCTTTGCAACTCTTACCCATAAAATTTTTTAAGGCATCTTCTCCATAATTGGCTGGTCCAACTATTGTGAGATCATGTGCCTCCTCTAAGGCTCTGCAACTCTCGCCATGAGGAAACTCATAATCCCTCTGAACAAGAACAAGTGCTTGTATTCCTTCTTGTTTGAATGTAGCCTCTTCAAGCACCTGCATATCAACATGTACCTCATGTTCCACAATCACATGAGGTTACTCCTTTGTAACATAAATTATTTCAGCCATTGAATGACTGTCTGATATGTAGGAGGGTGTAAATGACCTCTGCAACTTCTCTTGAATTTGCTCAATCTACACCATAGATTTTTGGAGTGTATTTTGGGTGGACTCCAACTCATTTGATAGCTTGTCATTATCCTCTGCATCCTTCAATGTTATTCCATGATAAAAACCAACAATCTCAATTAAATAATCTCTATCGGAAAGCAAATTCAAAAAATTACCTTTGGTGTCCAATATTTCCTTATGGATTTTCTCCATGTATTCAAGGGAATATTTATCCTCCACACACCAACAAAATTTTGAAATCAGTGCATGTGTGCCATGGAGAGTTTTCAAGGCCTCTTGAATCTTCTTTTCATCCATCTTCAAGGACCCTGCAAGAAAATGAGGCTCTTGCAAATGAACCTCCTCTTATTCCTTCTTGCTTGGACCAACTTCATGAAGCTCAAGTGGTGATGGGGAAGTTGATCTTGGTTCTTCTTCAAATGCTAAAAGGTCTGCATCTCCATGGTCAATGGAAATTTGGATTGAAGCAACACTTTCAAAAGTGATCTCTATGTCACCAACATAGAGGTGTGAGCACCCATTAGTAGGAAGTCCTTCACTGTTCAATCATCCATCAATAGATGCTCTTTGATTCATGTCCAAAGTAGAGTGTGTCTCAGAATGATCTTCAGTATTTTCAATGGAATCTTCTTCATGCTCATGTGATGTTTCTTCATATTTTTCAGAGTCACTTGGGAGTGACTTTCGATCCTCTTCATGTAATGCTTCTTTTGGTTCACCTATTTCAGAACTAGGTGGCTCATGGATCTTATCATTTTGCTCCTGCTTTTCACTCAAACATATATGATTTTATATCCAAGGTATTTTGCAATAAGGGCATAGAAATTTCTTCACTAAATCCACATCTTCAATCTCGGGCCTATTTCCAAACACCCAATCAACATAGTCTTCAAAAGGAATGGCCTTTTGTGTATCTCCCTTATACAGATCAAGATATGCCTGATATTGTTGGGGAAAGGTTTTACATGTTTCTCTCAATATTTATAATTCATTCATAGGATTATCCTTTGGTGGTTCAACACATTCATATTCATCATACATAGAGTCATATGAATAACCTTCATTCCTTGTGAAATTGTAAGAAGTGTTGCATGATGGCACCTCTTCCTCATACCATTCACATTCTTCTTCATATTGTTCATAAGAATTGTACTCATAGGATTCATCATAATAGTAATACATGGCTTCAAATTATTTTTCAATGGATTATATTAATGCACAGGTGCAAGGACCATGCTCTAATACCACTGTAATATCCCCAATTTGAAAATTTACCCAATTTGGCCAATTTTCGAACCTTGCACTAGTGAAACCCCAAATTGTCCCAAATGATCCCAAATGGATTCGAATTATGTCTGGAGTGGATTTAGGTGTATTAGGACACACTAATTCAACTATTATATGCTTGGAAAATTTCTAAATACTTCAACAAGTTGCATTTACAACTGGAGAATGAAAGGCAAAAATACTAGGAAAATCGATGTTAAAACTACCAAGGGTAGATGACTCTTTTGGCTTCCCAAATGCTCTACGAACCTCCCAAATTTTAGAATATAAAATTGGATCATATCAAGTACCTCAAAAACAACATAGGTGCATCATTTATTCAGATTTATAGCTTGCTAAGGCACTCTTAAAACAGAAGGTTACAAAACACATTCATTGCTTGGAAATTGTGAGGAATATAGCAGAGATTTTTACATGGAATTCAAAGAAAATGAAAAAGGGGTCTGCATAAAATTTAAGTCTTATGTACAATAAATAATAGGATTCTCAAACAACTACAAAAATCAGAAGAATTCTGGTGCAAAACTGATATATAAATGCTCAAAGTTTCATAAATGTATACAAGGGCGCAATGGCTCAAAATGGTGGTTTTTGCTTGATTTTTCTTATATGGTCCAAGGGATTTTGAGCCGTGGCTCTCATGATATGTATATTACAGATTTATGTAACAACTAACATGTCCCTAAGGTCTAAATATCAATCCTCCATTATCTAAATGCAATAAGAAGTGCGCCATCACACTTTTACATGACATTGAGAGAAAGAGGAAACAGTGGAGGAAACTAGCTCGGATATCAATGTTACTTCGAGAAATAGTACATGAAGTGCTTAGTATTTCGAGCCATGTCTCTCATGATCTATACATTATAGATTTATGCATCCATTAACAATTTCATAAGTTCGAAACAATAGCCTTCCATTATCTATATGCAACAAAGAGTGCGCTATCTCACTTTACTTGAACATTGAGAGAAAGATAGGAAAATGATAGTAGAGAAGGAAGATCGAATATGAACTTGAAATCATATCGGGGTTGAAGCTGCATAAAAACATTCCATGAATCTCTATTGATAGGTTTGAATTTCCTCTCCATCAACCAACTTGGATGGGAATCTTGCACCCTCAAAATTGGTACTAAGGCGGGGAGGATGAACATCCACCATGCAAGGACAAGCTTGAAGCTCTCCAAATTGCAAAGATGCAAATGAAAAATGATCAAAATCTACTCCATTTCGACTTGTCCTCCTTTTAATAACTTTATTTGACTCATTTAACTCCTTATAACTCAAATTATCTCCTAATTACTCATGAAATTTGAATTAGTGGGGGTTATGACCCTTCATTGGCCCCACATGACACTTGGCTCATCTTTTGTCTCCAACTCCTCCATGAATTAGACTTGGGGAATATTTTGGATGCTTTGGAGATGTGTAACTCCTCTCATGCTCCATATTGGTATATTTTTAGCTCTTGCATTGTCATAGATGTCATAGAATCTGTCATAAGTGTCATAGAATCGTCATAAGTGTCATAATGCTTGTCATAGTTGTCATGGAATATGTCATTGCCTATTTTTATCCCTATGACTCTTCCTCTTCCTTAATGAATGTTACTTCTTCCCTTCCAACTCAAATTTGGGGATGGATCCATGTTTAAAGGAGGAATATTCTCTTATGTGGACCCCACATGTCCACTTATGCGCCCCCAAGTCCAACTAGGACCTAATGCCACTTCATTTTGGAGCATTTAACATTTATTCCATAATTTATTGGCCTATATTTCCACCATCAATTTAGAATATTGAATTTTCATGAGAAACTATAGACCTTGGGGTTAAATGTCAATATTTTAATTCTTCCACATAACCCTTAGGAATTGGGTAGGCCAACTTAATTATTTATCTGAAAATCATTTAATTGGGGACATGACACCTTCCCTCAATCAATTTTGGATCAATGCTTTAGGAATTGGGAGAAACTAAGGGTACACATGTCACGATGATAGGATTTTGGTGTAACAGTCTCATTGCCATTGGAAAATTTGTTATAAAATACATAGAAATACTTCCAACTTCCATTCCAGAATGGGAAAAGGTTGAAATAGTCTTGATGGATGTTGATGCTCTGCCTTGATTTGTTGGCACTTTTGACACCGAGAAATGTATTATGCTACATCCTTTTTCATCCCATGCCAAAATTATTGTTTCCTTGGTGCTATTATTGTCTTTTGATATCTTGGGTGTCTAGAGTACGACATTTGATGAATTTCATCCATTACCACCTTCTTCAAATCTGCACAATTTGGAATATACAATCTGCCCTTATAAACAAGAAGATAATCTTCTATGAGCTGATATTCTTCACACTTTTCATCTAATTTTACCTGTTGCAATTTCTCTTTTACTTGAAGGTAAGGCTCATCTTTATTTTGGGCTTCGATAACTCTAGTTTTTAAATCTTATTTGCACATAGTTAAGGCTGGTACATGCAATTTTTTGCTAAGTATCTGCAACCTTATTCTATTTTCCCTTCACATGTTTGATTTCAAAATCAAATTCACATAAAAATTCCAGCCATCTAGCTTTCCTGGCATTTAAGTTTGGCTGATCAAACAAATACTTAAGCTCATGTGATATGTCCTAAGCTAAAATATTCTTCTTAGCAAATAATTCCTTCACATCTTGAGGGCATGTACTATGGCTGCTATCTCTAAATCATAAGTTGCATAATTTTTTTCACGCTCTTTTAATTTTCTGGACTCCTAGCAAATCAAAAATCCTCCTTGCATAAGCACTCCACCTAGTCCTTCAATGCAAGCATTCGTGCATACTACAAAATACTTCTTTGGATATGAAATTTTCAAAACTGGGGCACTAGTAAGTAACTTCTTCAATTGGTGAAAGCTTTCTTCACATTTTTTAGACCATACAAACTTTAGATTCTTTCTTTGTAATGATGTAATTGGATGAGCAATTTTGGAGAATCCCTCAATGAACCTTCTATAATATCCTGCAAGACCCATAAAATATCTAACATCTGTGAGATTATTTGGAGTAGACCAATCCATTATGGCTTCAATATTTTTTGGATCCACTACAATTCCTTCTTTTGAAATAATATGACCCAAATATTGTACCCTTCTTTGTTAGAAGTCACTCTTTCTTAGCTTTGCATACAATTTGTGCTCTCTACGAACTTGCAATACCATTGTTAAGTGTTCCTTATGCTCTTCTACACTCTTTGAGTAGACAAGAATTTCATACAAGAACACTAACAAGAAATTATCCAAATACTTGCTGAAAACACCATTCATGAGACACATGAATGTGGTGGGTGCATTAATAAGACCAAATGGCACCATCGTGAACTTATAATGGCCATATCTTGTCTGGAAAGTTGTCTTGTGAATGTCTTCTTCTTTTATTCTCACTCGATGATAACCATATCTCAATTCAATCTTGGAAAACACTTTGGCTCCCTTCATTTGATCAAACAAATCATCAATTTTGGGCAATGGGTACTTATTCTTGATTGTCACTTTATTTATCCGTCTGTAATCAATACATAGCCATAAAGTCCTA
Source organism: Larix kaempferi (assembly GCA_027924585.1). NCBI lineage: Eukaryota > Viridiplantae > Streptophyta > Pinopsida > Pinales > Pinaceae > Larix > Larix kaempferi. Next base: position 4,856,386 of record BSBM01000541.1, on the reverse strand, counting down.
TCTTTCTTCTTGACAAATAACACCAGTTCTCCCTAAGGAGACACACTTGGTTTGATATACCTCATTTCCATTAATTCTTGCAGCTGCATTTTTAACTCTACCAATTTTGGCGTGCTCATTCTATAAGGATATTTGGAAACTGGGGCTGCCCCTGTAACAAGATTGATTGTAAAACCAATTTCCCTTTTCGGTGGAAATCCTGGCACTTCATCTAGAAACACATCTTTGAACTCTTGCAACAATCCATGATCCTCTATATTTGGGTCTCTATCCTCCAGTGAATATGTTATATGTATCACATATAGCTTGTAGCCTTTCTTTTAATACTTCCTTAACTACATGGATGAAATATGCCTTACCAAAACTTGCTTGGGAACCCCTTTCACCACTCTTGGCCTTCCCTCTTCATCAATGCATTCAATACCTTTTTATAGCAATCTATCTTGGCTCTATGCTTTTCCAACCAATCCATACCAATAAGAGCATAATAAGATCCTAATGGTAGGACATTCAAATTTACTTTTGTGAGGAGTCCATTCAACTCTATAGGGCACTCCATCACTACTTCACTCACTTTTCTTTTTGTGATGGTATCTAGCTGAATTAACCAAGATTGATCATGCTTAATTCTTCTAAGAGAACAACTTTCAACCACTTTTGGATTGATATAACAATGAGTAGATACTGGATCGAACAAAATAGAAATATATTGCTTAGCAATCTTACCTTCAACTTCTACTACTGCTGATTGATGGTCTGCCTGATGGTTATCCAACACTACATAAATTTGAGGAGTTGACCTTTCCATATCCCCCATAGTAACTGCTTCTTCTAAGTTATGCAAGCCTCAAGGGTTCTGTATTCGATGTGGATAGTCTTTAATCATGTGGTTTTATCCACATCCCCAACATTGAAGTGGTCCTTTTCGTCCTTTTTCTATTGCTATTGCTGGCTTGATTCCGATTTGTGCTTGTTGACCTTGTTGGAAATTTCTTGGTTGATTTCTAAATGGCGGAGGCTTGAATCCACTTTTCCTTTGGTCAAATATTCCCTTTGGCTTTCCTTTCCATGCTAGATGAAATTTTTATTTTCCTTTGCTTTGCTCATAAAAATCCATTTCCATTTTGATGGCTTCATCAAGGGTTGGTGGATTAACAAAATCAATCCTGTCTCTATAATTTTGGGGTAGACTTCCAAGGAAGCTTTGAATTTTTACGCTTTCATATTTGATGTAATCTACAATAGTTCCAAAATCTTATGGACATGTTCATCCATGGACTTCTGTCCTAATTTTATTTCATTGAATTCCTTCCTCTTATTGTCATAATACCTAGAAGATAGGTATTTTTCCTTGAAATATTTTTTAAATCACTTCTAGCTGATCGTTCTCTCCTTGATTCCTTTCACTTGCATGAGATGCTCCCACCAAATTGAGGCTCGACCATTGAGATTGTAAATAAAAATTATTGCCTTTTCATTTCCCGAGTAAACATGAATCTTAAAAATATTTCTTCATTCCAAGAAGCCATGCTTCTTCTTCCTAACTTGTCTTACTTTATCCATCAAATGTGTGTGGCCTTTCCTTCCTGGATTCTCCTTATGGTATCCTTTTAAAATTACTTATTATTTCAAATTTGTTGGAAGTATGCTTTAGGTTACTTTGAGAACCTTGAGAATCACATGACCTGCTAGAAGAAGAGCTTGAAAAAGATACCTTATGTGCCCTGCTCAATGAACCATTTCTTGGACTTGGAGTCCTCTTTCTAGTGCGTCTTCTAGAGGGGATCTCTGCACTTCTTCTTCCTTGACCAACATTGCTTGGATTAGATCCAAGACGAGCCCTCTACTAAATACCAGTGAGGCTATGAAGGATAGCAACATTAGTTTGGTTTTTCTCTTCTTGGGCCTTGATAAACCTCTCACTGAAACTTCTCATTGTTTCAACCAAATTTTGGGGAGTGATATGCTCTCTCCTCCCATTGGATTCTGTCTCAGCATTGTCCTCTTGCATATTTTATCCTAGGAAATCCTCACCATGTTCATAGGGGTCCTAGGCATCATTCATGGTTACCATTTGCTTTTGGATATTTTTTCCCTTTGCCTACTGCCCTCAGCTACAACTATTCAAATATTGTGAACTACAAGCACTGTGCATCATAGAGATTTTTATTAGACATCTTAGTAATATATGAAATGGCACATAAAATTTTTATTTTAATAGAATTACTCTCATGGAATAATTCATAGGGTTCGTAGGTCCTCTTTTCTTTGGTTCTATTTATGCATTTATGGAAACTACCCTTATTGAAATTTTTTCTCAAATTAAGATTATAGGCACTTTTATGTTCGAATCCCATGGACAATTAAGGTTATCATCGGAGACCAACTTTAGCCACTGGTAAAAGAAAATCTAGAAAGAACTAGATTTATTTTTCTATCATGAGATGTTAGTACATATAACAAGGACCACTCAACAACTTTCATATCTCGAATCCTATGCTCTAGTTAACTTCTCTAAAATTATGGGTTTGACTACTTTTGACTTTTGCACTTTTTCCTAGACTTGATATGTTTGGCAAAAATAGCTATCTCCCAAACTAAGCATTTATGGAAAAAATTCGTCTAACGAGAATTGTATGTTTTAATGAGTAGGTAAAATGTCAAGTTTGAAATTTTTTTTCTTTTGCTTTTGACATCTAGGGTCACTTTTACCTCTTGTAAGCTTTTCAAAATCCCTAAAAAGTACTCCAGAATAGTGAATTTTGGCCTTCTTTCGCACCTCGGCTTCACAAATTTCAGAATTTGGCTCCAAGCTCTTAGATTTGGCTGCATGCCTAGTCTATGACAACACCATAGCAATTTCAACCCAAATTGGGCCCCCATCAGGTTTCTAGACACTGATATTTAAAAGTCGATATTTTGAATTTTCTGTCAAATCATAATAGGATGGTCTCATGCCTCACTATTATTTATGTGACCTTCGTTAATGGCATCTGAATGCCACAGGTCTCATCCAATTCCAATCCAAATTGCTCCTATTATGGCTAAAACAATTTTTGGGCTACAAATTTGTTTTTTGATTCACCACCGCGGGATCATACCTTCTCTATCAAAATTTCTCTTGAATACATAATGGAAAACCCTACAATGGAACTCTGAAGTGGAATCATAGCTATCTCACAAAATTTTCCTTGGGAGACAATTTTACACGTCCATGGATGTGCGTCAACGGCCACCTCAGACCTTTCTTCGCAGCCTATTCCTCGAGACACAATTTTGTGACCCCACGGATGCACATCAAAAACCACCATAGAATTATACTTCATGGCACCCACGAAATTTGCTTTGAATCCCCCATGGACCATTCTTCTCAGCTGCATCTCGCAGATGAACTCCGTCGCACCTATGAAATTATTCTCCTTTGCACCCGCAGACTCTCCTCAACTGCTTCCGTAGACCTCTTCTTTGCCCCGCACGCAGAACTTTCTCCAAGGTACTACTGTGAAATCCTCTCCATGGAACTCTACAGACTTATTTTCCACTGCGCATGCAAACCTTCTTCGTAGCTCCTCACAAACTTTTCTTCCTGGCACCCCCGCGATCTTCACTCCGCGGTGTCTACGGATTTTTGACATTGGCAACGTGCACATCCTTCTGGTATGGCTAGTCAATTTCATACCCCTTTCACCCACATGGCATGGGTGGGATCCACCTCAGATTTCCCCAAATTTTCCATTTTCATAAATAAAACAAAATTTTCAAATTTTCCTTCAATTAAGGATATCTCTGTTATGCAACAAAGCAAAATTCATCCCGCTAACAGATCCGTAGAATTAAAATTTCCCCTAACTTCCTTAATTCAATCTAATATTCCTACTGGTAGAATCACAGGTTCAATTCACAGGCTCGATTGAACAATAGTCGTTAATTTAAAACCACGATTTTACCAAAAGGTTTATCAGCAGTTCCTGTGCATTTTTTATTCTCTACCTGTGAGTGTATATTTTTGGCCCCAAACAGTTCCAGTTCTGCAAGCATTAGCTTCGATATCACTTTGACACATCCCCACCCTTCAATCCGACAAATCTAGAGGAACATGAACAATTTTGGGGGTTCTAAATTTTGTTCCCATGGCCAAATTACAAAATTCATAAACATCTAAATGCATTTGCAGATGCATAATAAAAATACACAACGGGAAATAAATTCATTCCACACACACAATATACATATACTAGTATATTCATCACATGCATAATAATAATAATCATGCACATTCAAACACAGTAGTAAATTAACAAGTAAACACTTATCTTTCCAATAAAGTTTCCCAAGCAACTGGCTATGGAAGATCAACATTCCACCAAACCGTAGGCACTCCGTCTAGCACTTTATCTCTCTAATGAGAGGCCACCCCTAAGCTGGGCTATGTATCCACTAAGGAGGAACTATACAGGCTCACTCACAACCATAGGCGCACACACTCATGCTAAGCCATCACACAATTGGGTTTATCAACCATGCATAGAGACAAGGAGGGAGAATGCTAAACCAATGAAGTCAAACATGGAGCTACAAACTTCTAAATTAGTCCCAACCAACCTCAACACCCATAATACCTACCGAACCCAACACAAGGAAGGTCCCCTTCTTTGCTACATAGTCCCTTAGGCGCCCCTTCTCTCTAGTGCTATTTAGGGTGGGCATAGAAAGGTCCAAGCTGCTATACCACTAGAGATATCTGCCGAAATTGGGTTTATCAAGCAATTCCAACCTCTGATCCCTCTCAAACTTCAATTCTCTCTTGAATTATCTTACTTCTGGGGCCACACTAATTTGTAGCCACAAAATTCAATTTCCAAGATTCCAAATATGGGTTCTTCCATGGGTTTTTTTTCTTTTGATACTCTCAAATTCGCACCAGGTTTGACATATATGGATCCCCCACTGGATTTCAAAACCCACATGATTTTTGGGGCATTTTTGACACTCTAAAACATGGCTTCCTCTCTGATTACGATTTTCGTTATTTTTCTTGCTTGGAATGCATAACTTGTTGAAAATTGGAGTCTGGTTACCCCAACAATGGGATGGGAATGAAGGGAAACGAATCCCTATGAGGAAAATTGAATTTTGGGTACACAAAACTAAGCCCATACTCAACCATACGAATTTCTGGGCTGAACCCATGCTTAATTAAATTCCTAAGATGATTTCTCAGCAGTCCTCCTACAACATAATTAAAGATTAGTAAGGAAGTTCACATGGGTAGCTGCTTACCATTTATGGCACATGGGTTCTCAATATGACACTTGGAAACATAATATTTAATCCCACAAACCCCTCTCCTCTCCCTAATCGATAAAAGAAACCTCCCTCATTTGAGTTGCTTCCATAGCAAGCTCTCATACTTTTATTTGCATTATAAGTATTTACATTGTTTTTACATTTTTTCATGGCTGACTAGAACGTGTCCACAAAATAGAAAATACTTGCCTTTGTAAACTAGACATTCACTTGTGGGGCCTTGGCCTTGAGCTCTAGACTATGAACCATACATCGTGTATTCGTAATATTTACATATCAAGCCAATAATTCCAAGGGTCAAAATGGGGGTATTACATCCTTTCCTTTGTGTACCCATTATTTATCAATTAAATGAGCAGTGAACTATGATATCTACAAATAATTCTATTTTTTTGGTAAATGTCATTTTTGTGCAAAGGAGTGTCAATTTTGAAGTCTTTGAAAAATCAAGTTGGTGCTTGCCCATTTTGTTACAAAATTTTTATTCAAACATATTATCAAAGCGACATGAAAATGCAATCGCAAATAAAAAAATTAGAAGATGAATTAACAAAACAATAAGAAAAATATAAATATGTCAAGAATATATTTGGTGACGAATTATTAGAAAAAAATCAGGAAATTTCTTGCCTAAAAGATCACAGTTAAAAACTACTTGCAAAAATCCGGAAGACATGCAAAGCCAAATTACAATCATAAGTTAGAACAAGAGAATCAAGACTTCAAGGAAAAATTCAATATGAGCTTATCAAATAAAGATGAAGACAATTCTCACTTGAGGAGCCTTATTCAAAGGTTACCAAAGCAAATAAAAAAATTAAAAGAAGAAAATCGAGAGAATCAAGATATTGAAAACAAAGTCAACAAATAAGAAAGTGAGGAGCAAATTTCGCGCTTAAAGGTTCATAATCGAACCCAAATAAATAGATTAAAAAATGGCAAGAAGTTGCTATAAAATGAGTTAGAGAAATCTATCAGCAAGGAATCATTAATTGATAAAGAAATAATGACCGATCTCATTGAAATAAAGAAGTCATCATAAGTAAAAATCGATACGTTGGAAAAGGAAACCAATTCAGATCCAATTGAGACCTTACCAAACAATAAATCATCTCATACTTTTCTCAAATTATATAATTATCCGTATGGATTATTCTATACTTGCATATCTATTTTGGATATTTATTATTTGAATGAGATTGGTTCGTCATGACGAAGATTTTAAAAATATGACACCAAATACAAGGATACCTTATCGACATCCTAGTCATAAGAGTTGATTCCTTAACCAAGCAGTATCTCAATATCAACAAAAGTAGATAGGCCATGTTTCGAAGAATACTCATACGGGTACAATTCAATCTCAAAGTAGAAGTCATATTGGAAATTGAAATACAATAGGTTCTCTCCAAGAACCCTCTATATGTTTAGTCCCACGGAAGATCAACTCAAGGTAGGTAAACCCTTTCACAACTTGAAAATTATGCTATGTCCGTAGAAGATCACATCAACTTGTATCATCTTCCATGAGGAGCTTAAAAATGAAGAATCCAGAGAAGACATTACATGCCAAGACCAAGACTTAACTTTTGTATGCTTTGAGGATAAAGCATTTTAAAAGGGGTAGGCAATGTAATGAGCATAATAAATAAAGAAAGAATTAATGAAGGACACATCTTAACTAAAGAACATGTCCATTAATCCAAGGAGATTAGTCACTGCTTATAAGAGCACACCGTCCCATGTCATTGTATCATCTCATATCTATTTTACATATATTTGATTTTCCTTCTACGGGATTACTATTTGCTATCCTTCCCGTGTTGGATATTCGTTGGGAAATTAACTTTGTTCATTCATATCTCTCCTTTATTTCCTCCAATATCTCACCCCACCCTAATGAGATATTCTAATACATTTTCTCCAATATCTCACCCGCTCTTTGTAATATGTTTCTCCAATATCTCTCCTCAACCCCTCCATTTCATTAAGTATACCCCCGATCCCAATGAGGTATTTTAATATGTATTCTCCAATAACCCACCCACCCAACCCTCATTGGCATGTGTTAGGATATGAAGCTAATATACATACCTCCAATATTCTTGTTTTAGAATTCTCGACTAGGTCCACGTGTGATTCGTATGCGTTGGTTGCGTGCGGGCAGAGCCCTCGAGGAAAATTTTTCTAGAACCTTCTAATGTATTTTGGTTCCTTCTCGAACCCTCATATGTATTGTATAAAAGGGGAGTGACCCCTGACATTGTAATACAAGAGAGATATACTAAATCATTGTAAGTTTTTTATTGAGTAATAATAAAAGATTGAAGCTGCCATTGCCCCTGGTTTTACCTGCGTACAACAGGGTTTCCACGCAAATATCATGTTCTATTGTTATTGTTGTTTGCTTTAGCTTTCATATTTTTCTAATAGCATGGGGGGGTGGATATTAGACAAAACATATATTATGATTTCACTAATATCTCACTCCGTATTTCCTCCAATAGCTCTTCTACCACAATGAGGATTGGTGTGGGGGGAAATATTAGAGAAAAATAGGGTGGGGGTGTTGGGAGAAAACGGAGAAAACATGATATACTGATTAGTTATTTTATCGATTATCTCCTCCCCAACGAGGATTGGGGTGAGGTGAGATATTGGAGAAAACATATTAATCACAACCTCATTGAGGGTGGGGGTATTATATTTTCTCCAATATCTCCCCCCAATACCCCTCCAAATCTAATGAGGGTGGGGGTGGGGATGGGGGGAGATATTGGAGAAAATAAAATATGTGGGGAGGAGTGGTGGGGGTAGATATTTATGGGGTTTAGTATGTTTTCTTAAATATTTCTCCCCACTGCCTCAATGGGATATTGAAGGGGGGTAATATGTCTTTCCTAATATCTCCCCCCTCCCTCTCTCAATGGGGATGGTGGGATATATTTTGGGTGGGGGGATATATTGGAGAAAATATATTATGTTTCAGTCCTAGTGAATCCCAACTTTAGTAAGTACCCATCAATACTTGAGTACCATTTACATGCTACTTGATTCAACCCAAAAAGGGCCTTTTTCAACTTGCACACATGGGTATCTTGCACATGCACCTTAAAACCTCTCTGCTAATTAATGAATGCTTCCTATTCAATAATACCATTCAAAAAAGTAGTATGTATATCCATATGGAATAAATACCAACCAAAAATTTATTCAGTAGGCATGATTACTCTCATAGAAGTATACCTTGTAATTAGAGAAAAAATATCCTCATTATCAACTCCCTCTCTTTGGGAGAATCCTCTGGCTATGAACCCAGCTTTATATTTCTCTATGCTCCTATCTATTGATATTTGAATGATTAATATTGTATATCCATTTTAAATCTATCACACATTTCCCATTTATATTGATGCAATCTCCCATACATCATGCTTGAAGATGGGGTTATGCTCCTCAATCATGACATCACACCATACTGATCCAGATGAATATCGGTAGCCATCCACCTATATTGGCTCAAAATAAATTTTCCAGTTTGGTAGCTTTGATGGGTTTTCGGGTCAATAGACTGGTCTAGATGGATATTGGTAGCCAACCACCTATTCCACTGGCTCAAAATAGTTTTTCTAGTTTGGAAATTTTTACAATTTTTTGGACCTGAAACTTTCGAGGTTGTTTTGAGGCCTTAAATGACATTTTTTGGCATCACAAATATCTAGACATAGCAGGATTGGATTTCCAAAATGTGTACTTCTTGGATAGACCTTTCCAACGAGCTACTAAGCACCCTAAATGAAGATTGTATGCAAAAGTTATTCCCTAGGAAAGTTGACACATCAACTAACCACCTCGGGGCCTGCAAACCTTTTTATGATTCATATCCTAGGGTTAGGTTTTTGGATGTTATGGTTTTTTCCTCATGATTATGATAAAAAGGAATTTTGGCCTCCTTTTGTAATCAACTTGTCATGAATGAGCATATCTACCACATCTCTTCTCAAAGATATAACTACCACCATTCTAGTTGTTTTTATTTTACAATATATTATGTTTCATTCATTTAATAGAAACCGAGTTTACTGTTGTTTTCCTTGCAATAATTTGTGTATGTGGTTCTATATATTTTCTTTCATTTAATTTATCACATAAATACATATCATTGGTATTAGAGCAGCTTTCTCTTTTGTTATTTCTCTGTGCATGTCCCCAATGTTGGGTCTTGAAATAATCGAACTTGAAAACACTGCCCTTGGTGGCACAAACTGCCTCCCACGACCGAAGAAAAGAGAGAAGATGGAGAAAGATATCCTATTAAGCTTTTTCTCAAGGAAAAACTCGTGTGACAGAGGAATGAGATGATTGACAATTTCTCCCAAATCCTTCGACGGATGTCAACAACAATAGAGGGATCATCAAGAAGTCACTTTGGAGGAGCCACACCCTTTAAGGTACAAGTTAAATTTTATATTCCTTTATTTGAAGTCTAGATCAATGTTGAGTCCCTAGATAAATGGTTGAGTCTACTATGAGGGTATTTCTCTATCCACAATTTTTCCAGTAGGGAAAAGATCACCTTTGCGCTCCTTAAGGCTTTCCCCCCATGTCAAAAATTGGTGGGAAACTTATTGTGAGTAAAAATTAACATAGGAGTATGAAATGTTTGAGTCCAATCCCACTTGGGCCTCTTTTATATATGGTATTAAGGAACACTATTACCCAGTGGGAAACTATGATGTCCATTACACAAAATGGAACATTCTGCGTCAAGAGAGGCACCAAGTGGTGCTGGAGTACACCTTAAAATTTCATACCTTGCACACAAAGATGGGTATTAGAGACTCCAAGTGACACTTGGTTATGAAATATCATAGTGGCATACATCTGTACATCCAAATATAGATGGAATTCTTTGACATCTCTTCACTGGGATCCGCTTATCAGTATGTTGTCAAAATAAAGTAGAAATTTCAACAAAAGAATAAGTGGGATTTTGGTCTTGCAAATTCACTGCAGTAGAAGCATGGAAAAGCCATCCCGGAGTCACAAAAAAAGGACAACACGAGGATAACCAAACTCAAGGAAACCCATCCAAGAAGGTTAATGAGAAGGTTAAGAAGGACACTTGAAAGTGGTGCGAGTTCCACAAAATCCCTTGGCACAACATTGATAAATGTCGCTCAATGCAGTCATTGGTGGCCAATATCAAACCTTCAGAATTAGATCTCAATTCTAATTCCGATTCAGAACCCAACGTCACAGTCACACACACAGGGAATTAGATCATTGATGCAAAACCTAGTTTCATCATCACTACCACATAGATTCATCTAGAGGAACTAGAAGGGTCAAAGGAAGATGAGTGCTTCTTCCACTCACAAATGTGGGTGAAGGAAATCCTCCTACATTTTGTTGTAAACAACGACAACCAAAATAACCTCATTTGATCAAAAGTCATCAAGATATTGGAGCTACCGACAACACCACACCTGCAACCATACACCATCGGTTGGCTAACCCAAGGACAAGGTATTCACATCAGTCATGAGTGTCGTCTACCATGTAGCATCAAGTCTTTCAAATATGAGGTACTGTGTGATGTGGCCCAACTCGAAGTTTGATATGTTCTTTTAGGAAAACCATATATGTGGAATCCTCATGTTGTGTATGAGTCATAGCCTCATAGTGTCATTGTCACTTTGGGAGGGAAACTCTATCGGATACCAGAAATAGTTGCACCTACCACAGTCTCTTTGACCTCAACCAGGTAGTGTAGGAAGATAATCTCCCACATTGGGAAAATTTTCCTCTTCGCAGTTTCCTTTGAAGGTGAACATCAAATCACAAAGACCTCCACAACCTATGCATATGGTCCCTCTACTCAACATAAAAAAGAATAATGCAAAGGCATTGTTGCCTCGCCTATCCGAGTACCTCTACGGTGCAAGAGCATGCATTCAATGTGCTCCTCTAGAAATAAATCATCCACATTGATTTAGACCAAGGATAATAAGGTAACCAAAATTGTTAAATGAGTCCAGTGCATCCATCAATAACAATTACAACCCTACTAGGATATCAAAGAAAGGCAGCCTTTTCACCTCAACAAATGCCTCACCAAGAGCTCGACTCAGCATACGGTTCACCATATGATAAGGTACTTGACACAATGGATACCATTTCTTCTTAAGGGGGGAGGATTGATCCATATGGATATCAACAGCCAACCACCTATTCCACTGGCTCAAAACAACTTTTCCAGTTTGGTAGTTTTGATGGGGTTTGGGGTCAATGGACTAGTCTAGATGGATATCGGTAGCCAAGCACCTATTCCACTAGCCCAAAACAATTTTTTCGGTTTGGTAGTTTTTATGGTTTTTCGGACCCGAAACTTCTGAGGCCATTTTGAGGCCTTAAACGACAATTTTTGGAATCATATAAATCCAGACATAGCTGGAGGCAATTCTAGATGTCCAAAACATGTACTTCTCGGCTAGACCTTCCCAATGGGACACTAAGCGCTCTAAACGGATATCGTATGCAAAAATTATGCCCTCGGGAAGTTGACACATCCACTAACCACCTCAGGGCCTGCAAACCTTTCTATGATTCCTCTCCTAGGGTTATGTTTTTGGATGTTAGGGTTTTTTCCTTATGCTTATGATAAAAAAGGCATTTCAGCCTCCTTTTGTAATCAACTTGTCACGAATGAGCGTAGCTGCCACATCTCTTCTCAAAGATATAGCTTCCATCATTCTACTTGTTTTTACTTTAGATGTTGTTCTGTTTCATTCATTTAATAGAATATGAGTTTACTGTATCAATGTGTTCCTTGCAATATATCTGTGTATGTGGTTCTATATATGCTCTTTCATTTTGTTTCTCACATAAATATGGATCACATACCTACTCTGTGTTAACCTTATCAAAGTTGGAAGGATTTACATCAATGATAAAAGAAATCAGTTCAAGATGAGAATGATATCTTCTATATGGATGACTCACCCAAAAATTAGACCTAGTTGCTACCACATTCTCTACTTTCTTCACTTTTTGGGTAAGACATCCCAAATTCCTGGTTGAACTTGAGGGTAATAAGCCCCCTCTTTCTAAATTAGGATCCTACTAATATAAATCTAGGTTTGATTTATGCTTCTGATCATACCTCAGATCAACCACCTTCTCACCTTCCACAATCTCTTTGTGAGGCTGTAAGGAACTTGAGGATCATCCATCCTCATCAAACTTTACATTGCTACTTACCATTATTTTCCATTGCACTGAAATGTAGTGTTAGTAAGCCTTGGACATTTCACTGTACCCAAAAAATTACCCTTGCTACTCAAGGGTTCAAACTCAATTCTATTCTAATTAGGCACATGAATATAAACATGATAATCAAATATAGAGACACCTATGTTTTTTCACTAGTAAAGTTTTCCTTTGGTGTGTTTTCCCTTAATGCCTTGTTATGAAATTGATTCAAAATGTTCAAAACTATATTTGCATGCCTTTACCCATAGATACATGGGAAAATACAAGCCATGGATCATAGCCCTGGCTATCTTAATGATGGAATAATTCTTATTTTTTGAAACCCCATTCTACTTTGGGTTGCAAGGCATTGTTAGATCCCTTGTGATTATCACTTCTTTGCAAAATGCATCAAAGTCCTTGGATGTGTACTCTCCTCTATTATTGAACCTCAACACTTTGATAATTTTACTTTTTTTATTCTCCATAAGAACTTTAAACTCTTGGAACTTATTGAAGATGTGGTGTACTCAACCCTAACAATTAGAGCAACAATAAGATATACAGAGATAAACAATGCTAGAAACACAAGATTATAGTGCATAATAACTGATCAAAGGAAATAGACAAAATAAATGTTGCAAAAATAGCTTTTGTATTATGATAATCAGATCTAGAAGCAATGTCCACATGCATCTTAAGGTTGGGTCACCTTTCACTTAAGCAGAGCTCCAATACAATAATTATTGGCAAAACAATCCATAGCCTTCTTTCTCTTTAAATATGATTTGAATATCCAAAACCCTAACTACTTCACATGGCCAAGAAATTATTCATGTACCAACTTCCTAGTGTGCCTTAACTGATAAAGAGACCATTTTTTCTTTAATTGTTCACTACTAACTACTCAACCTTATTTAAAAGAGACAACTGCATACATTACTTGACTACTTCCTAAAGTAAGGGGGTTAGGGTAGGACCCTAACATGCCTTCCCCCTTCAAAATAAATTTTGTCCTAAAGGATGAAGGTGAGGAAATTGTTGGAGAATCCATTATGGTTCCCATGTGGCATCTTCTCATTGCATATCTTCCATCAGATCAAGACTTCTTTGATCATATGGCTTCCCAAATGACATTCCCTATAATTCATTACCGCTTTTGGCTGGAGCCAAATGGAGCCTTCCTCATCAAGTTATGGTAATGTGGTATACACTTTACAATTGGATCCCACCACTTTTTTGAGGTAAGATACATGAAAGAATGGGTGAATATTGAAGTGATTAGGAAAAGTTAGCTTGTAGGGTACAATACGTTGGAGTATCTTGTAGGGTCCATATAACTCTAGAGCAAGTTTCTAGGGGATATTGTTTTTAGAGATGTTTGTTTATAGGACTGGAGCAAAATAAACACATGATCCCCTACAACAAATGAACACTCTAAGCGATGTTGATATGCTTGCAGTTTCATTATATTTTGATCATAACTAAATTTTCCTTAAGGGTGTGTAGAATCACTACTCTAGTGTGAAGTGTGGTGTCCACATCATGAACCTCGAAAGTGCCCAGTAAATAGGAAACCACTAATAAGGACTTTTGGCCTTACACTGGTTTGCATGGGGTCATTTTCGTAGCACCATGATAAATGGTTTTATACCACCATTAAGAAAGAGGAAACCATTGCAACCATTGGTGTGAAATTTTCGATACAAATCATCTCATGTATGTTTCCAAGCACTTATTGATTGTTTTCGTTTCACCATATGTTTGGGGATGATAGAATATGTTGAGATTCAACTGGGCACCTTTAAGTTTAAACAACTCTTACCAAAGTTGATTATGAATGTAGGGTCTCGATTAGATACAACGGAAGTTGGCATACCATGTATCTTAAAAATTTGACCCATGAAGACTTGTGCCACTAGTGATGGAATAAAAGGGTGTGATAAAGAACACAAGTGAGCATATTTTGGAAGGCGATCTATGACCACCATGATTATTGATTTATTTCTTGAATTGGGAAGCCCCACCATAAAATCCATAGAGATATTAGTCCATATATGGTTTGGAATTGGAAGGGGTTTCAAAACACCACATGACTTCATTGTTTCACCCTTGTGTCTTTGACAAGCGTCGTAGGTGATCCAGGTGGATATCGGTGGCGGCCCACCTCTTCCAACTAGCTCAAAACAGTCTTCTAGCAATTTTGGTAAATTACTATTTTTAGCAGTTTTTCGGGTCCTGAACTTCCGGAGCCATTTTGAGGCCCTAAACGACATTTTTTGGTGATTTGGGGGACCAAATGGTTGCCAAAGGCATTCATTTGGGTCTAGTCGAAAGTTGTAAATCTCGGTTAGACCTTTCCAACGGGCTACCGAGCGCCCTAAACGGAGATCGTATGCAAAAGTTATGACCTCGGGAAGTTGACTGTTCAACTAACCACCTTGGGGCCGCAAACTTTATGACGGTTCATCTTCTAGGGTTGGGTTTTTGGATGATTGGGATTCTTTCCCTCATGCTTATGATAAATAGGCCCTTTCGGCCTCTCTTTATATTCATCTTGGCACGAATGAGCATAGCGGCCACATCTCTTCTCAGAGATAGCTACCACCATTCCAGCTATTGTATTTTACAGTTTGTTCTATTTCCGCTATTTAATAGAATATGTGTTTACTGTATCGCTGTGTTATTTGCAATATATCTCTGTATATGATTCTGTATATGCTATCTTTTGTTTCGTTCCCACATAAATCCGGATCAGTAGGCCACTAAAAAGTTATGGTCGATGTCTATTTTCATGCCTTCCTAAAACAATGAGCACTTGAATCATTCATAGGTTTTATGAAATCCCGGGTGGACTATAGTGGGTGACGAATGTAACTCCTCTAAGATTTGATGTTTTAAGGCCGAATCTAAAGCGAGAAAAATGCACTTTGATGAGTTCTAAAAATGTCCTATTTTTGTCGATTACTTTGACCAGCCTATCCCTATTTTTTCCCATCTCTTACTTTGCATTTGATCCTTTTGATTTTTTGTAGTGGCCTTAAACGTAAGGTACTTTTTTATTTTGCATGATTTGACATTTCATTAGTAATTTGAATAATGGACGAAGGATTATGTGCTTTGTAACTGCTTTATTGAGTTCTACAATATTGATGTAGTTTGCTATGGATCTTGTCACCTATAGGATTGTTGCGGGTCCCATCACCTACATGATTTATATGGATCACGTCTTTTTTTGAAGTATTATAGATTCTTGAGATTACAAGATGTTGTTCCAAGAATGTCCAATCATGAAATGAGAAGATAATAAACCAAAAATACTTTTTTTGCACCTGTAGATCCATTAGAGATACTGGTGCATTGCACTAGTCATACATCCTTCATCACAATATGGATCCTGCTGCTATAATTAATTATGTGGTTGTAAGTGAAATCAAGTTGACAAAGTGACTATTGTTTTAGATAAGAAAAATGAATTGGCATTATGGAAATAGTTGTTTGTTCCATATTACTTTCTTAAGTTGGATGATTTTCAAAATGTATAAAAATACAACCTCTCGTCTTTGGGGGGGGCGGGGGGCTAGACATTGTGAAACTTATATCACTATGTATCTATTGTATTACTTCAAAGAATTTGCTTTGAGGGTGTGACAATCATTTATGTGTGATTTAAGTTAATTCAGTAGTTGTTGTAGCCTCCCTCAACACTCTATTCCCAAGAGGCAGGGCCCACTCCCACGAATAGAGGTGTTGATATTTAATTTCATAGCAATCATAGATGCTAGAATTTCTTTGTAATTGATTTTATTTGGAGTCATTAGTCATTTTGGATTTTAAACTACTTGTTGATTGTTCTTATTAATTGATTATTAATGTTGATTACTGCTCATGTTAGTGATTGCACTTGGTGAAGTTTCAACCGAGTATGCAACTTTTCATCAATTCCTCCATGTGAATGATAGTTGAATCTCAGATTCTTAGATGATATTATTGTTTAAAGAAGTTGATATTCTATTTACTTTACTGCAAGTCACGATAGATAAAATGATACTAGATAGGAAATTATAGCTTGCATAGATATTGCACGATAGCTTGTAAGGAATATCGAAAACTAGATTGATTATTTAATGAACAGTCTATTTAACTACTTTTCAAAAAATGGGTAGTTAAATAGCTTATCATTTTGGATCCATTGCATGGGATTTATCAAAGGTGCAAGAGTATTTATTGTATTGGTTTTAGATGGAACATGGTATTGGGATGTACAAGGACGATTGTCGATTGAATTCTATGGAAGATCTCATACACAATGTCGTTGCATTTAAGAATTAAATCATATAGGATGCATAAATACAAACATAGACCCAAGAGGCTTATTTCATGGTGCAGTTATATCCACCCAACTACTAACCATCTTGCAGGAAAATCCATTCAAGGAGAAGGTTAAGGGGTTTCTAATTCTGGTCATAAGAAGTCAGTTACTATCGATTTAGTAGCGAAGCCTGCTGCCTTTTCCTCTATGGGGAATGTGATCTTAGAAGAAGTAATGTTTGTTCTAGAATTGATTTTAGTAGAAAAAGACACCGCAAAAGAATTTCCCTCAGCTACAGGATTTGTTCTTACAGTTGAATACGAACTTATATCAATAGTAGTTGAATATACTACCGAAGTTGGCCTTGTTACTAATTATATTACAACATAAATCAATCTTTTATCTACAGTAGAAGTAGAACTTAACTCCCCTATAGAGTTAGATCATATTAGAGAACTAATAAGTGGGAAACCTAATGCTGAGTATTAGGAAAATACAGTTCAAGAACCAAATTTCTCAAGGGGATCTATTTCATCAAAAGAAGTTGTAGTACAAGAAATCACATCTCTTGTTAATTCTATAAAAAACATTATAGGAGAACAAAATGGTTCTATTAAAGGAGAGACCGACATTTTTGAATTTTTGATTAGAGATCCTGGGGGTGTGGCACAGATGAAGAAATTGTGAGGGTTTCGTTTCCCTACTCTAAAATTTAATAGTAAATTCATATATATCATAAAGTGAAATCACATACAATATCATTCTACTTTAATTTCAATATAAATAAAAATGTGTATTTTCATATGCATGTTTTATTCAAGAAAATGGAACATCCATATACATGCTTTATTCAAGAAAATGCAACACCTTATAGAATTATCATATTCTATAGTAAATTATTTCAACATAGCCAACAATGGTAAATAATATTATATTTTTTTAAAAGAAGTAAAAGTGCAAAGACTTATCTCTCGTAACAATTGGCTTGGATTCTAGAGAGGTCATTGTGGGAATTTCCCTTGTTCGCAACAAGACCGCCAAAATTTATCTTGCTCGCAACTAAGAAATTATACTAGGCTCTCAACTGCCCCACATTTAACCACCTGTCCAGGTCCACTCTCCTATATTACAATACAGGGTACCTCATACATCATGAGCATCTTTATTCCTGGTCTCTCTTGTCACGTCCACCTTTATTCCCCATTTCCTCCCTTCCCCCATGCCAATGTCTAAAGTCCTATTAAAATAGAAGATGAAGGGTTTCATTACCAAAATTAATGACCCTTTACTTTTACATCATAACTTTTGGCTATTTTTTAAAACTAGAACGGTTAAGATTCAATTATAAACAACTGAAAAAAGATCAACAACAAAAAGTTACACTGTAGCAGTTCAAAAAAAAAAATGATAGTGTTGCTGGAAGTGTTATCCAATCCATATACAATCATCCAAAGTTTTAAAAATATTCCCATATGAATAGATACTACTATACTACTATAAATTTTAACATATTGTCCTAATAGTAGTTGGAAAAAATAAAGCATAAACAAATAAAATTAGGTGGAGTTGTGTCCATTGTCCATAACCTATTCATCTGCATTTTCATCATCGTGGTCATTCGAGATAGAAATAGTCACTGTTGCATGGGTGGGATGATGAACCATGGTATCATAATTTTCCTTGCTTCCGGAGTAATCATAAATTCTGGACTGTTTTGCCGCTAGTATACCCTCGTGATGTTAAAGGGTGACCACAATTGTATTGAATTGAGATCCATAGACATGAACATTTCCTTCCATATCTTCAAGGTGAGAATCTAAACAAGACGTATGTGATGTGAGCTGATGAACAACCTTCTCAACATCTTTCGGGAAAGAGTTGAAAGAGGGCATATGAGCTACTATTTGACTAACAACTTCAAGCGACCCTCCATCTATGAGTTCATCCAATATAAATGACTGTGAATATCATGAATGTCCGCTCGAGCTTCTCATATTACATATAAGAGATCCTGCAGTTTTTCCTCCAAGTCCACTGCAGACTTCATGATTTTCGAACAAAACAATCCCTCCAAAGATCTAGACTCCCAATATTTCCAAATTAAAGACAAGGAAGATCCCAAACCAGACCTGCAGATTAACTCATATAGGATATCCTCCTCTTTATCAGTTTAGTATACAACCATAAGCCACTCTCTCAGGGTGTAGGGGAAGGTGTCTATCTCCTTTGCATCCTGCAACACCATCCCCAAATTGCAACAAACACCAGACTTCACCCCTTAAACTCTAAGCTTGCAAATGCGAAATGAAATGAAAAAGCGTAGGAAGGAAGGGACACATATCAATGAGATGCAGAACGTCCTCGGGGCTAGGATTCCTGAAGGATCCTCCATGTGTGAGAAAAATTGGCACATAATGGCTCGCGTCAATGCCAAAGAATGACGAATATTTCCATTTATGGAGGATGGGACCAATATCATCGAGGTTCGAGACAATGCTCCTGACCTAAATTTGAACCCCAAACCCATCATGAAATTATTAAATGTAACCTTAGGGGTTGATGTCCCTTCATAATCCTTAAGGGAGCCAACATAAGGGTTGTTGACCACCATTTTTAACCATGCTCTTGATTGCAAAATGCGCCGTGTTGTTTGCAAGTTGATCTAATTTTTTATTATTTTCTTGTTTCACATGAAAAATATGAGCTTCAGGGATTTGATTGAGAAGTCTATTGATGCGCTTTTGCACCCTTCTTTTTATCCTGTCTTCAAGATTTTTTTTTTCGTAGCTTGAGAAAGGATTCGTACAGAATCTTCAATGACGATGATCAATTGGATTCCAAGGGAAAAAATGTTCACAAGACCTTGATAGAGGGAATAAGGTTCAACTTGATTATTTGTGGCGATTCCTAGACCCCATTCAAAATTTAATACTACATTTACTCCAGGATCCAAAAGGATCCCCCTTGCCCCTGCCTCCCCGATCATAACTTTTGGTTATTACACAACCACAAATTAACTAATTACTTTTACTTTTTCCATTTTGTTCTTATTTTCTTTATTACATGGGGAAATTGGTACATGGCATTCTTCCCTCCTTGAAATGATGTTTTCCTCATCATCCTTGACCCCATCTGTCGAAAATTCAGTATGAGATACCTTTAGAAAAATTAAATATCTTGTAAAAATATTTATGGAAGTAGCAGTTCAAAACAAAAATGATAGTGTTTCTGGAAGTGCTATCCAATCCATATACAATCATCCAAAGTTTTAAAACTATTCCCATATGAATAGCTAATACTATACTACTGTAAATTTTAACATATTGTCCTAACAATAGTTGGCAAAAAGAAAGCATAACAATTAGGTGGAGTTGTGTCCATTGTCCATAACATGTTCATCTATATTTTCATCAATGTGGTCATCCGAGCTAGTAATAGTCATTGCTGGATGGGTGGGATGATGAACCGTGGTATCATCATTTTCCTTGCTTCTAGAGTAATCATAAATTCTGGACCGTTTTGCCGCTAGTAGACCCTCATGATTTTCTAGGGTGACCACAATTGTATCGAATGGAGCTCCATAGACATGAACATTTCCTTGCACATCTTCAAGGTGAGAATATAAACATGACACATGGGATTAAGATGTGAGTTGATGAACAACCTTCTCAATGTCTTCCAGGAGAGAGTCGAAAGAGGGAATATGAGCTGTTATATGACAAACAACTTCAAGAAGACCCTCCATCTATGAGTTCATCCAACGTAAATGATTGTGAATATCATGAATGTCCACTTGAGCTTCTTGTATCCCACCTATGTAGTTTTTACTCCAAGTCCATCGTAAACTTCATGATTGTCGAACAAAGCAATCCCTCCAAAGTTCTAGAGTCCCAAGCTTTCCAAATTAATGACAAGGTTGATCCCGAACCATAATTGCAGATTAAATCATATAAGATATCCTCCTCTTTCCCAGTAGAGTATACAACCATAAGCCACTCTCCCATGGCATAGGGGAATGCATCTATCTCCTCTGCATCCTGAAACACCATCCCCAAATCACAACAAACACCAGACTTCACCCCCTTGACTCTAATCTTGTAAATGCGAAATGAAATGAAAAAGCGCAGGAAGGAAGGAATACATATCAATGAGATGCAGAGCGTCCTCGTGGCCAGGATTCACAGAGGATCCTCCATGCATGAGAACAATTGACATATAGTGGCATGCGTCAATGCCAAAGAATAACGACTATTGCCATTTATGGAGGATGGTACCAATATCATAGAGGTTAGGGATAATGATCTTGACCTAAATTTGAACCCCAAACCCATCATGAAATTCTTAAATGTAACATTAGGGGATGATGTGCCTTCATAATCCTTAAGGGATCCAACATATGGGTTGTTGACCACCATTTTTAACCATGCTCTTGATTGCCAAATGTGCCATGTTGTTTGCAAGTTGATCTGATTTTTTATTGTTTTCTTGTTTCACATGAAAAATATGAGCATCTGGGATTTGATTGAGAAGTCTATTGATGTGCTTTTGCAGCCTTCTTGTTATCCTATCTTCCAGATCCTTTTTTTTCCTATCTTGAGAAAGTATTAGTAAGGAATATCCAATGACGATGATCAATTGGATTCCAAGGGAAACAATGTTCACAAGACCTTGATAGAGGGCATAATGCTCAACTTGATTATTTGTGGTGATTCCTAGACCCCATTCAAAATTTAATACTACATTTCCTCCAGGATCCAAAAGGATCCCCCTACACCTGCCTCCTCGATCATAACTTTTGGTTTTACACAACCACAAATTAACTAATTACTTTTACTTTTTACATTTTGTTCTTATTTCTAAGAACTCTTATTTTCTTTATTACATGGGGAAATTGGTACATGACATTCTTCCCTCCTTGAAATGATGTTGTCCTCATCATCCTTGAACCCATCTGTTGAAAATTCAGTATGAGATATCTTTAGAAAAATTAAATATCTTGTAAAAATATTCAACCTATATTTTTTTTCTCAAACATCATCATGAAAGTCATAGAACAACAAACACCCATAAATTAGTATGAGATTGAAAAAATCCAATAATAACTTAATTTTAACAAGTTATATTCTAGACGTGAGTATTGAGTGGTATCAATCATTATGTGTTTCTTGTGTTAACAAGTTGAATGTTTCCAACATTGAAATTACTAAAAATACTTTGATATAATTTTCCCTTTATAGTTTTTTTTAAGGTTATACATCTTAAATCTTGTCGAATATACACTTCCCATAAATTTCATATCATAATATACCACTAATACTTCACTCTATTCACTAGATATATTTGGTTCATATCACACACCATGTATTAAGAAAAACACATGCCTTGTGAATTTCATAAATCACACAACTTAAAATAATTATTGGTAATTATTTGAATAAAGCAATCGCATATAACCTATCATTATGATTACATAAAAATTCCAGAAATGAGCATACCACTCTTTTCCATAATATGGTACTACCCTCATCACATTACCATTTAGTATAGTATGACTATAATAGAATATTCTATCATCTACCTAGATCCATTTTCTTTTAGGATTTGAACATAAGCACAACCAATATGTTGTTCACGTGAAATTAACAATGATTAACAACAAAATCATGTTATTAATGCATTGATTTAAATGGGTCTATCATCACAAAATTATGTTAATAACATGCATCAATTCATAGATAAAAATAATCAATAATTATTTGCAAGTAATTGGAAAACATCCACATAAGAATTTAACACAGAATACTAAGATGAAACCCACTTTTAAATGCGAATTGCATTTAACTTTCCTAATGCAATATTACAAGCTCATGTGATCAATTATCACATTGTGCAACTCATCACACGACACCACAACACTAAAGATATCAAGTAGTATGAGATGACCACTATCTCCAATATATCCATCACTTATTCTACTATGTAAAACATCTCCCTCTTAGCTACTCTTTCAATTAGGCTAAGATAGGCCCTTATACTATTATACTCCCTCATGAAATTGTTTTCTAGTCATAGCAAGGGGAAACATGGACATGGTATGACTAGCAGACTATTGAGTTGTGGTGCAACTATTGTGATTTTCTCAATCAAGATACATTAGCAAATCTAGCAAGATGTGGCTATATAATAGTATAATTTAGTTTGGATTATAAACTCCTATGAGGTAAAATCATGAATATGAGTGTCTATTCGGTGAGAATCGGAGTGCAGAACTTGCATGGAAAAATATTTCGGCCCAAATTTTAATTTTTTTTGACCGAACAAATTGTTATAACTTTCGGCCAAAAATATTTTCTCGCTCGAAAGTTATAGTTAATAGAACCTCGACTTCTGTGCATAGGGCTTGTCGGACATAAATTTTTTTGGAGTACCTTTTCATCTGAAAAAAAAATTTAGCCAAAAGAAAATTTGGCCAAAAAGTTGTTTGACCGAAAATTTGTTTATATATATGAACAATTGTTGTGACTGTAGTTCATTCTGTCATCCTGCTGCCACACTTCGACCACCTTGTTGCCACACTCTGACCACCTTGTTGCCACAATTTTGCTGCATGTTAGGCCATGCTCTTGCGACATTCTGGCCAACCGCCTACCACACTCTGACGACCCTCTTGCTACACTTTGACCACCATTCTGCCACACTATGGCCACCCTCTTAGTACATTGCATTCGATGCAGTCGTAGAGTAGGTAGTGACTGAGGAGATGGTTACCTGTTGTGGTCATGGAGCTGAGTTATTTTGTTGCGGTGGTGGTTGCTTATTTTGTGGTCGTGGTTCCATCTGTTGAGATCACAAATCCTTCTGTTGCAGTCTTCGAGCTAGTTCCGGTAAGTTTACACCTCTATGAATTTGAATTATATGTCTCACCTAAATTTACACCTATTAAACTCTGCATGTTATCTCTACAGTCAAATTTTCATGTAGGGTGGAATTGACGCTTCAAAAGTTTTACTCATTTTAAATCTTTTTAAACCTTTAAGTAAACATTTTAAATCGATTTAGAGCTTTGAACAATTTTTCAAAACTGGAAATCATTCTGAATTGCCAAATTCATTATTATTTTTTATAAAACATATAGTAAACTTAGTTTGTTATGAGATTATATGTTTAATATCTATTTTTAAAATTGGGATTTATTAATGATATGATTTTGGGGGTCTAAAACTATGTGGGTATTTGAACACCACACTTATGTTGCACATCCGAACTGGGTTTCGAGTCAATGCTCACCATACTTCATTTAAAATGTATTTCTTTTATGGCGCTTAACTTGGTATCATGTTCCTTTCCTTCATCATATATCATATTATATTTAACGAAGAGTCTTTAGTTTATGTCATGACATCATGAACCTCTCAAAGTTATTCTCATTTTTTAGTCTGTCTTGTTTATGCAAAAGACACGATTTCAGTTTTTTAACTCCATCCTTATTGCATCTCGGGAAACTGAACCATAGCATGAATAAAATATAGTTGTCACCAGTCAGGGCCTTATCTCATATGAAGTTTAAGTATTACACTACATACACATAAACCTTTTTCCCGATTCTTTATGGAAATACTCAATGACCACCTGTAAATCCTCCATGGAGACCTCTGTCATAAGGGACTTATTATGTTCCTGAACCATGAAATTGGGGAAGAATAAAGATGCCATATGAACAAGAGGGTTAGATCCAAATATTTGTTTGTTGAGTCATATGTTGGTCAATGTATTAACTCTATTTGAGAATTCCTCATCTTGGAAGGTTGTTTGTATCTTTCTTTTATGACTGGACATAACATATTTACTGTTTTTTTCTTTTTAATTATGGTCATGTTAGTCTCATTTTTGCGTCTATCTTGATTCTGCAAAAGACACAATTTTAGTTTGGATTATAGTACATACTCTATTTTTTGGAGGAAGGATATGTTGGTTCATCTATGTAATTGGGATATGTATATGTAAAGTTTTTAATATATTTTTCTCAATGAAGTATAACCACTGAAATATGACGGTTTAACCTAATCACTAGAATCTATGTCACTATCATAGAACAATTGTAATGAATAAGGTAAATACATATAATCATTCAGAACATGACCTTTATTGAGTTGTAATTAGGTTAGGTAAAGATCACGATTAATCAATAATCAATGCGATAACATATATGAATAGAGTGATACAGCTTATAGAGATAGCTTAAACCATATGAATAAGAAGAATATATTTGATAACTCCATTTATTCTCCTAATTAGTGATATGATTCCAATTCAACCAGTAATAGAGTAATACAAATACATATATGGAATAGATAGGGCATAACTTGTAGGGAGTAGAGTTAGTTCGATCCTACTTAATATAGATATGATAAGGCTTGCGTAAAACTAGTAGCTAAAATATGCAACACAAAGCGATCACAACTTGTTAAGCATAGATCACCAATGGTAATAGCTCATAACCATTGGTTGCATGTTTATACACATCTAATGCAGAGTACTTTTTTATCACTATCTCAAGTAGGTTCAATACTAACATTACACTGATTCACATTGTTTCCATAAGTAATATTGAGAAACATACTATTCAAGAACAATAGTATCTGTAATCAATAGGAAAGTATTTACTACATACTATCCATAATATACATCAGCTTAGTATCCAAGTAGAGTAGTAATCAATACTAGCAAAAATTCACTACATAGTTACCTTAACAATCAAGAGCTCATAGTATTCAAGTGCACTATAATCACTAGTACTATCATCTAATAATTCCATTGCTTTCTCTACGCATATATTAGCTATAAGTAATGACATATTCATATCCAAGTAGAGTAGTAATCACTAGTATAATATACATTAGCTTAGTATCCAAGTAGAGTAGTAATCAATACTAGCAAAAATTCACTACATAGTTACCTTAACAATCAAGAGCTCACAGTATTCAAGTGCATTGTAATCACTAGTACTATCATCTAATAATTCCATTGCTTTCTCTACGCATATATTAGCTATAAGTAATGACATATTCATATCCAAGTAGAGTAGTAATCAATACTAGCAAAAATTCACTACATAGTTACCTTAACAATCAAGAGCTCATAGTATTCAAGTGCATTGTAATCACTAGTACTATCATCTAATAATTCCATTGCTTTCTCTACGCATATATTAGCAAGCTCATAGTATTCAAGTGCATTGTAATCACTAGTACTATCATCTAATAATTCCATTGCTTTCTCTATGCATATATTAGAGATTCTCTACGAATATATTAGCAAGCTCATAGTATTCAAGTGCATTGTAATCACTAGTACTATCATCTAATAATTCCATTGCTTTCTCTACGCATATATTAGCAAGCTCATAGTATTCAAGTGCATTGTAATCACTAGTACTATCATCTAATAATTCCATTGCTTTCTCTATGCATATATTAGAGATTCTCTACGAATATATTAGCAAGCTCATAGTATTCAAGTGCATTGTAATCACTAGTACTATCATCTAATAATTCCATTGCTTTCTCTACGCATATATTAGAGATAAGTAATGACATATTCACAAAGAAGATAGAGTAACATGTGCTTGGGCCTTGAACCTGTGACATGTAAGGCTATCAAGAGGTTTAGCACAACTTTGCTAACCAACAATCCACCATGCAACTTTGAATACGAAGATGGAAAAATAATATAATAAGTTTAGCATAGGGCTCTATTGGTGCTAAATAATAAATACTTTTACATTAGGGATACAATAATCTCAAGGTGGGCGAAGGCATTTGTCTAGGCCATAATCTGAAACCCAATTAAATATAGTTGTCTAGAAGCTATGTCACTATTTTTTTTCCTTGGCTTATTTCTCTGTATAGTTACTTTATTAGATGTAATTAATTAGAACTTGATATCTGGAGTTTGGTGGGGCTGTATTCCGTCTCTAGTTACTTTCTTATACTAGTTGACTTAAAGAGACACTTCGAAAAATAAGCTTGAAAACCAATTTTAGAGTATTGGCACTTACATACTTGGCTTTTCTGGGGAATTAAATCAAATACTTTTATAATGAGCCTCGTGTTCGAGGTATTGAGGTTCCCCCAATAGGATTGATGACTTTAGCAGTGGTGAGATACTTTGATATATGGGTTTTATATGAGGTTAAATCATTACCAATTGCCATAGTGCTTTCATGGAAACACATGAAAATGGGTTAGGGAGTAACTTTGATAAGGAGCGTGCAGAATGAACCTATGATCCTAGTGGGGAACAAGTAGTACAATTTTATAGAAAAGCCTTCAAAGGTGGAATGGGAGGGTGGAGTTGCGGATCTTAGTGTGGAACAAAGAAAGATCTACAAAATTTAGTGGTGTCCATTTCATTTTTGTTTTATAGTGAGGGATAATTATTAGCTAGTGCACGTCTTGTCCTTGATTGGTCTTCATTCAATTACTATTTTATTTTGAAGTAGTCTAAATGTTAGAAGTTTTGGACTTTTGAAGTACAATATTTGGAATCACGACTAAAAATATTAGTCCCCATTTCCCCCGAAAAGGAAAAATACAAGAGCTTTAGTGTACACATAATCTTAGATTAGATTTTAACTCCTTAATATTATAGCACTATAAATGTCAATTATAGTGATTGAGAGGCATTCAATCTAGAGTCACCATTCCTAGACTGTAATATGCCCTATCATAATTATGTACACATTTTTTGAAAATTCAAAGTATCAGTAATGTACCATTCAAGACTTCTATCTATGATCCATCTAGTTGCCAAGTTTATTCCCCAACATTCTTTGGCTTGAAAAACTGCCCATCTATTCCATGGGTTGTATGTTGATGTGCAATATAGATGCAACCACTTAATGAACATTCATTATTGGCAAGTTAATTTTTTTTCTTGGGAAAGAAACACTTGTTTTCATTAAGAATTTGTGATTAAAGCTCGAGCATAATGTCTACCAGAAAGTTGCTATTGTCACGGCCTTAGTGCCCCGGGCACTTTGTCACACCCCACTTGTCCAAGTAGCATGGCTTGAGGGTCCATGAGAAGGTGGGAAACTTAGAAAAATATTCAAGTGTTAGTCCGAATTGTGGAAGTCCTTCGGTAAGCAAAGTCACCCAAGGCATTATTGCTTGGGCGCATCACCCACCGGGTGAGCTCGTCGGCATGGTTGGGTTATTCGGTGGAAGTGCGGAAGCACATTGGGACGTGACAAGGATGGGGCGCATGCCCACATCGACGAATTTTGACATGCCCTCATGCCCAAGAATTCACCCGGAAGCTCGCAGTACACAGCCAGGGACGGAAGCTCGCAACACACTGCCAGGTATGGAAGTTCGACACCCAGCCATGGATGGAATCCCGACACCTAGCTAGGGATGGAAGCTCGACACCCCAACTAGGGATGGAAGCTCGTAGCACCATTGGCATGAATGCACAAGGCTTGGAAGCGTTGAGAGCTCGGCGAATCATGTCGGTAGCATTGGACACGTCAGCAACAATGTGGCATCGTCGGATAAGGAGTGCAGTGGCATGTCAGTCAACAAGTGCGGATCGAAAAATGAAGTGGGCGTCGATTAGGGGACTTCTCCCATGACTTGTGAAACAAATTGGACCGTGGGGCGTTGGATCTCCTTAGAATGCAGATCCAAGGGGGCGTGTGACCCTTAAGTGGGTGCAACCCTTGACCCAGATGCCTATATAAGGAGAGCACCCTCCCAACCAAAGCATCATCAAGTCAAGTGATCAAGAGTTCTAAGAAACTCGACCAAGAGGACAGGTGGTCTGAGGAAAAATACAGGCAAAGGAATCCAAAGGCATAAACGAATATGGGCATCTGCAGGAAGGCAGGTAGAGTCATAGAGGCTCACACCAGTAAGGAGACAATCGGTTTTTTGGGTTTTTGGATTTCTTTGTAATTCTACAGCACGTCAGGCTTGTTGTGTCGGTGTAGGAGCTCTGCCGGTTTGGAAACTCCATCTATGTAACTTTGTACTTGATATATAAATATTACAGGGGTTAGTTTGTTGGGATGCCCCGCCCACATCTTGTCTATTATGTTTACTTGTTCTACATACTTGTGTGAATTGTAAAAATGGCTAAGTGTTGAATGCTGCGATACATGTGTTTAATAAGTAAAAACGTAATAGAGATAAGTGTAATATCTAACTTCTACTAGGTAAAGGCGTAGTTTGATGGAAAACTCCCAAGTTGGACACATACTTGGGCAGTCTCTAGGAAATGCCGCACACCTCGTCTATCCAAGGTGAACTTGGACGTGGGGCGGGACTATGGCAGGTGGTATCAGAGCTTGGAAAAGCTTGTTGAAGCTCGTGTTGTGAGCAAGGGTTGTAGAGTGAGTAGACCGCAAGCCCATAGAACCCATAACTGAAGGACCATAGATCTGCAGGGCTGCAACACCGTAGTCGCAGAGGCTTTTGCACAGAATTGCATATTTCGGTTGGACTCAGACTTCAGTTGAAGGGAGCTTGGGTGGGGGCTCTGCATTGGTGTTGCCTTGGTTGGGGGCATCACATGCAACAAGTAATTCAAATATAACTGCAGATCATCCAAAAGGTTCATCCGAGGGTAGGCTTGGCAAGCCACCTGGCATGGTACCTCGAAGTTGACGGATGGTAGACATAGGCAGAATGGTTTGAAAGGGTTTGGTTGGGAAGCTCGTTGAAGAGAACTTGAAGCGCTAATGTTTGTAAGAAGTCGCGCTACCGTAGAGTTGAAGGAATCTGGTGCCAAGGGTACGCAACATACCATCAAGTCGCTAGGAAAGAGACATTCCACTTGTGGAAGCATAGGAAAGTGCTTAGAGATTACCCATGAATTAGATGAGATGGATGGAACATATTATGGGATTTTTTCAAAGGCTTTGGAAGAAACCATGAGGTGTTTGCAAGAGTTGGACGAGCTATTGCAAAACGAGTTCCAAAGGCATGGTAGACCAACAAAACATGTAGTGGAACATGGAGGACGGGAAGCACAGGGTTCTTGGAAGCCAAGGGAAGCAACCATTTGTTCGATTGTTGCAGAAAAAAGTCCAAAAAAGGATGAGTTGGTCTTGGGTGGAGTCCAAGAGAAACCAACTTAAGTGTTGGCGAACATGGAAGTGATTCAGACGCAACAACCTTCAAGTGATGTTTCGACAGTATTAAAGGTAGTGCAGGCATGCCTTAGAGAAACGACGAGAAGTCAAGTTGTAGGTCCACAAGAAAATCAACAAGGGTTGAGTTTCGTGGATGCGACGGTGAGTGGTCTAAGAGTTTCAACATTAGTTGACACCGGTGCCACTCATATATTGGTGAGAAGCAAGAATGCGACATCCCTCCACAGTGCAACCGAGTTATGTAGTGAACTCAGACGTAAAGGCAACACCAGGAAGATTATGCGCAGCACTAGTTGAAGTTGGATGTTGGCATGGAAAGATGGACTTGTAAGTTGTCCCATTGGATGATCACTCAGTGATATTGGGCCAAGACTTCTTGTGATTAAACTTTGCCATGCCGGTTCCACACGCAGTTCGCTTGGTGTTCTTAGGTGAGTCTGGAGCATGGAGCCTGGAGCATGTCGATGACGCAGAAGAGAAAGTTGGGACATAGGCCATGAATGTCCTCAATACATATACTTGAGGATCCAGGAACGTCTGCAGACATGATTCAACGCAGCATGTAGAAACAATATAATTTGGAAAAGGAGAACAAGGAAAGCACACCAAGGAAATTTAGTCAACCATTGGCAAGGTTCGCTTCGTTGTAAAGACGAGTAGACTTGATATAGGAGAAGGTTGAGTCATTGTGCGTTTTGGTGGACGTTCTGTAGCAGGATGGTGGCAAGTCACATCTTGCACCAACACAATCAACATAATTCACAAATGGAATCACACCCGAAAATTCATCAAGCATCCAAGACGATGATAGTCCAGTTGGACAAGTCAAGCGAAGTCTTGACAAGGAACAATGCGAGCAGGTGTTGGTCCAAATGTGCGAACAACAGGTTGCGGGTAAAGTTGAGGATGTAGACAAAAATGAAGATTTTACACCACGTGATGTAGTAGAAATCATGGATTTCTGCATCCATGCCATTGGCATCCTGGAGATTCAGTTGTTGCAGCAAAGGTTGGAACAAGTGGGTTGTCTTCCAAGTGAAGTGGAGGCATTCCTTGCTTACTTAGAAAGTAAGTGAAGCTTGCTAGAGAAAGCAGACGAAGGGGTGGCCAAGAAGGTCCAAGCAGAGCTAAGCACCATTCAACAGCATGATCGGCAAGAGGAAACGTTGGCAGCCTTAGACGGTTCGCAACACCAAGAGAATTGCAGAAGCAAGGCAGGCTCACCATTCAAAGGGATGAGAAAGGGTGCCAATAAGAGAGCCTAGAAAAGGCAGCAACAAGCAGAGGCTGAGATGGTGCCTTCGACGAGTTGAAAAGGTTGTTGTATAGAGGCAACATATGTGAGCACTCTAACATTCCGAGCTGCAAAATCTGAACTATCACATGCTCAGTTGGATGAGCTTGGTTGCAGCGCAACAAAAATAGAAGTTGTGCTGAACTACTTGTGTAAAGAAGGATTTGAAGATGTTGGGGGTGGTGGCTGCTGGAACCACTCACCATTTTTCATAGTATGAGAGAGAAACATGTTGGATCACAAACCGTGGTGCAAGCGGTGAGGCCATAGGCGCCTTGGCAAGGTAGCCTAAAACGAAAAAAAAAAACCAAGGAAAAGAAAAATGAGGTAGAGGAAAATTTGTCTTATGCAGCTGGCTTGAGGACGCTGAAACAAACTGAGGAAAGATGGTTTCAGAATGAAGAAGTTTGTCTCATGATTTAGGCGCTTTGGCTACAATAGATACCCAACTAGATCATGGGGGTATAAAACGAATGCAATCATGATGGAGCGCATAGAGTACTGGTTTCAAAGTAAGTGGGCAGAAGCACAAACTGTAGGGGCTTCTTTGGAGGCTCAAACGGTCGCAATGACAGTTGCAACAAGTTTCCAAAACAATGGTAGTTGGAGAAATTGTTGGGATGACAACAACTTAGGTGGGGGAGGATGTCACGGCCTCGGTTCCCCAAGAACCTTGCCACACCCCACTTTCCCAAGTAGTATGGCTTGAGGCTAATCAAGTCCATGAGAAGTTGGGACACTTAGAAAAAATTTCTAAGTGTTGGTACACCTTGTGGAAGTCCGTTGGTAAGCAAAGTCACCCAAGGCACGGTTTCCTGGGTGCATCAACCACCGGGGATCCCATAAACATGGTTGGGTTATTCGGAGAAAGTGCATAAGCACATTGGGACGCATCAAGGATGGGGCATGCGCCCACGATGACAAAGCTTAGCAAGATCGTACGCCCAAGGATTCACCCAGAAGCTTGCAACACATAGCCAGGGATGGAAGTTCGCATCACACATCCAAGGATGGAATCTCAACACCCATCCAAGGATGGAAGCCTGACACCCATCTAGGGATGGAAGCTCGGAAACCCAAATCGGGATGGAAGCTCATAGTACCTTTGGCATGAACGCACGAGACTTGGACGCATTGAGAGCCCGATGAAGCATGTCAACAACATTGGATGCATCAGAAACATTGTGGCATAGTCGGCTAAGGAGCGCGATGGCACGTAGGTTAGCAAATGCGGATCGACAAACAAAGTGGGTGTCGGTTAGGGGACTTCTCCCATGACTTGTGCAGAAATTGGACCATGGGGTGTCGTATCTCCTTATAACACAAATCCAAGGGGGCATGCGACCCTTAACTGGGATCACCCCTTGAACCATACGCCTATATAAGGAGAGCGCCCTCCCAACCAAAGCATCATCAAGTCAAGTGATCAAGAGTTCTAAGAAACTCGTCCAAGAGGACATGTGGCATGAGGAAAAACGTAGGCAAAGGAAACCGAAGGTAGAAACACATATATGTGTCTGCAGGTAGGTAGGCAGAGTCGTAGATACTCGCACCGGCAAAGACACAGTTGATTTTCTGGGTTTTTGGATTTCTTTGTAATTCTGCAGCATGTCAGGCTTGTTGTGTCGGTTCAGGAGCTTTGCCGGTTTGGAAACTCCATCTATGTAACTTTGTACTCTGATATATAAAGATTATAAGGGTTATTTTGTTGGTAGTCCCCAGCCACATATTGTCTCTTATGTTTAGTTGTTCTACATACTTGTGTGAATTGTAAAAATGTCTAAGTGTTGAATGCTGCGATACATGTGTTTAATAAGTAAATGAGTAACATAGATAAGTGTAATATCTAACTTCCACTAGGTAAAGGTGTAGTCTGCTGATAGAATCCCAAGTTGGCCATGCCCTTGGGAAGTCTCCAGGAAGTGCCGCACACCTCGTCTAGCCAAGGTGATCTTGGACGTGGGGCAGGGATGTGACAATTATTCCCAATTGAAACTACAAACTCTTCTAGTGTAAGCTGATTCTGCTTGAGTGAAAGGGTCTCTTTTAGTTGTTTCTTTGAATTGTAGGTTAACAAAAGACTTCCAATTTTTACATGGAAAAAACACTTGAGATCGACCTCCATCGAGTAAATGAAATAACCATTTTTCTTTTAGCTTGAACCTTCCATTCCTTCAATTCCATTTTTTTTTCATTCCCTCTATATAGTAAAGGTACATCACAGGGATAACCTAAGGTAGTTTTCCCATAAACACAAACACATATTACATAACATCAATGAAAAAAATTTATAAATCACTTTGCAATTACCTATAGATCGACCAGGGAAGAAAGTCCACCCAAAGCACTCAATCAAATTGCCAGTGAAGTGTTGGTTGCAACATGCCATCCACTTGCTTGAGCCAAACTTGGACGGACCACATTTATTTAATGGAAAAAATGTTCTCCCTCTTCTTCCCTCCAATATTCCCTTTTTCCACTCATCTCAATGGCCTCATCTAGCGGGAAATTCAATGTTCTAATTAGTTGTGCTACGGTTGACTATGCCCAAAAAATTGTCTCAAGATAGCATTAACTATTATCCATGTCTCTTACCTTAGATGGAGTGTTTTGGACAATGTTTTTGGACATTAAAATATTGTAGGTTAGTACACTAGGTTGCTCCTTCTTAAGATACAATATATAATATAATTTAACTCTTAGGGGAAATGAGTCATTGATGAAGCTGGAATAGTCATAAAATGGTGATTTCTTAATGTGTTAGATCACCTATGAAAACCACATATGCCAAGTCAACTTATTAAGCAACATTTATCATTGAAAAACCTTTTTTTTGGTCTCCTAAGTGATTTTAAGGAGTTTGGGAAAATATAAGAGGCTTTCATTTTGTCAAATTATAATTTTGAGAAGTAATAACTAATGATATTAGGATTAGATTCCTTAGAATGTTATGCCAAAGATTCAAAGTGACCATTAGAACTAAGGAATGGAAAAAGTGAAGGAGTGATACAAGGAAAAGAAGATGACGGTGAAATTGTTTCGAGGCAATTTTCTTAGACTCATAATATTTAAAAGTATTATCATGAAGATAACATATTCTTTTAGAGCCTCAAGGGGTATCTCAGTTGGTTGGAGCTTCTGAGTCCAAGACCATAGTAGTCAAGGTCGGAGGTTCAATTCTCTGGGTCCTTTGGGTTAGGATCCCAAACTTGGAGCCGACAGAGTGAGGTCCATTTAGGTGCCCCCACTGAGAATTATTACCATGGACGTAGCGATCCCTCTATCTTCCGGGGCTGTGAACCACATAAAAAAACATATTCTTTTAGAGACAATATATCTTATTTGTTGGTGATGGAATTTACTTATCTTCAATTTTTTTCTCTTAAAATCAAAATGTAAAATTTGGAGATGTAATGAGCTCATATTGTTGTGTAAATATTCATGTAGAAGACAAAGTTCACTACATGGAAGAGAGGGGTCATTGCTTGAGGAGTTGCTTGGTTGCTCTTCGAGGAAAAAACGTTCAAAGAAGTTCAATGCCACAGTTACATATAGTGAGGCAAGGATACCAAGATCAATAAGCATTGATGTTGATAATTGGATATTGTCGGCTTCATCCATAAAATCCAGCTTGTTGTATCATGCTTATAGTATGTAGATTTATGCACCTCTAAAGTTGTGCATAGATGCTTATTGATTTTAGTTTAATGCAACATTGAAATTTTTAGTTTAATATCTTTTTCCAGAGGCATATTTGAATAGATTATCTCAAGATATCACTCGAATGAGTTCATCTGATCACCATTCGAGGAAAAGGGATAATCATATGTCCACAGAGGATTCTCCCATACCATCCTTTGGAGAATGTCAATCTTGACCACCTTATGTTGGTATGATTTTGTGTAAAATTTATTTATGTTAATATGCCTCAATTGTAGATGCACATGTTCAATAAGTTTGTGTCTTTATGCACAATTGTGTTTGTTTTTATAATGGAACCAGGTTCGATAGAGGATTGTAAGTGGGATGGGGATGAAGATCAAAATGTTACAGCCAATTCTCAAGCAAGGGGTGAAGGTTGAGCAAGGAGGGTAACTATTGAACCAGATGTGGGTTGTACTCCCATGAAAAATTATTACTAATATCTACTTGAGGATCTTCCATGGGAAAATGATGTCTAACAATTGACCCTTCAGCGCTGTACATATCACCATGTGAATTTGAAGGTCCATCTTGTTAGTTTGGATCTCCCTACAGAGAGTAGACAATATTTGGAGATTTTTTTTCACTCGTTGGAAAAATTCATTGATGTATATCATAGTGTTGGGCCAACTACAGATGGTTTCATTGGCTTTATGTGGCGGTGGAGAGAAGAGTTGATGGGTCCTGACAAGTGGACTGAGGTGGAGAAGAGGGTGACCAAACAACAAGCAATTTCAATGTTCAATTTTAAAGGAGGACCAAAGAGGAAAATGTTGGACGTGCAATATTTTAAGCACCCTCACATTGCACATTTTTTATATGATCAATTCTTTGCAGCCTATGGTAGATTGCCATGGAATTATGAGATACCTATTTATTTTGCTAGATTTTTTATGCAAAGTATTTTTGAAAACATGAAATTGGATTATACCGACATTCCATCCAAATTTTATTGGGGTGGAAGAACAAGTGTTCATAAAAGGTATGATCAGAGGGATCTGATCGGTCACTATAGTGAACTCTTCGAAACACAACTTCCTATTAAATTTGAGTTCAAACGGATAAACGAGTCAAAAGTTATAACCCTCGGAAATCCCTACATTATTTATTTTTTTGTTTTTTAATAATTTCATCCCATGGAAATCCCTGCATCACTTGATCCTAGACCTTCTAAGAGAACATCCCATCTTGTTGAGAATAGGGAAAACTTTAAGGATCCATAATTTTTTCGAACTATATAAACCTTAGTGAATCTTACTAACTCTTAAAGTTGCAACTATACAATGTTTGGCGAATGTTTTGTAAAAATATTCAAATGTATAAGGGATTTATATATATTTTTGGGCAATTTTGGTGATTTTTAGATTAATAAAAAGTATCCCATCAATTTTGGGCAAATCATATACGAAAAAATGACAAATTGGCAAATCGTTTTTTGTAAAAAGGTCAAAAAATAGCCCATGGGCTAAATTTCGCCCCCAAAATTTTCCTTGATTAAGAGGAATAGATTTGTTTAAGTTGTTCTTCAATGGCTACAAGAGCTTCTTCCCTTTGATGATGAACCCTTCCCTAAGTAGCCACCTTAGATTTAACAATGCATAAGGAAAACACAAATTGTTTAACCAAAGAACCCAATGTAGATTCAGAAACATGAACCCATGAGTCATGAATACTTTTTTGTAGTTCACGATCATAGGACCAACTTGAATTATATTTAAATGGAAATCTTGGTTTCTCCTCGACTTTCTCAATCTAAAGGTAGATCAAAAAATGACGATCTTAGTTACCAGTTGATTCCATCAACTATTATATGACAAGAAACCAATCCAATCTTTTGCATATACACTGCCTTCCAAGACGATTATTGATCCACATTGGCCACATCTCAACTGGTTCCACATGAATCCACCCATCGTCTTCATATTTGTCCAAGAAAAAAATTGCGAGATGATCCTTTATTGCACTCTCACCCCGTACTTCCTGAGAATTCAAAATCAAATTGAGATCATCTCCCAAAATCAAGTTCAAAACTTGCAAACAGTTGAGGCCACAAAGATTCTCCCAAAATGCTTGATGATTGCCAAAAGGACCATATATATTTATAAGGTGAAAAGAAATTCCCAAAGAAAGAAAACTAACTTCAACACATAATATAGATTCAACTCCAAAATAATTCAGCACCAACATATTGGAATTCAAGCATGTAATAAGGTGTCCCAAATGACCATTGGAATATATCCCAAAGAATATCCAATGAGAAAACTTCTTACAGAGCTCCATCAACAAAGAGTCGGCTCAACCCATACTCTTGCAAAAATAACACATCTGGATTTTCCAAATCAATAAGTTGTTTGAGAGTGAGAATTTTGGCCTTCTCGCTTAGGCCCTGAACATTAATGGATACAATATTCATTTATAACTACCCAAAAGGGTTTTCTTAGCTCTAAGTACCCTAGTGATCCTTAATCGACGCCCTTGAATTATCTCCCACTTGTATTTCTCCTTGGCTTTTGAAATAGTTGATTTCCTGCCAACTTTAGCTGGAATATCAAGCCAACCATCTATCCCTAATCCACCTACATTACAAAGGGTTTTTTCCTTGATTTGAGGAGATAGGGCCAACCTCTCTTCCCGAGGAATTCAAACTACCTAAAGATCTAGTTTTCATCTCCACCTATTTCTAACTGAAATTTTTATCCTCTAATAAGGGAACCTCAAGGGGCTCTTTCCCCTTCACACTACATTGAATTTCCTCCTGATATGAAGGGGAAGAAGACAACATTTCAACAAACTTAACCACCGAGATGGGATTCAGATTAGTCTCCAACAAAGAAGGAATATTAGGCAAAGGGTCCTTGAAATTACCTTGCAGATCATATATTGTCTTACCCTAAGTCTAGAGTCACTCCAGGTTCTCAAATTGGCTAAGCGATAGGCCTAATTGACGTAAAGAACTCCCGATCAAGTGAATGTCTTTCACCTCCTTCCTTTGGATTTTGTCTAGTTGGAATTTTAATATCTCTCATAACAAATTCGAATGAATTCTTATCAATTGAACCACCTTTCGATGAAGCTGCCACTCCATCATCCAACCTACTAGGTTCCACAATATGGCCACCTGACAATGACTTTTTACAGGGATCCTAGATCGAACTCAAACCCCCATCTAACTCCTTTCTCTTCCACACATGTTTCTTAAATTGTTTGGAACAACTAGGTAATGCATGTCCATAAAGACAACACCGAGCATAGAAGAAGGGGATGTTTATATATTATAAAGACTAAGTGAACAAATTGTCACCAGTAACCAAACCCAAGCTCTCATACAAGCCAAGTCGCAAATCAACTTCTACCAAGATGTGGGCACATGAATAATTTTGTGAGAGAGAGATGCTTTCATTAATTGCCACAAATTTCCCTATTGCATTCCCTATCACCTAGATACCTTCTTGTGACCAAAATTCCATAGTAAGGAAGGGAAGTTTAATCCAAACCAGGGTAGATGCTATAAACTCCTACAAAGGGACAAAGGGAGGATTTCAATGTTTTAGAACTATCATACTTTTCTCAAACACTCAACGCCTGTGTAGTATCTTACAAGTGTTTACTTCTGAACAAAAACTGAAACTAAGCCATCCCTAGGTGAGTTGTTGTATCCCCATACCATAGCCAAGTAGAGGTTTCAACCATTCCTCGATCCTAGACTCCATCTCCTTCATACCCTTATGCCGACGACAAAAAATACCGACAAGTGTTCGCCCTTCTAGCTTGGGGATTTCCATAACATAAATATATTTCCCTACTACCAAAGAAATTCTTCCCCCCCTCGAGATTTGTGAACCTTCTTTTTTTGCATAGGGGATTCTTCAGTCTAGGTGTAGAGGCTTGAAAAATAATCCAGTTCGAGCTTACTCTTGATAAATAATCCAGTTCGAGCTTAATCTGAAATACCAAAAAATGATTGATCACTCTGAATAGACACTCCATTGGAGGGGATCTGCCCCAATCCATTAATCTTTGCATCCTTTACATCAACTAGAACACAAATTTCTTCACCTTGGAAGGACACTACCCTCTCCGCACCACCTTGGAAGTTGAATGCCCCCAAAAGAAAACCAATATAAAATCAATGACCCATGTTTGTGGGACATTTTTCACACTCGAACTAAAATGAGATGATCCAAGAGAAGATAAATCGGTGACATAAAAGGCATTTAACACATTTCCGACGTCCACATCTAACACATAGATATCTTCCTCTATTAGACAACCCTCGTAATAGTCCACCAGTTGGAATTATGACTCCATTTCCATCTCTACCTAGCATGATAGGTTCTAGTTGGCATTGATTTGTCAAAACCTAATCGGAACCTACAAAACCCTAGCCCTCCAAAGTACAAGTACTTGCTAAAATATTGATTTTGATTTTCTTTTCATCATTGATTTCCTACAAATCCCCATGATTTCAAAACCTAGGTAGAGAGAATAACACTCTATCCCACCTAAGCTTATCTAGACTTATCTAGAGTATTACTAATAACCATGAAATAAATTTTTATTCCAAAATTCTCGAGAGAAATTAAAAAATATTAATCCCATAATGATTTAATGTGTTTCATAAAAAAAATCACATACATATATAGTTCTTTATATTATTTTTATATTAAAAAATTAATTTAATAATTTGATATACAAAATTTATTTACACATATAGCTAACATTACACTTGCATACATACATATAATAATATTAATTATATGTTAACATAATTCTTTAGAATATTAAATTATTAACACAATATTTTTAATGTAAAAATAATACATTTGAATTATTTTAACATAGTACCAACATTTGAATCAATTATATATATATATATATATAT
Organism: Larix kaempferi; assembly: GCA_027924585.1. Classification (NCBI taxonomy): domain Eukaryota; kingdom Viridiplantae; phylum Streptophyta; class Pinopsida; order Pinales; family Pinaceae; genus Larix; species Larix kaempferi. The sequence continues at coordinate 4,816,479 of BSBM01000541.1, read as the reverse complement.
AAAGATTCCTTATAAATATTTTATTATAACAACTAGTCATATGTTGAAATATTTTATTAAATTACTAATATCTAAACATTTTCAATATTGAATTGAAATTTATTGTTATTTAGTTAAAGTTTATAAATATTTTATTATAACAACAACTAGTCATATGTTGAAATATTTTATTAAATTACTAATATCTAAACATTTTCAATATTGAATTGAAATTTATTGTTATTTAGTTAAAGTTTTGAATTTACAAGGGAGAGGTGTAAATTTCAAATCACTTTCTCCCGAGTAGGTTTGTAAAATCTTACGTATTTCTCCACATTTTATAGATAAGATTATTGGAAACTTATTATGGTGTCTAAATTGGTATTTGGACATTAAGTGAGGCATTTAACAAAGGTATTGAACTTAAGAGATTAGAATCCACTACAAACATTTAAGTGTTTATTATGGTGTTTAAATTAGCAAGGAAATATGCAATAAAGGCATCCAACCTAGGGGATCAACCTCAAGGCCTTCTATATGAGGATCAAAGCACTCAATTGCTCAAGCTAATCTACTGAACTAATTATTTTAAAAATATATAAACATATTACTCTACATTATTTTCATGTTAAATTGTTGACATCCAAACACTTTATTTGATGAATTAAAATTCATCACTATTTGGTATAATATTTGATCTTACAAAGGATATGTGCAAATTTCAAATATATTTATTTTCGTGTTAGATTCGATATTACTAAGCTACGCCTAAAACAGTCTTATGTTTTTTTTGTTAGCAAGTGGTACCCCTTACTTGTGGGGTTTTTCTTTGGATAAGAAACCATGGATCATGGGCATCTAAGCCGTCAAAATCACTCGGGATCACACCCAGCCTGGACCGTACCAACCCTTAATATGGCTATATTTTTGGTATCCGCGGAGTTTCGATCCGACAACCATTCAACTTAGGGGTGTCTTAACTCATCACCCACCACCAACGATTCTACATCTCGCAAATCTAAAACATACTTATGTTAAAAAACATAGAAAACATCATTAAAACACTTTTCAACATCTTTCTCTACTTTATTTTTAACATATGGAAACACATTTTTCTACATTATTTTAATATTAGGTTGTAAACATCTAAAGTCTCATTCCTAATTAGTAAAGCCTTTGATCTTTTCAAATTAGATATCTTATTTAAATATTATAAAATTAACTTTTTTTTTAAATAATATTATTAATTTTTTTTCTTATTTCAACATTGTCTTCATTTTAACTTCTAAACTTCCAAGATGATGAACATTTATCCACATATTAAAATAGAGATTGCAAAGTCAGTCTTGTAACAAATATGAAGAAAAATTGGAAGACATATTAAAACACCCACCAACATCAACATCTTAGTATGCATTATTTTTAAGATATATCAACCAATTTATCTACATCATTTTCATGTTATCATTTTCATATTAGGTTGTCAACTTCCAAACTCTTTAGGCGACGAATAAAAAAATCATCACTAATTCGTCAAATCTTTAATCTTGCAAAGGAAATGTGCAAAGTTCAAAGTTATTTATCTCCATGTCAAAGTAGTTTTACAAAGTTATGCTAGAAAAACAAACATCGAAGGCATTATTAAAATGAATTTAAATATCTTTATATATACATTATAATGTGTATCCAAATTTTCTATATAAAGAATTGAAATTCATTACTAATTGTTTAAATCTTTGGTATTGGGTGACATTAAAATTTAAAAACTACCTCCCATGTTAAAATGAGTATTTAGATCTGAAACATGAACATTAAAACGAGTATTACAAAGTTACATTTGAAAACATACTTTTCAAAAAAACATAAAAGACAACATTAGCATGTCCATCAACATCTTATTTTGCATTATTTTTAATATTATTAACATATTTATTTACATTTTTTTTTCATACGATAAAAACTATATTTTAATATTAAGTATATGAAAAAGATTATAGCCGATTTTCACAATCAATTAACATTTCGACCCCAGTTAATGGCAAAGGAAAAGGATCAGCCCCCTGGGCAAGTATGGAAAACGTCCCAAAAGACATAACAATTAGGAAATACAAACCAAACAGAAAACAGACAAACAAGTAAAAACCACGACAACCAACCGCAACAGACGCCAATCCCAAAACATACCAACAAACAAAATCACAGGCCATACAAAAGATAGCTGCCAGAATCTCGAAAGACATCTGCAGCCCAGAATTCATAAAATAGCCAACCTTCCACCACAGAAAGCACCCTCTTCAAAAGAACATCAGCCTTGACATTCACCAAATGTGGAATATGAATAAATTGGATAGCCTTCAAAACCTGAAAAATGATTGAATCTGAATTAACATATTTAACTACATTATGTTCAGATTAAACGGCATTCAAACTTTTTAGATGATGAATGAAATTCATTGCTATAAAATCTTTATTTTCGCACTCGAAATGTGACTTATGCCAAAAAGTTCAAGTTTCTTTCTCTTTCCACTGAAGTAGGTATTACAAAGTTAGGTTTGAAATATAATTATGGAAGAAAAAAAAAACCATATTTAAACATCTTTATCTCCATTACCTTTAACTTATGTTTAACATTATTTTCATGTTACATCGTGAGCATCCAAAATCTATGGATGATGAATCGAAATGCTTTGTTAATTACTAAAATTATTGGTCTTAGGGGATACATGAAAAGTTCAAATTCCTCCCCATGATAAACTAGGGATTAAAATGTTAAGTTTAAAACATACTCATTGAAAAAACACCATAATTATGGCACCTTTTAACATATTTATTTACTTCTAGGTTAGGTTGTCAACGTTTAGACTCTATAGAGGATGAATCAAAACTTAACATTGATGGTAAAATACATGGTTTTGGAAAAAAAAAAGTTACAGAGTTTAAATGTCTTTCTCCATGTTCAATTAGGTATTACAAAAGTTAATATATTTATCAAATGATTTTAACAACAACATCAAAACACCTTTAAACATTTATTCTTTAAAAAACATCATTATTAGAAAAACCTTTGAAGAGTGTTAAGTTATCAACATCCAAATATTTTAGTTGAAGAATTAAAATTCATGCCAAATTGGTAAAATCTTTGGTATGGTTAAAGAAAATTATAAATTTTAAACATATTTCTCTATATACTAAAGTAAATATTATAATAACACCAATTTTCATAATTTATTAATTTATATATATTAGATTTAATTTTTATAATATTTGAGAATAATTTTCATCAACACTATTATTATTATCAATATTTATCAATCCATAAATTTTCATAATTTATTAATTTATATATATTAGATTTAATTTTTATAATATTTGAGAATAATTTTCATCATCACTATTATTATTATCAATATTTATCAATCCATATTAAAATTAGTATTGCAAAATCTAAAATAAATATATTTATTTAAGACAAACACATGTTTAACATTTTTTTGTATCCTTTGTATATTTGTAAGAAGTGACTTCATACAAATATTTTAGAATTGATATTTATCACAAGCTTCAACATTGAGAAAAAGATTAATGGAGAGTGGAAAGTTTATTATAGACTTGGAAACCATTATAAATCAATAGACTTATGGCTTTCAGATAAGAGGAAACTTCTCTTTGAGACTCTCGTCACTCTTATTATCTTATATGAATGTGAAGTTTGGGGTTGCATAATCTCTAGAGAATTGTGGAGAAGGATGAAGCAAATTCAAAAGCACCTTATAACACAAATCTCATAATTAAAGGAAATGCACAATTTCCAATCCTATCCTCCTCACAAAAGCGAGTTTCTCCCCCATTGAAAACATGGCTATGACCAAGTACCTAATGTAAAATAACATGGGAGACAATTGGTTTCCTAAGATTGCGTCTTACTCTAGTCAATTCCACTAGTGGCTTAAGCGAGGTTGGTATAAAAATGCCAAGTATTTGCTAAATAATTAAAGGGTCGAGGAAGGGGTCACTATACATAATAGTGAAAATATTAAAAGTATTATTACATCTAAATGTATGAAGTTGTGGCACGATAAAGAATTAGAGATAAGAGAAAATTAATATATAATGAGGTGATCAACCCTAATCTAGAAAATTAATAGTATCCCTCTATTTTAACTAATGTAAATAAGACAATCCACATTCATAAAATAAGAAACAAAGTGTTGGACGGCTTATAAAACATTATGGAATGAAAGAATTTGTCATATGTATGTTAATAAGAGAGATGAAGATAAAAGAATTCTGAGATGTGGAGTGTTGCCATAAAGTATACAAGAATATTTTTCACTTGGAATGACATGGATTTTTCAGAATCTCTAAGGTCTTGGTTAATTAATCTCGTCTTCTCCACTTATAAAGATTTACATGTCTTGTTGATTTGGGGGGCGTGGCTTTTGCGCAATAAATTGCTTTTTTAGGATTTAACTACCCCCCACATGCCTTCATAGACAAGAGTCTTTCCATTCTGGAAAACGTCCCTCAAAATCATCCCGCTCTGCCTTAGTGGATGATTTCTTTGGATACTGGTGACATGAGTAAGCCGTGCTATTTCTTTGATGGTGTTACACAAGGCAGTCCTAGTGTTGGAGGTATTAGCGACATATTATACTTATCAGACTGCCATTGGTTTACACTATCTACAAATATTGGAGCAACAACAAACAATAGGGCCAAATTGTTGGATGTGCACAAAATTTTAAAGCTGGCCTCCTCTCTCTGTGTGAAGGTGCTCAAAGTATATGGTGACTTCCTTCTTGTCATAGAATGGCTATCGACCAGAAATCCCCCTAAGAACATATATCTCAGGCCCCTTTATGATGCTATCTGCAGAACTCTTGCTCTTTGTGATGAGATATATTTTCACCATATATATAGGGAGTAGAACACTGCAGCTGACTCACTATCAAGCAAGCTCTACAACTTCTTTCTGGTTGTTCACAAGTATGTGAAACTAACAAAGACACCACTAAGGAATATGATCCTGAGACTAGTTTTGATAACTAATATTGCCCATGTAAATGGACCATTTGGATTGTGGTTGGATGTGAAATCTTTTGTGGATGTAACTTGTAGACTTGAATAGAACTTTTTTGTATACATCATATGGAAATGTGAAGAATATCATGTGGATAAATTGTATGGCCAAAAATGGCAGTCAATTGCAGTTTAAATGTATGGCTTAAATGCCTATGAACAATATGGTTCGATTTTAATAAAAAATTGAGCTGTGAACTTTTTTCTTTGGAAAAAAAAAGAGAGATGGAGATAAAAACCACGGTTTCATATAATGCTTTGCGTACACACATGATCCCACAACCTTGTTTAAACTTCAAATGGTGAGAATCATAAATAAACAAAACTCCTCCGTCTATGTTAAATATATATATATATATATATATATATATATATATATATCTTTTTACATTATTTTTCCTCTATATTATAGTATAGATCAAGATTTTTTTTTTTAAGTAAGGTAGCTTTTTTCTTTACATATGTAACTCAATTTCTTTCTCAAAATTATATACACTATTAACAATTAAATAATATATTAAAATTCATTTTTTATGATATTTATGTTTAAATCAATTACATAAACAAATTTAATAAATAATTTATTTTTACATATTTATATTTTTTTGCCAAGTGAATGTTTTTAATCACATTATTATTATTATTATTATTATTAAAATAATAATAATAATATATTTTTAAAGTTTATGTTTTTAATTAATCACGTAAACAAATTTCACATAAATAAATTTAATAAATTATATATATATATATATATATATATATATTAAATGATTTTTTCCAATCACATTATATTATTAAAGTAATAATACTAATATTACTAAAGTCTATGGAAGTATATATACCTTATCCTCTTCAGATTTGAACCTATAACTTTTTAAAAAGAAACACATATTCTTAACAATACAATCCCTCAAAAATGTGATTTATTCTTATCTATTTCACTTCCTTTTTTTCTAAAAAGAAATTAGAAAGAAACAAATTGAAAGTATAAATTTCAATTTCCCTTCTTTTTAATTTATATTAATATATATTTTTTTAATTATTAAAAATGTAATTATATATAATAAAAAAATTAGATTTTTTTAATTATTATTATAAATAGATATTAAAAAAAATATAAATAAAACTTAAATTTAAAATTAAAACTTTTATATAAAATATTAATAATATATACTAGATAACACATTTGGAACATGAAACATTTTGAATTCCAAATATTTTCTAAAATGTTATGTTTATTTACCAGACATTTTTAATATCGAAATAAATAATTTTCATACAATTTGAAGGCAAACCAAAATATAGTGTAAAGTAAAATTAAAATAAAATCAAAGCATTATCATAGAATAATATCATAGCAATGCAAATTGATAATGAGACATCATTCGAAGACGATCATAGACAAAGCCCACTTGAGTACACAAACAAATATTATATATAATTAAAACTTAATTTAGACGTATTGCAATATTATATATAATTAAAACTTAATTTAGACGTATTGCTCACAGCTTTCGATTTTATACAATGACATTATTTTGTTTGTTTCCAAGATCGATAAACCAAACGCACCAAACAAAAAAACAATAATTTCAGCACTCATTTTCCAAAAAACATGAAGAAAAAAATGTTTGATACTGCTGAAGAACATCATTAGTACATAAGAAAATCTGTGAAAATATGTGAAAGAAATCAGGATACATTCCCCATGAAGGAGGATAAATAAAAATATGGACAATCCCTCCCACTCTCCCCCTCCTCCCAAAAAACTGCAAATCACTTTTTAAAGAAAAATATGGACAATCCCTCCCACTCTCTCCTCCTCCTCAAAAAAACTGCAAATCATTCTTTAATATGTCAAAAACTCTCAATAATAAAATTCTACATTATGTTGTTGTTGCTATTGTGATTACAAAAGTTCTATGTATTTTAATTACACGATAAGATTCTTCTCTGAGAGCTTTTCATTATCCCCTTGGGCCTTCTCAACTGAACTAGCAGCAGAAATCCTTATTACAAGGCTTCACAGAAGACACAGAGCTTTAAACATGGGGGTTGCTACAGAAGACCCCAATACCATCAACCATCGAATTTACACATCTTAATCTTTGGGAAGTGGTGCCATGAATTTTTATCCTCAAAAGGAATTATGTTGGGTTGTTGGGAAGAGATTGTGAGAGCCCCAGTCTTCAATGACCACAACTTAACTAGTTGGAGTATCGAATGTTGGAGCAAATCTAACATGTTTGGCAATAACAATCATCATATGGTCATGATTTATAAGGGTGATAGTGTTGTCAACCACTTTGAGTTGGAGTTGGTCCATGGAGTGAATCAAGATGGAAATTTATTATCCAAGGAGTGTTGGAAGGACATCACTAATGAGGTCAAGGCTTGAAGGTCTTGGGGTAGATTTGGTTGGGGTGGATTTTGGTTGGCAGTCTCCATTTGAGCTTGGTTGTGGCTATGTACCATGGAAGATAAGTATGAAAACCGAAGAAATAATGGTCGGGTCCACCAAAAAAGGGTTGTGAGAAAATATATCATAATGATCAACACGATGCAAAGAATCTTTTGAGATGGGCCACAAATAACCTGGTTTCCAAGACCACACAAGAAATGTTATTAGAGATATATATTAAAACGATCAGCACGATGCAAGGATTCTTTTGAGGTAGGTCACAAATGAGGGTTTTTGGGACCCCCAATTCTTTTTTTTTTTAAATTTTAACGTTGGTATGGGTTTTTTTTTTTATCTCGGTTGAATATTATTGTGCTTAAAGAATTCCCAAAAGATGTAGGAACTTCGTGTGGCATCCCGTAGAGAATCTAGTTGCTCACTGACTAATTTGACAGAATGAAGAATTTTCATTGGTGGGTTACAAAGAACGGCTTCCAATGTCCTAAAGACAAGGGATTGTTAGGTGATATAGCTCTATGATATACGTGTAGGGTTTTAGTAGTAGTTGGCCCAATATCTCATGGTGCTAACTAAGGAGGCTCAATTGTGCCCTTAGTCGTACTACCCAACTACCTATGTACGCGAGAGTATCTTCCCAAATGTTGTGCTTGGTGCCACTACAACAACATATGGTCGATTGGATGATCTACAATTGGTTTCATGTGATCTAGGGGACTTTTGATATGCTGGAGGGTACGTGGAAGTGAGATTTTGTAAGTAGGTCATGATGTCCGATGTGGTACAACTAGAAGGGGTACCAACATGAGTTACAACAATGTCTAACAATTGTACCAACCAAGAGTAAAACGTGACTAAGTACCAACTATATTCGATGAATGTATTGTTCCCCGAACACAGTTTTACCTGTTGAATGAAAGATTTTTTAGGTTATTTAAATATGTCAAAATAAGTCTCTAGCCTTAAAAAAATATTTAAAATATTGGAGGCGTGTTGGCTCATGAAAGTGGCTTTGATACCACTTGTGGTGTTATTTAACCCTGAAACTTAAAAAAACATGGGATACACTAAGATTTCAAATGCAATAAATCATAAATTTATAGTGTAGAATAAGAAACATTAGACAATAGAAAGATAAATATTGTTGGAAATGAGTATTTTATTATGATAATAGATTTTGGGAACAATGTTTGCATGCCTCTTAAGGTTTCCCAAGACCTCTCATTTGAGTAGAGCTCTGTTACAATAATTCTCAACAAAACCCTTCATGGCCTTATAGCTCTTTAAATAGGCTTCCATGATCCAAAACCCTAACTACATGACATGGTCAAATAGTTAATAAGTACCAACTTCCTATTGGTTCTTAATTAATAGAGAGACCCTTTTTACATTGAGTATTTACTACTAACTACTTGGCCTTATTCCAAAGAGATGGTCGTATACAATGCATGACTAACTCTTAAATTAAGGTGGGTTAGGGGAGGTTCCTAACATAGAAGGGATCCTTATTTCTCCATGGTTTATGGAGTTTGATATTCTACTAGTATGTTCATATCCAAAATGTTAGTCTAGGTGTAGCTCCCGAATATGCAACTTCCTCTTTTGCACCATATAGTGTTACATGATAAGTTGGCAATACTTTGGGAAGAATTTTAAAGTACGATAGTGAGAAGACCCATCAAGGTTTGTTTATATATGCCCATATTTGTTTGGAGGTTGATCTTAGTAAAGGTCTTCCAAACAAAATGAAACATAAAAACTATAAATTCATATCATTTGGAATATAGAAATATGGCCTTTAGGTGTTGACATTGTCATCAAACAAGTCACCTTTAGGAAACTTGTCCACAACCAAGAAGCCTACATAAAAAGAAAAATAGGTGTTTTTTCAAATCTAAAGTTGGCAACCATAGGATTCTCCTTCCTTAAAGGATGACGATGAGGAGAGTATGGAAGATTTTACCACTAATGAGGTTGAGAAAGTCAATAAAGAAAAAACCCAAATAAACAATGATGATATAAAACATACATCAAAGCATGTACAACCTTTGGATTTCTCTTCTCTAGGGGTTGTCATAACTATGGATACTTTGTCAAGAGAAATAAGGAGGGCACATGAATCTAAGAGTTTAGATTTGGATAAGGGTTGGTTTCCTTTGGTGAATAATGTATCTTTGGGAGCTGACCTGTACATGGGAATTGTAGATCCCACTAAGAAAATAAACCAAAGTTTAAAAAAAAATAAAGAAATGTAAGAGTGGGGATTTTTTGAAATCTTAAATTATCGTAAAACTTTTTTTTTTCTTTTTTTTCTTTTTTCTAAAGGATCAATTTGATTGGTTAAGCTTATCTATATAAAATGCTATATGCATGTAGAGAATGTGACTTCAATTTTTATTTATGAATAAAAATTGCATTTTTTCTGCATAAAATAAATAATAAGAAAATTTAATATTTTCATATTAAATATGATTAATTAAATAATTATATTTTAGAATTAAAGTAAATAAGAAGAAAACTTAATATTTTCATATAAATAAACCAATGTATATCTACAATCATGCATTTTCTTTCATAATATCTTAACAATACTAAATTGATAAAAATACAATCTTAGCTACTGCTCGGTTGATTTTAATTTTTTTCTATAAAACTATAATATGCTATAATTGAATGTTACGACTTTGAAATTCCATCATATTTTACTCACAAGTTCCCATTTTACACAACGTCGTTGATTTGTTTGTTCCCAAACCGAGATACCAAACACACCACAAAATGTTTTATGTTGTTAAAGAAAATAAGTAGTGCAGAAAATCTATGACAAACATCATAACACAAAATAAATCATCTTTCTACTCATTTTGTTGTTGCTACTACTATAATGAAAAATGTGTATATATATTTTAGTTGCATAATAATTTTGACCCCTAAGAGTTATTTTATGGAAAAAAAGAGCTCTTCAACATCCCATGGGCATCTCGATAGAATCCACAGCAAAGTCGTTATTACAACACCTCAAAGAAGACAATGAGCTCTCAACATGAGTTGCGAATGGCTTTGTTTTCAAAATGTAGTGATGATATGTGGTTGCTCCTATTGGTTGAAGGAATGGACCTACCTAGAATATCCAATGCATGCCTATAAACAAAACAATCTCAAAACATACATACATACATAATGTGTATACTCCACAAACTAAAATAGAAACAAATTGTATGGTGTAAATATATAGATGAATAACTTACCTGCTAGTCCCAAGACTTTTGGTGGCCAAAGATGATAGTTGCTCTGAATCTCCAAGAAGGATTTATGCACGTGCTAGTAATAGGAATGGTCACCAAATGTACCATGAATAACAATAAAACCAATGGAGCCAATACCTGCATTAACAAATACCACCACTCTCATTTGTCATAAAGCAACCATTGTTCCAAGAAAATCTAAATTGATAGACACTTTTGTGCATATGTGGGCATGAACAACCCATTGGAATTATATACTAGCATTCACCCCTTGGGGTGCAAAAATGAACGTCGATAGGGAAGGAGGAACAAAACAAGGCAACTTAGTCGAACCCCTTCGAACCCCGACCACATAGGGTTCCGACCACATAGTCAAACCCCGACCAGAAGTTTTACTTTACCAATATTAAGGCTCGACCACTTTACAATATCAACCATAAAATTAATATATAAGAGACCGACCAAATAATTATCGAACACTCTTATAGGTAGACCATATTATTCATCGACTCATAACAAGATCGACCACATACATCGACCATAATAGTATGACTTCATTGACAACATCGACCAAATATTACTGACCATATGGTGGGTCACAACTACCATGTTATGAGTTTTTTATTTTTTATTTTTTTAAAGACAACGACCCAATATCGACTATAACTTTCATTGACTTCACAGCATGTGGAGTAATTCATGTTACTGACTAAACTTATATGTCAATGCCGATTCCTCAAACATGCGGGATCAGTCGATTCCTGTCTGCTCAATAGAGTGCATCCTCTCGAAGAGATGACTTGGTCGACTAGTTTTTTTTCATGATCGAGGACTGCTACCTGACGAGTGCTCGTGGTTGATTGGTTGTGATGTGGTTGGCAAGTAGTTAGGGATCTTGTAGTCAATACTGTCGGGCAGGTGAAAAATAATGCTTCTCGGACAATAACAAATACTCTGCAATAGCCAATAGGATCAACAAAGTTTTGATTGAGCCGCAAATTTTGAAGTCAACTACGTCCATCAAACAATTGTTTCCTCAGTCGACAGGTTCTTGATATCAATGAATGGCGAAAGTAGCTCTTTCCATGTGGTCGATACATCCATAGTTGATAGCCAACTTCACTGGTCGATATGCTTATCGACCAACACTTTACGACTATTACATGACTTTTTGTAATGCAAATTAATGTCGATGGTGCTTTTAATAGATGAAGGTTGTTGGTCAATAAAGGTCGAGGACTGGCTCTTCACTGGCTCGATCCGGCCTGTCGACTTACATTGGAAACAGTTTGCTCTTTCAATATCTCCCTCTTATCAATAAAGTTCGTACGATCTTCACTGGCTCGATCCGACCTGTCGACTTACATTGGAAACAATTGGCTCTTTCAACATCTCCCTCTTATCAAAATCTTTCTTCGTTGCGAAGAAAGGAGGAGATGTGCAAAATTACTGAACAAAACTTGTGTACAGACTGGAACTGGAACTAGTCACTGCTTGTTGTTGTACACAGACGTTGACAATTGCTTCAACTAAAATAGACATGTGGTGTTGGAAGGTCTTCCAATGGTGCAATGTGCTTTGGATGTCGATAGTAAGTGTTGTAAGGCTCGACAATTAAGCTATGTGTTCTTGAGTAGTCCTTCCCTGTAGATGAATTAGGTCGGGACCCAAAAGCTCTATTTTCTCATTGGTAGCTGAAAGCAGTGTTTTAAAGTGTGGTCGGAGTTGTTCTACTCTGTGAAGGTTATGACGGGCGTGGCTCAACCACTGTTGTTCACTTTTTTCCAATTTATCCAACTTTATGTTTTCCATTATCGGTTGTTCCTCAGTAATTAGGGCCATGGTTTTATCAACTACTCGGTGTTGTTGATGAAGAGTGTTAATTAAGTCCCGGGTCTCCTACATTTGTCTAAAGACGTTGCCATAATGTTTGTACCAATTGCAGAGAACGTTGTTTGTTGTCTCTGCTTGATGATTATACTGGATGAGCTGATCGTGTGCTGAGTTGAATGCTTCAAACTGTTTCCCCATCAGTGACGCTATTACTGTTGTTTGTTCTTGTCGGTCCCTGGTGAGCTCTTCAGATAATTATGACACTACAGATTGGAACAAATGAAATGCTTTATTAAGTGTGCTAGTATTGTCGAAGTTGACTGGAATTGGTATGACCTGTTGCGCTAAGTCTTGACACTTTGTCAAAAATACAATTTGGTCTTCTTTCAGCTGGTGAACGCAGTCTTCTGCTGCTAGTCGTTTATGTCGTTGTTCTCGATTGATTGCACCAGTCAGTAAATCGAGCTCTACTTGTGGTGCCTTTTGTGGATGGTATGTCGAGATCGGCCCAAATTGGTCGAGATGTATAGCTAAATGACCCAATTGAGATATGTGGTCCATATGTTGCTGAAGATCTATCTGATGGCGTCGCTTGTCCTTAGCTTGCTTTTTCTTGAATTTTCCTTGCCATTTTGGGACCGCTAATTACTGTTCTGAGTGTTTTTGTGTCTCGACTATTGCTGATGGTTGTTTTGTCTCTTCTTCTGCTCTACTTGATATGACTACTGTGTTTGTCGAGTGTACTTTTTCAGTTGTTGCATATTTTGCTTGTTCTACTAGCTCGACTGGTGCTTCAGTTGTTTGTGCTGTTGGCTCGATAAGTTGCATTACTTTTGATGTTGTCATGGTCCCGTTGGAAGTGGTGGGGATTGGTACACTAGTAGCAACTTGACAAGTCTGCGACATATGTGTTTTGTCGATTGGGGAAAGAGTGTTAGGAACTGCTAGACGGATTCCGAATGATTAAAGGGGACAAGATTTATGGTATGTGTGGTAAGGTATCTGATGGATTCAAAAGTTCGGTTGGGGAGACACCAGGAGGGGAAGAATACGAAGTAGATGGATTCATCAAAGAATGATTTGAAAAGGTATTTAATTCAGTATGATAGGATTTCTGCGCATCGTCGCGCGGATGTCGGTTTTGTTCAACTATTGGTCAGAGATCCCGACTGCTTTTTGCTGGTAGATATGCGTCGGGAGGTCGTGTTTTCTTTGTCTGAACTTGTCGATTGTGGCTAGTCAGGCGGGATTCAAGAATTTGACCATATGCATGTTGGACCTTATCTTGCACCTCTTTAGCTTCTCTCTTACAACGGGCTTGTTCGGCTTTGTTGTGTAGAATTTTTGTTTTTTCTGTATGTTTTTTTTCCATTTGTGGTATTTGATGCTTTTTTTTTTTTTTTTGTTGCTTCGTTTTGTTGCTGTTCCAGTGCTTCTTCTTGCTGCAGCCATAGTTGTTCTTGTAGTATTTTCGCCTCTTCACTTTGTTTATGTATTTCTGCTTGGTTTTCTTTGGTTGTAGTTTGGGTAGCAGTAGGTGCACTCTTCGGATTTAGTTTGTTGTGCATCACTGTCATATTGTTTACCCTTTTATATATTTCCTCTTCTTTGAGAAAGTGATTCGAGTACTGAAAAGTGATGTTACAAGAAGCACAATGTTTAGCCACCTTGCCTTTCTTGTCGTTTCTTACAAAAAGTTTAGTTCCAAAGTGAAAAGGTTGCAAGTCTAAAATGAAGGCTTCCACTGTCTTTATCTTAGGTAATTTTTATCCACCAATGTTGAATGGTACAGGTGGGTAAGAAGCTTTTTTTTGTCATGCAGATAGTGACCAATTCCATTGATGAACACTTGTCTTATCACTTCTTTATGCACTATGTAATCTGTAGCATATTTCGGCAATAGAGAAGAAGGTTGGGTGCCTCCATACATTCTAATTTATGTGCCTTCTGATGAGAAGTAATAGTCTCCATATTCAACTATTACATCCAAGGCATTGCCTGACATACAATTGGCTTCTTTATTGAAGAGCAGTGAATAAAGGGGCATGATTAGTTCTTCACATAGTAATTTGTAGTAGCCTGCATATCGGTGTGCCCAAGTTATCTGATATGCTACATGAATGGGAGTTCATTCGGATTCCAAGTACATCCTAAATTAGGAAAAGGGTGGTTGACTAATATGCAATCGATGAGGTAGCTTGACATGAAGAATTGTGACTTCCCTTCTGAAAGGCCGGTTTGAGCTGTAGAAATGGTTGACGCCATACTGTCTAAAATAATATGTGCCCAATTGAAGACTATATCATGTGTGGAAACATGGTATATCAATGGAACCTAACTGAGTTTATAGATGTTGGTGTTTGGTTGACTGAAGATTCCGCTCAACAATAGAACTAAGATTCGATAGGGGGTCATTAAGTTTTCAGTGTCATATTTCCCGTTAGATTTGGGTCTAAATTGTTTGTATGGTAGGAGCATTTTCCTTGCACATTCAGCATTATCTATATTGGCACTGTGAAAATCCTCACAACAGATCTAAGAGATGATGTATCTAACAAGAGAATAATTATGATTAAGCAAGAAAATAGAAGAAGAGTGATACATGCAGTATAATGAGCAACATAATAATATGGTACAGTAGAACTCAGATAGAAGCAATAATACTTCGGTCATACTAGATTATTAATCACAAATGGACATATAAATAATACAATGCATGAGGAATTCGAATGCCTAAGGTGGCAATTCGAATTAGCCTTCATGGAGTGATCAAAGGATCACTGGAGTGTCATCGGAGCACAACTAGGTGTCCTCATGATCATCAGAGCGCAACTGGAAGTCTTCATCATCATCAGTGGACTCATCAATGCTTAAGTAACTGTCAACCATCAGTCAAACTAACTCTGGTAGGTGTAACTGAGTGTAACTCAATGTAACTAAGTGTAACTGAGTGTAACTGACTGTAACTGAGTGTAACTAAGTGTAACTGAGTGTAACTGAGTGCAACTCAATGTAACTCAGTGTAACTGAGTGTAATTGACTGTAACTGACTGTAACTGAGTGTAACTGAGTGACAACTGGACTGGTAGGTGAAGAAGGGCGAGTTGCTCCCTAAAATCAAGGAAGAAGGGCGCATTAAGCAACTGGAGGGCTAAAACTGAATAGTGAGAAGCTCCTGGGGGCTGGCTAACTGAGGGCTAGGTGCTAGACTGATGACTGGGATGCATGCAAAATGCATGCAAACCCTAGAATGCATGCAAACCCTAAAAGTGCATGCATGAATGAAAATGTAAATGATGAAAACACTGGTGGGACTAGGATGGAGTATAGGAATATCCTAACAAGCACGTCTTACCCAATCGTCATTCAGGAATACTTTGGATGTAGGCAACTTGTATGCGGCTGCAAGGTAGACTAGCTGGAAGGATGCAAGCCCTCCTCCAGTGGCATTTGAAATGATCTTTGTAGTAGTATCTACATGGGGAAAAATCCATGCAATCACCTCTGAGCAGGGAAACAATTTTGGCCATGTAGTTGCCTTGTGAAGGCCGGACCTTTTGATGTTTTGATAAATTATACCTTCTTCCACGGTCGAATTAGGTATTTTATCGTCTCTGATAGCTATGTACAGTTGGCCCCATTTGAACTCAGGGGTGCTTCCTATTATGGTTTTTGTGTCTTCAAATAGTGTTTCGATTTGTATTTTTGGAGTTGTTTCTTCTTGAAGCTCGATTTGCTTGACCTTTCTTTTTTCGGTTTCTTTAGACATACCTGATTTGAAAACATACAATGTCAATAATGAGGAATTTTCACTGAAATATTTACAAGGTACGTAGTATTCAAGGTATGAAATTGATATGATACTTTATTATACTAATGAATATTTAGGTATAAATTAATATGATTATATCTAAGTATTATATTACAGTATAGATAAAGTCACTTTGTAGTGGACTCGACCAAACTTGGTTCGACCAGACTTGAGGATCGATCAAAGTCGTCGACCATATACATCAGTTATATTTGACCAAATTTGAAAAGTATCATCAAACATATATTGTGGAGACGACCATCATAAGACGAGACTCAACTTTAACATATACTATGCCACATGTATCGACCAAAACTCTCTTTTGGTCGCATAACTGGATTGACAATGGTATGCAACAAAATCGACTTGATTTACAAAGAATTTTACATACTTCGACCCATCGAACAAAATATCAACCAGTAGGGTATTGACCATATCGATCACATCAAGTACTTTTTACTAAGCTGGTTTTGAAGAGCGACCAAAATAAGGATGTCGACCAAGCAAATATATCGAGTACATTAAAGTAGTCGATCTTCGACTAGTTTTCAAAGATTCGAGTCTTTTACAAAAAAGTCCATTTTAAAAAGAAAATTCTCATAGGAAATTTAAAAATAAGGTTTTCAAAAGAACTTATTACAAATATTAACGGAGCCAAGCAAAACAAAATGTCCATCAATTCGACCACATAGTTAATACTGCTTGACAGAATAATGGCAAATACAAAGAAAATGATCAATGATTTACCCTTTGTTTGCAAAATACATTAATATCCACGATGGTGAGCAGTCCTTGTGTAAACCATCAGGGTTTGGAATTCAAGCAGATAGTTGTTGCAATAATTGAAGAATAGCCGACAAGAAAGTTTTTCCACCATTGAATTCCGTGGAGCGTCCATTGAGCAGTGACCAATGATTGAGTGCGTACCAGGATGATATTCTTGCTTAGTGTCAAATATGCAAGGCGACCAGCATTAGAATTGATTAAGAGTGCTTCGTTTGAGATAAAAAGACTGACGACCAAAAAATTCGACGATTAAATGTATATAAATTTATTGAAACTGTCGACCACCGACAACGAAGACAAGTAGTCGACTGTCAACTTGGATACAGTAATCATGTGTATTTAAGAGTTTCCTGAAGATATACAATAATGACCGACCATGCAGCCTGACCATTTGACGCTTTTTGGTCGATGCCATCATTGGTGCATATTAGGTAAGGGGACATAACATATTTTTCAAGGCATTCAACAAAGCATTAGAGGATAAATTTTGCACGCAATAAAACTTATATATTCAAACAATGCATTGTAGCATAGTGAAGTATATATATTGGGACAATTTATATTTATTGCAAAAAAGAATAACATGGAATGAAATGTTGTGATGTGGTTGGTTTGAAAAAAGTTATGAGAACACATTGAAGTAAATAATATAGAGTAGTACAACAAAAATGTTGATATGAGGATTAAATCTCTTGTTTTCTTTATACAGTAGTATTCTCTTCTCTTCTATAGGCAAATATTCAATGATGGTAGCAATAAGAATACAAGATATGAAAAAAATAGACAATTCATTTTGCAAAAAGAAGAAGGTAGTAAAGTAATATGTATGCAAATTACAGATGCAAAGGACCAGGAATGTAACTTTATGGAGCAGGTGGCTGCAAAGACTTTGAAGCAACCAACTTCTCTTCTTCTATTCGGCATTGCACATAGGGACTATCTTTCATTCAAGAATACCTAGAGAAGGAAAAAGGTGGAGATATGCGAAGGCCTGATAAAGACTTAACTCTTGATATTGCAGTGAATGTAAGGCCTTGTCGGTCAATGTTTCCAATATCTATTGTTGCATTTTGGAGGGTCATCCCTTGTGCTTTATGGATTTTTAAACCCCATGCCATTCGAAGTGGTACTTGCCTCCGTGAACCCCTTGTTATAGGAGGGATGGGGACATAATTTGGATTGGAATAATCCCATGGGGGGCCTTTGTAGTGGAGAAAGTCAATTACAACATAACATGGCAATGTAGGTGGTTTATCATTGGAGTTGTAGACAATTGCAATAACTTTTCCAAGTGAGCTGTTTACAAGGCCTGTTGAGACACACAAGTTGGATGTCAACATGACTTGTTGACCAGTTGCTAGTAGAACCTTGAATGGAAGTTGTTCATAATCTATTGAGGTATGGACATGTTCTTTCTTTTGCTCTACAAATCAATGTGCAATTGGCATGTTAAGGATTTTGAGCATTTGTTTGTTATGCAATGCAATAGAAGTATTAGTTGCATACAAATGAGTGCATTGGTCAAATGTATGATTCTCTTCATGTGAAAGGGACGAGGGTGTCCTTAACATGAGGAGGTTCCAATCTTCAAGAGTTGGTGTTGCATTTCAAAGATTCAACAGGAGTTGACGAAAGGAAACTTGAGAAGGAGTGTTGCCTTGTTGTCGAAACATGGTTGAAAGAGTGACAAAAGTGTCAAAAGTTAGCCATAGAGCATTTCCTCGTGATGCTCCAACATACATGGGGATGTCCTTTACAGGGGGAAGTTGTCAAAAGTCACCAAGGAAGATGATAGAACAACCGCCAAAGGGGGTTGTCCGTTGGGAAGGGAAGGCTTGACGTAAGCAATCATCCATATGGGTTAAAAATTTTGGGCCAACGAAACTCATTTCATCAATGATGATGTATCGGATATGACATAATTGTTCTTGGAAGCTTGAAAGGGGTTGGTATTCAAGAGGGTGTATCTCAGTAATGGGTATGCGAAGTGCAGAGTGTATTGTAAGCGCATGTATGTTAAAGGCAGCAATACCTGTGGGAGCAAGGAGGAGCAAGGGTGAAGGTTTTTCGGCAGAGGCATGTTGGAGTGCAGATCTAAGGAAAGAAATCAAGAAAGACTTTCCTGTTCTTGCAGTGCCTTGAATGACCATTTTGAGTGGAGGAGGGCTTGTAGAATTTGTGGAGTGTGCGATGATAAGATTGAAGGCCATTCATTGTGTGAGAGAGGAGGAAGGAGAACATGAGGATGAAGAGGTGTTTGGTTGTACATGGGTGGAAAATCGATTGAGGTCAGTGAATGCTATGGTTGTTGCATGCATGTGTGAAGGAATATGGTTTTCGGTCCAATTGTGTTCTTTGTCAAAGTCACGATGGCCAAGCATGTCAAGGTCATTGACATAGAGGTTGTTTCCAGGGTGGAGTTGAGAAAGGAGTTCCCATTCATCCATGGCAGGGGCTGAGGGAAAGTGGTTGAAAGCAGGAGTAGAGTCATCGGAGGGAGGTGTATTGGGGGCTTCTGGAAAATGATTAACATGCCATGCAGTGTATGTGTCTTTAATGCGAAGCCAATTAGAAGTTATGTCCAATGTTGTGGATCCAATGTCATCATGGAGACTGCGAAAAGGTTTGTATAGGAGGATCTCACTCCAACAAAAGCCAACAAAGGAATTTGTAGTAATTGGTGGAATGGTAGTGAAGTGAGGAAAGACACGAACAATTTTTGGAGGACAGATTGGTTTCCATTGGGAGTGCTTTCTACGAGCTGAGTATGACTAGGAGTGAGCAGCTTCAAGAAGGGTAATTTGTTCGAGTGCAGGGGGTCATTGCAAGCAAGCAGAAATGAAGGTGGGTGTTGGTGGGGTGTCAAGAGATTCATTAGAAATACGGTGGAAAATACTTTGGCTAACATTCAAGGATAGAAAGGAATGACTACAAAGACAAAGAGGGAGTTTTTGGAGCATGTGGCAGGTCTCTTGTGCGTCAATGTCTCGATCTGCAACAGTCTCTGACAAGAAACATCTTATTGGTTGAAGTACGGGGGCATCAGTTGGAGTTGCATGTGCAAGATGAGAAAGGAATGCATGGTAGCTTTCTGATTTGGGCTCTGCCTTTGTTGCATATTTTGAAATATATTTGAGGACAACATGTCTAGAGAGAACGGGTTGGCAATCAACATTAGCTCTCCAAATGGAAAGCATGGTAGGGTTGTGAATATTTAGGAGGGAATCATTCCTTGCAGGCTTGTAGGTTTTCTGGCCATTTGCATCAATGAATAAGGAAGAGGCAGGTTGTAGATGAAAGGGGAAGCCGTAACGGCATTGAAGAGAGGATCCTTTTTTGCGGAGGCAAGAAGATTTTGAGCATTTCGTGTGCCTTTGGACACAATTGAAAAGTTCTTCATAGTCATCCAAGTGATTTGTTGCAAGTATTGAATTTGTTCCAATGGTGCATGGATCAGTTATAGTATAGGCTTGAAAGCATGGGGTTTGCAAATGGTTGACTCAAGGATTCCATGCTGTAACAAACTTGTCAAAGTAGAGTTTTGCATCTTCAACCTTGGTAGCATCTTCCCAGTCTAATGTGTCCATATTGGGTGCATCGTCCAGCCATAAGAAACCATGTATATGCGCAGATCCCCTATGTTTCCATTCATACCTATATGGAAAATTATAAATATCAGGAATGAACATTTGAGGTTTTGAATACATTGAACTTTAATGGGAATATGATTTGTTACCAACCTGCACTAGTAGTCTTTTGTAGAAAGACCTTTTTGAAGAACCTCTTCCAGTAATATTTTGAATCTATTGCCCATGTATTGAGATGCAATGTGTGGATTGCTTATAAGTTTTTGAATTCTCCATTGGTGTTGTTGATTTGAAGTGGGTGGAGCTTGTCCAGGCATCAAATAATGCAAATCAGGCCACTTTGTGTCAGCTAAGCTGAGAGTGAAGAAGAATGTTGGTGTCCCTTGTTGAGTGATCATGTCGGTTAGTTCACACCTGATTTTGTTCCAGTTGGAGCGCGTCTCGTAAAGGGTTGAGCCAAAGCGCATGACTTTATCTGCGATTTTGGCATTCAGCAAGTCTTGTAATTGCTGTACAAGTTATGTGATTGTTGGAGGCAATGTATCTTCAATGTTGCGCTTTACAAACACAGAAGCAGTAGAATGGCTACAGTGGCGCATGATGAGATTATATATGTAATAACGGAAATGAGGATGTTGGCCGAATCTATTGTCATGGTATCGAAGAAGGTGCAGTGCATAATTGTCCATGCCAACCTCTTGAATGTGTGGTTGTTTAAGCATTGCGACTCTAGTGGGAAACAAGGTTGGGAAGGCCATTGAGAGGAGGCCTATTGTGTTGTACTCATTGATAGGGGAAATGTCTATTGGGGGCCAGTCAATGGACGATAGATTTGGTGCATCGCTTGTGCCTAAGAAGTGTTTGATTTCATCAACCTCAGTTCTACAATTTGTTTGTGTAGATATAAAGGATGAGGATTGTTCTTCATGGGGTTCAAGGAAGTTGGGTGATTGAACAAGTGGGGTTTCATTGGGTGTGGCATGATGAAGGAGGGACGAAATGTCAGTTGGTTCAATAGGAAAAGAAGATAATGCAGTTGAGTTAACTTGAACATCTTTGTAGTAGGGGTCATTTGAAAGCTTGTATTGGAGAGCAACAAGAACACGTGTTCGACTAACAAAGAAGTCATAAGGCTTCTTCATAGGACTACATTTATGAACAATAAGGATGTCAATGTCTAAGAGTAATCGAGGGAGGAGAGTGGCAATGCTAGTAATGTTTTGCGGAAAGCTAATAGTATGGCCAGAATATGTATATTGTCCCCCACGAGCATGAGTGACTTGTAAAATTGGGTTAACACGAGCAATGATAATTTCTTCAACTTGAGTAAGGATGGCTAGCACTGGTGGTTGTATCCCAGGATCCATGTTGTTTGCAAAGGAATATCTGTTAAATTTTGAGCATTAATTCACAATACTCTAGGATCTTTGCTGAGAGAATAACATATATAGTATATCAATGCATGACAATCACAATATGACAAGCATGACAAGAATCAAAAGCATAAGAGACAAGAGACACAGAGTTTCCGTGGGGAAAACCCTAAGGTGAAAAACCCCACAACTTCCTCAGAGATAGAGAGAGCAATGGCTCAACCAAAGTACAACCAAAATACACCGAGATAGTCTCCTAGTAGCAGATTATACTCCTCCTCACTAGTGCACCACTTTCTGAGTGAGAGTGAGTTACTTTTTCGAGTGAGTAAAATAGAGATCTCCGATCTCTATTTATACTAATCTTTTTGCCCAGTGACCTTATGGGGCCGACTTGTCTAGCTAGGTACATCCAGATTATAATATATATAATTCAGGGCCGACCCCACATGGTGGTCTAATAACCCATCGAGAAGTACACACACTTGCGACACTTGTCAATCCACATGACGACACTTCCTTATAGAGGAATGACACATCTCTTATAAAGGTACAATAAATATATATATAAAATACACAGATGAAATACATTCCGAAGTTACATATACATCAACACTCCCTCTTAACTAGGAAGGTATTTCTCGACACAGATCTGCTAGACAAGTCTTCTTCTCGGGATCATCGTCATCGTCATCGTCACTGCTGCTGCTATCTCAACCAATCTCTGACTCTACTCGTCATAGGAAGTTCTACAGAGCCAGTCCTTTTTCATACTGGATGTAGGCCCACCACCTGCAGGTCTTCGTCATCACTAACCATACTGTGGCATCCTCAGGACTTATTACGTGCGTCACAAAACCTCGAAAGAGCATCCCAGGCTGTTACGAGCACACGAATCTACCTATAGGATCTCCCATGACCATATTATATGTGACCTCACCACAAAACCTCGCAAGAGCATCCTAGGCTATTACAAGCACGCAACTCTACCTATAGGATCTCCCAGGGCACGAATTACATGTGGTCACCACAAAACCTCACAAGAGCATCCCAGGCTGTTACGAGCACACAAATCCACCTATAGGATATCCCAGGGCACGAATTACATGTGGTCATGGCAAAACCTCGCAAGAGCATCCCAGGACTTATTACGGGTACACAGCCCAACCTATTGGATCTCCCAGGGACAGATTATATGCCATAGGACAAAACCTCGAAAGAGCATCTGCCAGATATCCCAGGGCAACGAATTACATGCCATAGGAAAAACCTTGTAAGACTATCTGCAGATCTCCCAGGGCAACGAATTATATGTCCTCCCAGAGCAAAACTTCGAAAGAGCATTTGCCAGATATCCCAGGGCACCGAATTACATGCCTTAGGAAAAACCTCGAAAGACTATTTGCAAATCTCCCAGGGAAACGAATTATATGCTCATCTGCACAACCTGATCCACGGCCATAGAGTATCAACCTGATACTCGCCATACATCATCCTGATGTACACATGATCATCCTGATCATCATCACTGCAACATCCTGCTGCATGTCATCTGGAGCAACATCCTGAAGCTCGTCATCCATGATCATCCTGATCATACAATGCATCTACCTGATGCATACCAAGTATCTACCTGATACATATCATCATACATGATCCACCTGATCATACAATGTATCCACCTGATGCAAATACAAATACATGGTACCTATCACCATACATGATCCACCTAATCATACAATGTATCCACCTGATACATATACAGATACATGGTCCAAGCATCCAACATGATGCATATACAAAAATACATACACATGATCTCACCGATCATATTCCGCATCCAACATGATGCGTACATACATATAAATTATCCAACTGATCATATCCAACATCCAACATGATGTGTACATACATATAAATGATCCAACTCATCATATCCAACATCCAACATGATGCATACATACATACATAAAAATGATCCAACTGATCCAGAACATCATCCTGATGCTCATCATTCAGCGCTTACATTCACAGCCATGCGAAGGATCCTCCTTCCAACATGCTTGGAATGGCTTCAGCAAATGTGTCCATCACTTCTTCCTCGAAGTGTCCTCGATCTGAAGAATGCCAAGCCTCTCTCTGAAGTACTCGAACTTCATCCTGGCTAGTGGCTTCGTCAGCACATCTGCAATTTGCTCATCCGTTGCAACATACAGGAGCTTCACAACTCCTCTCTGCACCATATCCCTGATATAGTGATATTTGATCTCTATGTGTTTCGACCTGTCATGAAACATTGGGTTCTCAGACAGGTTCACACAACTCTGGTTATCACAGAAGATACTAGTAGCATCCAACGGGAGATCAAATAACTCGGACAGTAGCTTCCGTAGCCATACTACCTCACAACTAGCTAAACAGGCTGCAACATACTCTGCCTCAGCTGTACTCAGTGCTATGCAGGACTACTTCCTGCTAAACCAAGAGATCACACTTGATCCCATACTGAAGCAACACCCAGATGTGCTCTTCCTATCTGTAGCACTGCCAGCCCAATCTGAATCAACATAACCCTGCAGGTTAAACTTTTGATTCGCCTCATACTTGAGCCCATAATCCACTGTACCCTTCAGGTACCTCAGAACATGCTTTACAGCAACTAGGTGAACACTCCTCGGATCTATCAGGAACTGACTCAATGTGTTCACAGCAAAGCAAATGTCTGGTCTCGTGTTCATCAGGTACATCAAGGACCCAATCATCTGACGATACATAGAGACATCAACCAGCTCAGATGAAGCATCACATAGAAGCTTCAGATTCGATGCCATAGGTGTGGCCATGGCCTTTCAATCCATCATCCCAAATCTCTTAAGGATATCTACTGTGTACTTCCCTTGACCAAGGAAGATCCCACCTGCACTCTGCCACACCTCCATACCTAGGAAATAGTGCATCATTCCCAAATCTTTCATATCGAATTCAGCAGCAAGCTTCCTCTTAGTATCTGCAATCAGTCTGTCATCTCCTGTTACAAATAAGTCATCCACATACAGGAGTAGAATCATAGGATTCCCTTCCTCAACCTTGTAGTAAAGGTTGGAATCCGCTGTACTCTTGGTAAATCCCAAACTAGATAGGAAACTGTCCATCCTACCATACCAGGTTCTGGGAGCTTGCTTCAAGCCATACAAGGCTTTCTTCAATCTGCACACATATGACTCCCTGTCATGTATTTCAAAACCGAGTGGTTGTTCCACATATACTTCCTCTTCAACTACACCATTCAAGAAAGCAGTCTTGACATCCATTTGGTGTATTTTCCATCTCATTGCTGCAGCCAGGGCAAGTACTGCTCTGATGGAAATATACCTGGCTACAGGTGCAAAAGTTTCTTCATAATCTATTCCCTCTTTCTGAGAGAAGCCACGAGCTACGAATCTTGCCTTGTATTTCTCTACACTGCCATTTGCAGCATGCTTGATTTTGTAGATCCATTTGGAAGTCACAATAGACTTCTCTTTAGGTCTTGGGACAACATCCCAAACATCATTCTTCATTATTGATTGGTATTCCTCAACCATGTCATCCTTCCATTCTTTCTTTTCCGCTGCTTCTTCATAACTAGAAGGCTCTTTGTTCATAATGTCACAGAGTAAAGCAACATAGCTGGTATGTGATCTGGTTCTCTTCTTTGCTCTGTGTTCTTCTTCTGGAATGCCAAATCTTTCTACATCTTGAATGAGCTCTCTAGCCCATGCAGGTTTCCTCTTTTGAGAGTTATCCTCACGGGGTGGATCTACAGGTTCTTGTGGATCTTCAAACTCACGAACAACTTCTGGAACTGCTTCAGTCATGGTAGTGTCTTGAAATCTGGTTTCCTTAAGTTCTTCATAAACTTCGATATGTGCCTTCCTTGATTTTATGAATGTTGAGTTTTCATCAAATGTTACATCCCTGCTGACATCAATCTTCTTGAACCCTGGAAAGTATATTCTGTAAGCCTTCGAGATTTCACTGTAACCCACAAAGATACCCTTCTTTCCTGAAGGATCTAGTTTAGTCCTCTTTTCCTTTGGGACATGAGTGTATACTGGACAACCAAATATTCTGAGATGAATGACTTCAGGTTTCTTACCAGAAAAGACCTCTTCTGGTGTCTTGTTGTCCAATATCTTGTGGGGTATTCTGTTCTGCACATATACAGCTATTCTAGCTGCTTCTGCCCACAAATGCATAGGTAGATCCTGGTCATGCAACATTGCCCTTGCTGCTTCCATGATAGTTATGTTCTTTCTTTCTGCAACTCCATTCTGTTGAGGATTATACGGAGCAGTCAACTCCCTCTTAATCCCTGAATCACTACAAAGCTTTTTGAAGTCACTTGAGGTGAATTCTCCACCATTGTCGGATCTGAATGTTTTGATCTTCTTGTCAGTTTGATTCTCCATCAAGGTTTTGAATTCCTAGAATTTATCAAACACCTCATCTTTGCTCTTCAAGAAGTATACCCAAGTCTTCCTGGAGAATTAATCAATAAATGGGACATAGTAAGCATACCCACTCAGGGAACTAGATGACATAGGACCACATACATCTGAGTGGATGATTTCCAGGATGCCTTTTGCCTTGCTTTCACTGCTTGGGAAAGCCTTCTTAATGTTCTTACCTTTTGCACATCCTTTGCAAACACCTTCATGTTTGGTCTTGATTTCAGGAAGACCCTCTACTGCCTTGCTTGCAATTGGAAGTGCTCCATAGTGCATATGAGCAAGTCTTCTATGCCAAAGTTCACTTGGCTCCATGGATTCATGCACCATGGCATGTTCAGGTTGTCCCTTCAATTTATACAAACCTCCCTCTTACTCTCCAATCACTACTGCATCATCTATGTTCTTTCCCTTTGGCCACATTAGGACTTGGCCATCCACAAATGCAACCTCATACCTTTTGCATCCAATGCAGAGATGGAGAGTAAGTTCTTCTTGAGCCCAGGTACATAAAGGACTTCTTTCATCTTCAAATATTTTCCAGAATCTAGGTTCTAGGAGGCTTCACCACTTCCTTTGATTGTGTATTGATAATCATCCCCAAGTTTCACCTTATGGGGTGATTCATGTTCAGATAGGTTCACAAAAGATTCCTTAAACCCAGTCATGTGTTTGGAATCCCCACTGTCAATTAACCAATCATTACAACCATGGGAGATAGTACCTGTGAGCACAGAGATCAGAACATACTCTTCTTCACTTGATGAGTCATCATCACTATCACTTTCTGCCCTAGCCTTCTTCTTTGGAGGTTCATCATCTTTGGCAGCATGAGCATGAAACCTTCTTTTGCTGCCCTTCTTCTTCTTACTGGAGTTTTTGTTATTATCCCTTTTGTTCTTAGGACAATCTGAAGCAAAGTGACCCTTCTCATTGCATGTGAAGCATCTTAGGTCCTTCTTACTCTTTTGATAGGATCTATTGTGGCGAGAGTGCTCCTTCTTGGTTTTGCTTCTTTTGGTGTGAGTTGCAAGAGCTTGATCTTCACCTCCCATCTTTTCCTCACGAGCTATAAGTCTAGCTTCTTCTTGAGAGCATTCTTCCCGCAATCTGTTGAAGGAGATCAACTTCTTCCTTGCACAAATTCCTTGAATGAAGGAATCCCATGACCTGGGTAGGCCATTTAGAGTGGTCATCACCACTTCACCATTCTCCACCATTTCATCCACTACTTCTAGTTGTTCCTTGATCTGGGAGACCCTTGAAAAATAATATTGAATGGTTTCTCCATTCTAAAAATTTACTCCTTTCAATTGGTTCCGCAGTGTCATCTTCCGATTTATGTTCTTTCCTTCAAATAGCTTGGTCAAAGATTCAAACATCTCCTTGGGTGTCTTAAGAGAAGACACATGGGGTATGAGATGGTCTTTGATAGAATCAGCAATGATTCTCTTTTCCTTGACCAAGTTCTTCTTATGCAATACCTTGGCCTCTTCATCCTCTGGGATAGGGATGTCTTCTTTCACATATGAGTCCAACTCATTTTCTTCCAGGATTAGCCCAATCCTATACTTCCAGGCTCGAACGTTATCAGCCCCTTCAAGCTTATCCTCAAGCTTGGTGTGGAGAGACATCTTAAAGAGTAATTCAAATGGAAATAGAAAAGATTTAGGTCTTACCACTTGAAATGCTGAAAACTGGATCTGGTCCCGGATTAGGGTTTGTCGAAAAAACCCTAAAAATTCAAAATGTGAATTTCAAATTTCTGAAAGGATAGAAAGATGCGCCTTGATGAGCTGATCAGCCTGGTGTATTCAGAATTTGAGATCAGCAAAGTTTTGCCCTTCAGAATTGCCTTTTTGTCCTCCCGGGTTCACCAAGGAGAGCCCTGAATTAGGGTTTGAGTTTCCCGGAGATCTACCCAGCCAAAAATCTCGATCCAAAGCTCTAAACTTCGATTTTTGCAAGGATATTCCAGCTGTGCCTTCAGATTCCAGAAATTCGTATTTTTGTGGAAACCCTAAGTTTTAGGGCCAAATCTGAAAATGCTCGGAATTGAATTCTGATTGGACAGATAGATGCACCTTGATGAGTAGAGTCAATCTACTATACTGATTTTCAAAAATATGTGGAGAGAAACCCAATAAACAAGGAACTCAAGCTTCCGTCACTACAAAATGTCTTCTTCTCAGGTTAGCTCTGATACCATGTTAAATTTTGAGCATTAATTCACAATACTCTAGGATCTTTGCTGAGAGAATAACATATACAGTATATCAATGCATGACAATCACAATATGACAAGCATCACAAGAATCAAAAGCATAAGAGACAAGAGACACAGAGTTTCCATGGGGAAAACCCTAAGGTGAAAAACCCCACAACTTCCTCAGAGATAGAGAGAGCAATGGATCAACCAAAGTACAACCAAAATACACTAAGATAGTCTCCTAGTAGCAGATGATCCTCCTCCTCACTAGTGCTCCACTTTCTGAGTGAGAGTGAGTTACTTTTCCGAGTGAGTAAAATAGAGATCTCCGATCTCTATTTATACTAACCTTTTTGCCCAGTGACCTTATGGGGCTGACTTGTCTAGCTAGGTACATCCACATTATAATATATATAATTCAGGGCCAACCCCACATGGTGGTCTAATAACCCATCGGAAAGTACACACACTTGCGACACTTGTCAATCCACATGACGACACTTCCTTATAGAGGAATGACACATCTCTTATAAAGGTACAATAAATATATATATAAAATACATAGATGAAATACATTCCAAAGTTACATATACATCAACAATATCGGTGGCCATTTTTTTCTACAATGCAACGAGCACATGCATATGCACCAGAAGATTGTTTTGTTTTAATTCCAGGGTAAGACTCCATGCATATAGAGCATACATTCATGGGAGATAGTTTGTCCAATCTTGTACGGAACCGTTGTTGTGCACCATCTAGGTTTCTATTTGTTGGATGTGTTGGTATGGATGCGGATGGTGTCGAGGGAGGTTGAACAGTGTGAAACGGAGAAGGGATATGAACAAGTTGACAAGCAGCTCTATATAGAAGGCATTGATGCTTGTTGTTATCCTTTTTCTTTTGAGCATAGAGAACTCTTCTGCGTGCATTGATTTGATCATTGTCATTATTGGTTTACATGCCTATAAAAACAATGTTTGGTGGTTATGAACTTTATGGTGTCTTTTCTGTAAGAGAAACATACTATATATTTAATCATTTGAAGAGTGTTTATGGATAATTTATGGGAAGTTGTTGCAATAAAGGAATACATATCCTCCTAAACAATGTTTATAAAGAAAAGAAGCATAAACTTGACAAAGCAATGTTAACTCTAAGTACAAGTTTGAAAGTGCCAAGATAGAGTAAAATAAATATGTAATTTAACACAATGCTACAATAAAACTAATTAATATAATATTCAAAACTGGTCATTGCTGGTTACAAGTACCACTCAGGTAGTGGTGTGTATACAAAAATTTGTAGTTGCTAAGTATGAGGCATAAAGTATAGAGAGTGGGAATTGAAGAGGTTTTTGAAGATAGAGTTCAAAGATTTCAAGCAACTGGTCGTTTATTAGTCACAATGTCTTTGCTTTCATCAAGTGGATCAATAGGTGTTGATGATGCTGGAGCGTTCTCTGACATGACAAGAATCACGTTCAAGCGAGCGTTTGAATTAAAAGTCTTTGTCTTTACTGATAAGGTCAGTAGGTACTCTCGAGCACAAACACGTTGAACAATTTCCAGGAGAGATGTTGGATCATTTGATAGAAGGCACAAATCTTTTGCAGAGACCCCCATGAGTTGTTGCGCAACATCATCAAAATATATGATACTGTGTAATTGTCCAGTAGCATCCATGAGGTCAAGTTTGAGTATGTATCGATAAGCACACTCTGTAAACTCCCCATCACATTTTGCACAATGCCAAACAGGACCAACTTTGTGGAATTTTTTTTTCATGCATTGTATTCCATCGAAAAATAGAGGGCATGAAAGGAAATGAAAGTCATTGATGTTAATATGGGCGATTGTAGTAGTAATCGAATACCAAGTTGATTTCTCAGAGGGTTCGAGAGATTGTAGTGCAGAAATGGATATGCGTTTGCAGGAGCTAGGAGAAGACGAGTTGGATATTTTGCTCAAAGATGGGGAGGCTGAACGGAATCCATTGTCAGCAAACCATGATTGAAGAAGTTGAGCTTCCTAGACATCCAGGTTTATAACGAGGTTGGTGTTGGAGATTGTTCCAATGGTTTTTCCATTGAACTCTGTAACATGTCCACCTTTTATTGCAAGGATAGGGGAGTAGTGAAACCTCGAAGGTTTCCAAGGTCGACACCCTCAATTGTGCAGTGGTCCCCCCAAAGTGTTATGTTTATGCTATACCCGGACATGTCCCTCAATCCAACTATTCGGCGAATAGTTTCAGAGCCATCCCTTTTGCGTATAGTTGATGCAGGGGAAACAAAAATGACAGTTCCAATAAGGTCAACCATGGAATTGATGGGTGTAGTTTTGATGTCATGGATAGATTTAAAGTGGAAGAAATGAAAAGGGATCAGTGGTAACTCTTCCAAACATCGTTGAATTTTTTAGGAGGTGGAAAATCTCGAAAGCAGTTTTCAAATGGTTTTATGTTAGGTTGACTGGCTTGATTGTGCCATTTGAGACCGTGTAGACTATGCCAACTTGTATTTGGTCATATAATGAGGTGGTTAGTTCATTGAAAGCAGAGATATGAATCTCATCTCTGGTAGCACTAACAAGGTCAAACCCAAAGAGTTGACCAGGGCCTTTTTGGTTGGTGAAGGAATTGATACTTGTCTTTGCAGTAACTCGTCCTTGAATGGTCCAAGTTTTGTTGGAAGGATTGAGCGATGTGAATTGAAGAATAGGTGCAACAAGGTTTGGGGTTGGATTTTGCGAGGACGGTATGCCAAGTGAAGGGTTTTCGGGATCAAGGGCGTTGTTTTTTGAAATAGATGAACTGCTGTGAAAGGTAAAGGTAGGGGTGAAGTTGAAAGGGGATGGGTTTCCAACAATTGTTGTTTCCAATGTGACAATTTCAAATGTGCCCAATGCGATAGTCATAGAAAGAAGAATTAAGGTAAGTAAGTATACGTAAAAAATATGTTACAATTATTGGGAGTGCAAAACAAAAAGGAAAATTTAAAATGTGGAAACCAAAGCATACGTTGTATCATGTATACTGTTGCATGTACAGTTGATGACTTTGATGATCGAACCTGCTTGGAGTTGGTGGTCTCCACAACGCTATTGTAGCTACTTGGAAGTAATGTATCGTGCTTATGAATTCCATCAGAGATAGAGATTCGGAAGCGGCTAGTTGTTGAGTTAACAAAGCTTACTTGATTGAGAGAAACAACTTGTACAAGTGGGCATAGGTCAACAACACCATTCATCAGAAGTGAAATAGCATTTTCGGTCAACAGAGTGTCCATACCGTGGTAGTGAGAATAGTTGGACTACAAAAGTAAGCTGGAAAAGAAGGTGATATTGATATTAAGTATAAAGATAACAGGTGTAGGAGAACATGGAAAAGGATCATTTGATATCTCAAGCAATACATAACAATATTTCTGGAAAGAATAGACAAATGAATGGTTTGAAATTTGGTTTCCTTTTACCAATGAACCTGCCTATTACAGTAATAAGTAAACATGTAGAAAACACATCATAGATTCATTATTTTGTTTTGAAACATATATTGTATATTATCGGAAGAGTGAAGATGTGATAGTAGGTTAAAAGAGTAGTCGAGATGTTAATCAAGCATAAAGTTGTCAAGTTCTAGTTAACTGTTTAAGAGCATAGGAAAAGGAGCACAATATATAGAAATATGACTTGGCTATTGGAAAGGAGGAATTATTCTGGATATAAAGTATGTTGATGAACATGTGAGGTGCTTCTCTTTTTTTTGAATCTCATTTTTTTTGTTGAATGCAATCGACAGGTGGTCGACCAAAGATAAGGAAGGTCGTCCACAGGTGTCGAGGAAAATAGGTCAACACGTGGCAACTTGAAAACCCCCATCTTGAAAGCATTAGTCAGGTCGATGCATATGCTTACTTTAAAATTTGGTCGTGCTCCGACGAGTAATAGATTTGGTCGATGACTAATTTCCCTTGATATTATTTATATGGTCGATGTGTGTTGTGTCACTATGCTTTTCTATATTTGTGGGCCAAGTGTGTTTTTAAAAGTGTAGTCGATGATGTAATTAGTCGATTCACTAAAAGTAGTGAATACTAATTTTGGAAAAAAATAAAAGTTGTGGTTGGGGTTCGACAGGTGAAATTTGGTCGGGATTGGACAATATATGGT
The DNA here is from genome assembly GCA_027924585.1 of Larix kaempferi. Lineage (NCBI taxonomy): Eukaryota > Viridiplantae > Streptophyta > Pinopsida > Pinales > Pinaceae > Larix > Larix kaempferi. The sequence goes on along the minus strand of BSBM01000541.1, from coordinate 4,783,493 downwards.
GAGTAAAAGTGGTCATTTTGTTGTAAAATAAGTCGTGTCTTTAAAATTAGTCGAAGTTGTAAAATTTTGATGGTCATTTCGCGTCGATGGTGTTTAACCAATGGTTTTATTATTCTTTGACTTCAACATAACTAAAATGAGGTCGACCAAATGTGTAACTCGTCGCAGGTCGACCAAATGTGTAACTCGTTGGAGGGCGACCAAATTGTAAAAAAATTCTATGCATCGACCTGTCTAAGGCTTTCAAGATGGGGGTTTCCAAGTCACCACGCGTCAACCTATTTTGCTTGACACGCGTAGAACCTTTTGAATCATATATAATATTTAGTTTTATTGCTTTCAAAAGTTATCCCTTTACCTAATATGCACCATATGCTGATAAAGATTGTCGAGGATCTGCCGAGAAAATGTCTTGATATTCTGGCGACGGTCGACGATGAATTTTCTGGTTGATGAAGTAATCTGATCGAAATGGTCGATAGTTCAGGAGAAAAAATAATGATTGACATATCCATACTTTCACCAATGATGGCACTGGCCAAAAAGCTTCAAATGGTCAACTCATAGATCTCGACGTCATTAAACTGCATGGTAGTCGGATCTCTGTTTGACCAAGACTGTGGGTCGATATTGTCTATCTTCAGGAAACTATTATATACACATCATTATTGTATCCAAGCCGACAGCCGACTACTTGTCTTCCTTGTCGGTGGTCGACAGTTCAAATAAAGTTATATGCATTTGAACGTCTAGTTGTTTTGGTCGTCGGTCTTTTTATCTCAAAGGAACCACTCTTAGTCAATTCTAAAGTTGGTCGACTTGCATAGTTGACATAAACAAGAATATCATCCTGGTTGCCGCTGAATCATTGGTTACTGGTCAATGGACGCTCCACAGAATTCAATGGTGACAAAACTTTCTTGTTGACTATTTTTCAATTATCGCATCAACTATCTGCTCAAATGGTAAACACTGATGGATTACCCAAGGACAGCTCACCATCGTGCATATTGATGTCAATTTTGTAGACAAAGGATAAATTATTCATCATTTTCTTTGTATTTGGAATTATTCTGTCAGACAGTATTCCTAGGAAATTAACCACTTGAATATTAACTATGTGGTCGAATTGATGGATATTTCGGTTTACTCGGCTCCGTCAATATTTGTAATAAGTTGTTTTGAGAACCTTATTTTTAAATTTCATATGAGAACCTTGCTTTTAAATATTAAACAGGAACAAGGAGAACAAGATAGGATTTTTCATATACCAGATGCCTAAATTAAAGATTATTTTTCTAGAAGACCTAGCTTTTCTAGGAGACAAAAACTGTTGCAGTGCAAATTATCTGACCAAGTTAGTAGAAAACATATATTAATAAACACAAGGAAATCAATATATATGAGTCAAGGACCCTTTCGTCTCAAACCACTAAATAAATCACATACATGATCAAATACTAACTTTAAATATTGAACATACAAGTAATACGAGTAAATGAATGACAATGCACTGACAGAAACAGACTCAAATTTCCAACAAAAAACACCCAAAAATACAGCAAAACCTTGTTTGTAAATATTAAACAGGAACAGGGTAATTACAACAAGAAATATGAGTTTCGTTTTAGAGGATAACCTTGTTTTTAAGTAGAAAACAAGAGTTTTTGGCTCCTCAAGAGGGTTGTTGCCCTGTGAAACAGGAACAAATTGATGGCGATTCGAATGCTGAGAAAAAAACTTAGATGATGTCACAATAACATTAGTAAACAAAAAAACAACCATAGAGGCTTTACTCGTCGAATTTTATAAATGATTAAGAGTAAAGGCGGTGCACCAGTGTCTGAGCACATTTAACCATTGTTGCATTGAAATCTGTTCTCCTATCCCCACAAGAAAGAATGTCCAGGAGGTCCAATCCGTCAAATACACATATACGTCAATAGAAAGAGATCAGTACTACTGAACCAAAGTTCATAACTTCATGATGGATTAAACCCAAAGAAATCAATGTTCACGTGGGTAACCTTATTGAAGGTTGTTCAATGTCCAATCCGTTATTGAATGTTCAAGTTTCTAATAAAAAATGTACATCTCGTAAGATTTTCCCATGCAGAGCTGCATCGCCTGTTTACACTGCATCAACCCAAATGGTGGCGAGTTTGGTTGTATTTGTGCATCGATAGGTATTGGCTTTTTCCATGCAGAGCTGCACCCCCTGTTTACACTGCATCAACCCAAATTCGTACGAGTTTTGTTGTATTTGTGCGCCGAGAGGTATCAGTAGCGATTGTTTCCCTGTGACTCTAACACTTGCAACGAAATGATCGGTGACATTTAACCATTGTTTCATTAAAATCCAGGAGGTCCAATCCGTCAAATCCAGATATATGTCGATACGCAGAGATCGGTACTACTGAACCAAAGTTCATAACTTCATGATGGATTAAACCCAAAGAAATAAATGTTGACGTGGGTAACATTATGGAAGGTTGTTCAATGTCCAATCCGTCATTGAATGCTCAAGTTTCTAATAAAAAATGTAGATCTCATAAGTTTTTGCCATGCAGAACTCGACCGCTTGCTTACACTGCATCAACCGAAATATTGTCCAGTTTGGTTGTATTTGTGTGCTGACAGGTATTGGTAGCCACCTTTTCGCTGTGACTCTTAACACTTTCCAGCGAAACGGGTCGAATGTAATCAACCATTTGGAACCATTTGTCAAACACCACCGACGCAAAATGACCATCAAAATTACTTGTCGACTTGCTATTCCGCGACTTATCGACTGGTTCTTTGACATTTAGTCCGTCGACCTAAACAATTACACCAAATAAAGAGATAGGTGGTCGACCATCAAGTTTGGTTGAGCCCACTACAAAGTGACTTTATCTATATTGTATTTGGTCGACCACTTCGAGTTAATACTTATTTTTGGTCGAATTGTAAAATATGATCAATGGCTATGAAGGGCATGTAATCAAGATGACTAATTCAGTCGCATCTGATGTTTATCTTACGCATTAATTGGTCAAGTATGTAAAAATAGTCGAGTAATTATTTAAAAATATGGTCGATGTAACATTGTCGCGACATGTAGTTTGAGTCTATACATCATATGGTCGATAAAAAAATGATATGCTATTTGGTCAAGTGATAATTCATTTTATTTGAGAATATGCGACCAAGAGAGAGTTTTCATCAATACATGTGGCATAGTATATGTTAAAGTTCAGTCTAGTCGAATTTGAAAAATGGTTGTCAGATAAAGTTAATATAGATAAAGTCACTTCCTGTAGAATTCATCATTCGACCAGACTGAACTTTAACATATACTATTTCACAAGTATCGACGAAAACTCTCTTTTGGTTGCATATTCTCAAATAAAATGACTTATCACTTGACCAAATAGCATATAATTTTGTTTATCGACCATATGGGAAAACTTTTTCCATTTCTGCTGATGCCAGCCAAAGCGGTCGGCGTGAACTCACGAAAAGGAACAACTCTAGTCGGCAGGTAGACATAAAGCAATATTTTAATGAGTCAATGGTCTTTTGATTGAGCACACTCGTTTCCTTGGTCGGAAAAAATATAATTTAATGAAAACGTAAATTTCCTGAAGTAACGTTACCTGCAAATAGTCTGAAAATGCTTCATTACCACGACAGAATTCATTTTCGCCTTTGTTCGAGAATGGATGCACAATCCCTGCAAACCAGTCAGTTGCATTGGTCGATTGAGTTAATTTCAGAATATGACACTGCGTCAGGGTGCTTTGTTTCGGATGGCCTGAATGTCAACAAAGACAGTTGAAAATAAAATATGAATTATCCTACAAAGAAAGCCGTAAGAGTCAGAAATATTTGGGGCCAAAGCGGAAAACACATGGCAGGATTCCATTCGCTCTATAAGCGAGGAATCTAGCAGACATGGATGGTCATGCTTCTCGTTGGTGAAATGCCTTCGGCGTAATTATGTACTTAGAAGCATTTGTAAGAAGCCGCATGGAGTAGCTAGCCACTATATTTTAGAGACATACATGAAGGGAGATGAAGTTTTTGTGTGGAATTTTGATAATGATCATTTACAATTATTACAAACCATGAAAAAGAAGGTTAAAAATACAAGCATAGCATCTTACATAAAGGTCACAAAGTGGAAGGGAAAAGTTAAATAAACAAAACATACCACCAATCTATTATTATGTCAATAAAAATCCACTAATTACATGATCATGGTATATTTGGACCTTTACACTATTATAAGCCAATCCTCACAACCAATGTAATTGGTAAAATGGGAAAAGAAATCTAACAAGAGCTGCATGCAGCTTAGTCCCTGCCTTTAATAATTTGAAATATAAAAAAAATAAAAATAAGTGTTAATAATTTACAAAAACATTGATGCCTCCGGGGTTAGAGAAATTGGTAATGAGTAATTGTGTTGAGAAGTTGTAAATGAAAGGTCGCAAGAATGTCCATGGGTACTACTTACAAAAAAATTGATATAGACAAAATTCACAATAATTTATTAATTTGTCAAACAAGAGTTTATATATGTCAAGACCATCTTTTATCTCACAAAACTAGATGCAGATATTAATGCATTTTTTCTCTTTAAAAAATTCCCTAAAATCCTACTTAAAACATTCGCATCAAGGATCCTATATTGCTTTACAATTGCATTATGTGTTATCTCTCATTTCAATTCTCCATCACAAGAAAGCAAAGGAACAAAATGAAATTAAAAAAACTTCAGATAAAACCATCTTGAGGATATTACTATATTAATGTTGAGATTGAATTTGAGTGAAAAGCAGGTGATGAAGGTTCCATAACCATGGAAAGAGTGCAACAATTAACGGTGACGTTCCTCAATATCTTTAGAGTTTCCTGTGAGATAACTTGGTATATAAGATAACATAGATGGAATGATAATTTATTTATTTATTGTTTGACAGATTAATAAATTATTGTGAAGTTTGTCTATGTAGTTGGCCTGCAATTTAGATGTCAATGTTCGTTTTGTTTATGAATAGGAATCTCGACAAAATTTAGTTTATTTATCAATTTTTTCTTGTAAGTAAGTACCCATGGGCATTCTTACGACCTTTCATTTACAACTTCTCAACACAATTACTCATTACCAATTTCTCTACCCCATAGGCGTCAATGTTTTTTTAAATTATTAACACTTATTTATTTTTTTTATTTTTTTTATTTCAAATTATTAAAGGCAGGGACTAAGCTGCACGCAACTCTTATTAGTGATAATATACATTTTATATAAACTTCATTTCATCACTTCAATTATTATTTTTCCATGAAACTCCTTTATGGTATATCAACTTGGAAAACAAATCTTATCATAGGTTAATATAAATGTGCTTATTATCATTTGTGTTTGTGTAGACATGTAAGTTTATATTTTCATAATAGGGGAATGTTAACTTTATTATTTAAAGAATTATTTTTAAAGTTTATTTATCTTTTTATTTTTACATATAAACTTATATTATTATGACTTGTTTTTGAAATTACCTTTATATAAATTGGACAAGAATTTTTTTTGAAGATTTGACATTGAATTTTATATGTAGAAAAGAATAATGCACCAACCACATATGATCTCGACTAATGAGCTTATATTCAGGGACCATTGGTAACCAAGCTATCGCCTCACCAAGTTGAGAAGATATTGCATGAATTGAATAGATTTCATTCACTCACTAGGGTACTGATATTCTTTTCCCACAATTAACATGGACCAACTTACAAATGAATAAGGCACAATATTTGAAATGTAAAATTGTTTAACATTGATACGAGTGAGGATGTTAACCAGCCTAATAAAAGGAGACTGATCCAATTTAACCAAATCATTGATGACACGAAAAACCCTAATTTATTAGGTTGAGAAGAATATTAAGTTTCTAGAATGTATTTATTGAAGAGGTAAAGGTTAATGCCAGTCGTCAAGACAATGTCAAATTCTAAAAAACTGCAAGGTCGCAGTCATCCATAATGAGGGTTTATAATTTATGAATAATTCAATGATTCATTATTAGAAGATAGCATGCCATTACGGAGGTACCAGGTAACTCATGAAAATTGCTGAGGTAATTACACCATTCAAGAGATAAATGACTGCATCATTTAAATTTCTATACTGAGAAAGATTAGATCATTATCAGGATGAGATTGGTGATCACAGGCCAATATTCCAACAGTTTGTTGAATTTATTGCATGAGTATTGCGTTCAAATAAAGAATATGGAAATGCCACGATATGGAAGTTTCACCAACCTGTTTAAAATTCATACACAACCAGATTATTGTTGTTACGAGATGCCCAAAGGATAAAATCAACTACTCGGTCAACCGATCGTTAGATTGCCAATATCAACGCAAAGTAAATCGCAGAGAATTTGGGAAAGTGTAATTTCACTCTGGTGCTTTGTGGTTGTTCTGTTGAGTCATCACCGATCCATTTTCTTGACAGTTTATCATGATACCTAAGCTAGCAGAATTGAATCTCCACGTTGCTAGATATCAATGAAGTTGGAAGGTCTGTAGAAGTGATGGTTGAGTATGAAGATCATTGGATTCAACAAAGGTTGTCCCTTCTAGATTATTCTCAATAATGTTGCAACTCAGTTGGAGAAGTTATCGTGATTCCTCACTTAAATCATAAAAGAGCACACAAGATTCCGAAGGGAGATATTTTTAATCATTCAATACTTCTCATGTTTAACTCGTTGTTTTATATTTTGCAGAAAAATCTTTTATCTATTTTTTCTATCAAGTTATCTTTAGCCTTTATTATGTTATTTAATTTCTTTCTTACTTTGCAGAATTAACTATGAAGGTGGAGAAACTCGCAATAGAATCATTTCGGAATGGATCAATTCATCATCCAAAAATCGTAAAGGAAGGAAGCATGGAGTGGATCCTGAACCCTAGCTGTCATAATTATTGGTTTTTCTGTTTGGCAAACATGGGATTGTATGTTTGATCATGAATTATTGAATCTAATAACCATATTACTAAAATAGGTAATGAGCAGTAGATGAGCATAACCCTGGAATGGAATAATAAATAGATATTGGCTGCAGACCCCAACACTGTACCACAATACTTGAACTGCATGTAGCCTTAAATAAGGAGGGTTTGCAATTCAACATAATGTATATAATATCGCCCAGAGACACTATGGAGAACATAAGTCCTTCCTCTGTCCATACAAATGGAAAATAAGAATTTACTTCAGCTAGAGAAAAAACTGACCGACGACATGAAAATAAAACAATAGAGAGTGGATCATGTTCATTCATAACCCAAAGAGACTATAATAGACTAAATACTCTGCAAAGTTTTCTCTAACCGACAACATGAAAATAAAACAATAGAGAGTGGATCATGTTCATTCATAACCCAAAGAGACTATAATAGACTAAATACTCTGCAGACATGCCACTCTTTTGATTATAAAAGTGAAGGAAAGAAAGTCACACCCAAGAAATACTAAATAATTATAGCCTAACACATGAATGCATGCAGTTCTATTAATATACAAGAACGAAAAGACTACATTCAAGGGAAAAGTTTGAAAAATGCTTTTACTATGAACTTTGCTTAAACATGAGTTGGAATGGATGTGGGGCATCCAAATTGCAACACCACCAAGGAAGGAATAATTGGTTAGAAATGAAAAACACAACCAGAATCCATGGACAAGTGGATGAACCTTTGTAGAAAGAAACGTTTATCCGCTTATGTACTCTTGCCATTATGGTATCATGTTTATATTACAAATCTTTGGCGGGCCTTCAAAGCCATTAAGTTTTAATCCAAGCAGTTATTATTTGAATTTTAAGGGTAGGAGATCTTTATAATGCCAATTAGGACGTAATTTTTGGCAATCACTGCACCATGATAGGCAAATAAGGCCAACTGGCCAGAGCGTTCAACTTTGTAACTGACTTTTTTCTTTTATTTTAAAAATATTTGCAACATATTAATAAATTGATGAGTATACAGACACATCTGGAAACAACATGCAACATAGGCTAACAAACTAAATTTTCCAAGTCCTGAAGTGAGCATGCATTGAGCTTGAAGAAAAAGGTGCTTTTTACCAGGTGACAGAACGAGGATTATTAGAAGTCCATTCAGTGGTGCACGGCTCTGCAGGTATGCAGGTGGATAGGCACTGAGGTGAAATATCCATCGCGGTTTGATGGTACAATGGATGCTATGAGTTTTATGGGTAAAATTGAAGAACAAGTTGTGTTGAAGCTTGAAGAAAAAGGAATATCAGAAGTATGAAGGCATTGTTGGTCTTTTGTTTTCAAACCTCAAATGTCATATTGCAGGACACAGGTGCCCATTCTTGTGCAATTCTTCTTTCAAGCAATTCAGCATTGGTACCTGGTGAAACACGTATGTCAAAACCTTCCTCGGCCTCAGAAGATTGAAGATTCATAACAAATCCCTGCAATATAATACACTCTGCTTCAATAGAATTTATCCAGATCGACAATGAGATCTAAGACATTTAGCACAAGAAAAATACCATACAAATTTACAGGATAAATTAAAATAGATATACATAGCTTAAGAAAAATCGAAATGAAACTCTATTGATGTCTACTTATGACCAATGAAAATCCATGGGACACATCATGCGTCACTCACAAGGGGAGCACAAAAGGAAACTTTGACCTGCTTAACTAAAAGGAGGAAAACCGAAGGCATGTAAAATCCAGTATAAGTAATTACAATATATAATGGTGTTGTAAAAAAGCCTGCACAATTCATAAGAACCATAACCATAACCATAACCATAGACTTGATTACTGGAGAAATGGTAAAAAATAAATACCTGAAACAATGTCAAGAGCATCATGGATGCATGAGCAAGGGCTGGTTCATTCTCGCAATTTATGACAGTAACCTGACTACATATAATACCCTAGGCCTAGCTAAACCATGCAAGGAAAAACTATGAATAAAATCCACGGATAAGAAATGAGTTCATGGATGATAAATGAGCAAAAACCACAGATCACAAATCCACTTGCACCTTCATGGACGAAATCTGCATCTTCAAGGGCAGACATGGGATATTATATGCATCATGCATCGAGTGCAAATGTAGAAGATGACCATCATGGATGAAATCTGCATCTTCAAGCGTAGACAGGGGATATTACATGCATCATGCATCGACTGCAAATGTAGAAGATGACCACCAAAAAGATTAAAATGGGCAAACCAAACATGACTAATACATGCATCTTGACACGCTAGTGCATCGACTGCAGCACAAACAGTTTGCCCGATTACAACGTGCAGCTCCTGTCAACCCACAACCTCTGTCATCCCACAGACCACTACACTTGTCATGAGTTAACCTAGAACTGCAAGCATTTACTTCCGTCAGAAATATTACTATGGCACTGTCAACCAGATCGGTATGTCATTATGCTTAACTGCTATCCACTATAAACAAAATATTTAGATTTTAACATTTGCAAGTTCAAAGTCGTTCTATTTTTATTTTATTTTCATTTTTACTTAATTCTTGCCAATGAGGAAAATTTTCTTGTCAAGCACTTTCCACTAATTAGACTTACACACCTATTAAAATATTTTATTAAATAAATACAAATAAATACATAAATTATTTCAACATTGGATAAACTATAAGAAAGTTTTAGAAATATTTTTGTGCAAAGCAAATTAATACTAAAAAGTGGAACATATAGTCTATACCTACGGCATGGACTAAAAATACACTAATAACATCCTCACTCACAAACTTTATAGAGGATAGGAATATCATGCACCACAAATCAACCATGTGAAATTTAATCATTTTGAATTTTTTTAATTGAATTCGTGTTTAATTGTGAAACATTAAGATAATTTATATTTTTGGGGAAATTTTGTTATATATGTTTTTTTTTAAATAAATATATAATTTTTATTTTATTATAATTTTTTATTATTATCAAAATACAATAAAAATGAAAATAAATATAAGATAAAACTAAAAAAGTTTAAGAACTCCTCTCCTGTTAAAATGGATACTATCAAGTTAGAGTTAAAATATGCTTTCTAACATCTAAAGATAATGAATACAATTCATTGTTAAATTTATATAAGTTTAGGTATAGCAAGGAAAAGGTATGTTTTATAAAGTTAGACGTGAAATCTGTGGTCAAAAATCTCAACCTTACCTTTTTATGGGAGGATGAATAAAATTTAATGTTAATTTATATAAGTTCTGATGTAGGAGATAAAGGATGTAAATTTCAAATTATTTTTATTAAGTTTAAGTGAATGTTAAGAAGATAAAACTAAAACATGTTTAGCGAAAAAAAATATGGAAAAAGATTAATATTTTTATAAATATGATAAGGGTGGCAATTGTAGGGGTTTTTATATGTTTCGAAGTAAATATAGAAGTCAACCTCTTCTGGGGTTTGATTATTATTTGGAGGACTGCGTAAATTACATATATAAAGAATGACTAGCAGATACGATGTCAGGAGAGGGAAGAACAAAATTTCTTGGTTAGTTAAAACACTGCCCAAAGCACTTCTATGGCGAGATGGTCTTCGGTACAAGTAGACTACTAGGCTACTACGCGTTCATCCCTTGCTCTCCTCTTCTCGAGCAAGAGCTTCGCACCTTGCCCGATGCGGACAAGCGACAACATACCTCGATTCGCACTGAATCTAGTGTTATTACATATATAAAGAATGAACAGCCCTGAGCATATATAACCCCCCCCCCCCCTCCCTTAAATGTATGCGTTCTTTTTAAGAAAGAGTCACTGGGAATGACCTTGAATAGTGAATAGTTCCTCTCCTTTTGGAGCTCATGGAGACAACAAACTTGATAGATGTATGGAATATTCCCTCTAGGAAGTGCTTATTGTTTTTGTCTCATTTATAATTTATTGGTTGGATTGGAGTCAGTGGGACCTTTTGGGAAATTACAGAGAATTGAGTATTACACCCTTGAGGTTGAACATGTCCTTCTTGGGGTATTTTAGGTAGGGTTACCCTTGAGGTTGAAAATGTCCTTCTTGGGGGTATTTTAGGCAGGGTTTGGTTGACTCATGGGTTTGTTTAGTATTTAAAGTGCAAGTTGGTCTAGGGTTTTTTGGTTGCTCATTTATCATGGCTCATCCTTCTATCTCTAGACATAATGGGGGAGAAGGAAATGCTATGCTCAAAAAAATTATGAGATGGATGAATAATCAATTGGAGGGAATGGGTCAAGCAATTAAGTACTTAAGTATCCATATGGAAAAGCAATTTGACATATGAGAACCTTGCAAATTACTCAAAAATGCATTACAATATTATCTTGGGGTTTACTAGAGGTTCACAATCTATTGCAATTCAACTTATTATCTCCACTGATTTAGAAAAAGATAAAGATGGCAAGGAGGAAACAATACAATATATAACATGGCATTAGAAGAGTAGCCAAACTTTCGAGATGATCATGGTATGGAGCTTAATGATGTGTCCAAGGAGGAGGCCCATTTAACACATAAATTTGGTTAATTTGTTTTATAATGTTCTTTACTTGTTTATGGTTACTTGGATAGTATATTTGGTAGTATAGCTTTACATTATGTAGGAAGACCTCATGCCATAAATCTTTGTATGTTATTTGAAGCATTGTATATGCTACTTCAACTTGGAAACAATTTTGGTTAAATTTTGAACCTGTTTTGTAAGTTCACACTATTTGGGTTTTCCATGCTTCCTTTATATTATAAATCTTATCTTTATATTGCATAGATTTATATATGTTAAATTTTGAACATGTTTTGTAAGTATCCCTTTATATTATAAATATTATCTTTATGTTGCATATATATATATATATATATATATATATAATTTTTTTTATTTTAAATGATTAATATCTAAATATTTTGAATGTTGAATTGAATTTTTTTGTTATTTAGTAGAAGTTTCGAATTTACAAAGGAGAGTTGTAAAGTTCAAATCTCTTTCTCCCCATGTTAAAGTAGGTCTATAAACTCTCAAGTGTTGGAAATATTTTTATCATTGATGTCAAAGGCAAGGATATATTGTTGTCATTAATGTTAAAGACGGGGGAAGACTATAGATAGAAATGGCAATATGAAGATTGTTGCAAATATTTTTTTTGATGTCCAGTTTTGATAACCTATATTTGAAAGAATTTTTACTCTAGATACCTAGCTCAAATTGGAGTATAGTTTACATGGTTGGAAATATTGTTTTGAGACCTTTCCAACGGTATATGGAAGTCCCTCTATCTCCACAGGAATGAGGAGATATGAAATAAATTGTAAAGGCAACCCAGTGAGAATGTTAGGTCGGCCCTGCCAAGATATTGTAGAATGTTATGTCGGCCCAGAAAGTGATTTAATACATGTATAAATAAGTGGAGCGCTTTCCTCATTTGATCATCCATCCAAGAAGTATGGAGCTCTGAAAAGGTGTGCAGATCCAAGGAGAGATGAATTTTCTAGGATTCTTGAAGATGATTTCTTGGGTTTTATTGAAGATGTTCTTGAAGGATTCTTGAAGATGTCTTGAAGACAATCTTTGAGGTGTCTTAGGATTGATTAATTGCAAAAGTTGAAGGGCTAATTTGTTGACAAGCCGAGGACATATTTATAAGGACAAGTTTGAGCATTCTTCAAGGGGTTTGGTGCCTCCTTCCACTTGGTGTTGGTAAATTAGGGGTTGGTGCCTTCTTCTAGTTGGTGCTAGAAAAGTCAAGGAGTTGGTGCTTCCTCCTAATGGATGCTAGTAAATTACGGGGTTGGTGCCTCCTTTAAGTTGGTTCTTGTAAATAGGATATTGGTGTCTCCTTGAACATTGTAAAAGAGTGTAACAATGTATATCATGGTTTTATCTATATGAGTTTCCATATAAATATTTTGTGTACTATTGTTGATAATGATGTATGTTGATGAATGATGATGATGTTTATGATGCTACATATTTTTTGAAGTAAACATTGGTAAACTTGCATGATATTGATTCACCGCCCCTCTCAGTATCATTATGTGTTTCAACTTGGTATTAGAGCAGGTTCCTTCAAAACAACTTAACCATTGGAAGGAAGATCTCAAGCACATATGGCTTGTGAGGAGTTTGGTTTTAGAATAGACAGAGCCCCCTTGTTCAATGGAATAGAATATGTACCATGTAGCATAAAAATGGAGGCATATCTACAAGCTCTTGGGCTTGAAATTTGGAATGCAGTTCAGAATGGTTACACAACTCCAAAGACTAGAGCAAAAGGTTCAACAACAAAGAAGCTACATAAATACAATGCAAAGGGAATGAATGCAATTTTGAGTGTCCTATTAGATTCTGAGAATGTAAGTCAACTAAAGAGCTCTGGGACAAGCTACAAGATCTCTACACAAAGGAAATAGAAGAACATCTTGAAACATAAGATGAAGTCACTAAGAGCAAAAGCAATGCCTCTAAAGAAGATTCTGGAGGTGGAGAAGTAAATCTAGAGGAATAACTTATTAGTGCCCTAAGTGAACTACGAAAAGATAAAAGAGAAACCTAGTAATTAAGTGAACAATTGCAAAAGTATCAAAAGGAAGATCATATTTCAAAAGAAGGGACTGAAAAGACTATCATTGGTCTGATAGAACAAATTGAAAAAACTCAAAAAACCTTGACAAATAAACTAGAGAAGAAGGTACGCATTTGCAAGATGCAAGAAGATGAAATTATCTCTAATAAAGGAACTGGAAGAAACACGTAAGAACCATGAAAAAACTGAAAATACCATTGTTGGTTTGAGAAGTCAAATAGTAGAGACAAAACAAGTTGAAGAAAGTTTGACAAGATAGCTAAAAGGGAAGAAAGAAATTGTCAAGAACAACAATTTGAGATTGTCTCTTTGAGAAAGGAAATTGAAAATACTATGGTAGTCCTAAAGGTAAAATTGAAGGAGCATTGGAAACTAAACAAAACTTGATGGATCAACCAAGTGAAAGAATAAAAACTTGTAGTGATCAAGAAGCTGAAATTATTTCCTTAAGCAAAGAATTGGAGAAGACAATCATTCTTCAAAACAAAAGAAAGGTTGCTAAAAATGAAAAAGTTTTGAAACATATGCAGAAGTTGAAGAAGAACTCACAAAGCTAAAAAATGAGAATCAATCACTGAAAGAGAAACTGCAAAAATCCCAAGAGGAAGATCAAAATTCAAGAAGAGAGGTTGTCTTTCTAAAAGAAAAAGTAGAAAAGATTCTCACTTAGGAAAGAACAAATGAGAAACTCACGAAGAGAAATAAAGTTCTAAATGAAATCCTAAGCTCACAACGGTCACCATCTGACAAATATGGTCTTGGCTATACTAGTGAAACTGTCTCAACCTCCTTACAATAGAAAGATGAAGAAACGCCTAGAAGCTATGCAAAAGTTTTGGGAAGTTACGTTCACAGGAAGGACAACCGCATGGACAAAGATCATAATCAACAAAGACATTATTTCAGAAGGAGTACATCATAAAGAAAACCTATTACAAACAAGTATGAATATCTCTTTCATGGAAATTGTTTTTCTTGCAATAATTTTGGGCACAAGGCTATAGATTGCTAAGCTTGTGGAAGAAATGTTCAAGTGAGAAATGGAGATGTCTACCTGGCTCCCTTCAATATTGAATGCTAGAAATGCAAACATATTGGACATATTAAAAAATTTCGTGAGAATATCACTTTAGATTCTTCAAAAATAGTCTACTATAAATGTAACAACCTTGGACACAAAGCCTATGTTTCTAGAAGCTTAATGGAATCCAATAATGTATGGAAGAGAAAACAATTAAAGAAAATGAAGGAACAAGTCAGCTAGCTCTAATTTCTCAAAGTAAAGAAGAGAGTGTTATTGATAAGCAAAAGAATGAAAAGTACTCAAAAGTTTGGAAGAAGGAGGAAGTATGTGGATTGTTGAGCCCAGAATTGGCCCTTTTTTATCATCATTTATCATCTTCCCTGCCCTTGTCCTACACCAATTATCTTGGCAATTAGACTTATTGTCCTCATCTTATTCCCCAAATTACCAAGGTATGGCCGATTATTGTTTTATTGTATTAATACTTATGATTGTGATAATTAAAGCTGTGCATCTCTTAATTTGTGCTAACATGATGCGATTTATGAAGGTAGTTGAGACAAATAGACTGCAGGAAGATCAGAGCTGAACAAGTCATAAAGAAAGGGATGTTTGTTCCTTGTAGAAGGTTCCTTGGGGCTCGAATCATCAATCAAGGCACAGTCGTGACAGGGAAGCTGTAACAGAAATTGCTATCTTAAGTATGTCGCTGCTCGAGTCCAGCTGTGAGCTGGAAGGACCGTCACTCTTGGGGCGATTAATAACTCTCTCATATTTGGATATTTCTGTTTTGCCACGCATTGTAACAGTTAGATTATTTAGGGCGCCTGAAGATCAGAGATCTTCATGGCTGCCCAATTATAGGATTAGATGTTACAATTTGTATTTATAAATACGGGGAGTTGCCTCGACCCAGGGGTTGGACAGCAAACAATCAATTTATTTTGTATTAGCAGCCAAGCCAAACTGTGTACTCATTCTTCTGTTAATATAAGGGGTTACTTCTGAGTTAAAGAGGGTGTTGTTCAACCAGCGTCTCTGTGTAAAGACTGGGCCCGTCTTCCACAGAGATTGCTGAGTTAAATTAGGATTTTATCTTTCTTGTTGTGTGATGCTTTGTTCTTTCTTTTGCACGCAGCAGCAATATTTATTGTGTGGATTTTTCAGTAAAAGATTACATTTCTGTGAGATTGGTGAATGGTATAGAATAACAGTCGACTAAGTCAGGGTTGCTTTACATATTTCAATTTCTGTTCACACTGTCGTGTTCATCCTACAGTTGAGATGTGATCCCAGGAGCTCTTACAATTTAGCTTTCCTGTTATGTGTTGATTGATTTCTATTTTGCAATTCAGTTTCTTAGAACAGTTGCTTCAATCTCTTTCATTTGGAATTCTAGAGTAATGTTCAGTTCATGCTTTATGATTCCCATCTTGATTAGATTAGACAAGTGATTATTTAGAATGCAAATGAGATTTCCTTTTTGTAATTGTTGATTAGATCTGATATCATTTCTTCTTGATGCATAATAGAAAAGAATTATAGTATAGTAGTTAGAAGGCAATTGGGATTGCATAGATTCTTGGGATGAACATGGATGATAGAAGATAAAAGTATTCACTTCTAATGGTTTTGTGTTTAAGCATATATTGTGCACTTATCCTTTGAAATAAAAAGACTTTCTCGGGTTGACAATAAATTTCATCTGCTCTGTGTGTTTGGTATTAATTTATCTGCAAATAGAGTGCTTGACATTTTGGCGCAGTTGCCGGGGAAGGATGAAAATTAAACACTAGTCATTAGTTGTATCTGATAATCGCTTTTAGACAGTATTTTTGTTTGTTTTTGAATGATCTGCTTCGCATGAATACGAGGAGGGTAAAACGCGATCACCTCCCAACCCCCAAAACCCCACAAATTACTAACAGTGCAGGTGGTTCGGGTCGTGGTCGAGGTCCACCGCTGGGTAGAAGAACATTCATCGACGACCTTGTTGACAAAACTGACTCAGCTGTCAGAACTCGTCAACAGGAGACTCCTATCAGAAGAGGCCCTGCTGATCTTGGAGCGCTAGCATCAGGATCCACAGTGGAAGATACAGGAGCAGCTGTGATTCCTGCATATACCCCTGCTAAAGAAGGAACGGCTGATTCAGCTGTTACAATTGAAGAATACGCAGCTGTTACAACTGAAGAATACGCAGCTGTTACAACTGAAGAATACGCAGCTGTTACAACTGAAGAATACGCAGCTGTTACAACTAAGGTAAGGAACGCAGGAACGAATGAAGGAGAGGATACAGAAGAAAAGATGAATAACGGACATGAGAACGAAGAGAAAGAAGCAGTGGTACAATACCATCATGAAAATGATTCCCTGCCAGAAGAAACTATGGCTACATTGCAATTCCCAATACAACAGCTAGAAGGGAAAGCTCCTATGAAAAACATCTCACCGTCGGTGTTGCCTCGCTTCCATGGCAGGGCGGCAGAAGATCCAGATGAATTCCTTTTAGAATTCGATATCCTCTGTCGTAGCTATGATTATGTCACAGATGCCCAAAAGTTGAAGCTTTTTCCTGCCACCCTGAAGGACAATGCATTACGATGGTTCATGAGCCTTGGGGGAGGAACTGTTGCTAATTGGAATAAGATGAAGCAAGTGTTCCTAGAAAAATATCAAGAATATTGCAACACCAGGGACAAAAGGGAGGAGTTATTCAAGATGGTACAGAAGGAGGATGAAAGTTTGGAGGATTTTGTAGAGAGGCTGCTGTACAATGTGCAGAGAGCTGGGCAGACGAATATGGGACTAGATGTGCTTAAGATAATCCTGCTTCGAGGGATCAGGGACGATTGTTTAGACATGCTAAATTTATTAGGAAAGGGAGATATCTCTAAAGAACCTTTTGAGACAATTGTGGAATTATGTAAGAGATACTCCAGGGGATCTTCTAGGCATAACAAGCAGAATAAACGAGATAAGCTGGAACGTGATGTCTTCGACAGAACTCAGAAGTCATCCAATGGGGGAGCTACACGTGCGGAGATAGGCAATCTTCTTGAAAATTTTAAAACAGAAATGATGAGCTCTATCTCTTCAGAGATTGATGTCTTGAAGGCCAAGCAAAGACAGGCAGTGGAGGATCTCACATTAGGCGTGTTCTGTCCCCGATGTAGAAAGACTCATCCACTGAAAGAATGCCCTCTTGACAAAATACAAGTGTGTCAGCTGTGCGAGCTGAACCATGATATGAAAGAATGTCCCACATTGCCCCAAGTGAAGGCTGTTCTGCAGGCATCAACTCCAGAAGTGGATTCAGCCTACTTCATTGCACAGAAGAAACCCTGGCAGCCTCGGAATCAAGGTATGTCTCCCAATTCATTTCCATTTTTGAATAATTTGAATAATTGGAATACTAATATGCAAAATGTGAATACACAATTCCCTTCAAATTATGCTCGGTGGAATTCTCCTCAACCTGCGATGCAAGGTTATAATTCATGGAGTCCTTGGACACAGCCGCCACATCAACCTACGTCATGGTATCCTGGATGGAGGAACTTCCATCCTGGGAACCAGTTTCCTCAACCACCTCCACCTCAACAGTTACCGTATTCTCCTCCATATCCTCAATTTCATCAATATCCTCAATACCCACCTCAGCAGTCGCAGCTGCAGCTGCAAAATAATCATGTTCCTAATATACCAATACGGCCTCAGCTGCCTGCCCAACCTAACCCTAACCCAAATAATAAAACAGTCCACCAATTGGAGGCTCTCAATATGCCGGCCTACTCTCTCTCCCCTGTACCTTGTAATGATATTCGCCTACGGTCTGGGAAGATAGTAGAACGTGTAATTTCAGAAAATATTCCACCATCTGTGCATGACAAAGAAGAGAGTTCCCAGCATCCATTTGATCCGGTTCCTATCACTGAAGGTGCTGAGCATCCCTCAGATGGGACGGCTGAAACATTAAACGATAAATCAGATAATACGCAGCCTACCCAGCTGGTAGGGCAACCACCATACCCTGAGAGACTGATGCTGCCAATAATAGGGGGCAACCTCAGTTTAATCTCTTAGGAGAATTGAAGAACCTTTATGTTAAGATCCCCCTTTTGCAATCTCTTCAAGATGTACCTATTTATGCTAGAACTGTTCGGGACCTGTGCACTAAAAGACCGGGAAGGAAACCCAGAGATCCTCCTACTGTTCATGTCATAGGGAATTTATCTGCTTTAATGACCGAAAAAACCCCTATAACCAAGTATGAGGATCCTGGCAATCCTACTGTCACTGTACACATAGGACAAACGCAGATACCCAACGTACTAGTATATTTAGGAGCTGCGATCAATGTTATAACAATGGAGACTGTAAAGAAGCTCGGATTCACCAATATTAGACCGACCCCTACCATCTTGGAATTAGCAGACAGATCCACCATCAAACCCGAAGGGATTTTGGACGACCTTGTCATTTCAGTAGACTCATGGGAATACCCTGCCGACTTTCTGGTATTACAACCAAAATCACAGCTGGGGGGACACCCATTGATCTTGGGGAGGCCTTGGTTGGCTACAGTTGATGCTTGCATCAGCTGTCGATTAGGATCTATGACTATATCTGATGGTATGGAAACCAAAAACCTCACCCTGTACCCTCCAGCACGGCCGAGTCTAGAAACTGAAACTTCCCTTTGGATAGAACAGGAAGAGGAGGAGGATGTTCAGCCATTACTAACAATAGGGAAGGCAATAACCTTCAAAAACGAAACAGAAGACGATGCCATTAATAATTTCATTAGCGAACCTGCTTCAGTAGATAAGGAAGTTTATCAACTCCTGAACAGTACCCTTGGGAAGGAAGAACAAGAACAGCTTACGGAGGAAGCACTAGTCAATGACACAAACATAATCCCAGTTTTGAAAAACTCGAGAAGCATTCCTATTGAGGTAGAGCCTGGAAGAACTTTGAACATCAACCCTGGTCTCTCCTCAGAAGAACAGATGCGCCTAACCAATCTCTTGAAGGAACGTAAGGGGGCATTCGCCTGGGAGTATACAGACATGAAGGGTATTCCTTCTAGTCTGTGCACTCATCATATTTATATTAAAAACGACTCCCGGCCTGTATGTCAACCCCAACGACGCATGAACCCCAATTTGAGGGATATAGTGAAGGAGGAAATCCAGAAACTCTTGGAAGCAGGATTTATCTATCCTATTTCAGATAGTGAGTGGGTTTCCCCACTTGTAATTGTGCCCAAGAAAATTGGTAAATGAAGAGTCTGTGTCGATTATAGGGAGCTGAACAAAGCTACACAAAAGGATCATTTTCCTCTGCCCTTTATTGACCAGGTACTTGATACCCTATCAGGGAAGAAGTTCTTCTCCTTCCTGGATGGGTTCAGTGGGTACAATCAAATTCAGATTGCTCCAAAGGATCAGGATAAGACCACCTTCACTTGCCCCTGGGGAACGTTCGCCTACAAGGTGCTTCCCTTTGGCTTGTGCAATGCACCTGCAACGTTCCAAAGAGCTGTGATTGGCATATTTTCTGAATTGGTTAATGATAGTATGGAAGTTTTTATGGATGATTTTACTCCCTATGGCAAGGATTTTGAGGAAGCAATGGAAAATTTAAAGAAAGTTTTAATTCGCTGTGAACAGGCTCGCCTCTCGCTAAGCACTGAAAAATGCCACATGATGATGAGTGAGTGTAATGTCCCCATTCAAATAAGTGCATAGTAAGACAATCCCATCAATCCTACTAGTTTCCTAGGTTGGATGGGAACATGTGGGATGGTAATAAGGAAGATAATAAATGATATTTAGACATTAGAAGGGTTCAAGTATTTAATAAATATGATGAATAAATAAATTCAAGAGAAATTCTAGGTGGCAAGTGGTTTTGGAGACATATGGAGGTGGTGGGACCCACACTAGCTTGATTTTTCAATGACACATGGCAGCTCTCTCTTGCCAATTCGAATTCATGGGAAGGTGAACACTCTTTGGTGAGTTGGTAAGTCATAACACATGGCATTGAGCATCTTAGGCCGAAATGGGATGGAATAGTAACCTCCATGGGAGAGGAAGAGTCAAATTGGAGACTAGTGGACACTTGGGCTAGATTCCCTAGTTTTATGACAACAATAATGAAGCATCTATGACATTTATGACAAAATTCAGACCTGACTTCTTACACCTGACCATTATGACATGTCAGCCCCAAAAATAGGCTCAAGGAAGGCGCTCATGGAGTTGGAGGAATCCAAAGAGACTCAAATTCGAATTTGGGAGAAGATGGAAGGTTGGAACTAGGAGACAAGTGGCAAATGAGGAATATTTCCTAAATAGAAAATTATTGAATCTATTGAGAGGATTTCGACCCCTTGAAGGCTAATGTTGGTTATAAAATGTAGAAATCAAGTACGAGAATGGCTTTTGATGATTTGAGAAAAATTGCATTTGTGAAGAGAGAGCTAGTGGATGACTAGTTTCTTGCCTTAGCCAATTTCGAGGGTGAAAGATTCCCATCCAAGTTGGTGTTTGGAGAGGCCACTCAGGTCTTTCATGGTGCTTTAATGGAGTTTTTATTTGCAGGTATCAGCTACAGGAAGTTTCATGGTTTGGTTTAGTGCAGCACTTTCTCTCCACCGTTTCCAGTTTTGAAGGCATATTCATGCTCCTTGAGGGAGGGCGTTTTTGGTGAGCACTTGTGCTTCTTGAGAGAGCTTCTCATTATATATTTATGATTGTAATAGCTTCATATCCTCTGTTATTCATATTCAGAAAGTCTCAGGTCGAAATACCCACTGGTTGTATGCAAAACTATTGATTAATGAGCAAACAATGTCCATTTCCCCAATGCATTGATGTATGACACTATAATGTTGATTATTTCGAATGGATGGATGATTATCTGATATATTTGTGATCAATATAATGCCATGGATGTCTTCTACAAGTTTCATGTACTGTACTTGAGCATTTGAAGCATTTTTACTCAGTTTAGTTGTATTGGGAGATGAAATAGTGCCATTTCCCCAAGGGTCGAATTGGGGGTTTTTGCTGTTGAATGTGAGAGAGTTATAACAGTAGTAAAAATCAATTAATGGTGCATATGAGACCTCAATAACATACTTAACACATTATATACCTCTGTTCATAAATTTGTGGGAGTTTGGAGGCATTTGGAAGGCCATTTTCAGTGTTACCTGGGGGGGATTTGATGCACAAATTACTAGTCAAAATTACCTATATTGATCAGAATACAAATCAAGTTTGCAGCAGTATTCGGAGGTCCATAAAACATCCCTGAACCTGATATTCAAGTCTAAATACCATTAATACACTCATACAGAATATTTGGGAGCATTTGGGATGATTTGGAGGTCAAAACAGTTAAACTAGTCAAAGGTCGAAATTGGGGAAAAAGTTGAAAAATTGGCATTTTAATAAAATTTGAAAAAGGGATATTACAAGTGGTATCAGAGCATGTTCTTGGCACCTGATGGTCCTAACAAGAAGTCAAAAGAATAATCCACCACCCTTTGAACCAGTAGTTGAAGAGGTTTTTGTTGAAGAAGAGGTAGTAGAAGAAGAGGAGTCTTTTGCTGAAACCATGGGTAGAGAGGAGGATGACAAATTAAAACATAAGGAGGAACTTATTGCAACCTTAGATACATGTTTCTCTAAACTTTCAGCAAACATGGATAGGATAGGTGATAAATTGTTGCAAGGATTTGAATTGTTGATTAGCCAGCTTCAAAGCAAAGGGATAATAGGAGATAATAGCGGTTCACACTCAGGGGAAAAGATGAAAGGGAATGAGCATATTTTCTCAAGTACAGGACCTCATAATAGACCTGATGAATTTCAAAGCACACAAAGGCATACTGCACCTAAATTTCTCACACCCAAAGAAGAGCCCAATCTTGCATTGGATTACAAGAAACTAGTAAATGATTGGAATGATTTGAATGAAGAGTGTAAAAGAGGTGTACCACTCAGTGACTACATTGATGCTATGCAAAAGATTAATAGGAAGGGAGACAATAGGAGTCCATTCCAAAACAAAGAATTAAATAGTGCTATTGGAAAAATGTCACTTCCTACTTTTGATGGTTCTTCTCAAAATTCTGCTAACACTTGGGTGCAAAAATTGGATGTATATTTTCAGCTGAATCCTATGTTGGAAGAGGATGCATTAAAAATGGCCATTTTGCATTTGGAAGGAGATGCCAATGAATGGTGGTTTCATGGGCTGAAAACCTTGGGTCATAATCAGGTTAAAACATATGGAGAATTTGTTGACAGGGTACTAGAAAGATTTGAACAAAAAGATCCAGAATTGCCTTTCAAAGAACTAGCTCAATTGAAGCAAACTGGGTCCCCTACTGAATATATGTTGGACTTTCAAAAATTATCAGTCAAGGTGGCTGATGTATCTATGGGAAGATTAGTATTGCTGTTCACTGAAGGTTTGGCTGAACCCTTAAGAGGTTTGGTCAAAGCCCACAAGCCAACTACATTAAAAGATGCAATGAGCTTGACTAGGGATCTCCAGAATGTGCTTCCTAGAACGAGATTTCCTCCTAAGCCTAGCTATAAATTTGAAAAGAAACCTTGGCAAAGGGATGGATATGATAAGAAACCTTGGCAAAGAGAGTCATTTGAGAGGAATAAAAAAGAGGGACTAAACAGGGATGAACTTAGAAAAAAGAAACTATGCTTCACATGCTTCCAACCATGGACACCGGGGCACAAATGTACCAAAGGAAAGGCTCAATACATAGAAGTATTTTCTGATAATGAGGGGTATGATGGGGGCATGGATGAAGATGGACATATTTCAGATCAAGAAGAGGCATATGAGACAGCAGTAGAAGAGGAAAGACAAGAAGAAAATCAGCCTTCACCGGACAAAGCAAGAATGGCAGTGCTTTCAGCAGTACCTCGCTATCATACTATCCGCTGCAAAGGTGTGGTACAAGGACAAAGAACTTCAGTTTTGGTAGATGGAGGAGCAACTCATAACTTCATTGATGCAGAGATGGTAGAGAAAAGAAAGATACCTATTGAACCATTTGATGGCTTCACAGTTGTCATTCCCGGTCACAACACAATGCAATGCAAAACATGGGTTCCAAAGCTGCAAGTCACCGTAGGTAACTATACTTTTGTTGATAGTTTTTATGTGGTTGATGTTGCTGATACTAATGTGGTTTTTGGAGTGCAATGGTTGTATTCAATAGGAGAGCATACAGTAAATTATCAAATTCCCGAAATGAAATTCCAAGATTCAAAAGGAGTACAAAGAGTTGTGAGAGGGCAACACACTTATCCAAATCAAGTAGTGACTTGCAATAGCATGAGATCTATATTGAGGCATGGGGATATAGAATGGGCTGCTGAATGTCATATTACATCTCCCAAGCCAACTATAAATATTGTCAAACACCCAAAGGAGATAGAGAGACTCTTGCAAAAATATGAAAAGGTTTTTAGAGACCTTCCACATGGTAGGCCACCGGATAGGGGGGTTGAGCACAGTATTGTTTTGGAGGAGGGTACTTCACCCATTCAGATACCACCTTATAGACATCCTAAAAGGTTTAGAGATGAGATTGAAAAAGCTATCCAAGAACTCCTAGAGTTGGGACTCATTAGACCAAGCTCTAGCCCTTATGCTTCTTCAGTTGTGCTAGTGAAGAAAAAAGATGGAACATTGAGAATGTGCATAGATTTTAGAGCCTTGAACAAAAAGACTATAAAGAATATGTATCCTATTCCTAGGATTGATGAGCTCATGGATGAGCTGCATGAGGCCAAATACTTCTCAAAAATTGACCTTAGATCAGGGTATCACCAAATTCGAATGAAAGATGAAGATGTGCAAAAGATCGCTTTTCGATGTCATTTTGGCCACTTTGAATTTCTTGTCATGCCTTTTGGGTTAACAAATGCTCCAGCCACCTTTCAAGCATGTATGAATAGGATATTTTGCAAGCAACTAAGAAGGTTTGTTTTGGTTTTCTTTGATGATATTCTCATTTACAGTAAAACATGGGAAGAGCATTTGCAGCAGTTAGAGATTGTGTTGAAAATCTTGCAAGAAGAGTCCTTATTTGCTAAATTATCAAAATGTGAATTTGGAATGAAAGAACTACTGTATCTTGGGCACATTATTGGGCAAGAAGGAGTGAAGGTACACATGGAAAAAATCAGGGCTATCTTGGAATGGCCATCACCAAAAAATATTACCGAATTGAGAGGCTTTATTGGCATATGCACCTACTACAGAAAATTTGTGAAAGGATTCTCCAAGTTGACTTCTCCACTCACTGATTTGACTAAGAAGGATGCTTTCAAGTGGGATGAAGAGGCTGAAAAGGCCTTCCAAAAAATGAAAGAGGTAATGAGTAGTTGTCCCATACTTGCACTTCCTGATTTTACTAAACCTTTTGTTGTGGAATGTGATGCTTCAGGTGGAGGAATAGGGGCTGTCCTAAAGCAAGGCCAACACCCCATAGCCTTTGAGAGCAGAAAGTTGCAGCCTCATGAAAAACTTTACTCCATTTATGATAAAGAAATGCTGGCCATTATGCATGCATTGGCCAAATTCAGACAATACTTGGTGGGCAGCAAGTTTGTGGTGAAAACTGACCACAATAGTCTAAGACACTTTCTCACCCAAAAAGATCTAAATGAAAGGCAACAAAAGTGGGTAAGCAAGATTCAAGCTTATGATTTTGATATTGAATATGTCAAAGGAAAGAATAATATAGTAGCAGATGCTTTGTCAAGAAGGCCTTCTTTTTCTCTCATGGATATTGCCAAGGATTGGAAAAACATGCTACTAGTTGAATATGCCAAAGACAAATTTGCTTGTGATGTGTTGGATGGAATCAAAGGGGATGATAATTATAGGATTTTGAATGGGCTGATATATTATAAGGGAAGAATTTATTTAGTTCATAACTCCAAGCTCAAGTACCGAATTTTGCAAGAAGCACATGATTCCCCACTAGCGGGCCATCCGGGGATCTTCAAAACTTATAGACAGTTGAGGCAAAGATTTTTTTGGAAGGGGCTGAAGGAAGATGTTCAGAAGTATGTGAATGAATGTAAAGCATGTCAACAAAACAAATCAGAACTTACATGTCCAGCCGGCCTATTACAACCATTGCCCATTCCGGAGCAAAAATGGGACAGTATTTCCATGGATTTCATCACCGGTTTGCCTAAATCCTTGGGTAAGGATTGTATCTATGTGGTAGTTGATAGGTTGACAAAATTTGCTCATTTTTTTGCTGTTACATCATCTTTTAGTGCTGCACAAGTGGCTGATATTTTTTTCAAAGAAATCTTCAGATTGCATGGGCTTCCCAAGAGCATTGTCAGTGATAGAGATAGTAGATTCATGGGTGCTTTTTGGAAAGAAATTTTTAGATTGGTAGGCACTCAATTGACTCCAAGTACCAGCTATCATCCACAAACTGATGGACAAACAGAGAGGGTAAACCAATGGTTAGAAGGATACCTAAGAAACTATGTGGGAGGGCAGCAAAAAGCATGGGCAAAATGGCTACACTTGGGTGAGTTTTGCTACAACACCACTTATCATATGTCAATAGGAATGTCTCCTTTCAAAGCATTATATGGTTATGATGCACTTACATTTGCTGACATTATATTTGGTGATAGTAGAGCCCCAAAGGCTAAAGGTTGGGTGGAAGAGAGCCAAGAAATTTTAAAGCTCTTGAAAGACAATTTGCAGGTTGCTCAAAATCAGCAAAAACAATATGCTGATAGACATAGAGAAGAGAGAACCTTTCAAGTCAATGATTTAGTATATTTAAGGTTGCATCCCTATAAACAAACATCTCTCAAAAAGAATGGAGCAGAAAAATTAAAACCAAGGTACTATGGGCCATACAAGGTAGTGCGGAAGGTTGGAG
This sequence comes from Larix kaempferi, assembly GCA_027924585.1. NCBI lineage: Eukaryota > Viridiplantae > Streptophyta > Pinopsida > Pinales > Pinaceae > Larix > Larix kaempferi. The sequence continues at coordinate 4,756,851 of BSBM01000541.1, read as the reverse complement.
AAGTAGCATATGAACTAGAACTTCCGGAAGGGAGTAAAATCCACAATGTATTTCATGTTTCTTGTCTTAAGAAAGCTCTTGGTCAGCAAATCATCACTTCAGAAATACTTCCTCCTTTGGATGATGAAGGTCAGCTCACACTTGTTTCGGAAAAGATTTTGAAGACACGGGAAAGAAGGTTGAGGAGTAGAATCATCAAAGAATATTTAGTGCAATGGAAGGACTTACCAAATGAAGATGCCACATGGGAAGAGGAGAAGATTTTGCAGCATCCAAATTTGAAATTGCTTGAGGACAAGCAATCTTGGGTGGGGAGGACTGTAATGTCCCCATTCAAATAAGTGCATAGTAAGACAATCCCATCAATCCTACTAGTTTCCTAGGTTGGATGGGAACATGTGGGATGGTAATAAGGAAGCTAATAAATGATATTTAGACATTAGAAGGGTTCAAGTATTTAATAAATATGATGAATAAATAAATTCAAGAGAAATTCTAGGTGGCAAGTGGTTTTAGAGACATATGGAGGTGGTGGGACCCACACTAGCTTGATTTTTCAATGACACATGGCAGCTCTCTCTTGCCAATTCGAATTCATGGGAAGGTGAACACTCTTTGGTGAGTTGGTAAGTCATAACACATGGAATTGAGCATCTTAGGTCGAAATGGGATGGAATAGTAACCTCCATGGGAGAGGAAGAGTCAAATTGGAGACTAGTGGACACTTGGGCTAGATTCCCTAGTTTTATGACAACAATAATGAAGCATCTATGACATTTATGACAAAATTCAGACCTGACTTCTTACACCTGACCATTATGACATGTCAGCCCCAAAAATAGGCTCAAGGAAGGTGCTCATGGAGTTGGAGGAATCCAAAGAGACTCAAATTCGAATTTGGGAGAAGATGGAAGGTTGGAACTAGGAGACAAGTGGCAAATGAGGAATATTTCCTAAATGGAAAATTATTGAATCTATTGAGAGGATTTCGACCCCTTGAAGGCTAATGTTGGTTATAAAATGTAGAAATCAAGTATGAGAATGGCTTTTGATGATTTGAGAAAAATTGCATTTGTGAAGAGAGAGCTAGTGGATGACTAGTTTCTTGCCTTAGCCAATTTCGAGGGTGAAAGATTCCCATCCAAGTTGGTGTTTGGAGAGGCCACTCAGGTCTTTCATGGTGCTTTAATGGAGTTTTTATTTGCAGGTATCAGCTACAGGAAGTTTCATGGTTTGGTTTAGTGCAGCACTTTCTCTCCACCGTTTCCAGTTTTGAAGGCATATTCATGCTCCTTGAGGGAGGGCGTTTTTGGTGAGCACTTGTGCTTCTTGAGAGAGCTTCTCATTATATATTTATGATTGTAATAGCTTCATATCCTCTGTTATTCATATTCAGAAAGTCTCAGGTCGAAATACCCACTGGTTGTATGCAAAACTATTGATTAATGAGCAAACAATGTCCATTTCCCCAATGCATTGATGTATGACACTATAATGTTGATTATTTCGAATGGATTGATGATTCTCTGATATATTTGTGATCAATATAATTCCATGGATGTCTTCTACAAGTTTCATGTACTGTACTTGAGCATTTGAAGCATTTTTACTCAGTTTAGTTGTATTGGGAGATGAAATAGTGCCATTTCCCCAAGGGTCGAATTGGGGGTTTTTGCTGTTGAATGTGAGAGAGTTATAACAGTAGTAAAAATCAATTAATGGTGCATATGAGACCTCAATAACATACTTAACACATTATATACCTCTGTTCATAAATTTGTGGGATTTTGGAGGCATTTGGAAGGCCATTTTCAGTGTTACCTGGGGGGGATTTGATGCACAAATTACTAGTCAAAATTACCTATATTGATCAGAATACAAATCAAGTTTGCAGCAGTATTTGGAGGTCCATAAAACATCCCTGAACCTGATATTCAAGTCTAAATACCATTAATACACTCATACAGAATATTTGGGAGCATTTGGGATGATTTGGAGGTCAAAACAGTTAAACTAGTCAAAGGTCGAAATTGGGGAAAAAGTTGAAAAATTGGCATTTTAATAAAATTTGAAAAAGGGATATTACAGTGAGTGGGTGGTATTAGGACATTTCATCTCTACTGATGGTATTCAAGTGGATCCTTAAAAAATTAAGGTGATAAAAAATATACCAACTCCTTCAACTCAGAAAGAGGTGCGAAGTTTTCTGGGACATGCTGGATATTACAGGAGATTCATAGAAAACTTCTCCAAACTTGCTTCTCCTTTGTTTTCATTATTAATGAAGGACGCACAGTTTGTGTGGAGTGCAGCATGCCAGACAGCATTTGATAAGCTTAAAGAGAAACTGTCCACAGCCCCTATTTTAAGGGGACCTAATTGGACCATACCTTTCCACATTTCTTCAGATGCTTCTGATACTGCCATTGGAGCAGTACTAGGACAGCAGGATGGTCAAGTACCTTATGCTATTTATTATGTTAGTAAAAACTTAGCCCCTGCTGAACTAAATTATACTGTTACTGAAAAAGAATTCCTTACTATTGCTTATTCTATTAATAAGTTTCGGCATTACATTACTGGGTATCCTACATTTGTGCATACTGACCACTCTGCCATTAAGTATTTAATGAACAAACCTGTCACTAATGCCAGAGTAACCAGGTGGCTTTTATTATTACAGGAATTTGATATTACTATTATAGATAAACCTGGAAAAGAAAATGTTGTTGCTAATTTTTTATCACGATTTACTAACAGTGATGACAGTTCACCTGTTGAAGATGCTTTCCCGGATGAACATTTATTCGCACTCTCAGCTCATTCACCCTGGTATGCAGACATTGCTAATTATTTGGTTGCAGGGAAGCTTCCGCCACATATGTCTAAACGAGAGAAAAGAAAAATTATTCAGCAAAGTGCCAGGTATTGTTGGCTCAAAGGCCATCTCTTTTACACAGGACCTGATCTTGAGATTAGAAGATGTGTAAGGGAAGATGAGATCTTTCATATACTAAAGGCCTGTCATGATGAACCTTGCGGAGGACACTTTGCAGACAAAAGAACAGGGCATAAGGCGTTGCGGATGGGCTATTATTGGCCGACACTGTTCAGAGATGCTAAAAGATATGTTCAGTCCTGTGACAGCTTCCAAAGGATGGGCCAACCTAATAAGACAGATCAGATGCCTTTACAGCCCCAAGTGGTACTAGAACCGTTTGATAGATGGGCATTGGACTTTGTTGGTCCTATCAACCCTCCTTCCAGACAGAAGGTTTACATTTTGGTGTGTACAGATTACATGACCAAGTGGGTAGAAGCTGTAGCTTTGGCTAAGGCTAATGACCAGGCGGTGATTGATTTTCTGTACAGTGAAGTTTTTACCCGCTTTGGGGTACCAAGGGAAGTAGTTACCGATGGGGGACCGCAATTCACCTCACACCAATTTGAATCCTTGCTCCGGAGGTATCATGTGCAGCACAAGATAGCTTCACCTTATCATCCCCAGGCCAATGGTCAGGTGGAAAGCACTAATAAAGTTATCGAAGAAATCCTTACTAAAATAGTTAAAAGCCATCGAAGGGATTGGGCTGACAGGCTTCCAGAAGCACTATGGGCATATCGCACAACTTGGCGCAACACCACGGGATTTTCTCCCTATGATCTGGTGTATGGAAAGAGTGTCATCTTTTCAATTGAATTTGAGATCAAGACCCTGAAAATAGCCATTGAAATGAACTTGGATGTAACAGAAGCCCAGAAAAGAAGATTGAATCAATTAAATGAATTGGATGAGAAACGGTTAGCTGCAGTAGACCAGACTGTGCTGCTTCAGCAACAGAGATCTAACTGGCATGACCGATTCATCAAAAAGAAAATCTTCCGTGAAGGAGACTGGGCACTATTATACGACTCCAGATTCAAGAAGGATTTTAAAGGAAAATTACGCACAAGATGGCTGGGTCCATATTTGGTTGACAGGGTATTTGACAACGGCACTGTTCGCCTGGTGACCACTGATGAAAACCGTATACCATTACTTGCTAACGGCCACAGACTGCGACTGTATCGGAAGCCCATTTCGAAAGATGCATTCATTTCACAGATTGCTGCTGATCTAGACTATCAATTGGCACCAGAGCAGGAACTTTTCTCTACCTTTGCCAAACCTTAAACTGAAAATTGTATTTGTTGTACATAAATAATTTCTTGCTGTAACGTATAGTTGTTGTTTTCTTTCTTTTTTGCATTTGATCTCTTTGCTTGCTGTCGTCTTTCAAAAATTTTCAGGGAAGCGCCAGGAGAACGACCAGTTTGGGCCCATTAATGAAAATCTCCCTGTGCCGTCCTTGCTTATAAAAAATAAAAATAAATAAATAAATAAATAAAAAATTCCGACAGCTGCAACATATTTTCCGGCAGCTGCAACATATTTTCTGGAAGCTGTATATCCTTTTTCGGCAACCACATTATCCTTTTCCCTAGCAGCCGCAAAATCCCTTTTCCCGCTTGCCGTCAATTTTTTTTCCGGTGGTTGCAACATTAGCGGCTGCAACATCGGCGGCTGCAACATCGGTGGCTGCGACATTAGCGGCTGCAACATCGGCGGCTGCAACATCGGCAGCTGCAACCCCGGTCCCCGCAGCTGCCACCTCATCTTCCCCGTGGCTGCCACCTCATCTTCCCCACGGTTGCCACCTCATTCACCAGCTATTGCCACCTCATCTCCCCCACGACTGCCATCTCATTTCCCAGCAACTGCCACGTCATTTTCAGTAGCCGTAGTGCCCTTTTTCCGTCAGCCATCAATCTTTTCCGGCAGCTGCAACTTCAGCAGCTGCAACTTCGGCAGCTGCAACATCGGAAGCTGTAACATCTTTTTCCCGCAGCCGCCACCTCATTTCCCAGCAGCTGCCACCTCATTTCCCAGCGGCTGCCACCTCATTGACCAGTCACTGCCACATCATTTCCCTGCAGCTGCCATTTCTTTCCAGCGGCTGCAACATATTTCCCATAGTCGTAAAAAAAATTCTCGCCAGCTGTAAGTTTTTTTTCCCGCCGCCGTAATACCTTTCCTTGACAACCATAATTTTCCCTGATATCGTAAATTCTTTTTTTTCGGCTGCCGTGAATTCTTTTCCGGTGGCTGCAACTTCTTTCCCGCCAGCTGCAACAGCTTTTTCCATTGGCCGCGCTATCATTTCTTTGGCAACTTGCAGTAGTAACTCCCGTGTTAACAGAAGAATTGTTTCAACCTACTAATCATGATGCTGATTCATCCCAGTCATGCCGGCGAACTCATCATTCCAACCCCCAGGACGCGATGGCTTGTGTTTCACCGGCAAAAGAAATTAGTGCCTTATCCGAGTCATCATGATCCCACGTCTGACTGTGCACGCGTTCGGCTCCGTGACGTCACCAACTGCATGCTCCACCAGTTTCTGCAGCCTTCCGACGCACAGTTTTATGAGGTATGGCTTTCATTTATCACGTGATTAAGCATTGATATCATTTAAACGATATTGGTCGTACCTTCACTCGTACCACCATTTATACCTGATTAAACCTTTCCCTCGTACGACGTAATACTAATAACTGCCACCTTCCCCAATTCGGCATGGAAATTTTAAACGCTTTTCTGTGCTCAACTTTCTGAATTTTCTCATTCGCTCAACGTCTCCGCTCAACGATTCGTGCATGCTCTGTGCTGCAAATTCCATTCTGGGATCCTGTAATCTGTCGAATAGCAGTCTCATTTTGCAGCCAGGACCATGGGCATTCCAGTTCGCCATGAACCTTTCAATACCCGGGAACTCAGACGGAATCTGCAAGTTCTTGCCATTTTTCAAGCTGCTGGCTGGGTCGAGTTCTTTGAGCGATTGGACGGATTCGATCGGGACGCAGCCCTGCAATTTTCCTTGAATCTTACTAAAACACACTCCACGGTGTGGGGGCTGTGTATAGACGTCTCTGAGGTCATTATATCCGAGGTTACAGCTATCCCGATGGTGGGAAAACCTTGGTTTAACCGTCGAGTCCCTGCAACGGTTGCACGAGAAGAATTTTTACTTCCAGGAGAGGGATTGCACTGAAGTCACTGCCACAGCCATGGGACCAGGTTGCTGTCTTCCTCAAGAAATACATTACCTGCGAAGGTAGATACCAAACTGTGTATAACTCTGAACTTCCTTTGCTTTCTCATCTCCGCCATGGCATTTTGTTGAATATTCCATTTTATTTATTGCACGACTTGCATCATATGGCAACATTTGTTCAGTCTGCGAAGCACCCACTGTCCTCTCTCACCCACCATGGCCTTATCAAGTTAATTATTGTAAGAACCCTTGCCCAACATAATATAACTTGGGAACAATTTATAACCCGACCACATCAACCTGTTCCCTTGAGGGTCATCCCATTGCAGCAATTACAGGTTCCACCACAACAGGAGGACCGGAGTTCCTCCAGTGAAGTTGGGAAGAGGGATGAAATGGGAGAAGAACAGCAATCGGGGGCACAGGCAGGACCATCCGGGGTGGGTAAAACCACAGAGGAAGAACAACCAAGGGCATAGTCAGAGCCATTCGAGGTGGATGAATCCCCAGCACAAGCAGAACCAGTGGGGGATGACACTGTATTTGAAGGAGAGCAAGGGGAAGCACAAACAGAGCCATCAGGCGACAATGTAGATGAAACCTTCGTGGAAAACCTAGATAACAGGGCAGCTTCGACAGCAGAAGGTGAAATTGGAGCAGCATCAAATGCTGCGACAATGAAACCTGAAGATGACGGAGCTAGAGCAATGGAAGAAGATATTGAGCTGATTACAATCGAGTCTTCACCTGAGTGGGTAGGAGGAGGAGCTGTGATTGAAGAAGAACAGCATGGGGGGCAGGGAAATATTCCTTTGACTTCAGTTTTGCCCCCCTATATTCCAGCTCCACAAGAGGAAACACCCCAAAAAGGAAAATCACAAAAGAAAATGCCACAGAAAAGGAAGAGAGCCACCAATGAGTTTGATTTAGTAGCACCAATCAGAAGGAAATGAACTCGATCAATCACAGCAGCAGAGGCAGCTAGGAAAAGATGGGCAACCCCAGAGGCACAGATTGAGCCCCCAATCCTTACACCAAGACCGATGGATGCCCCACAAAGGACAGTGGAGGAAGAACCTGAAATTGAAGGACTCTTGTATGAGAATGCAATGCTGAAAGAGGACCTCCAAGCACTTAGAAGGGAGCTGGAAACTTGGAAGGAAACCTGCAGAAAGCAGGGTGGAAGAAAAATGTACACATTAATAGAGGCTGCAGACCAAGTGGAGGAATCAGCTTCTGCTGGAGCTGGAGAAAAGGATGAGCGAATACTCTGCCCCACCTGTGGGGAAATCTTTGAGGAAGCAGGCCATAAAATTTTACTTAGCACTTATTCAACACAACAGCCTGTAGCCACAGTAGGGAAAGCAGTGGAAAAAGAAGATGCTGTCACACAAGAACCAACACTTTTAAACATCCTTGCTACAGCTGCCACTTCCCATGATGCAAAAATTATAGAACAGATGGGAGAAGAACTTGGTGTGGAGGACGCCCTGGAGATTTATAAGGAATGTATGGTAACCCCAGAATGTTCCCACGACATAAAGATTATAGAACAGATGGGAGAAGAACTTGGAATGAAGGATGCTCTGGAGCTTATAAAAGAATATAGTGAGACCCCAGAACGTTCCCACGATACAGAGATCATGGAGCTGAAGGATACTCTGGAGGTTAGTGAAGAATTTTATGCTGTAACCCCAGAACGTTCCCAGGACACAATAATTTTAGAAGGAGAGACAGAAAGGCAGGACAGTGATAAATTGGAACAGGATGCTGTAACACAAGAACCAGCAACCCTGAATATAATTGTCCAACCGGCCAAGCAGACAGGAGAAGAAGCTGGGACAGAGGATGCTCTGGAATTTAATGATGAACTCTGGGTTGTAACCCCAGAGGAATCCCATGATACAGAACTCATAGAAGAGGAGTTGCAGCAAAAGAAGGATGAAGAGGTAAGCCAGGATGTTGCTACACAAGAACCAACATCCTTGGAAGCTGCAGCAAGAACTCCTGAATTGCAATTGGAAGATAACCTGGGAGTGGATATCATCCCTGATACACAGTGGAGTGAGGATGAACAGGTACAGACACCATGCTCAGGTGACACTGAAATCTTGGAGGAGGAGCTGCAAATTGAAAAGGATATCCAGTCTCAGCAGCAGAAGGACAAAGAAGACACTGTTACACAAGAACTAGTGTCTCCAAAAGCAATAAAGGTAGCTGCTGAAGAAGGTTTAAAGGATGTTGCTGTTACACAAGAACCATCAACTCTCCTGTTAACATTAGATGCGCTGGAAGACACTGTCCCACAAGAACCAGTGCTTCCACCTCCTAGAAATGTCATTGAGTTGGATTCAGATTGAGGATTTCTTTTCAACTCCCCCAGGCATAGCATAATGAGACTGCAGAAAGATTCCCACCACACCAAGTGCATTCCCAGATATCAGCAAGTAGCAGTGGAAGGGAAACAGTGAAGTTGGAAGATGCTGGGTCACTCGCAGAAGCCTTTCAAAAGATAGATGAGATGCCTGAGTTCCCTACATTCCTTTCTCTCTCCTGGATAGAGCTCAGTTCACGATTCAGATGCAGGTTGTTGCATGAGGACATGCAACAGGGTAGTTGGGGGGAGATGTTGAGCCCAGAATTGTCCCTTTTTTATCATCATTTATCATCTTCCCTGCCCTTGTCCTACACCAATTATCTTGGCAATTAGACTTATTGTCCTCATCTTATTCCCCAAATTACCAAGGTATGGCCGATTATTGTTTTATTGTATTAATACTTATGATTGTGATAATTAAAGCTGTGCATCTCTTAATTTGTGCTAACATGTGCGATTTATGAAGGTAGTTGAGACAAATAGACTGCAGGAAGATCGGAGCTGAACAAGTCATAAAGAAATGGATGTTTGTTCCTTGTAGAAGGTTCCTTGGGGCTCGAATCATCAATCAAGGCACAGTCGTGATAGGGAAGCTGTAACAGAAATTGCTATCTTAAGTATGTCGCTGCTCGAGTCCAACTGTGAGCTGGAAGGACCGTCACTCTTGGGGCGATTAATAACTCTCTCATATTTGGATATTTCTGTTCTGCCACGCATTGTAACAGTTAGATTATTTAGGGCGCCTGAAGATCAGAGATCTTCATGGCTGCCCAATTATAGGATTAGATGTTACAATTTGTATGTATAAATACGGGGAGTTGCCTCGACCCAGGGGTTGGACAGCAAACAATCAATTTATTTTGTATTAGCAGCCAAGCCAAACTGTGTACTCATTCTTCTGTTAATATAAGGGGTTACTTCTGAGTTAAAGAGGGTGTTGTTCAACCAACGTCTCTGTGTGAAGACTGGGCCCGTCTTCCACAGAGATTGCTGAGTTAAATTAGGATTTTATCTTTCTTGTTGTGTGATGCTTTGTTCTTTCTTTTGCACGCAGCAGCAATATTTATTGTGTGGATTTTTCAGTAAAAGATTACATTTATGTGAGATTGGTGAATGGTATAGAATAACAGTCGACTGAGTCAGGGTTGCTTTACATATTTCAATTTCTGTTCACACTGCCGTGTTCATCCTACAGTTGAGACGTGATCCCAGGAGCTCTTACAATTTAGCTTTCCTGTTATGTGTTGATTGATTTCTATTTTGCAATTCAGTTTCTTAGAACAGTTGCTTCAATCTCTTTCATTTGGAATTCTAAAGTAATGTTCAGTTCATGCTTTATGATTCCCAGCTTGATTAGATTAGACAAGTGATTATTTAGAATGCAAATGAGATTTCCTTTTTGTAATTGTTGATTAGATCTGATATCATTTCTTCTTGATGCATAATAGAAAAGAATTATAGTATAGCAGTTACAAGGCAATTGGGACTGCATAGATTCTTGGGATGAACATGGATGATAGAAGATAAAAGTATTCACTTCTAATGGTTTTGTGTTTAAGCATATATTGTGCACTTATCCTTTGAAATAAAAAGACTTTCTCGGGTTGACAATAAATTTCATCTGCTCTGTGTGTTTGGTATTAATTTATCTGCAAATAGAGTGCTTGACATGGATTAGTTCTACGTGCATAAAATAGGACATATCACGTAATAGAAAATCAAAATAATCATATTACCCTGAGGTCGGAAAGAATGATGAATGAAGAAAATGACACCATTATTTCTTAAAATGAAATAGAGATAGTTCTACATGTTGAAGATTTGAGAGATAATTCTCTTGGTCCTCTCATTTGACTCTCATGACTACAAATTATGGAGTATAGGATAGGATAGAAGAAGAAAATTCCTAGAGATTAGAAAAGGTGTGGAAGCCACCCTAACAGGCTTGAAGATATTTGAGTTTAAGATAAAAGGAACAAGGGCACAGTTAAAGAAAAATTGGACTTTGATAAGTAGCAACAGAGTTAGTCAAAATTTTGATAATGAAACAAAGATTACTTAGCATGGTAGTGATTTGAAAGATAATCCTCTTACTCGTAACAATTGATCATCATTCCTGAAACATGAGGAAAACTTCACAAAGGATGAGATGGAATGAGGCATAAAGGAGAACAAAGCAAATGATGCTCACATGAATGTCATAAAATGTTAAATTGGGATTGTTGAAGACTAGAAATATTCCTCTTGATTGAAAGGAAGAATAGAGAAACATATCGCAATGTTATTCATGGCATTATGACAAGACTCTTGAGGCATTAAGGCATATTCATTGTGAGTATTTCTAAGGACATAATACATAGACATTTTCGGTAGACTATGAGGCTTATTGAAGAGTAGATTTGGAGCAGATTTTGTGAGGAGTCTAAGGGTTGATTGAAGACTGCTTAAGAATAGTTTTGTGAGAAGAAGTAAAGGATTGTTTGGCATGCATTTCAACGTAGATTGTTTTGCGGATTGTCTTGGAACAACTTTGATCAAACATCCCAATACTTGATAAGGTTGCATAAAAAATACAGAGATAGTGTATTTCAATGTATCTACGAAAGGGGCATACACATGTCATAAATTCAAGAGCGTTTAATAAAAAGACTCACTATGTATGAATATAATCCAACTACAGATCGGACCTTGATAACATCCTTGTTTTGAAAATACCACACCATCAACTGTGACAGAGACAAGCTGCTATAGGGGAAGCCATTTAAAATAAATAAATTACAAGCAAAAAGAGGTAGCATTATCAAAGGGGGAGCCATCCTTTGTTCTTCGAATATTATAAGGAAAGAATTTTAGAAAGGGAGAGTTTTAGAAGTTAGCAAAGATACACATCTTGAATATCAAGTGCACAGTCTAAGGGGGAGCAGTACCAAGGTGAAACATAAGTCCAAGGAAGCAATCCCTTACCAATGATGAGGTGCTATAAGCAAAGGGAGAATTATAAATAGAAAATAAGGTGAAGACACAAGGATACACATAAGCCCAGGGGGATCATCCCTTTTCCTTTGATGTCAAAGGGGTATAAATTACGTAGGGGGGTAAATTATAGATATTGCACAGAAACATAATTGCACGGATATAGAATTTTAGACAAAGGGAGTATCTACAACTTTGTTGCAAAATTGTCTAAGGGTTGTCATCAATGACAAAGTGGGAGAATTTTGGAAATATTGTTTTCATTGATTTCAAAGGAAAGGATATATTGTTTCCATTAATGTTAAAGACAAGGGGAGACTATATATAGATATGGCAAGATGAAGGTTGTTGCAAATATTGTTTTTGTTGTCTAGTTTGGATACCTTATCTTTGAAGTAATCTTTACTCTAAATACCTAGCTCAAATTGGAGTACAATTTACATGGTTGGAAAGCTTGTTCTGATACCTTTCCAATAGTATATGGAAGTTCCTCTAACTCCATAGGAATGAGAAGATATGAAAGAATTTGTAAGGAAACCCAACTAGAATGTTAGGTCGACCCTACTAGGATATTGTACAATGTTATGTTGGCCCGGAAAGTGATTTAAGACGTGTATAAATAAGTGGATCCTTCTCCTCATTTGATCATCCATCCAAGAAAGTATGGAGCTCTAAAATTGTGTTCAATTCCAAGGAGAAGATGAATTTTCTAGGGTTCTTGAAGATGATTTCTTGGGTTTTATTGAAGATGTTCTTAAAGGTTTCTCGAAGATGTTTCAAAGACAATATTTGAGGTGCCTTAGGATTTAGTTATGTTGAGGGGCTAATTTGTTGACAAGCTAAGGACATAATTGGAAGGACAAGTTTGAGCAATCTTGCAGGGGGTTGGTGCCTCCTTCCAATTGGTGTTGGTAAATTGGGGGTCGGTGCCTCCTTCCAATTCGTGCTGTTAAATCAAGGGTTGGTGCTAGAAAAGTTAGGGAGTTGGTAATTCCTCCCAGTGGGTGTTGATAAGTCAGGGGGTTGGTGCCTCCTTCAACTTGGTGCTTGTAAATAGGATATTGGTGTCTCTTTGAACATTGTAAAATATTGTAACAGTGTATACCATGGTTTTATCTATATGAGTTTCCATGCAAATATTTTGTGTACTATTGTTGATAATGATGTCTATTGATGAATGATGATGATATTTATGATGCTACATATTTGTTGAAGTAAAAATTGGTAAACTTGTATGATACTGATTCACCCCCCTCTCAGTATCATTGTGTGTTTCAACATCAAGCACTTCCCTGCATTTCAAGGATGAAACCCACTTGAAACCTATTGATGTTGATTATGGTGCCTAAATTGGTAGGGACATTTCAAATATATTTCTCTCCATGTTAGATAAGGTATTACCAAGTTAATCATAAAAACCACTTATGTTAAAAAACACATAAGATATTATTAGAACATCTTTCTCCATATTGTTTAAAATATAGCAACACAGTTCTCTACATTATTTTGATATTAGGTTTTCAAATTAATCATCATTCCTAATTAATAAAATCTTTAATGTTTTCAAATTAGATGTTCAAATTTCAAATCTCTCTCCTCTCATTTTGAGAGGATATTACAAAATTATGTAAGAACAAAAAAATATCATTAAAACATTTTTCTCCACATTATTTTAAGCTATCTCAACATCTTTCTCCACATCGTCTTGGATTTGGCTTGTGAACATCTAAACTCTATGGATGATAATTCAAAATGTATCACTAATTAAAAAAATATTTGGTCTTTCTAAGATAATTTTTCAAATCTATTTATGTACATGTTAAAATAGATATTACAAAGTTAGGGTTGTAACATACTTGTCGGAGAAAAAAACATAGAAGACATCATTAAAACACCAATCAACATCTTAGTTTAGACTATTTTTAGGCCATGAATAAAAATTCACCACTAATTGGTCAAATCTTTAATCTGGTAGAGGGGATGTGTAAAGTTCAAAATTATTTTTCCCTATGTTAAAGTAGGTTTTACAAAATTAGGTTTGAAATATATTTATATAAAACAAACATGAAAGTCATCATTAAAATAAAATTAAACATTTTTATATACATTATTTTGAACATCCAAATTCTTTACATGATGAATTGAAATTCATCACTAAGTGTTAAATTTGTGGTTTTTCAAGGATGATATGGACATTTAAAATATCTATCTCCTCATGTTAAAATAGGTATTACAAAGTTAGGTTTTAAACATACTTCTCGAAAATAACATTAAAAAAAATCATTAAAATGCCTATCAACATCTTACTTTGCATTGAAATTCATCACTAATTGTTAAATTTGTGGTTTTTCAAGGATGATATGGACATTTAAAATATCTATCTCCTCCTGTTAAAATAGGTATTACAAAGTTAGGTTTTAAACATACTTCTCGAAAATAACATTAAAAAAAATCATTAAAATGCCTATCAACATCTTACTTTGCATTATTTTTAATATCTGTCAATATAGTTATCTAATGTCAAAATCCAAACTCTTTAGATGATGTATCGAAATTCATTGCTAATTGATAAAGTCTTTATTCTTGCACTCGAGATGAGCAATGCAAAGTTAGGTTTGAAATATATTTATAACGAAGAAAATAAAAAAACCAAAGAAGCCATCAATAAAAAAAACTTTAAATATCTTTATCTCCATTATCAATTAATGTTAATAATTATTTAACATTATTTTTATGTTATATTGTAAATATCCAAAATTAATGTTAATCATTTTTTAACATTATTTTTATATTGTATCGTTAATAATTCAAATCTATATGATGAATCAAAATGCTTTGTTAATTGTACTAAGAGTATGGAGGTGTTTTATAGTTTAACATGGGAGAGATGCTATAACGTGTTACCAAAAATAAAGAGTAATTAAAAATTCATGTCAACTTATAAAATAAAATTAAAAATTAAAACCAACATAGATCCATCAAGTCATTAATTTATGACCCATATCCCATGAGTATAGTCACAACTGACCAGCTTCTCGTGGTTTTGAATACTCCACTTAGCACTCATTGCATCGGGTGATGCTGACAGGGATGAAGAAGTGGGATTGACACTAGCAAAATGAATTGCATAGCATCAAACATCACTTATGGGGCTTGCACACGGTAACCAGGACTTCTCGAGAGGTCACCTATCCCAAGACTCCTCTGGCTCAAGCATGCTTAATTGTTGAGTTTTCTCCACAACCAAGCTCACTTAGCTTGTTTCCCCCTTTGCAAAACCTTAGCAAGTATCGTGTCTTATGAATTATTCAATTAGAGTTCCCTTGACTTGTTTGATTTAAGTATAGGGGTTTTCGTAGTCTAATATATGATATATAATTTTTGGATTATATGTGCAGTGTAAGTCCTCCCAAGAAGTCCTGGTTACTGGGTGGAAGCCCCAAAAGTGACGATGTATGCTATGCAATTCATTTTGTTAGTCTCAATCCCACTTCTTCACCACCATGAGCATCACTCGATCCAATGCATGCTAAGTGGAATATTCAAAACCATAAAAAATTGGTCAGTTGTGACTATACTCATGAAATATGAGTCATAACTTAAAGACTTACACTACGCAGATAATCCAAAAAATATATAAAAATCAACCTCAAAAAATTGAGTCCCTCTTGATACTTGATAAATCTAAGTTTAAGATAAATCTATATTAATTACTAAAAATATTTAATTATATAAAAAATAATAAAAAATTCATATTTCTTCCAATAATAAACTAAAGATTAAACTCATGAAAAAATAACATACACTATTATAACATATTTCTTTACTTCTATAACATCTTTTAACATATTTCTTTACTTCTAGGTCATTGGATAAATCCAAATTTATCACCAATTGGTCCACTAATTGGTAAAACTTATATTTATCGGAAAATTATATAAAACAACATCAAAACATCTTTTAACATTTATTCTTAAACTATTTTCAACGTACGTTAGTATTATTTTATTATTTTAATATTATTTTATTATTTTCAGGTTAGGTAATCAACAATCAAACTTTTTGGATAATCAATCAAAAATCATTTTTAATTGATAAAAAATATTATCTTAAGATCAAATCTCATTTTCCCAAATTAAAATAAATATTTAAAAGAGATATCAAAAATAAATATTTAAAAGAGATATCAAAAAGTTAAAGTTTAAAGCGAAAAAAAAATGATGATGATTATTAGAAAATCCTTTTTTTTTCATTATTTCTAACATATCTCAATATATATTTCTATACATTATTTACGTGTTAAGTTGTAACATCCCATGACGACTTAAAATTTATGATTAATTGGTAAAAAAAAATATTTTGTTAAAAACAATTATAAAATTCAAATATATTTTTTCATATATTAAAGTAAATATTATAAAAATTAAGTTTAAAATATATAAAAGAATAATAATATTAATCTTTATAATTGGTTAACTTATACATATTCAATTTGAGAACAATTTTTATCATTATTAATATCTTTCTCTCCATATTAAATGAGTATTATAAAATTTAAATTAATAATTAAAGTGAGTATTATAAAATTTAAATTAATTATATTTATTAAGATAAATATATTTTTAACCATTTTTTGTCTCTTTCATATATTTGTACAAAATGATTTTATACACATATTTTATAATTGACTTTCATCATAAGTTTTATTGGAATTATAACATTGAGAAAAACAACTAAAGGAGAGTAAAAAGTTTATTATGGATTTGAAAGTAATTGTAAATCAAATAAATAAACATATAGCTTTAGGATAAGAAGAAACTTCTCTTTAAGTCTCTTGTCACTCTTGTTATCTTACATGGGTGTGAAGTTTGGGAAGTTTGGGGTTGCTGAATCTCTAGAGAAGCATGGAGAAAGATGGAGCAAATTCAAAAGCGCTTTATAACATAAATCTCAAATTTAAAGGCTTAATACACCATATCATATCCTATCCTCTTCGCAAAAACGAGTCTTTCCCTATTAAGAGCATGGCTATGACCTAGTACCTAATATAAAACAACAAGATATACAACATGGAAGACAAGATGCTTCTTAAGATTGTTTCTTACTGTAGTCCAAACCACACATGAATTAAGTGAGGTTAGCATAAAGACACCAAGTTAAATCATTGAAGAGTCTAGGAAGAGGTCACTCTTCATAATAGTGAAAATATTAATTAAAGTATTATTACACCTAAATTTAAGAAGATGTGGTGTGATAAAGAGTAAGAATATTAGAGAAAATTAAGATATTATGAGGTGATTGACACTAATCTAGAAAATCAAAAGTATCTCTCTATTTTAACTAATATAAAGAGGAAAACCAACATTCCTTAAGAAACAAGGCATTTGACAGCTCCTAAAACATCGTGGAATGAAATAATTTATCATGTTTATGACAATAAGAGGGTGGAAGGTAAAAACACTTTCTCATAAAATGTATTGAATACACCCACATTAAAATGTAGTTTAAAAATATTTGTTACAATATTGAAATTTCTAACATTTTAACTCATCGCAAATATGATGAGGGAATGCTTTTCTTAAATATTTTCAAACACAAATAAAATTAAAAAAAAAAAAGTAATTCCTAATCTCTTATAAGATCCATTCAAACCAAATTTGGTTTCATTGGATGACATCATCATCTATATAATGTTTTACATTATTTTTAATATAGTCAATATTTTCCTCTATCTTATTTTTAATTTTAACATAGATCAACATCTTTTTTAGAATAGGGATAACTTTTGTCTCTACATTTTAGATTATAATGTAGCTCCACGTCTTTTTCTCCTTTTTTTTCAACAAAAAAAGAAAAGAAGAAGTAATTTTCTTGCTATTCATAGAATCAAAGAAAATATATACAATGTACATCATAAATATCCACCATACCACCTTTTTAATAAAAGTGATCGTCAAAAGAAATAACAATACTCCACAAATTATCCAAAAAAAAATTAAAACAAAGAAAAATTTTCAACCTACACCCTAGAGAAAGAGGACCATTAATCCAAACTAACGGTATCTAAAAACTTACAAAATATATAACAAAATCCAAATACTAAAAAAAACCATCCTACAAAACCATACACAAAGTAAACACCTTTCTCTACTTTATATACATTATCAACAATAAAACAATATATCAAAATCCATTTTTAAAAATATTTATATTTTAAATTTATTATACAAAGTAAACACCTTTCTCTACTTTATATACATTATCAACAATAAAAAAAAAAAAATATGAAAATCCATTTTTAAAAATATTTATATTTTAAATTTATTAGTAAACAAAATCAATAAATAATTTATTTATTTATTTTTAATAATTCAACTTTTCCAAATCACAATATTTTTATTTTTATTTTGTAAACATAATATGGTTGTTCATATGCACTCATATATCCCGTTCAATCACATTGTTATTATTGTTTCTTGAGGGTAATATGGTTGTTCATGTTCACTCGGGCTTAGAAGTAAACAACTTGAATATATGAATTACAACTTCCCTTCTTTTAATTCATATTATCTTATTGTTTTAATGATAAAAAATATAATTATAATCATTATAATAACTATTAAAAAATTTAGAAATAAATTTTATGAAATAAATTTATAATCATTAACTGTTAAAAAATATAATTATAAAAATTATATGATTTTTTTTAATTTTTTTTTTAGAATTGTTTTTTATATTCAAAGGAGAATATGCATCGAGAGGCCCATAGGATTATTCATAAAGAGAGATACAAAACACAAAAGGAGGACCAAACCATTCTTTTCAACCAATGCTGTCAAGTCTTATATCAATACATTGTTTTTTATATTCAAAGGAGAATATGCATCGAGAGGCCCATAGGATTGTTCATAAAGAGAGATACAAAACACAAAAGGAGGACCAAACCATTCTTTTCAACCAATGTTGTCAAGTCTTATATCAATACATTCATACATTCTGGCAAAAAAAGAAACAACAAAATTGGAAGAGGAAATAGCATCGAGTCCAACTTCTCATACAAGATCAAAAGTGGAAATCCATGGTATGCACTTATTCCCCATTCACAAATTTAGAAAAGCACAAAGTTCCCATTTTCAAGGATAGGGCCCCTTAGGAAGTTCATCGGCCTTCCTATTGAGCTCTTTGTAAATATGGGTGAAATTTGTCCATTGGAATGACTGAAGAGAGTCCTAAATTTGATGGAGAAGGTGTTGGAGCCTTATATTTTCAATTTCAATTTTCCTGTTAGCCTAGTCTATCACAACTTTCAAATCTCCCATTACTTGAAGCAAGTTAACTCTTTTTAAATTTTCAAAGTGAAATAACATCCATAAAGTTGTGAAATCTTCCTACATGTTAGTGCCCATCTCGACGTGTAAAGTATAGGAAAATAGTGAGACGGGTTCAGAAAAAGGGCTACACCAACTCCACATATAGTTGGATGGTCTTGACTAGCCCCATCGAAATAACCCTAAGGAGTTAATGATCTTTATGGATATTGGTGGCCACCCACCTATTCCACAAGCTCAAAACACTTTTCCATTTTGGCAATTTTCTAGTAGTTTTTCAATGTGTTTTTGGGTTCTGAACTTTCAAGGTCGTTTTGAGGCCCTAAATGATGTTTTTTGGGCCCACAAGTGCCCCGAAGACAACCATAGGTTCTCGTTTGGGCCCGATCCACTATTGTAATCCTCAACTATATCTTTCGAATGGTGTACTAAGCGTCCCAAATAGAGATTGTATGTAAAAGTTATGACTTCGGGAAGTTGACTGCTCAACTAACCACCTTGAGGCCGCAAGCTTTATGACAGTTCATCTCCTAGGGTTATGTTTTTTGATGTTTAAGTTTATTTCCCTCAAGCTTATGATAAATAGGCCCTTTCCACTTCTTTTTTATTCATATTTTCATGAATTAGCGTAGTCATCACATCTCTTCTCAGATATAAGATACCGCCATTCTAACTACTTTATTTTACAATCTGTTTTATTTCCTCCATTTAATAGAATATGTGTTTACTATATCACAATGTTCCTTGAAATATATATGTGTATGTGGTTCTATATATGATATTTCATTTCATTCTCACATAAATCCGAATCAGTGGTATCATAGCGGTTTTCTCTCTCGTTATTTCTCCATACATGTCCTCAACAAGGTCAGAATATAAATAACTGGGTCTTGAAATAGTTCATCTTGAGGAAGACCGCCCTTAGGGGCCCAAATCCTCGCCCATGGACAAGGAAAAAGGAGATGGAGAAGCATGAAATCCTATCAATATGTTGCTCGAGTAATCCCTCGCACAATAGAGGAATGAGATGATGGATCGTTTCTCCCAAATCCTTTGACAGATGTTGGCAGCATCAAAGGGATCATCAAGCATAAGTAGTCACTTCAAAGGAGCCACACCCTTCAAGGTACAACTTAACTTTGATATTCCTTTGTTTGAAGGTCAGATAGATGTTGATGCCCTAGATAAATGGTTAAGTTTTCTAGAGGGCTATTTTTCTGTCCACAATTTCTCCAATACAGAAAAGATCATCTGTGCACTCCTTAGGGTGGTGCCCCATGTGAAAGATTGGTGGGACACTTATTGTGATAAAAAATACACATACGAGACTAATATTTTTGGGGGTGATCCCACCTGGGCATATTTTTTGGAATCCCTCAAGAAGCAATATTATCTTGTTGGTCAATATGACGACCAATACACAAAATGGACCACTTTGTAGTAGGAGAGGTACCAAATGGTGTCGAAGTAAACTAAAAACGTCCATACCTTGTGTACAAATATCGGTATTAGGGAAGCCAAGCAGGAACTACTTCTAAAATATTACAGCAGCCATATGTACATCCCAACCGATATGGAGTTCTTGGACATCTCATCATTAGGCACGGCTTATTGATATGTTGTCAAAATCGAGCAAAAATTTAAGTAGAAGAATAAGTGAGAGTTTGGGTCTGCAAATCCACCGTGGAAGAAAGGAAATGGAAACCTGGGCTCAGAACAAAGGAAAGAGTAAGGACATCTAACCCCATGACAACCAGTCCAAATCGCAAGTAAAGAAGGGTAATGGGAAGACCAATAAGGACATCAAGAAATGTTGCGAGTTCCATAAGAGCCCCTGGCACAACACTGATGAATGTCTCTCAAAGAAGTCATCGGTGGTCGAGATTCAAGCGTCCGAGTCAGATCCTGGTTTCGACTATGATGTCGAAACCAACGTCCTAGTTGCATACAAGGGAAAGTGGACCATCAATGTAGAACTCAATGTTACCATTGCTATCACAAAGGCCTATCTTGATGATCCAAAGGAGCCAGACGAAGCAGAATGCCTTTTCCACTCACAGATGTGGGTCAAGGGAACTACACTACATTTCATTATTAACAGTGGAAGCCAAAAGAACTTGATTTTTTATAGAGGTCGTCAAATGGTTGAAGTTACCAATGATGCCACACCCACAAACCTACAACATTGGGCGGCTCAACCATGGAAGGGACATCCACGCCAGTAAAAAATGTTGCCTATGCTACAACATCAAGCCCTTCAAATATTAGGTAATGTGTGATGTTGCCCCACTTGAGGTTTGTGATGTTCTTTTAGGACAACCATATATGTGGAAACGTCATGTTGTGTATAAATTTAGGCCTTGTAGTGTCATTCTTATTTTGGGAAAGTAACTTTACAGTATACCAGAGACAATTCCCACCACTCAATGTCACTCATCACAGCCTAAGTAGTGCAGGAAGGTAATCTCCCAGATTGGGAAATTTTTCCTCTTCATGATTCGTTTTGAGGGTGAGTGAAATATCACAACAACTTCCATTGCCTCTAAACAAGATCCCTCTACACAATAGAAATAGGTGGACAAGATCATGGAAGCATACAGAGACATCTTCACCACACCTATCGAGGTGCCAATACATTGTCAAGTCAAGCATTCCATTGATTTGATACTCATGGCGCCTTTACTTAATGGGTTGGTATATAAGCATTCCCTCATGGAAAATTAAGAAATCAAATGCATATTCAAGAATTAATCAAAAAAGGGCATATTCAACCCGACTACTCACCTTGTGGGAGTTAAATTGTGTTGGTACAGAAGAAATATGGGACATGGTGACTCTGTATTGATTACAAAGCTCTAAACAAAATCAAAGTCCAGAATCAGTATCCCATTCTTCATATCGATGACCTTCTTTACCATCTCAAGGGTGTCAGATATTTCAATAAGATTGATATGAAGTCTGGCTATCATCAAGTGCCAATTGAGTAGACCAATTCCTGTAAAATTGACTTCAAATATTGAGAAGGCATTTTCGAGTGGTTGGTCATGCCTTTTGGCTTGACTAATGCTCCAACAACTTTCATGGGGATCATGGAAAATATTATTCATACATTCACCAATTCTTTTGTGTATGTAAAATATAGATGATATCTTCATCTACAACAGGATGTGGACAGAACATTTGCAGCATATCCATCGGGTCCTCAACACCCTACAATAGCAGAAGTTATATGCCAATCTAGAGAAGTGCTCATTTGGAATAGAGAGGATTCAATATCCAAGATACATCATGGATGAACATGGTCTGGATGTGGATCTGTCCAAGATCCAATTCATTTGTGACTGGTTGACCCCGAAAACTCTCACAAAGCTTCGGATCTTCTTATTCCTTTCCAACTTCTATCACAAGTTTGTGTTGGGATTCTCTAATATTACTCGGGCCCTTATCCAGGTGACCAAAGGTGGGTCTAAGGAGAATTTTGTTTGGTCCAATCCACAACAACAAGCATTTGAGGAACTAAATAAAATCTTATGTTCAGTGCCCATCCTTACCTTACCAGATCTAGAACAACCCCTTGAAATTGAGACAAACGCTTCAAACTATGTTGTTGGCATAGTCCTCACTCAACATGCCATCTAGTGGCGTATCACTCTTTCATATTCATTCTGCAAGTACCCCACCTATGACAAGGAAATGTATTCAATTTTCCAAGCCTACATCTAATGGAAGCATTACATATTAGGAAAAGAGAATGTCATCCAGACTGATCACAAGCCCCTTGAAGAAACAAGCAAAAAGTTGTAGAATGACCCCTGCCAAAAGTGGTCCACATACTTGCAACAATAACACCTGAACATTAAATATAAGAATGGCAGCACCAATCGAGTCATTAATTTCCTTAGTCGACCTCCAGTAGTAGCATTAACCACATAGCTAAACTCTTGTGGCCAAGAGACCTCCAAGTATCCTCAACTATATGACAGTGATCCTGAATTTCCTCCCACCTATCAAGCACTATGTGTCGGCACACCATTGTCAGAGTTTCATCTCCAAGAAGGATTGCTATTCCACCTGGGCCATGTCTGTGTTCTTCAAGTGAGCGTGTGAAGCTGATTTGGGAAGCGCATTACAATCGAGTGGTAGGGAACTTTGGCACTGAAAAGACAGTGTCGGTATTACATAAGTATTTTTGTTGGCCCAATCTCTGACGAGATGTCTGCATATATCAGATCATGCATTGCATGCGCCATCACGAAACTAGACATTAAAAAGTAGGGGTTGTACACCCCTATATCCACCCCCAATGGGTTGTGGGAGTCCATCTCCATGTTTTACATGTCAGTAATACCTTCAACCAATCATGGTAATGAATGTGTGTTTGTGGTCGTGGATTGCTTCTCTAAGATGGTCATTCTGGTAGCTTGTAAGAAGAGCATCTCCATTCATTTCGGGATGACATAGACTATCATTTCAGATCGGGATGGTAGGTTCCTAATCACCTTCTGGTCCAGCCAATGGTCATTGATGGATACCAAGCTCACCAAATTGACTGCCTTCCACCCTCATAACGATGGATATACATAAGTATTCAATTGGATGATTATGCATATTTTGAGAATGTACAATTCTAAACATTCTCACACATGGGATAATAGTATTCAAGATGTTCAGCATAGCTATAGCAGGGCTCTTCATAGCTCTACCAGCAACAACCCTTTTCAGGTGTGCCCGAGGTTCAAACCATTGCACCCAATTGATGTATATATGCCCATTGCATCCATACATGGGGAATCTACCCATGCTCATACTGAGGATGATAAGGCCTCCATATTTTTTGAACGAATCTAGCACATCTTCCAATAGGTCCATGAAATTTTGGAAAAAGTCAATACCAAGTACAAGCAACAACATGACCAGCATTGGGTTCCACACAAGTTCCAAGTGGGTGAAAAGGTTTGGTTTCATTTGCAGAAAGAGAGGCTCACAAGACCCCATCGCAATATTTTTCCACTTCGATATGGGTTGTACACCATCACCAAGGCAGTCTGTGAGAATTCCTTTGAATTAAGCATTCCTCCATTTCTTGACTTGCACTCAGTATTTAATGTGGAGCTCCTTCACCCATATTTTACACCATTGTTGGATACATCGAAAGTGGTAGATCAATTGAAACCTACAAAGCTTAACATTGAATGCATGGAATAGGAAACCATCGATCAGTTCATGGACACATAGGATAAGGGCAACTGCTAGCAAAATATACAACTTTATCGGGTTGTCAAAGTAGGGTAACTACTCCATCAAGGAAATTGGCTCACTAGGAGTCAAGTCGAACAAAAGTTTCCCCATTTGATGGGGGCACTCAACATAATGGAGACTATTTCTTCCTAAGGGGGGAGGAACGATCATCAAGCAGAAGTAGTCACTTTAGAGGAGCCACACCCGTTAAGGTACAACTTAACTTTGATATTCCTTTGTTTGAAGGTCAGATAGATGTTGATTCCCTAGATAAATGGTTAAGCTTTCTAGAGGGCTATTTTTATGTCCACAATTTCTCCAATACAGAAACATCATCTTTGCACTCCTTAAGGTGGTGCCCCATGTGAAAGATTGGTGGGACACTTATTGTAAGCAAAAATACACATACAAGACTGATATTTTTGGGGGATATCCCACTTGGGAATCTTTTGTGGAATCCCTCAAGAAGCAATACTATCATGTTGGCAGATATGGCAACCAATACACAAAATGGACCACTTTATAGCAGGAGAGGTACCAAATGGTGTCGAAGTACACTAACAACGTCCATACCTTATGCACAAATATCGGTATTAGGGATGCCAAGAGGGACCTGCTTCTGAAATATTATAGTAGCCATATGTACATCCGAACCGAAATTAAGTTCTTGGACATCTCGTCATTAGGCACCGCTTATTGATATGCTATCAAAATCGAGCAAAAATTTAAGTAGAAGAATAAGTGAGAATTTATGTCTGCAAATCCACCGTGGAAGAAAGGCAATGGAAACCTGGGCTCATAACAAAGGAAAGAGTAAGGACATCCAAGCCCAGGAAAACCAGTCCAAATCACAAGCAAAGAAGGGTAATGGGAAGACAAATAAGGACATCAAGAAATGGTGTGAGTTCCATAAGAGCCCTTAGCACAACACTGATGAATGTCTCTCAAAGAAGTCATTGGTGGTCGAGATTCAAGCTTTCGAGCCAGATCCTGGTTCCGACTATGATGTCGAAACCAATGTCCTAGTTGCAAACAAGGTAAAGTGGACCATCGATGTAGAACCCAATGTTACCATTGCTACCACAAAGGTCTAGCCCGACGATCCAAAGGAGCCAGAGGAAGGAGAATGCCTTTTCCACTCACAAATGTGGGTCAAGGGAACTGCACTACATTTCATTATTAACAGTGGAATCCAAAAGAACCTGATTTTTTACAGAGGTCGTCAAATGGTTGAAGTTACCAATGATGCACACCCACAACCCTACAACATTGGGTGGCTCATCTGTGGAAACGTCATGCTGTGTATAAATTTAGGCCTTGTAGTTTCATAGTTACTTTGGGAAAGTAACTTTACGGTATACCAGAGACAATTCCCACCACTTAGTATCACTCATCACAGCTAAGTAGTGCAGGATGGTAATCTCCCAGACGAGGAAATTTTTCCTCTTCATGATTCGTTTTGAGGGTGAGTGAAAATCACAACAACTTCCATTGCCTCTACACAATAGAAACAGGTGGACAAGATCATACAGAGACATATTCACCACACCTATTGAGGTGCCACTACATTGTCAGGTCAAGCATTCCATTGATTTGATACTCGTGGCGCCTTTACTTAATGGGATGGTATATAGGCATTCCCTCATGGAAAATGAAGAAATCAAATGTCTGATTCAATAATTAATCCAAAAAGGGAATATTCGACCCAGCTCCTCACCTTGTGGGAGTTAAATTGTGTTGGTACAGAAGAAATATGGGACATGGTGACTCTGTATTGATTACAAAACTCTAAACAAAATCACAGTCCAGAATCAGTATCCCATTCTCCATATCGATGACCTTATTTACCATCTCAAGGGTTCCAAATATTTCAATAAGATTGATATGAATTATGTCTATCATCAAGTGCCAATTGAGTAGACCAATGTCTGTAAAATTGACTTCAAATATTGAGAAGGCATTTTCGAGTGGTTGGTCATGCCTTTTGGCTTGACTAATGCTCCAACAACTTTCATGGGGATCATGAAAAATATCATTCATCCATTCACCAATTATTTTGTGTATGTAAAATCTAGATGATAGATATCCTCATATACAACAGGATGTGGGAAGAACATTTGGAGCGTATCCATCGGCTCCTCGACACCCTACAATAGCACAAGTTATATTCCAATCTAGAGAAGTTCTCATTTGGAATAGAGAGGATTCAATATCCAAGATACATCATGGATGAACATGATTTGCATGTGGATCCATCCAAGATCCAATCCATTTGTGACTGGTCTACCCCGACAACTATCACAAAGCTTCGGATCTTCTTAGGCCTTTCCGACTTCTATCACAGGTTTGTGTTGGGATTCTCTAATATTACTCAGGCCCTTATCTAGGTGACCAAAGGTGGGTCTAAGGAGAATTTTGTTTGGTCCAAGACACAACAACAAGCATTTGAGGAACTAAAGAAAATCTTATGTTTAGTGCTCGTTCTTACCTTACCAGATCTAGAACAACCCTTTGAAATTGAGACAGATGCTTCAAACTATGTTGTTGGCATAGTCCTCACTCAACATGCCATCTAGTGGTGTATCACTATGAGACAATTTCATATGCATTTTGCAAGTACCCCACCTATGACAAGGAAATGTATTCAATTTTCCAATCCTACAACCAATGGAAGCATTACATCTTAGGAAAAGGGACGGTCATCTAGACTAATCACAAGCCCCTTGAAGAAATAAACAAAAATTTACAGAATGACCGCCACCAAAAGTGGTCCACATGCTTGCAGTAATTCCAGCTGAACATTAAATATACGAATGGAATCACCAAACGAGTCACTAATTGCCTTAGTCGACCTCCAGTATTAGCATGAACCATGTAGCTCAACTCTTGTGGCCACGAGACCTCCAAGTAGCCTCACCTATATGACAGTGATCCCGAATTTTCTCCCACCTATCAAGCACTATGTGTCGGCACACCAGTGTCAGAGTTTCATCTCCAGGAAGGATTGCTATTCCACCTGGGACATCTCTGTGTTCCTTCAAGTGAGCATGTGAAGCTGATTTGGGAAGCGCATTACAGTTGAGTGGTAGGGCACTTTGGCACCAAAAAGACAGTGTTGGTGTTGCAAAAGTATTTTTATTGGCCCAAGCTCCGACAAGATGTCTGCATATATTAGACCATGCATTGCATGTGCCATCGTGAAACCAACCATTAAAAGGTATGGGTTGTACACGGGGTTGTACACCCCTGTCCCTACTCCCAATGGGTCATGGGAATCCATATCCATGTTTTACATGTCAGGAATACCTTCAACCAATCATGGTAATGAATGTGTGTTTGTGGTCGTGGATCGCTTCTCTAAGATGGTCATTCTAGTAGCTTGTAATAAGAGCATCTCCATTCATTTCAGGCTTCCATAGACTATCATTTCAGATCAGGACAGTAGGTTCCTAAGAACCTTCTGGTCCAACTAATGGTCATTGATGGATACCAAGCTCACCAAATCAACTGCCTTCCACCCTCAGATCGATGGATAGACAGAGGTATTCAACCGGATTATGATGCATATTCTGAGAATGTATAATTCTAAACATTCTCGCACATGGGATAATAGTATTCAAATGTTCAGCATAGCTATAACAAATCCCTTCATATCTCTACCAGCAACAACCCTTTTTAGGTGTGCCCGAGGTTCCAACCATTCCGAATTGATGTAGCTATGACCGTTGCATCCATACATGAGGAATCTACCCATGCTCATACTGAGGATGATAAGGCCTCCATATTTCCATACATGAGGAATCTACCCATGCTCATACTGAGGATGATAAGGCCTCCATATTTTTTGAATGAATCTAGCACATCTTCCAATAGGTCCATGAAATTTTGGAAAAAGTCAAAACCAAGTACAAGCAACGACATGACCAGCATTGGGTTCCACATAAGTTCTAGGTGGGTGATAAGGTTTGGTTTAATTTGCAGAAAGAGAGGCTCACAAGACCCCATCGAAATATTTTTCCACTTCGATATGGGTTGTACACCATCACCAAGGAATTCTGTGGGAATTCCTTTGAATTAAGCATTCCTTCATTTCTTGACTTGCCCTCATTATTTAATGTGGAGCTCCTTCACCCATATTTTACACCATTGTTGGATACATCGGAGGTGGTAGATCAATTGAAACCTACAAAGCTTAACCCTGAATGCATGGAATAGGAAACCCTCGATCATCTCATGGACACATAGGATAAGGGAACCCGCTAGCAAAATATCTAACTCTATCGGGTTGTCAAAGTAGGGTAACTACTCCATCAAGGCAATTGGCTCACTAGGAGTCAAGTCCAACAAATTTTTCCCCATTTGATGGGGGAACTCAACATAATGGAGACTATTTCTTCCTAAGGGGGGAGGAATGATACATATGGACATTGATGACCACCCACCTATTCCACTAGCTCAAAAATATTTTCCATCTTGGCAATTTTCTAGTAGTTTTTCTATGGTTTTTTGGATCTTGAACTTCCAGGGCTATTTTGTGGCCCTAAATGATGTTTTTTGGGCCCTTAGTGGACCAAATGATAGCCATAGGTTCTTTTCTAGGCCCTATCCACTATTGTACTCCTCAGATATATCTTTCCAATGGTCTATCGAGCGCCCCAAATGAAGATTGTATGCAAACGTTATGACCCTGGGAAGTTGAGTGCTCAACTGGACACCTTGGGGCCAAAAACTTTACGACTGTTCATCTCCTAGAGTTAGGTTTTTGGATGTTTAGGGTCCTTTCCCTCATGATTATGATAAATAGGTCCTTTTGGCCTCTTTTTGTATTCATCTTGTCATGAATGAGCATAATCATCACATCTCTTCTCAAAGATAACTTACCACCATTCTAGTTTCTTTATTTAACAGACTGTTCCATTTTCACCATTTAATAGAATTTGTGTTTATTGTATCATTGTGTTACTTTGAATATATCTGTGTATGTGGTTCTATATCTGTTCTTTCATTTTTTTCTCACATAAATCCGGATCAATTAAATAGTTTAATTGAGGCATGACATGTACACTAAGTTTTGGATCTTTCGGCTCCAATTTGAACTTTCTTGAAAGCTTTAATATTAATCCTACTATTGAGACCATAGGAACATCATAATTATGAAAGATACTATATTTTCGAGCCCACCATATGTTGTATACAAAAATGCTTGGAAAGGCTTTATAATTTCGTACAGTCGCATCCTAATACCATGATTGAAGATTAATTTCTAGCAATGGGTGATTCCACTGCATCTTGGGATTTAACTCTTTAGCTTCCAACTCCCATACCTAAGCTGCATACAAAAAAGATACTAAAAGGTGTGGGAAGGATTCCTCGTTTTCTTTGCAAAGAGTGCATCTATTAGGGCCTATCCATCCTATTTTTAGATCGTTTTTCCATAGAAGGAGCTTACTATTTAGTGCCAACCACAAAACAATTTTGAATTTTAAAGGGCCTGGATGCTTCCAAACAAATTTACACCACGATTCTTTGTTATCCAAAAAACATAACTCAAATATTTCCTTATACCCCATTTTAGCAGTGAAGTGACCTGAGATGGGTTTTTTCAACCATGCCAAAGTGTCCTCTTCATCTGATAGTATCACATGACTAGAAACTAAAAGGGAAACATAATCATGCCATGCAATGACTTGTTCGCCTCAAAGACCAAGGTTAAGGTAATATTTTTAGTCGAATTGCTCGATAACTTGAGGAAATTGAGCCCATACATCAACTAGGAAGAAAATGTGTTGCACATGAGGGCAATGCAAGAGATTTTGAGATAATTATAGGTGGTCTACATAACCAATCCAAGGGTCTTCTCCTAGTCTCACTTTTATCCCATCACCTATTTTCCAAGTAGTCCATTGACTAATCTATTCAAAGGATTCCACCAAGGATTTCCAAACAATTGAGCCCTTCTGAGAGGATTTTCGAGGAATTTGATACCATTATTCCATGGAAAGGCCTTTTAAATACTTAGCCTTCATTATTTTACCCAAAGAGAAAATTTGTGGGATAACCTCCAAAGACTTTGGGCAACAAGGGACTGGGAGAAGAGATGAATTTTCTTAATCCCCCAGCCCCTAAAATTTTAGGCATAGAGATCCTAGACCACTTTACAAGCGGAATTCCTTCACCATTTCGACTCCCAAACCATAGGAAATTAAAGATTCTCTTGTGAATCTTCATTTAAATCCCTTTGGGGATGTGAGCGATGAATGCCCTGAAAACCAAGATAATTTCAATGATAGATTTAAGAAGGATAACCTTACACCCTCTGAAAGGAACCATTTGACCTAGACCGAGATGAAATAATCCACCTTTTTGTACAACCATAACCAATCCTCATATTTATAAGCATTTTTCTTAAGAGAGAATCCAAGATACTTGAACCCAATCGACATGTATTTTACATGGTAAGGAAGCAATGTCTTTGCAATGCCACAAAGCACCCTATAAATGCGATTAAAAAGTAAACATGACTTATCATTGTTGATGACCATGCCCATGCCCGAGCAAAAAAAAGATAGGATCATGTTGAGAGATCGGATGTCACGTTGGTTTCCTTCGTCAAGGAGCAAAACATCATCCACGAAGTGTAAATGGGAGAAAACTTCACCCTCTATGATTTTTAGTCCCTGGAGCTCTCCAGAAGCCCTGGATTCAACCATAAGCTTGCTCAAAGCTTCTTCGATTGGGATAAATAAAAAGGGGTATATCCGACATCCTTGGAGAATCCCCCTGGAGGCTCAGAAGTAGGAGGAGGGAGATCTGTTATAAGAACGAAGAAATCGATTGATTGCACACAACCCATAATCCAATTCACCACTCCAAAACCCAAACCAATCTTGAAAATCATCAACCACAAGAAATTCCAATTAACTCTATCATATGTCTTAGATAGGTCAATTTTGAGCATGAAAGAAGACTTATTTTGTTGATTGTAATGTACCTAACCCCAAAAAAAAGGTCCCAGGTGCATGCAAACACAAAGGAAGGCTAAATAAAGGTATAGCACAGTAGATTAAGGTTAACCAAAGGATATGATGACATACCATAAAGCCAATTAAATCAAACATACAACCTTTAAAATAATTGTGATAGTTTAAAAACAATTAAATAAAATTCTCTAAGAGCTCATGCAAATGAAATGCCATGCAAGCATGACAATGCAACAAGAGTTACAAAATTTAATAAACTTGGACCTTAGCATTATTAAAAAAATAAAGGTGACCATAATGTCAGAGATTAAGATCTAGCTAAACTAGCTTACCTATCTAAGCAACAATAACATACCAACATGGACATAAAGAGATCAATAAAAAGAGAATGCCAGATATACGTGGTTCACCCAATTGGGCTACGTCCACGGGAAGGGTTGCATCTTCCATTAATGAAAAATATCTCAAAGATTACATGGCATCCTCACATATGCATCACATCAAGATCCATCATACAATGTGTGTACAAATGACAGACACAACATGTGATGTGTGATGAATTACAATCAACACATACCCAAAAGGGTCTCCTTCACCTCTCTTATATACCAAGAGGTTTGGATTACAATACATCCCATAATACATGTGGGATAAATGAATTTCCTCCTCTTTATATAGAGAATGGTTACAAAGTATATAATTACAATGATGCATGTGGGATAACTGTATTTTATAACATTAGAGTTATTTTATGTCTTTAATGATATTTTACCAATATATCACATAAGCCATCATTACATATTCTAACACTCTCCCTTAATGACGACTGGGAGAAAGAATACAAATGGAAGGAAGGTGGAAACACCCCAACATCCCCCATGATGACAACTTCTAGAATGATCCATAAGATGCGAATAAAACACACTTCGCCTCATGGATTTGATGAAGACAACATCCGCTTATCACTGAATCATGAAATTGCACACGAACTAGGTTGTACGATGAAACAAACATGTGACGCAATCCACCAACAAGATGCCCAGATCTAAAGAGAAGCCATCATGGCTACTAGATCCACAAGATGCCTAGATCACCACAAGAATCATCACAACCATAACTGATAGCTGAAGAAATCTGATAAAAACTTCCACACTAGTGTACAGATACCTTTTAACGGTTGATACAACAGAACATGTGTCTAAGAATACCACAATAGTGTACAAAATACCCATATGGCCAATACACATGTAGATAGCAAACATTCTTCCAATCAAGGTGCAATATAAATATCTGTAGAAGACCTCAAACATCGAAGAAACAAGACCCCAATGGTCTGTACATTGAAAATGATATCATACATATGAACATCATGACTTTAATAGTAGAAGATGGATGTCCATCATACAACATTACTGAAATATGATAGAACATGATAAAATTCAACATTACATTCCTTCTTAAGAGGAACCAGAGATCCTCAACCAGCATATGCTTAAATAAGGAAGGAATAGCATAAGCAAGCTATCCCACAACATGGATAATGAACCTGCACAAAGGAACTTCCAAGAATAAAGCATATAAAAGACACATGATAAGCCCAAAAGACATAAGATATGATAAAATGACATTTCTCCAAAACATATAAAAAATGTATTTCTTTTATGCAAGACGATATAAATTTGAGCAAAAGATTATCAAAAAATGACAGGACAAGTTATGATAAAATATAAAGGAGCATAAACATGAGTGAGCATAATAGATACCAAGATAGAATAATGAGCCAATATTTCACTTAAATATATGAAAATTCAGTCATCAAGCAACTAATCTTAAGAATGGGTGCATTTCTTATTAGCATTATGTTAATATGCAAGAGATGAATGCCCTGAAAATTTCAATGCTTCCATATAGGAACGTTAGAGACAAGAAACAAATGTCAATGCTTCCATATAAGAACGTTAGAGACAAGTAGGAGCAAGACAACCTATGCAACTATAAGAATATAAAGATCAATGCAACATGAACATGCTGCTCATGAAAAATATTTCAAGATTAGAAGATTGATCAAAGCCATATAAATATTGAGTAAAAGATGATCGAAATAAACATTGCATGATGTAGATGAAAATAAATCAAAAAGTTTAATATGATCAACATATAACAAAGTATGATCAACTCATGATATCACTTATAAAAAATTATGAAATGACAAGTCACTAATGGTCTTAATCGTGGGTTCATTTCTTGTTAACACTATGTAAATATGCAAGAGATGAAATGCCTTGGAAATGTCAATGCTTCCATATAGGAATGTTAGAGACAAGTAACACAGGAACTAGATACAATCTCTGCAATACATGAGAAAGAAACTATATACCAATTAAAGAACTTATGATAAGCCAAAAAATATGATATCACATAGATTCAAGAAAATGACTTTACTCAAGAAATTAATTAGCAAGAGCATATAATGATCATAAAGATATTGCTTATAAGAAAACACTGAAATTGATTTTACACAAAGGTCAACAATAACATATAAGTAAAGCAAATAATGATCACAAGATAACACAAATAAAAAGCTTCATTATCATGATTAGAAGAGTGATGCCAAAATAATATCACTTATAGAAATAAAAAAAATATAGCCATTAAACAACTAAGTCCTAAGCATAGGTTCATTTATTGATGTCACCATTACCATACTAGAGATCCATGCTCCTGAAAATGTCAAAACATCTTCCACACAAAGAAGGTTAGAGACATAAACACGAATAAGACAACCTCTGTAAGTATGATGAATCATAACAAAAATCCTAATGCAAAGAGATCAAGAAGCTTATGACATAAATTCCAAGATAAGAGATGAAACTTTTCCAAAACAGAAAATAGAAACTTTACCTACAACCCTTAGAAAAGGTGCCAAATAAAGTCACTCGCAGGTCTTCCAAAGTAAACTCGTGTGTACTCGTGGGTTATGCACAAAGAATTCGCGGGTTCGCGGGTTTATAAAGGAGAAGGACGCGGTTCTGATCGAAAATGTGTGAGTCTCTGTACAGTAAGGTCACGGTTATGTCGAAGCACTCGTGGGTCCCTGTATAGTGAAGTTGCAGTTATACTGAAGTAAACGCGAGTTCACCGTAAAACAGTCGCAATTATGTCGTGGCACACGCGGGTCTATACACTGAAATTCACGGTTCTGCATTATACTCACGAGTTCGCAGTAGGGAAAGTCGCGGTTACACGCGCTGTCTGCGAAGCAAAAGTCGCAAACGTCAATTTTTAGGCTGAAAACAATGTCGATTATGCCGAACACGGAAACTTGCACAAAGTCTACCAAACTTGGATGAAAACTGCCGTTTTGACAACTGGAAGATAGATCTCCTTGAGGAAAAGCCAAAAAATGTATAGATCTACAAAAATAACATCAAGAAACCCTTGAAAAAATCCTGCAAAAATCTACACAACAAGGTTAGGGTTAGAAGTAAAAAACTGCAGAAACATGCCCAGATCTGAAGAGAAGCCTAATGGCTACCAGATAGAAAGAAAATCTACAAGATAAACAATTCCCAAATGATAATAGTTATTGATGAAATATATAGAAGGTGCTAGATAATAGCAACCAACTCTGATACCATGTCAGAGATTAAGATCTAGCTAAACTAGCTTACTTATCTAAGCAACAATAACATACCAACATGGACATAAAGAGATCAAGAAAAAGAGAACACTAGATATACATGGTTCACCCAATTGGGATACGTCCATGGGAAGGGTTGCATCTTCCATTAATGAAAAATATCTCAAAGATTACATGGCAGCCTCACATATGCATCACATCAAGCTCCATCATACAATGTGTGTACAAATGACATACACAACATGTGATGTGTGATGAATTACAATCAACACATACCCAAAAGGGTCTCCTTCACCTCTCTTATATACCAAGAGGTTTGGATTACAATACATCCCATAATACATGTGGGATAAATGAATTTCCTCCTCTTTATATAGAGAACATGGTTACAAAGGATATAATTACAATGATGCATGTGGGATAACTGTATTTTATAACATTAGAGTTATTTTATGCCTTTAATGATATTTTACCAATATATCACATAATTTATAATTACATATTCTAAAACATAATCAACCCAATAATTTTAACTAATCATAGTTACGGAATTATTTGCAAACAATTACAAACTAGATCTTTCTGCCATAAAACTATGCAATTTATGGCACTCTCGTCAATCCAATTTATGACACTTTTATTAACAGTTTTGCATTACCTATCACATCAGGTATGAAGTTAACATCTACATCCATTAAATAATGAATAACAACAAGTATTGAGCAACCATATACAACCCCTAACTCATATAAGAAATTAGATCTACATGTAGTTATATAAATCACTACCGGATCATCTGGTAAGCATCCAAATCTCTGCAAAACCAACTGTAAAATTTAAATAACAAGCATATGATCTATATGGTTAAATATACAGCCACTGATGGCGCAATATATAATTTATATACATCCATACAACATCATATATTCAAGTCTACATAGAAGCTATCGATTCAATCTAGTCTCCAAGTAGAAAAACCCATCAACTAGTGATCAAAATTTAGTAACTTCAACTGTAGAATCATGGAACATATCTAATAAACCATGGAGGGCGCACTTGTAGATAAAGATACAAAAAATAAGATATTATTAAACATATTTCAAGTTTCCATTAATTTCAAATCTCCAATAAAAGAGAAAAACACCAATTTTCCAAGCAAGATTTCTCAACTAGAGTTCCAGAAATCAAGCAATTTCAACTGTGAATTCATCTACATATATGATCATCCATAGAGGGAGCATTGGAAAAGTAAGCTACAACAAATAAACACATAAATAACATATCTCAAGCCTCCATTAAGATCAAATCTCAAATAGGAGAGAGAAACACCAATTTCCAAGTAAGATTCCTCAACTAGAGTTCCAAAAACCAAGCCATTACAATTACAAATATATGTATTGATCTAATTAGCCATAGAGGGAACATATACAGAGTAAGCTACGACAAATAAACACATAAAT
The DNA here is from genome assembly GCA_027924585.1 of Larix kaempferi. Lineage (NCBI taxonomy): Eukaryota > Viridiplantae > Streptophyta > Pinopsida > Pinales > Pinaceae > Larix > Larix kaempferi. The sequence continues at coordinate 4,720,760 of BSBM01000541.1, read as the reverse complement.
CACATATTTCAAGCTACGATCAATATTATATCTCATAGTCAAGGAAAATGTACAAGTTTCCAACATTTAATCCATCAAATCTGCATCCATTCATTGATACAAAACCATATGCATTTAATTGTGAATATATCAACCATCAAGGGAACTATAACAACAATGTAAATATAATATAAACATATTAATTTACATAAAATAAACCACTTATATTAATAATGTGCAATTGGCATCATCTGCATCACGTTCCACCCATCCATAGGCACTACCAAGCCAAATCCTCTTGGACAAGTCACCCCCGAGCTGAGGCCATTGATTCACAAGAAGAGGTGCACTCAAGAATATATCAAGTATTTGTTTGAGAAGCCACAACTCAATTCCTCACCACCTACTTTCTGTTCCACCTCACTACCAGGTGCAATGGTAATCCCTTCATCCCTTAGGTCCCTCAGGACATCGCCATTGACCATCAGGATTTATGTGCAGGTCCAATATGGAGACAAGCAGTTGACACATAGGAACTATACCAGAGTTTTCTAGGATTACCACAAACACCATACAATATCAAAGTGCTTCAAGAACAAATTTTATTCACAAGATCACAAGCTTACTAAGCTCTCACCATCAATGGTATGAACAATCAAGAATAATAAACCATCTAAAAGAAGCATCCCCCCAACCATCAACAAGGAGATCAACCATGGATTTATAGAACAAATAAGGTAATTCGAATCCAAGGGGTAAAATAAAACCAAGGTAAGACAACTTGAGTCAATCCAAGGGGGGTAACTCAACCAAAAAAGGATAACTCTAATCCAACCCAAGCAATTCGAATTTCAAGGAGAGCGACTCCAAGCCACTCCACCCAACTCAAATTCATGTGTGGACACATCATCCATGCAGATGAATTAAAATTACTGAGGTGAGGAGTTACACAAACCAAGACATCTTCCCAAAATAACAAAAGAGAGGTTACACAAGGAGTTATCCAACGTTTGAGGTGTCCAGGCTAAAAATAGTTAGTGAGGATGCACTTGTGCAAATAGGGGTTACAAAAACAAGTGTAGCCACCAAAAAGGAGTTACAAAACCACCAAAGGGGCTCAAGTGACAAGTGGGATCCATTTTAGCATCAAGGAGGGTGCATTCACCAAGGAAGGCCCACTAAACCATGATTTAGGATCAAATAGTACCATCATCGGCTTAAATAATCAAAAGTTGGGTTTGTTGTACAATTTTTGGGTGACCGTCAATAATAAAGTCACCAAAGCATAAATACAGACCAAGCTCAACCAAACAAGTTCTGAAGTGCTAGGAATGTCCCCATTCCCCCTCACCTTGTGAATCTAAGCCTCCCATACTCTTTTGTGGTCTCCGATGTGCCAGTTATTTTCAGTAATTAATTATTTACAAAATAATAATAATGGCTTTAGGTCCTTAAAGACCCTTGTCCTGACACCTAGTGCCACAATAACAAATAATTACAAATTACATATGTTTGAGGCTTAACACATGGGGTATTACACTCCCCACCCATTAAACAATGCATCGTCCTCGAAGCATAATACATGCACGCCTTTACATACATGTCCATACATGTATCATAAAGATAACATCTTTCTAACCACAATACTTTCATGTTCGTCTCCACTGCCTATGGGATATGACCTAACTCGCCATTCTCATTTGTTGGCTTTTTGTACGAGAAACCTGGACTAGTACTATCATGTATGTTCTCCACTTCCTATGAGATGTGACCTAACTCTACCATCTCATCTCCTATCTTTTTGTGAGAGAAACCTGGAGTAGTACTTTCTTGTCTGTTCTCCTCCACAAGGGTCAATCTTCAATCCCCATCATAGGTTATTCAAACCTCTTTACAAGGCCTTCAAACGTCAACAAGGATACATCCACCTGAAAATCATATTCCAATCACCCATATGATTAACATCAGGCATAAAAATATATGATACATGATATTCTTCATCAAGGATACTTTCTTCACAATCCAACAACACATGGTTAGCATCAACATATATAGATACTTCTTCAACAAAATGCATCTACCTAAATCTTATTCTAATAAATTTCAATCATATGAAATGCATCAGGTATATCAATTAATTCATGAAGTACATCAAGTATACCATTCAATCTCATGAAGTGCATCAAGTTTGTACTCTTTCTTCATGAAATGCATTCCAATCAATCAATCACATGAAATGCATATACTTTATCTACAAATACATGAAATGCATCAAGCATATGCTATATCAACAAGATACATGAAATGCATCTAAGTTTTATGAAATCCATTCCAATCAATCAATCACATGAGATGCATTACCAATATGATTTTACATGATTTATCATCCAAATAAGTTCCCTACAAGGATTCATGAGATTCTCTGTGATACTTTACAAAGATACCTTTCAACAAAGGTATTTGATATACCACAAGGATACCCTAACACCATACTTTCAACAAAGATCTTAATGATACTTTCTCAGCAAGATCACCTAGATAGTTTTCTAACAAATATACTTGTAATACATTCTACACAATTAGTATTGGATATATAAGGATACATGAATTACATCTTCAACAAAGGTACCTAAATCATACTTGAATCAGTCACACGGTTAGTAAATATTTTTCAACAAAAATATATGAATTACCACCAATATACCACTAGGATACCTTTCAATAAAGACACACGAAATGTCGCCAAGATACAACCAAACACCTTTCAACAAATATGACAATGATATATATATACCTCCAGATTCCATACCTCACCATACAAACATCCCATATATCAACCAATAACAACCATTAACATCCAATAATAACCAGTAACATCCAATAACAACCAATAACAACCAGTAACATCCAGTAACCATTGGTGGCATACTAATAACATCCAGTGGAAACTAATAACAACCAATAACCATTAGTAACAAACAGTAATAGCCATTCACACATAAATCATAAAATTTCAACCATAATTCATCAACCAATATCAATCATACATACATTAACCACCATACAATCATCAATCCATAATACATACATCAATTACAATACATCGTATGTCTATTGATATTGGTACATCAACCAGGATACCATACATCAATCAATCACACATTAATCACCAATATCAACCATTGACGACCATATCAATCATACCACATGTGATGTACAATTAAATCAACCGCACAACAAAATCATTTCAAAACTAATATATTCAATGAGCAGTAAAAGAGGCAATGCATGATGAAAAAGCATCGACCAATCAATTCACTGAACAGTAAAAGAGGCAACACACAAGCATTGACCAATCAAATCACTTAACAGTAAAAGAGGAAATGCACGAGCATTGACCAATCACATCACTGAACAGTAAAAGAGGCAATGCACGAGAATCGACCAATCAAATCACCTTAATAATAAAATAGACAATGCAAGGTGAGCATGCATCAACCAATCGGTCTACTAAACATTAGATATGCAATGCATAGTACTTACCAACTGATCTATTGAGGAGTAAATATGGAAGGTAAGAAACATGCAATGCCTTGTAAGTAACCATTTATCTAGGAACATGTAGATCAAACCATTATATTATCAAACAACGCCTGAGATAACATTCATGCAACTTTATCATTGTTACTAAGCAACACACATACATCAATCAATAACAATCACATCTAAATTTACAACATATACATATTGCTATAAAGCCTATATGCTATACATAGAATGGAGCATATGTACTATGACATTCCTAAATATGTAAATATTCTATGTCCTATTATATATATTTACATGTATGTCATCACACCTTATTATTAATCTATACCATTCACCCACAAATGATCCTGATACTTATTATATCATTAGGTATTTTTTGAGACTTAAGTTGGGTGATATTTGTTATACCTTTGTTAGATATCAATATGAACTTATGATTTAAATTGATTTATATTTAAATTCTAAATAATATATATATATATATATATATATATATAATCTCATCTTATAAATTTGGATACCATACCACATATAGATATCATACCAAGTAGATATTTTACCTGGTATTATACCAATATCAATATCATATATTAATATTAATTATATATACTTATACATAATCATACACTAGACAAATTTATTATCAAACAAACAATTAGAGTGTTCCAAAATTTATTGTAAAATCCAAACCGATTCAAATATCAATTCAAACATTCGCGAGGATCATCCAAGAAGGGAAATCAAAATTTCAAAAGAATATACATAGGAACAGTTCTCTTCTCTAGGGAAACATTGCTTAATAGATAGAAAACAATAATACATAAAGAATCTATTTTATGCATACATTTAGGAAATCTAATTGCATTGAATATTGATTGCAACCATCAAAGAAGTCCCATCAACATGACAAAAGAATCCAAGTAATCTAACTAGTAAAAGAAATATAAGAAAACCAAGCAAACCAAAGAAGGAAACCAAGCAATCATCCAAGGAATCCAAGCAAAACAACAAAAGGAAACCAACCATAGGGTAATGCAATACAATAGTTGAACAAATGAAATAATTAAACCATTGTAAGGTTGGATTTGTGTTCCCTTTAGGGAGACACCCTCTTCAACTTGGCAATTCAATTTACTAAAATTTATGATATTTCACAAAAGAGGTATTTCAACTAAACATTAATCACTCAACTAGAACCTTCTCTTCATATATATAGATTTTGTTGATCCAAGAAGATATTATGCATATCCACAAGAATTTTTCTTACTGATTCTTAGTTCTTTACTGGTTAACTAATACTAAACTTGTGATGTGATAATTTTCAATCATTGTTAGCAGACAAATCCATTCATTAATCATAATATTTCCATCTCAATGCATTGCATACAACTTCTTTAGAAAATAGTTAGAAAGGCCATTGCATGCATATTGAAAGAGTACAAATCAAATGACTAAACAAGTGACTCTGATCACTTCCACAGTTCAACATACTCCATTCCAATCCATTAAAAGTTGAGTCTCATCTTTCTTTTTTTCCTCGGAAGAGAAAAAAAAAAAAGTAATTTTATTTCATCTTTCGAGTACAAAATTACATTGATCATCTTCACTCTTTGAGAGTGTCTTAGCTGTCTTGAAAAAAAAAACAGTTTGAGATAAACTGATACTACCTCCACATTTAAGTGTAAAGGTTCCAGAGAAAAATTATTATACATACAAAAAATTTCAGATATCCTGTATATGTTTCAGCAGAATAAACCAAAAATTAACCAATGAGACGAACCATAAGCTGTGGCCCCCGGATGTGCTGAAATATGCAAACAGTAATGCATATATAGAAACAGCAAAAACAACCTATTGAAACCTGCCATAATGAGAGTTCCACTCCGCCAATATACAACTGTGTGAATATGTCGAACAAAAAAAAACCTGAAATGTATCATGAAAGACCCCTTAGTCTATGAATGGCCTATGATAGAATTCCCTGACCAAGCCATCAGAAAATTCTTTAATCCTCCAGATCCATGTTCCCAACAGCAGCCCCTCTTTCGATGCCTGGTCTGCTTCTTTGTTATTTTCCTTGTAGACATGCATGCATGTAAATATGTGTAAATATGTAGTGGCATTCCGGATGAAAGCCAAGATGTTTGAGAGTTTGCGGTTTTGACAAAGTTGTGTTCCAGAGACCCATTTGATGACATTCAAAGAGTCCCCAAAAACAGTTATCTTCTGGCACCCCTTCTCAAGTGCAAAGATGACAAGGAACTTAGGGCTTAAAATATTTGCTAGATTGTTACTCCCAGCCCCAAATCCCAGCGACATTTCAAAGAAATGTACAGGTGAAAGAAAGAGCATAGCCCCACCCCCAAAAAGATTGTTTTGGCAAGCACCGTCGAAAAAGCCACATGGTTGGGAGCGATCAATGTCCATAGGCTGAAGAATTCTGATGTCAATGGATTGTTTGATTCGTTTACAAGATAAAAAGTGCCCGCAACAATAAACAACAGTTTGAGTAGGCATACATTGGGTCTCATCTTATCTGGACTACGAGACTGCAATTTTTTTTAGAAACTACTGTTATGCTTTAACTGTGGCAGAGTAATTCATTTTTCTAAAAAAATTCAAAGGAAAAATCTCCCATTAATATTTTTGTAATGTATACTCATTCCATAATCAGTTAAAAACATATCTGCATAGTTTCCAAATTTAGATTCAAAATGTTTCAATTTTTCAATTGTCAGTTCCAATTAAGAGTGCAACTTTGAAGGAGGTATGCTTATGAACTTTTCAAGCCTTTTTAAATAAGCACCTAATTCAATCCTAAGGCAGTCATAGAGCCTTCCAAATAACAATGCAATTTCATATGAAAATCAAAGTTCATCAAGCCAAAATATAATAACCTAAGCTTAAATCTCTTAACTTCTGAAATTTAAAAGGATACAACCGAATTGATCTCTGAAGTGATATTTCTAATTCTTCCATAAACATAAGAGAGGTTAAATTTCATTCACAAAACTAATTTATAAACACATATACAAAAGTTTTGTAATTTTGTGGAAAGTCCAATAGCCACAGTGTTGGAACCTAAGCTATGATACCACTTGTAATGTACCCAACCCCGATACCAAAGTCATGGGTGCATGTAAACCCAAAGGAAGGCTGAATAAAGGTATAGCACATTGGAGTAAGGTTAACCCAATGATGATCAAGACAATTAAATCAAACATACAAACTTTAAAATAATTTATATACTTTAAAAACAATTATAAAATTCTCCAAAAGCTCATGCAGATGCAACACCATGCAAGCATGACAATGAAACCAGATTTACAAACTTTAATAAATTTGGACCTTAGCATTATTAAAACAATAAACGTGACCATAATCAACCCAATAATTCTAACTAATCATATTTACGGAATTCTTTGCAAACAATTACAAACTAGATCTTTCCACCATAAAACTATGCAATTTATGGCACTCGTGTCAATCCAATTTATGACACTTTTATTAAAAGTTTTGCATTACCTATCGGATCAGTTATGAAGTTAAAATAAAAAACTATTTAATAATGAATAAAAACAAGTACGGATCATCCATATACAATCCCTAACTCATACAGGAAATTAGATCTACAAATAGCTATAGAAATCACTACTGGATCATCTGGTAAGCATCCAAATCTCTACAAAACCAATTGTAAACTTTTACAAAAATCATATAAGCTATATGGGGAAATATACATCCACCAAGGGCACACTAGAGAATTCATATACAGCCATACAACATCAAATATTCAAATCTCTAGAGAAATTATCAATTCAATCTAGTTTCCAAGTAGAAAAAACCATCAACTAGTGATAAAAAATCAGTAACTTCAACTGTAGAATCATGGAATAGATTTGATTATCCATGGAGGGAACACTTGTAGAGAAAGATACAAAACATATTTAAAGTTGCCATTAAGATCATATCTCCAATAGAAGAGAAAAACACCAATTTTTCAAGCAAGATTTCTCAACTAGAGTTCCAAAAACTAAACAATTTCAACTGTGAATTCATCTACAGATCTTATCATCCATAGAGGGAGCATTGGAAAAGTAAGATACAAATAAATTCATAAATAACATATCTCAAGCTGCCATTAAGATCAAATATCAAATAGGAGATAAAAAAACTAATTTCCAAGTAAGATTCATCAACTAGAGTTCCAAAAACCAAGCAATTACAATTACAAATTTATTTACTAATCTAATCAGCCATGGAGGGCACATTTACAAAGTAATATATAGAAAATAAACACATAAATCACATATGTAAAGATTCCATCAATGTCAAATCTCATAGTCAAGGGAAATGTACAAGTTTCCAATAGTTAAACCATCAAACTAATCATTGATACAAAACCATATGCATTTAACTGTGAATAGATAAGCCATCAAGGGAGCTATAGAAGCAATGTAAACATAATATAAACATATGAATTTACATAAAATAAACCACTTCTCTTAATAATGTACAACTGACATCATCCGGACCACGTTCCACCACGCCATAGGCACTGCTAAGCCAAATTCTCTTGGACAAGCCACCCCCGAGATAAGGCCATTGATCCACAAGAAAAAGTGCACTCAAGAATAGCTCAATTATTTGTTTGAGAATCCACAACTCAATTCTTCACCACCTACTTTATCCTCCACCTCACTACCAGGTGCAATGGTAATCCCTTCACCCCTAGGTCCCTTAGGACATCACCATTTACCATTAAGATTTATGTGTAGGTCTAGGATGGAGACAAGCAATGGACATGGAGGAACTATACCATAGTTGTCTAGGATTACCACAAACACCATACAAGATCACAGTTCTTTAAGCACAAATTTCATTCACATAGAATAGTATACATGGTTTCCCAAGCTCACAAGCTTACCAAGCTCTCACAATCATTGGTATGAACAATCAACAATAATCAACCATCCAAAAGAACCACCCCCCCAACCATCAAAAAGGAGTTCAACCATGGATTTATAGACCAAAGAATATAATTCCAACCTAAGGTGTAAAATCAAACCAAGGTAATCCAACTTGAGTCAATCCAAAGGGGGTAACTCAACCATAAGAAGCTAACTCTAATCCAACCCAAGCAATTCCAATTTCAAGGAGAGTAACTCCAAGCCACTCCACACAACTCAAATTCATGTTTGGACACACCATCCATGGAGAGAGGTTACACAAGGATTAATCCAACTTTTGAGGTGTTTAGGCTAAAAATAGTTAGTGAGGGCACACTTGTGCAAATGGGGGTTACAAAACCAAGTGTAGCCACCAAAAAGGAGTTACAAAACCACCAAAGGGGCTCAAATGACAAGTGGGATCCATACTAGAATCAAGGAGGGTGCATTCACCAAGGAAGGCCCACTAAACCATGATTTAGGCTCAATAGTACCAACATAGGATAAAATAATCAAAAAATGGGTTTGTTGTACAATGTTTGGGTGACCGTCAATAATAAAGTCACCAAAGCATAAATATAGACCAAGACCAACCAAACAAGTTCTAAAGTGATAGGAATGTCCCCATTCCCCCTCACCTTGTGGATCTAGGCCTCTCATACTCTTTTGTGGTCTCAAGTGTGCTAGTTGTTTTTATCAATTAAGTATTTACAAAATAATAATAATGTCTCTAGGTCATTAAAGACCTTTGTCCTGGTACCTAGTGCCACTATAACAAATAATTTTAAATTACATATGTCTAGGGCTTAACACATGGGGTATTACATTGATGGATGGAATGGAGTGCTTCTTGAGCTAGGGAGACAACGTCATGAATCTGGTGATTTTGAAGAAACCCAAACTATTCCTCAAAGATGATTTTACTCAAAATAGGCTCCAATCTTTGAGCTATGATCTTGGAGATCAATTTGTAAATTACATTGCAACACGAAATGGGCCAAAATTTGCCAAAGGAGGATGGTTCTTGCTTCTTCAAGATAAGGGAAAGAAAGGTTGTGTTTAAAGACCTCAACATCTTCCTTGACGATTGAGATTCTCTCACCATTTTATGTAGGTCATATTTTATTATATCATAGAAACCTAATTAAAATTCCATTGTGAATTCGTCATGGCCCGAACTCTTACTGTTTTTCATTAACCAGGGTTCCTAGAATTTCCACCTCCAATACTTTTTCTTCCATGAGATTATCCATTTCTTCCATGAATACACACCTTCCTTTGCTATCTCCTGAAAGCCATATTTTCTTTCTCCCTCCTGGCTCAATATGTCCCATATCATGTTGGTGTTATTTCTGTGGCTAGCATAAAGATGAAAAAATTTGGTGTTACTATCCCCCTCTTTGATCCACGTGCCTCATATTTTTAAGTGCCACTCTAATTCTTCTTGTTTTAATACCTCTTGTCATTTAGATTCCAAACATTTAATCTCATCCATATCTTGCGTCGAGAAAAATCATGAATGGTTAAGGATTTTAATACAGGCTTTAGTTTCTTTGAGCTGAAACTATTGTGCTTCCTTAAACTTATTTGGCCATCCTCGAAAGGATTCCTTCACTTGTGAAATGTTGGTTTCCAATTGATGCATATAGGAGGAATGGGAGGTGACGCACTTAAAGGAGTCCAGGTTTCTTTTTCTAAATTCCAAAACTCTTCTTCTTGCAACCACATAAGACTGAATTTGATCGGGGCCGAAGGTTTGAAGATGGCATTTTCATTTTGAAAAGGATTGGAAGGTGATTGAAGAGACCACCCATTTCAACCTAGGATTTCATAATGAAGTTTTGAGCAATTTTTTCCTCTTAAACAAGAAATCGATCCAATCGCTTGGAGATGATAACCTCCTCATCTTTCCGAAAATTCCTCTAGGTGGGCACACGTTTGATAGGATCTACTTTCACTAAATGGTGGGAGTCATAAAATGGATAAAAATTCACTTAAAGGATCTTGATGAGGATTGGAACCCCATATTCATTGATAGACTTTGTGAAGTTTAAATCACCTCCCAAAACAATATAAGGATAATTTAAAACCTTTGAATCCGCTAAATCTTCCTAGTAACCTTGTCGATCCGTATAGGGACCATAAACATTAAGAAATATCATAACACGATTCAATTCCTTAGATTCCAATTACACCTGAATTTATGACTATATAAAATTCAAGGAAATCATTATTAGAGCAGGATGCCAAGCAGTTAATTGGTCCCCCAAGACCCTGTCAGAATCCAAGGTGGCGAATGACCAACCTTTAAAAAAGGGTTCATATGTAGAACGAGCTTGTGAACCTGCAGTCATGGTTTCTTGAATCAATAAAACATTCAACCGAAAGGATCTAATGAGCCTTTTGAGGGAAATTATCTTGGAGGCACCCCCTAACCCCCTTGTGTTGAAGGAGAGGGAAATCATGAGGAGCCCTTAGAAAGGGATTTGGCTCCAAGGGACCTATGGGTAGTAGATTGCTTCCCTTTTTTAATATCGATGACCACCTTATTTTGTGATTTGAATAAGTTTGACTTCCTACCATCCCCAGAAGGGGGGACGATAACCAGATCCAGACCCTTGAATTTTGAATCAGCCTTCGAGTTGACTTTAGTTCTAAAATCTTAACCTCCTTTCAAATGGGAAGAGGGTAAGGATTCAAATGAATAGAAAGAAGGGGAATTTTAAACTTTGAGAGAGAAAGAGAGAGCCACATATTTAGAGAGAGTGTAAAGGGTGAAACCTTGAGCCAAAAGGTAATTCTAGTAACAAGCTAGCACAAGAAAATGGCTCAATAGGGGAAGAAGGTTGGAGGAACTAACGACGGGCTTCTTGAATAGCTTCATGACCAAAAATCGAAACCTCCATGTCTGAATTTTCTTTCTCCAAGACCCTAGAAACATCGGAGATCGGAAAGTGGGAAGCGGCACAAAAAAATGAGACTTACCTGACGTAAGCACCTCCTTGACGTGCATACTGGAGGAAACAGGTACACCCCAAGGGATTTTAACCATCGTATGAAGTGAAAGAGGTCTTTGCAACATCCAACAAACTGACATTTACGTCTAAAAGCGAGTTTTCCACCTTTTTTCTCCATACCCTCTTAGGTCTTTGCTGATGTGCTCGCTACTTAGGGCACGCCTCTTGGGCATGTCCAAATTCATGGCATGAGAAACAATGGAAAAGAATACGATATAGTCCACTTTTTGCATCCAAGTTTGATCGCCCAACACTAATTCAATTTTTTCAATCAACCCATCTCGAGTGTCCAGTTCAATTTGAATTTGTGCACAAGGTATATCTTCTTTCATGTCCCACTGACTTTCAAGGCCCACAAAGGCACCTAGATTATTCCCAATTGTCACCAAAATACCCTCCCTCCAGAAAGCCAAGGGCAAACCAGGAAGAATGGCCCAAATTGTGAAATTCTAAGTCACAGTAGATCTAAAGAGTTGATGACACCTCACAAAGAAAGAATAAGTAGAAAATTTGAATAAGAGTGAAAACTGCAGTAAAAAAGAGCAGAAGAATAATAATGCAGCAGAACTTAGATAGGAGCAGAATAATGTCACATGTTCCAATAATCAGTATAATAAACAATGATGTTACAATGGAGAGAATTTGAATCATGCAGGAGAATTCGAACCTCAGTTGGTCTAGCATAGGGATTATCACCACTGGAGTGCTCTGTAAGACTCAAAGTCAACTGAATTGAACCTAAACCCAGCTAACTGAAGTCATAATCAGTTAATTGACTAAGGAGGGTGCAATAGGGATTATATCATGCATGCCAGTCAGAAAAGGGCACATGAGGCCACAATCAGTCGCATTCGAATCTCTAACCCCCCACAAGAGTCAGATAACTCAGGCGGACTGCACTGGAACACTCAGTAGATTCCTATAAAATAGGGAACTGACTGAAGTGGTCCTAAAATGAATCATGCAGGGCTCAGAAGGTGGTAGATGGATCCTGAATGACATGTGCACACCACTAAGGGGGAAATGACATCATCAACAACTAGGAAAAATAAATAATGCTAGGTAGGACAAAGATGGAGTATTGAAATATACTAAAACCCCCCCTTAATCCATACTTTACATCCTGGGCCCTGGTTACTAAGACCAAAGTTCACCCATACAATCAAATAAATGATAAAAAATAAAGAACTATCCATGAACCAAGAAAATGGGGAAAAACCTCATGGGAAAAATACCCCCCCTCAAAAAGAATGGCAGTAGGGAACTCAAAGAACCTTCATGCTAAGTAGAGAAGGAAACATTAGAGAAATTTTGAGGTCAAAAAAGGGCCTCAAAACAAAGAAAATGTACTATAAAATACAACCAATCACATTCTAGTAGATGACATCATCCCCCTTGGTGAGGTGGCATTGCATGAGTTAAGAATGCTTATTTGTCAAATTTTCTATGGTGAATGAAAACACATAGTTAACCAAGGTAGTGGTGTAAGTACTTTTAAGTCATAAAGTAAAGTACTCATAATGATAGTCTTTTCATAAAATAATATTATTGTCATTTTCAAGTAAAGTACTCATAATGAATGTCTTTTCACACTTTCACATAAAATAATATTATTGTCATTTTCAAGTGAAGTGCTCTTAATTCATAAAAAAAATTCTTTCACATTTTTTTATAAAATAATATATTATCATTTTTATGTTTTTAATTTTAAATTATATATTCACTCCATTCTATTTAATAACATAATGTCAAACTAATAAAGAATAATAATAGATTTAATAAATAATAATAATAATAATAATGCAATGTGGATTATAATAATATTATTGACATTTTACATGTAAATAAATTCTCAATTAAATTACATTATTAAATTCATGAGAAAAGTACTAAATATAAAAAGTCAACATAAAATTTTTAAAAAAGCTCTTAAAAATGTTTTTTAGTATTTAATTTCATTTGCAAGTTCAAGACAAATAAATGTTAAAGGACAATACATTTTTGGGAATTTAAAATGAATCTTAGTCACATCAATGTAGACTTATTTTATTAATTTTATTTCTAGTGAATTTTGAAAAGTAACTCAACCATGGTTATTTATATTGTGCATAGAAAATAGTGTGGGAGGTGACTTGTCATATATACCTACCCCATAAAACCCCAAATTCATAATATTTTAATATATCTCATATTTTTGTAGTACATCTCTTAGGAGGCCCTTTTTTGACCTCAAAATCTCTCTAATGAAACTTTCCTCAGTGAAAGCCTTTGCAAAAATATTGGCAAGCTGCTCCTCTGTAGGATAACAATGCAGGTGCTAGATCTGGATCTGCTCCTCTGATGTGTCTCCCACTGTGTAGAAGTTGTATTTTCCAAAACAAGTCTTTCAGGAACCCTTCTTGCTACTAGGAGAATGGCTCATTATGGTCCAAATCATGAATCTTTGAGTACCTTTTGTCAGACAACCAAAATTTGTACTTGGTTGTAGATCCCCCATGGCAAGTATCCTCAAGATATTGTGGATCAAACCCCACCATAATGTAGCACCTCTCTGAGAGAAGTGGATCTGCATGACATAGTGCAAGTTTTGCATGATACTGAGATCCGGTGGTTCTATGGTTAGATGGATCCCCAACTGTTTTTCCAACAGCTACAAGGATTTTGTGAGCCCATATTGGTATTGGCCATGGATTGGGATCATGTGTTGGATCTGGATCTGAATCTGAATCTCCTTGAACTTTATTCTCAACATCAAGATCTTTATCCTCATCTTCATTAGAAGAGGTATCACTCTGATCTTCATTAGATTCCAATGGGGTAGGTAGAGGGTATGGAAAAAAATGTGAGAATTCATATGCCTTGGAGGAATGGTTTGCAAAACCCTTCGCTATAATCTTCCTAGTGGATATCTCTGCAATCTCAATTGTGTCAGGTCCAAAGACCACTTTCTTCGGTGAACCCGTGTGAGTCATCTGATATACACACAACAAATTTTCCGACAAATAAGGCACAAATAGAACATTATTGAACTTGCCATGCTCCATATGTACTGTGCCCTTCCCTTCAGCAGAGATCTGAGAGTTGTCTCCCATGTGAATAATTGGACCATCTTTGAGATCTAGAGAAGAAAATGATTCTCTAGAGGCAACCATGTGGTTGGAGGCTCCTGAATCTATGAGGAGGTCTTGTGATTTTGAAAATCCAGCCTTCAGTGCATGGCATCTCTCATGACCATCATACTCACTTCCAGAATCAGTCTCTCTTGCACCTTTTGGGAGGGCAATGTTGTGTTGTTCAAGAAGCTTGGTCAACTGGTGCACTACCGAAAGTAGCTTCTCAACCTATTCGCTCTGTGGCTCTAATACCATGTGAAATTCTAAATCACAATAGATCTAAAGAGTTGAGGATACCTCACAAATAAATAATGAGCAGAAAATTTGAATAAGAGTGAAAACTGCAGTAAAAAAAAGTAGAAGAATAATAATGCAACATAACTCGGATAAGAGCATAATAATGTCACATGTTCCAATAATCAATATAATAAACAATGATGTTACAATGGAGATAATTCGAATCATGCAGGAGATATCGAACCGCAGTTGGTCTAGCATAGGGATTATCACCACTGGAGTGCTCCGGGAGAATCAAATTCAATTGCATTAAACCTAAACTCACCTAACTGAAGTCACAATCAAATAACTGACTAAGGAGGACACAATAGTGAGTCTGTCATGCATGCCAGTCAGAAAAGGGCACATGAGGCCACAATCAGTGGCATCTAGAGCTCTAACCCCCCACAAGAGTCAGATAACTCAGGTGGAATGCACTGGAACACTCAGTAGGTTCCTATAAAATAGGGAATTGACTGAAGTGGTCCTAAAATGATGTATGCATGGCTCAGAAGGTGGTAGATGGATCCTGGATGACATTTGCACACCTAGGGGGCAAATGACATCATCAACAACTAGGAAAAATAAATAATGCTAGGTAGGACAAGGATGGAGTATTGAAATATACTAACACAAATGTTGTGCACATTAAGTAGCTCATGCGCAAGGTTGAACCCGACTGACCAACGCTACAAAATAATATCGTATAGACCCCAATTCCAGTTGTGGCTGAGAATAATATAGAGAATATTCTAAAATTTTCAAGAAGAAACAAGGCCATCCTTGGGTTACGACGTGAAAGATTGTTTCATAACCAAGTCGAGAAACCCAAATTTTTGACAGCTAAGGCTTTAGGGTTCTCGGTTTCACTGTCTTTCCACAGAATCTGACAACTGAAACCCTATCCAAGTAATTCAGGATCTCCTCAATGGAAACATCAAGGTCAACTACCATATTCACTTTACCTTTTTGCTCCAGAATAAACTCATTCCAACTTGCCTTGACAACCTTTACATTGCTAGAGAACACAGAAGGATTAGTTGAAGGCGAAGGAACATGACCTAGAACACCTAAAGTCGGAGGAATAGAACTTTGAACATTGGGGGTCGATCACTTCGTTGCAATAATGGATATATTAAGGCCTCCTGTTGTCTCCTCGACAAAAGCATCGTCTTTGGGGGAGGCAAAAACCAACAGAGCCTTCGATTGAAGACATGTATCCCTCTCCATTTCCGCAATCGATCCTGCATTAAAATCCTCCCAAGATGTAAAGATCCACAAATGGACATGACTATCTTCGTAATCAACCAGTTCTTCCTCTGACATGGTAAATTGGAGGGACTGACACCTTAGAACCCATGACAAAATCCAATTATCGAAAGAGAGGACGAAAAACAACACGAAACCGGAAAAAAAGAGGAAGCGAGGGAACCTTTCCATCTTGGGAAAGTTTCGAACATAAAGACGCTTCGTGGAGAAAACTTCAGATCCCAAACCCTAAAGCAAAACTACCCTCCCCCCTGAAAACATACTTCGCCTAAAAAGATCATATCCAAACAAACAATATAAATTTACCATTTTTTAAAATTATTATTATAAATAGAAATTAAAAAAAAATGTTTTCAATAAAACTGAAGCTTAAATTATAAATTGGAATTTTTATATAAGATATTATGAGGTGATCAATTCTAATCTAGAAAATAAAAAATCTCTCTATTTTAATGTAAAGAAGAAAACCAACATTAATAAAATAAGAAACAACAACTCCTAAAATATAGTAATAATAAGAAAATAAGGCATTCGACAATTCCTAAAACATCATGGAAAATATGAATTACAACTTCCTTTTTTTAATTCATATTATTATATTATTTTAATTTTAAAAAATGTAAATAGAATAATTACAATTAGAAAAAATTTCATAGGATTTTTTTAATTATGATTATAAATAGAAATTTAAAAAAAAAAACCTTTTTCTCATATAAATGAAGCTTAATTATAAATTAAATTTTTTATATAAGATATTATGAAGTGATCAATTCTAATCTAGAAAAATAAAAATTATTTCTCTATTTTAACCTAAAGAAGTAAATCAATATTCATAAAATAAGAAACAAGGCAGTGAACAATTCCTTAGTGAAACATAGTAATAAGAAAACAAGCCATTGGACACTACCTAAAATATCTTTGGAATGAAAGAGGGTGGAAGATAAAAATTGTTTTTTCATAGAATGTTTTGCATATACCTACATTAAAAATGCAATTTAACAAATAAAAACATCATATCCGCTATTCAATTATTTTGAATCAAGATATAGTTAACATAAACAGTCTCCAAGCATAAATAAAAGGGAACAAGCCCAAATAAAAACTTAAACAAAAAGGGCATTAACCACCTCTCTTATTACACCCCAAGCATGTAAAACTTAACAATCAGTATCAACTAAGAACATAACAAGGAAAGGCCTACTTCACATAATCCCCATGGGCTAAAACACCAAAATAACAAAAAAGAACCGAACAATTCAACACGTAGACAAAAAATCTTGTAGAGATTCTCTATGAATAATAGAGTGGAAGGAAACATCTAGCCCAAAAGCTTCCTTGGAAAGCATGTCAACGTCAACATTGTATCCTCAGAATATATGCTAGAAAAAAGATCTTGAAAGCCTTCTTGTAGATCCTTGACCCTCCTCTGCCAACCTTCAATATTGAGGACTGAAAGAAAAGCCTTACCAGTGATCCACTCTATGATGGCCTTGAAATCTCCAACCACCTATAACCTATGAATATGCTTTATGGAAGCAAATTTTGAAAGATGGCCTTGGAATCTCCAACCACCTATACCCTGCCAATATGCTTTATGGAAGCAAGTTTTAAAAGAGTGCAAAGAGAGAACTACTCTGCCCTGGTATTTGAACCACAATCCCCACCCATCTTGATCTTGAAAAGGTACCTTCGATATTGAGGACTGAAAGAGAAGCCTTATCGGTGATCCACTCTATGATGGCCTTGGAATCTCCAACCACCTATAACCCGCGAATATGCTTTATGGAAGCAAATTTTAAAAGAGAAGCCTTGCCAGTGATCCACTCTATGATGGCCTTGGAATCTCCAACCACCTATACCATGCCAATATGCTTTATAGAAGCAAGTTTTAAAAAAGTGCAAAGAGCGAACAACTCTACCCTGGTATTTGAACCACAATCTCCACCCATCTTGATCTTGAAAAGGTGACCCATTCAACTTTAAAACAACCCCAATACCACACCTACATACATGCAAATCCCTCACAAGCTCCATCAAGAATACCAACATGTGCGAATACCTCACAAGCTCCATCGAGAAGACCAACTGCATCATTAAAAAAAACTGGTTTTGTTGTGCCTTTTTCCCAAGATGCCTCTCACGAAGAAGGCCCAAAAACTTGAGATTCTTCTAAAAAAAACACGTTGTTTCAAACTTTTTTAATCTCTTAACCTTTAAAATTCTAAAAACACTAAATAATTACTAACCTCTTTTAAGATAAGTTAAATCAAAATTAGTCAGATTACCTTTTTTCTCTGCAATTTAAATTATTTATAATACAGCTCAGCTTATTTCTCTACTATGGAAAACAATATATCAAAATTCATTTTTAATAATTATATTTTAAATTAATTATAAAAAATTGAGTAATTTGTTTTTAACTGATTCAACCTCTACAATGTAATATGGCTTTCAAATCACATTATTATTGTTTCAAAAATTAAGCTTAATTTTTATAATAATCATTAATGTTTTTTAAATAATCATATTATTATTAAAAAAAAAATTATTTAACATGAATTTTTTTATATAAAATATTAATAATATAAAATAAATACATCACATTTTGTTTAGTACGAAGACATTTTACATATCAAAATAAATAATTTTCATCCAATAATGCTGTCATTAAAATAAAAATAGCAATGCAACTTGATACTGGGACATCCATTCGGAGACGATCATAGCCAAATAATAATGCCATATATAAATAAAACTTAATTTAGACCTGGAGATTCCATCATATAAATAAAACTTAATTTAGACTGGGAGATTCCATCATATTATTGCTCACAGCTTTTCATTTTAAACGGCATTATTTTGTTTGTTCCCAAGATCGAGAAATCAAACACATTAAACTAAAAACAATAATTTCTGCACTCGTTTTCCAAATAGCATGAAGAAAAAAATGTTTTATACTGCTAAAGAACATCATATTAGTACATAAGAAAATCTGTGACAGAAATCAGGATACATTCCTCCATGCAGGAGGATATAACTGCAAAATATGAACAATCCCTCCCACTTGCACCAAAAATACCAAAAACTGCAAATCACTAATAAAATAAATCATCTTTCTACACATTCTACATTCTGTTGTTGCTGCTACTGTGATTACAAAAGCTTCTTCTCTGAGAGCTTTTCGTGACAAAAACGAGCTTTTCATCATCCCCTTGGGCCTTTTCTCAACAGAACCAGCAGCAGAAATCCTTATTACAAGGCCTCGCAGAAGGCAAGGAGCTCTAAACATGGGGGTTGCTACGGAAAGATCCCAAAGCCTTGATGGCCCCTGCTCTCAGAATGTACTGATGATATGCTGCTGCTCCTGCTGCTCCAAGGAATGGACCTACCCAGAATATCCACTGCATGCCCACAAACAGAACAATCTCAATGCACACATACATACACAATGTGTATACACCAAAAAATAAAACACAAATACAGATGGTTTGGTGTGTACTTGGATAGAGATGAATAACTTACCTGCTCGTCCCATGTCTTTTGGTGGCCATACATGACAGCGGCTCCGAAGCTCCTGGCAGGGTTGATGCCCGTGCCAGTGATGGGGATGGTCGCCAAATGCACCATAAATACAGCAAACCCAATTGGCAATGGAGCCAACACCTGCATTAACAAACACCAACCTCATTTATCATTAACCAACCATGGTTGAGACAAACTAAGTTGATATACATTTCCCATTGAATTCAAATATTAGATGTAGTTAAAATATTAGATGTAGTTAGGAACATTTGCAAGTATCTTCATGAGTATTTGAGCAATTTTAAAGAAACATATAGGTTAAAAGAAGAGGAGAATGATGAGCAAACACGCATTGAACATATAAAGGGAAATAAAAGCCCTATGTAAATATCTGACAAAATATAAAAATTACATAAAAGAGAAAAAACGAGTAAAGCAGCATAGTAGCCTGCACATGTCACATGAAAAGAGGAAAAGGCCTAACAAACAAAAACATGCAGGCAGCCATGTCAGTTGGAAGGCCAGAACTTTTACCAGGAGATGAGGCCTTCTGTGGATATATCTGACAGTTATTATTCACAAACAACCACACAAAGGAAGGAGACTGAGGAAACAAGCATAGTAACTTACACAGCTGTCACAAAGAGGGAGGGAAAGACTGAGTAAAGAAGCATAGCATGTTACACATTTCACAAGGAAGGAGAAAAAGACAGAACAAGCAAAACATGACATGCAGCCATGTCAGTAGGAAGGCCGTGCATATACTATGCCACACAAAGAGAGATGAAGGGCTTGTGTGGATATGATTATTCACAAGCATATAAACCACCATACAGAGGAAGAAGGCTGAGGAAACAAGCATAATAGTTTACATGTCAGAGAGAGAGCATAATATGCAGTAATTCAACCATTATGTTAGCATAATTGTTTACATGTCATAGAGCTAAGAAAATATGCAGTAATTCAACCATTATGTTAGTGGTAAGGCCACTACTTACAATGATTATGCCTATTAGGGTTTTTACACTGCTACATACTAAACCTCAGATCCAATATAAAATGAGATGAGAAAACTTAAAAACTACTGATGATACAAGAGGATCAAACAACAGTGTAATATGCTGATATTTGTATATACAGTGTACTAGATCTCAATCCATGAATCTGTTTTAAAAATAAAATAAATTGCAGAAGCCATTTTAATACTCCAAAACACAGCTAATATCTACTAGCACACACGAGAAGAAAAGACAAATTGTAGGTATTATTCCGAGACACAGTACAGGAGGGAAAATATAAAAAAGTCACTAAAGAAAATTTACATATGTGTCCTGTAACCATTACTAACATACGTTACTAGAGACAAATAACCTACTGCAAACTTTGACATAAAAAACATGGAGCACACTTTAGAAAACTGGGACATCCAAACGTATGCAAAGGATAAGTAGAGCTGTCCTTCAGATATTCGTCATGGTTGAAAAAACAGATAACGTATGGAAGGAGTCAGTAGACGTATGGAAGGGTGAGTAGAGCTGTGAGTAAACAAAGTATGGGACGGATCGGTAAACCCAGAAAACGTATGGAAAGGGTCACTGGACGTGTGGAAGGGGTCAGCAAACCTATGAGTAAACGAAGCATGGGAAGGATATTTTACAGGATTGAAACTGTTCCAAGACACCAGGCATAGAAAAACCTATAAAAATATGTATACTTACAGGGACATGAGAGTCCCGAGCGCTGCGCTTGGGATCTGTGGCTGAGAAAACTGTGTAAACCAAGACGAAAGTACCGATGATCTCAGCGGACAGCCCTACGCCCTTGGTGTAGCCATGAGCAACCGAGTTGGCCCCGCCTCCATATTCGTCGTAGAAGGATTTCTGGAACGCTTTCACCAGCCCACATCCGCATATGGCTCCCAAACACTGGGCCACCATGTAAAGAACTGCCCTAGGCAAGGACACCTTTCTGGCCAGAAACAGCCCAAAGGTCACAGCCGGGTTGATATGCCCACCTGCAAAAACAAGGACACACAACACTTATTTCATCTCATTCCAACTCCATGAACAACAGTGTTATAAGGTAAGCTCAAGAAAGACATTGATTTCTAACCTGAAATAACAAGGACACACACAACACTTATTTAATCTCATTTCAGCCATGAACAACTAGAAACAGTGTTATAAGGTAAGCCCAAGAAAGACATTGATTTCTAACCTGAAATACCAGCAGTGCAGTAGACCATCACAAAGATCATTCCCCCAAATGACCAGGCAATCCCCAGAAGCCCAACGCTGGCACAGGCAGTCATGTTTCTCTTGTGACCGATGACAGTGGCCACCGTTATATACAGAAACAGCAACGTGGCAATGAACTCTGCTATGATCGCACGGTAGAAGGACCATAGCCTAAACTCTGCAACGTCAAAGAGAGGAGCTGGAGGAGGATCTTTGTAGTCCTTGGCCACAAATCCCTGCTGCTCCACTTCTTTGCCACCTTCCTTGGCCATAGCTTTTTCTTGAACAGAACTGGAAAATGATCAGAGACAGACAAACAATACCACCACAAGGAAGAGGAAAAAACAGAAGCGATCAGTAATGGGGAAGAATAGGTTTCATGTGAAGTATTTATTGCCTATGAAACCCATCCACAGTGTAGTCTGGCCTGACCATCCCTGTCACATCTGCCTGGCATATGTCATGCACCAACGGCCAGTTCCAACCTATGGCTAAATGACACGAGCCTAATACCCTTACCCTCCTGCACCTTGCTTTTTCTGTACGTTGGAAACAGTAACTACCATGGTTGAATCCTAATTTTCATTAGTACAATTTTAAATTTTAACAACGAAATCAATCAATCAAATCCATTAAACAAATAAAATTTTAGATGAATTTTTTAATATAGATACAATTCTATCTTATGAAGAATTTAGTTGAATTGAATTTTAACAGAATTAAATTTCCACTGTGTTTCTTTCAAAATTCAATTTTGGAAAGAAAAACAAACTTTTGATTGGATTCATCAGTTCAAAATTGCAATGTCAGTTAGTCATTCATAACTAGGAGTTGTTTTGAGATTTTTGTGGTGGGTATTGTTATTGTATGATATTGGATTGTTCATAATAATCATTGAAAAGTTAATGGTTATGGTGGACGGCTAACATTATTCAACTTGTTATTCAGCGTGCTACAGGGCATTTAATGCGGCGGCAGCAGGTCTGTTGGTTGTTGGATTTCAACAACAGGCCTGCAGCAGGCTGAATAATGTTAGCCTGCATGGTGGACAATCCAATCTCATAAAATAGGAGTTGGTTAATCCATCTAAGTTTTGTTGAAATTGTATGACGAATTTTTGTTTTTCATTGTTTAAATTGCATTTTTGAAGGCAGAAATAGATTTAAGGTCCTTCAAAACCTTTGGATACCCAGTTATGCAATTTCATTTTCAATGGTTACTATGGACAATCCCATCTCATATGCTCAATTATGCAATTTTATTTTCAATGGTTACCGTGGACAATCCGATCTCATAAAATAAATAAGAGTTGGCTAATTGCCTTAGGTTTTGTTGGAATCTTATAAAGATTTTTTTGTTAAAATAGCGAGTTTACAATTGTTGAAATAGCTAGTTTTCATTGTATAAATTGTATTTTTGAATGCAAAAATAGATTCAACCTCCTCCAAAACCTCTGGATACCCAATTATACAATTTCAACACCATATAACCTAATTTATACTAATTGAAATTGAAATGTTTTAATAAAACTTTATAAATCACCAAAGTCAAAGTTGAGAGATGTTTTAGCATATCTTCAGAAATTGCAAGAGTGTTTTCCAATTCTAAATTCAACACTGGAATTCCAAAGAGAAGACAAATGTTTATTAATCATTATTACAGTGCCAGATTATATATCTGTATGATGCTTAATTGCCATAAATATATTCATTTTTCTTGGACTTAATGACTGGATTGTTCTAGAGAAGTCATGCATTGGATTCTGAAGTGGGTATCCTGATTTTGATGGTGGGTCTGGGATTTTTCTACTTATATCGTCATTTTGATGGTGGGTCTGCCTTTTTTCTACTTTTCAACCACGCTCGAGGATCATGGACACCCCACGTGAAACGAAGCCAAATGCTTTCGTTTTCACCCTAACGGACGTTTTTTCTGGATAAAAGCAACAGCCCAGTGTACCCTACTGTTGCTGGGACACGGACCCTTAATGCTACTTTCGTACGTTTGCACTCAATGAAAAAGGCTAAATTACGGTGTACCCGTTTGTTGTGCCCTTAGGTTTTAGGGCATGTCCTTTGTTTCTGAAAACGGGATCCCCAGCCAACCGGCGTTTCGGGTCTCCCGTCGACGGTAGTTGGGCGTGTCGCTTACCGGGTGTGTGCCGTGAGCCGTAATTCTCTCGACCGACCATTCCAAGTGTGAAGCGGGGCCATCTTCCACGTGTCGGTCGGCTTCTCGCGCAGGCACCGTCCAGCTTCCACTGCCGTGGGGCAACCGGCAACGGCTAGCTTTTATTGCCCGTGTTGATCCCTCCAGCTCGTATTCGCTGCGAGTGGGCCGTAGTACCTGCAGGTGGGACCCGCGTTCATTTGGGTGATTGGAAGCCGACCCCACCACAATCTCCTGGGGACCGACTATAGTTACGTATTTATTTCATCCACCATAATCATAAAAAATAAAAACCTTTTTAGGACCCCTATCTGTCTTCAACTATGAGGGGCATCTGTCTTCAACTATGAGGGGCCAGGGCCATCGTGGGATTCTCTCAAAGGAATAAGCTAACTTGTTTAGGTTAATTTCCATCTCACAGCAATAAGCTAACTCTCATGGTATTGAATTTTTGGAAATCTGGATAACAGTTGTCAAACTTATATAATAATATAAATGCTTTAGGGATAATTGAGAGCCCTGAATTTATTTCTGCACTAAAAAAAATGAATTGAATTTAAGAAAAATTCAATTCATACAAAACAATTCACCAAATTCTGGCTTTTTAGCCTCCTTCTAGAATTAATTCTCATCTCAATTAATCCATTTACGATTTGTGGTATTTTATATAGTTAATGTTAAAATTACAATTTTTCATTGTAAGAATACATTAAGTCTCTAGATCAAATGAATTGTTTGCTACATGTTTAGACGACTTTATTTCTTAATTCAACTCTCAAACTCTATGTGGTTAGAACTAGAGAAGTATGATGCTTTTACAATCCATGATGAAAGCATTATTGGTATCTAATCGAAAAATGCTCATTGATGAGCATTTTCATTGTCAAACACTACTAAAATTTTCAATTCTCTATCTTTCAATAGGGGCAACTTAACTCCAAGATGTAATTTTGGTGTTTCAAAGAAAATTCTAAAGCTCATTGTTATCCCAAAGGTTATTGGATTTGGTGTCATTGATTTATACCTTTTACATATCCACTCTTAGCTGCTCAACCAATGATATGAGATGCCCTGATCTCCTCATAAAATGAATCAAATTTGGTGTAAAGAAAAAAAAAAAGAATTTGAAAAAGTGGAGGCTTCATCATTGACTTGACTTAGTCAAGGGTCATGATAACAATTTATCGTGTCATTGTTATGATTTGCATGATTATCGTGTCATTGTCTCTATAAAGAATTTATAGAGGCACTATTGTATTCATGCCATAGTTTAGTAATAACTAGCAAACTCAACCTTTTTGGTGGGCTTTATTTTCTTCAAATGAGGCAAAGTTCTGCCTTGATCTACTCATTTTTTTCAATAATCTAAGAATCTCAGTCGTCTTAAAATGGTCCAGAACCCCTAATGTAAAGTTCCATGATTAAAGATTCCATAAATCAATGCAACTATAACTTTCAACAAAATGCCCACTATATTTTGGGAAGATTTCAATGGAAAAGAGATTGAGTTTGCCCACTAATTAATCAACTTAGTATGCTTAGTGCACTGTAGCAACACACCCAAAATTTAGTACCACTTAGTGAGTCATACCCCAGAATTTAATATAAGCCCATGTGTCACTATAAGTATTAAGCAAATTAAGGTGTATGATGTATTGATATTAGAAATTAAACATTGGGTCATAAATGTGCTTTTGTGTTAGTATTGGTGGGCATTCAAGTATTGGCCCCTTGTAGAGTGGGTTTCAAGTATATGAACGAAGATCCATGATAGTGTAACGCAGGTAAAAATGTTGGTGTACGCTTTGAATAATGCATTCATTTAGACCAAATTTTTTCATTGGTTTGACTCTATGACTTAAGTATTTAAATATCCATCATCATAGCTTATAAGATACACCACTGACATAGTCTAGTTAAGTGCAACCTATAAGATGCACTACTAACATGGTGTAGTTAAACGCAACATGTAAGATGCACCATTAACATAGTCTAGTCAAGTGCATTGTTGGGGAATTTTTGGTGCATGATTTGAATAATGTATTCATTTAAATTTTAAAAAAATGTCACTGGTTCAACTCTATGAATTTAAATACCTAAATATCCATCATACCCTATAAGATGCATTGGTAACATACTTTAGTTAAGTACAACCTATATGATGCATCACTGACATGGTCTTTTCAATTACAACCTATAAGATCCACCACTGACATAGTCTATTCAAGTTCAGTTTTAGGAAATTTTTGGTGTATGCTTTGAATAATGTATTTATTTAGATTAAAAATTCTTGTTGGTTTGACTCCTTGACCTAAATATTTAAATATCCATAATCATAATCTATATGATGCTCCATTAACGTATTCTAGCTAAGCATAACTTATAAGATGCATCATTTACAATATATTCAAACATGTTGTTAAGAAATTTCAATATATGTTTTGAGATAATTTTTTATCATTAATTCAATTCTATAACTTAAATATTTAAATATCCATTTCATAATCTATAAAATACATTGACATAGTCTAATCAAACACAACCTATAAAATGCACCATTAACATAAACTAATCAAGTGCATTGTTGGGAATTCAATATTTATGAAAAACATAGAATCCCCATGCAATATTGAAGAGTGAATTCTTTAATAAAATGTCACTACTAGAAAACAATATTATGCAAATGAAATCCTAACGTTGAGTGCAAAGGATATTTACCCTTTGTTAATTCATATAAACGATAATAAAATAGAATTGAAAAAAACTCAAAACATTAAAAATAAAAAATAAAAAATATTGAATATTGGGCATCTTATCTTTGAAACATAAAGAAAGTGTTTGCTTGAATTGTTTACCCTTCTATGTACTAGCAAGTCATATTAATATTAATAATATGGCGTATATACGTTGATCGGCGTATATCAATATAACTTAAATGTGGTTGATATACGCCGATCAGCATATATAAATCATATTATTAATATTAATATGACTTGCTAGTTGACGATCGACCTACTGATCAAGTTTAGTGAATTACTATTATTATAATAATAATTAAAAATAATATTATGACCACACAATTAATTAATAATAAACGATAATAAAATAGAATTGAAAAAAAATCAAAACATTAAAAATAAAAAATAAAAAATATTGAATATTGGGCATCTTATCTTTTTAACATAAAGAAAGTGTTTGCTTGAATTGTTTACCCCTCTATGTATAATATGTGATTGTGTCACATGTGGGACCTATGTGTATTGCATGTATATGATTGGACCTAGTGCCTTAGGACAACACTATATATGATAATTAAGGCTTCAATGTCTAATTTAGCATGCTTGGTGTTATCATGGAAGTCCCTAACAAGGGACCTCTTGTGTTTTCCACATGGGCATGGAAGATTTTAAAATGTGGAAATAAGCAATGTTTGTCATTTAGTTGCCTTGAATTGATGATGACCATGTAAGTGGACAGACTGTAGTAGAACGGATATGTGAAAAAGAAGTTATAATATAGGATTGGCTCTCACAAATATACTACTTTGTTCTCAACTTTATGATGGATTTGATGAGTTGTCTAGATACCCTTCTTTTATTATTGCTTAGATACACCTCTTTTATTATTGCTTTGAATATGTATAACCAATGCCTATGGAATCAATTAGGTAATTTTGGAAGGTTGTTATAAACTAGATTATGTTAAGGGCTTTTTTATCATTTTTAAGTAACTTAGATTATGTTAATGTGATTTATCATTTTAAAGTAACATAATGGCTTTTTTTATCATTTTTAAGTAACTTAGATTATGTTAATGTGAGATTGAAACTCAAATAAAAAGAGTGAGATATTTGTTGAGTTGTAATTTCAAGATATAATCTATTTTATTGATGATTTGGATATGTAGAACCAATATCTATGGAATCAATGAAGTATCTCTGAAATATGGTTATAAACTCATATTATTTAAATATGGTTATAAATTCATATTATTTAAATAAAGTATATAATTTATGTAAATTTTTATTAGACATCTTTTTTGTAAAGTGATACTTAAAATAAATTTAAATCCAAGTAAAGAGGAAAAAACTACACTAAATCAACATCCACTAAAAAAACTGATTATTTCGTACTAATAATTATTATCACTTTGAATGGAATTTCACATTTTCCAAGATGGTCCCAAGAAAACACTATAATCTTGAACAATCATAATGAATGTAATATATTTGAGTGGTTGCTTAGTCATAGAGGCAAAGAGGTTAGGGACCTCGAAAGTTCCAAGATTTATACTAAGGTTTTGATTTAATATTATTGTTTGTCATTTTGGTTTTGGAAATGAGAGATTAATAAAAACTAAAAATTAAAAGGGAAGATTAAATATTTATAAATTTAATAAAAAGTGAAACATAACCCATTTTTATCTTAAATTGCATTTACACTTTATATTATAATAAAATGTACTTATACTTTATATTATAATAAAATGTACTTACACTTTATATTATAATAAAATACACAACATGAATATTTTATGAAAATGATATTAAAATATAAAATATTGTTTGTTATGGAATATGGTTTACATTCTAGTTTTATGTATGTATTAGGAAAATTTTAAGGATTCATAGTTTTCTCAAAGTGCGAAAACTTTGGTAAAACTTTTTTTTGGAAAAAAATCCAAAATTAAGCCATGAACTAAATTCCGTCCCTAAAATTTTCCTTGCTATATATGAAACAAAATATAATATAATTCTAAATTTATTAAATTAAACGTAATTGACTTTTATGTTGGTTTAAAATTACTTTAGTTTACTTTATTAATTTTATTTTTATTAAAATAAAATATATTACTACTTTTTAAAGAAGTCTAAACACGCAACCATTTCACTTCCCGACAGGTTTAACCCAATTTTTGTGTTGTTCAAATTGTGACTTTAAATCCATAAATGGATTCAGTGCCCTCAAAAACCGTAGAGCACCCATAATCTATTTAAGCACTGTACTTACAAATTTTAAGAATTTCTTCAAAATTTTGGCCGAATTCCGACAAAATCATATTGGACAAACTCACCATAAATGGATGAAATTGTCATGTGTTTAGGCTACCCGCTTTTTAAATATAATAAAATTAAATTATTTAACAATAAAAATCAGTACACACACACACATACACTTGAGAATTCTTCGGATCATTTTATGAGGAGTGTCGTAATAATAAATCCAAATTTTGTCGTTGTTTCGTGGACTTTAGAAAAGCTTTTGATGCAGTGCATAGGAGAACCTATCGGATATATTAGAAGAGTTAAATGTTCCTTTCGAGCTGAGGGCTGCGACTATACAGTTATATGAGAATGTCATTGTTAAATTCAATAACACTGAGGGATGGTCGCAAGCAATTAACTATAGTATTGGAGTTAAGCAGGGGTGCCCCCTCTCCCCTACCCTTTTCGGCATTTTCATTGATAAGATAGAAGGTTATTTAGAAGAAGCAAGTTGTGCCAACATGACATTAACAAGAATAACCATCATGCTTCTCTTCGATGCCGATGATATCATTCTAATGGCAAGGTGCCCCTATGATCTCGAGAAGCAATTAAGAATTCTCAAGGATTTATGCTCCAATATGGGCATAGCCATTAACACCAATAAAACAAGTCATGATTATCAAATCCAATAAGGGTACTTAATACAATTTTGTATATGACAATAGAATATTGGAGGAAGTAACTTTTTAGAAATATCTGGGAATTGACTTCCATCGCAAGCTCAACTAGAACTATAGCATCGAGAAGAGGATTAATGGAGGGTGGAAAGCCTACTCCGGTCTTGAAAACAATTGTAAATCGGCAAACCTTGTGTTGTGGGACAAAAAGAAATTCCTCTTTAAAACCACGTCACTCTCGTTATCTTATATGGCTATGAAGCTTGGGGATGCAGTATTTCCAGAGAATCGTGAAGAATAACTGAGCAAATCCAATAGCGGTTTATTACTTATAATCTCAAAATTAAGAGCAATACACTGTATCATATTCTCCTCTTAAAAGCATAGCTCTCTCCCATTGAAAGCATGACTATGATTAGTACAAGCACAAATTAAACAATATAGGAGAGAGCCCTGCACAAATTAAACAATATAGGAGAGAGCCCTGCACAAATTAAACAATATTTGGTTAAGTAATAAATATGTCATGATATTAAAAATGTTCTTTAAAATTTTATTTTCTTTACATAAATATAAAATACAATTTTTTAATAACTTTATTAAAAATAATGTTTATATTAGATTAATATTTTTATTAATTAAATCTTTTAATATTAATTAAAAATTCTAAAAAATGTAATTAATATTTTTATGAACCATATGTGAGATCTTTCCGTCAAATTAAAGAAATCTTAAAACATGTAATGATCTAGTAAAAACATGAAAACTGACCGATCTTTCTTTATGCACTAGTAATTTGACATAGTAATGTAATTGGTATCATTTGATGCAGACACCCTGTATATGGAACTGGTGGGATCCTGTGTTGACTCTTTGATAGTGTTTGGTGATTTAAAGTTTGTTTATTAAGATATAATGAATGATGCTCTCGTTGGGTATAGTATGATCTATATGTCAAAGTGATAGTGTTTTGATGTTTACACATTGCTATTTTTTAAACCATTGAAAAAAGAAAAAACACACTCTTAACAAATTATTTGATATAATTAATTTTATTTATGCATAATGAATTTTTATTTATACACGATGATGTTGATGGGCCTTGACATTATATTAACAAAAGATAAAATGGTAGTCTTTAATATTATAGGCTTTTTTTTCCATAAAGAAATGACGACGAGTACTTATCTTGGATTTTGTTTAATTTATTTTAAATAATAGTATTTATTTTAGACTTTCTTATCTTTTTATTATTAAGATTTAGTTTTAGTATATTAAGAATATAATATTAAATGATAAATATTTGATGTTTTTAATATTTTAAAGTTTTTTTTTTAAATGATGGTTTACCGTTTGTTAGAGGACTACATTTATCGAAAGAATGCCAATACTTGATATTCCGAAGAATCAAAGTATTTAGAGTTACAATCATTACATAATCAAAGTCAACTCCCAAGGAGCAAGTGTCACAAAGCTAAATTTAAAGTTTAGTTTCTGGTGAAAATATAAATTTATTAATATGCATTATTTATTTTTGGGATCTTAGGATTGGTTGTAGTTTTGAGACTTAAGTAGGTGTGTTATTAGTTTGGATTTTTGGTGAAATTTATTAAAATTATATTTAGTGTAGGTTAAATGTTGAAATTGGGTATATGTGTTGTTGAAATTGCAAAATCATGGTGTTCAAAGGTTTTTGAGGGTGTTGAATCTATTTTGCACTAAAAAATGTAAAAAAGCGATTTTAGCAAAAATTCATCATCAGATCCCGACAAAAATGACCCCCAAAATCCAAAGCTTAGAATGATTAGCCAACCCGTTATTTTTTTTAGGGGATCTTATAATTGATTGTGGTTTTGAGAGTTAAGTATGTCCGTTGTTATGCTTAAAAAATTATTAGTAATATCAGATTGCATCATTATGATAATGATGATGATAGTTAACATCCAGTTAGACCAATTTTGGTCTATCAGACTTTATGAAAGAAAAGTAAGGAGCTACTTGGTTTGTTTTAGAGTTTTATTTCTATGTTAAAAAAACTTGGAGATGAGCATTCCTAAATCACTATCATTTTGATGAGATAGAAGGTTGGGTAGGTTTGTATTGTAACAAAAATTTTGAAACTGAGATTTTATGTGGGTTTACGTAGGGCAATCTAAGAGGAAGTGTTTTTCATCCTCAATAATCATAGTCCCACAAAGATGACAAATCCTTTCAGCCCACGGTGCTTTAGGAAAGGTCCAACGTCATGTTTCGCTATATAGCTCATGAGAGTTTGTTCTTAATTTAGCTATGTGAATCTTCTTCTTCATGCTAGTTAAAACAAAGGGATAATTTTAATTGTCAAGATTAGGGTTAATGACCTCCTTATAATATCTTAATTTTCTTTTATCCTCTAATTTTTCATCACATCACAACTTCACTTTGAACTTCGAAGTAATAATATTTTTAATATCATCTATAATTTTCAAAGTGACATTTTCGTCAATCCCCCACATCTTTAACGAAGACATGGCATCTTTATGCAACCTCACTTTAGCCTTAGGTGGTTTTGACTAGAATTTAAAGCAATTTTTGAAAGTCTCCAGTCTCCCAAGTTATTTATTTTTTTCTTATACAATAGGTACCTAGTCATAAATATGCTCTCAGCAGGGGAAAGGCCCACTTAAATCAAGAGAATAGGATATGGCGTATTGATTTTAATTTTAAGATTGTAATTTATTATATGGTTTTGGATTTGCTTAGTCCTTCTCCAAGATTCTCTAGAGAGGCTACAACCCCAAACTTCACACCTATACAAGAGAACAGAAGTGACAAAAGTTTCGAAGAGGAATTTCTTGTTATCCCACAACACAGGGTTTGCCGACTTACAATTGTTTTTAAGACCAAAATAAGATTTCCACTCCCATTGATAATTTTCTCAATGTTGTAGTTCCAGTTAAGCTTGTGATGGATATCAATCCCAAGATATTTTTAGGAAGTCACTTCCTCCAAGTTGCTAATATCGTACAAAAAAGGAGTGTAAGTGACCTTATTAGATTTTATCAACATAACTTTGGTTTTGTCAGTATTGATAGTCAACCCATACTAGAGCGGAAATCCTTGAGAATTCTTAATTGCTTATCAATATCAGAGGGGCATCTTACCATAAGAACAATATCATCAGCATAAAGAAGGAGAATGATGACAATTCCTGCTAACGCCATGCCAATGCAACCCACCTCTATTAAACAACCTTCTAATTTATCATAAGTTTTATAGGTTTAATATTAATCTATATTTGTGTGATTTCAATTTTTTTAAGGCTTAAATATTATTATATACAAAAATTATTACCCCACATGTTTGAGAGTGTTTGGGATCTCTTCATATGAACCAAAGAACATAAAAGAAAATAGCATAATGGAATTGTATTCTAAGAAAGGAGGTGGTGTCTAAAGACATTGTTACAACGTTTAAGCACAACGCATTGTGATCAAAACATCACAATGCATCATTGATACATAAGACAAGGACATGCCAAGCATATAAACACAACCCATAGGGTCGTTCTTTTATAGTCTCTAGATCTAACGTACTCCCTTGAAGTGAGGAATATCTGGTCCATAAATAGGGGTCATTGGTTCTGACCATTTCCATGAAACCCGCAATGTCCCATAGGCTAGTCGATTTTTGTAGTCGAGCCGACCATGGCCTTGTTGACCATTGAGTCGAGCCTTCAAATCTCCCAATCAATCATCCAGTTGACTATAGTCTATCGACTTATTATATCCAGAAGATATAGGAGTGTGATGAACTTGCACAACCCTTAGGTTCCAACACCCCCCCATTACCACAACGCTCTAGAGATTCAAGAGAGGAAATTGTGTTCTCTAAACATACCCCTGTAATTGTAGCTTCTTAAAGCCCAAGCGTAGCCTGAAGTTTCAAAAACTTAGCTTTTGGTAAAGCCTCCGTAAATATATCAACGATCTGATCATCTGTCCTACAATAAACAAGTGAGACAACATTTTCATGTACCAACCGTCTCAAATAACGAATATGAAGTTCAATGTGATTCATCTTGTTGTGAGTAACTAGATCATAAGCAACATGTATTTTACTTTGATTATCATAGTGAATAACAGTCAAGGTTTGAACATGAAACCCAATATCTTCTGAAAGCTGATGAATCCAAACTTCCTTTGTACTTGCATTGATAGTGCCACAATACTTTGCTTTTGTAGTTGAAAGAGAAACTACCTTATGTTACTTACATGATCATACCAAGCATCTAGAAATTAGGTTAAACACATAGCCAGAAGTGGACTTACTGTCATCAATGTCACCTCCCCAGTTGGAAGTAGTAAACCCGACCAGTGGTTTTGTACTATGACAACTTATACTTAAGTCCATACTAATAAGTTCCTTTAATATGGCAAACAATTCTCTTTTTAGCCTTCCAGAGGTTTTCTCAAGGATCCTGCATGAATCGAGAGACCACACTAACAACAAAGGAGAGATTCGGCCAACTGCGAGTTAAGTAAATCAGACTACTGACCAACTGTGTATAAAGAGTGACATCAACCCGTGAAGATTCATAGCCTTTGGACAACTATATGCTAGATTTATAACGTGTAGCACAAGACTTCAGTCGTCCATTTTGAATCATTTCAAAATATCCAAAGCATATTTTGGTTGAGAAATAAAGATACTGTAATCCATTTGTAAAATTTGAATGCCCAAAAAGAAACGCAATAGACCCAGATCAATGATTTGAAAGGTATATGTAAGTTGTTTCTTCAAGTCTAAAATAAGATTGACATTATTTCCAATTAAATCATCGGCATACAATGCCACAATAAAGGTATCATCATGAACGTGTATTACATAAATGTTGTGATCAAATTCACAATGTTTGAAGCCAATATTAACAAAGAAGCAATCAATCTTCTCATACCAAGCATGAGGTGCTTGCTTCAAACCATACAACAACTTCTTGAGTCGAAAAAAAAGACCAGAATCTATCACAAAATCATGAGGTTGTTGCATATAAATTTCTCACCAAACGAGCCTTGTGACGTTCAACAACATTGTTAGAAGTAAAATTGGTCTTATAGACCCATCGACACTTCACAATATTCTTTCCTTGCGGTCGAGGAACAAGTTCCCAAGTCCGATTCTTCTTTAGGGAATCAATTTCAGTAGTCATAGCATTTTCCCATTTAGGAACTCCCTAAGCATCAATATAATTGTCAGGACCACAGGTTTCAAGAACATGTTCCATAAGTGCAACATTTCTATGATGTTTCTAATTGTGACTCTGTCGACCAATGCTAGCATCTCCAGCATCTGGTCAGACCAATGTTATCATCTCCAACATCCAATCCAATAGCTTCAATAGTTTTAGCAAACCACCGAGCTAAATATGTTGGTAGTGTTTTAGGTTAGTGATCGTCAATCAATTGAGTCGTTGTGTCGACGACTTCAGTAATGGTAGACCGACTACCAATTGAATCAAGAGTAGAATTTACCAATCTGGTCGAAACAACAAGGAAGGGTACACACGATCTAGATTCTCCAAGAATATCAAACGAATCACTATGCAATAGACCAAAGGAGGAATTCAACAACTTATTACCTGAAATATTCTCCTCAAATATCACATTTCTGCTTAAAATGATCTATTGTTTGAATGTGGTCAAACAGTCGCTAGGATTTTGATTCATCATAATAGCCCATCATCATGCAAGCATGATTCTTTGCATCCAATTTCTTGCTATAATTATCACTGATATGCACCCAAGCAACACATCCAAAGGCTCTGAGGTGTCTGAAAGAGGGTTTCCTTATGTTCTACTTCTCAATTGGAGTCACATTAGCGGTTGCTCTAGTTGGAACAAGGTTCAAGAGATAGTTTGAACAGTAAACAACTTTTGATTCTTCTTCTCTATGAAAGCATTTTGTTGAGGGGTGTGAGGGACATATCTTTTCCAAGAAATTCCATTTTGCAAGAGATATTTTTCAAACTGTCGACTCACATATTCATCACCATTGTTTGATCTCAAACATTTGATGGGCGTGCCAGATTACTTCTCAGCCAATTCCCTAAATTCCTTGAATATTGCAAAGACACGACTTTTATTCTTTAAGAAATATACCCTTGTAAATATGGAGAAATCATCAATTAAGGTAAATTTTTCAGCAGGTTAGTTGGTCGACTGATCAATCAATACACTATCCTCATGATTCTTGACCTTTCCTTCCAAATTCTTCATCTTCTTCCAGCAGGGTTTTTGGACTTGTCCCACATTCCCACAATAGTGAAATATCTTCTTCTTTCGATCCTTCTTCGTTGATGACGACTCTCTAGTCATTTCTATAGTAGGTTGGTTGATGCATTATGGTCTACAACATTTCTTACAATTTTGCTTGACCTTGCTTTTGAGCAAGTGAGCATAGTGTTTTCTACCAAGCTTCCCTTCTTCAAGCAACTTTTGTTGGTCTTTAATCAACAAATCACAAAATACATCAAAGGTAGTGTCCTTACCATCTTGCTTGCGTGACATCCAACTGGCATGAAAGACGGATCAGAAGACACCATAAGGTGTCCTTAGATTCATCAAGACTAGTTCAATGAGATGTCCATTTTTCTTTGAAAAATACTTACCACATTCGCCCAATTCCAATTGTAGCTCTTTGATGTGAGATAAATAGTCCCCATTCCTTTCAAAGGAATGGGGATCCAGAGAGATCAAGTCTTTCTCTATCCACATTACTTGACTTTCAATGACCTTGTTAAATAGTAACTTCAACTTACTCTAGATGGCATGAGAACAATCGATCTCGTTTGTGTGAAAGTGAACCTCCCTTGAAATGTAGGTTGTTTCGACCCAAACATCCTCATCCTTCTTTCTGTCGATGATAAACTTAGCATCGACATCCCTCAGATCTATAATAATGACTTTAGAATAATGCCACGGTCCTTTACTCTTCAACGAAGTTTCCATATCTAGTGCCCATATTGCATAATTATGTCCATTAAGAACAACAGGTTATGTCTTGGAAGTCATTCTTTAGATAAAAAAGATCATATCCAAGTTCAAGAAGAGGTATCAGTCGAAAAACCTTCCAGCCCGGATTTAATCAACCCTAGATCCAACTCAACACAATTTGCAGACAACAGGGCTAGGTCAAAACCAACAGTTCTGATACCATGTTGGGGAACCTCTTCATATGAACGATGGAACATAAAAGAAAATAACAAAAGGGAACTGTATTCCAATAAAGGAGGTGGTGTCTAAAGACATCATTACAACACTTAAGCACAACACATTGTGATCAAAACATCACAATGCATCATTGATACATAAGACAAATACATGTCAAGCATATAAACACAACACATAGGGTCGTTCTTTTAGTCTCCAGATCTAACGAACTCCCTTGAAGTGCAGAAGATCCAGTCCACAAATATGGGTCATTGGTTCTAACCATTTCCACGAAATTCACAATGTCCCATAGGTTAGTCGGATGTTGTAGTCATTCCAACCACGACCTCATCGACCATTGACTCAAGCCTTCGACTCTCCCAGTCGATTCTCCAGTCGACTGACTAACGATCTCCAAAAGATCCAGGAGTGTGATGAACTTGCAAAACCTTAAGTTTCAACAGAAAGAAATAGTGAACAAATACAAGAATCATGGCTTCAATTAATTAATAATTACATAAAGATTTGAATCAAAGCAGTTATAGACATTGAACATTTTTCAAAAAAAGATTGCAATTTTTCATTACTTAAATTACATTTTTCAATTGAGATTTTATAAAAAAACTGATTAAAAAATATCCAAATCGTAATATGTTTAGCCTACTATTATATTAATTCTGGATATTTAAATTTTATTAAATTTAATTACATATAAAATTTAATATTTTATTTAATATCTTAATTTATTTCTATCCTAACAACGTTAATAAATTAAATTTTACTGCAAATGATAAGTTCAATAAATAAATAATGCATCATCATTTGTTACCTTAATTATATATTATGGAGAATCACGACAACATCATTTTGTCTTGGAAGTAGGATTATTTTCATAGAGAATGTGATTATATTCTTTTAAGTAATTATTATGATGAGAATGTGATTAATTAAAAAATATTAATTTGGCATACTTATTTCCGTAGGGAATCTCAATTATATATACAATCCTTTATATAATTATTAATATGAAATAAGTATGATAAGAACGTAAATAAGTAAAAGATTATTGATGAATAAGTTAAATTAAAATAAATATTATTATTATCTCCATCTGATCACTATGACAATTAGAAATAAGCATATAACAATTAAATATAAATATAAATTTAACATGGTGTTATCAATAAGTTAATTAAATTTAAATTATTATATGAATGTGAAATAAGCATACGACAATTAAATATAAATATATATTTAAAATGATCTTATCAATAGGTTAATTAAATATAAATATAAATTATTATATTAATGTGTATACATGAGCACGTTAGAACATGACTTCATTCATATTCGAATGCAGACAAAATGGATAAAGAACATGTTAAATAATTGTTTATTTTAGTAAGTTCATTGAAGATAAAGAGATATAAATAATATCTTCTAAGTACATCTAGAAGCACATTTACATTGAATGTACACTTTGAAGAATATACTACACACCTTGAACCTCAAAATTATTCATAGTTATGGGATAATTGTTTTTAATATTTTTTTATTCTCAACATATATGGAGTTCAATGAATTTATAAAGAAACTCTAAACTATTCATAATTATTAGATAATTTTTTTAATATTATTTATTCTCAATATATAGAGAGAAATGAACCTATAAATAAAATGCATGATATTGTCACTACTTAAGGGGTTGTAGGTGTAGGGTCCTCTTCGACCTTAGAGGAAACAAAGTATTATCCTACGCTTGGGGCATCATAATCGCAACCAACAACCAAGCAGAGGTCTTGGCTTTATGGAAAGGACTCCAAAAAGCCAAGGAAATTGGGATTACTAATCTCATCGCCATTGGGGATTCCTTGACTATTACCAGATATGTGAGGAAAAATCATATCCATGACGACACCCAAATGAAGAGAAGCATAAGCAGAATTCAAAATGGCATCCGATCTTTTTAGCAGGTAACTGCCTATTATGTCCTAAGAGAACTCAAGAATCTAAATGACAACCTTGCAAAAGAAGGAAGCAAATTACGGCATGGAGAATATAACGAAAATGAGGGGGTCATCACATTGTGCCAAATCCCATAAGTATGAAGGTCCAACCCCTCTCACCTGCAATGAAGGTCCAACCCCTCTCACCTGCAATAATAATGAAAAACATGTGCAATAATGGCTCTAGGGGGGCACAAGATTACATCCACGTGCCTTCATATTCCCACCACTTGCCTAGTCATTATTTTCTTATAAGGTTGGTACACCTTCCCTCCTTTGACGTATGTGGTAGCTCGTATTGTGACTTAGTACCTTCTGGTTTTATGGTGATTCAAAGGATCAGGAGGCATAAGTTTTTATTCAGCTCTGTAGTTAATTGGAGCAATTGTTGGCTCATTGCGGTTGCGCAGTTATCGAATAAGTGGAAGCTTTCCTCCTACACATACTCTTCCACTTGTTGTGTATTTGGGCACCCTATTGTTGCAGTGGAGTTGGAAGGTAGTTGGTGGCTCGTGGTATGTGGTCTCAAAGAGGACAAAGTTGGTAGGTCATGGTTCATGACCAAAAGGGCTCGAGGTCTTTATCTCCTTTTCTTCCGCATGGGTAACTCAGGTTCCTCCCTTGTTCCAATGCTTAGACTATCTCCTATCTTCTGTTGTGAATTTTATTTTATAATGTTGTGTTTCCAAATTTGGCTCATGCTTTGCTCCTTTGGGTCGACTAGTGATCTTTATATAAGTTAAGATCAAAGAGTACTTGGTATACTTGCTACGTTAATATATAAGTACTCTTTGATCTTAAACATATACTAACGTATGAAAGAAATAATAACATCAATCACCTAGAGTGTCTTAAAAAATTGCAAGTTCTGATATATATATACATCTATGACTTTAATAACCAAATCATTATGTAAAATTTAACATAAACCTAAAATAATAATGTTGTTATTATTCTTAATACTACATATATTTAAATACTATGATATTGATTTAGAATAAATTTATACCATTATATTTTGATCAAAGTCATAATCCTACAATATTCTCTATATAAATTTATATTTTGATTAAAGTCATAATCCTACAATATTTTCTAAATAAATTATAACTTTAGAATCAACTACTTCTCAATTGATTACGCGAGTGGTGAAACAAAGAGGCAAGGACCTGGAAAGTTAAATATTTTTTTCAATAATTAATATTGATATTTAATTAATATTTAATTAAAAATAATAAAAATTGATGGAATTTTTGTATATTTTTAAATTTAATATTGATAAAATGAGTTGCTAGGTTTCTCAAAGTTTCATTACTATGGTTTAATATATTAAGATTTTAATTGATATTAATGTTTATGATCTATTAAAACGAGATGTTTCGACAGTTGTTAATGGAGTAGTCTAAATATTCTACTTTTTCGATTTTTTTTTAAGTATGTTTTTTTGTTTATTTTATTCGGACTTTCATTAAAAATCTTTAAAAATTCTTAATCACATATATTAGTTGTAGAAATTGCATAATATAAATGCTATAGAGGTATTTGAGGGTGTCCAATCCATTTATGCATTCAAAAATACAATTGAAATGTTTCAAAATTTGGATTTAACCAAAAAATATTATCGGATTTCCACCAAAAACCACCAAAATATCGAAAACTTAGAAGTAAAATAAATAGATTACTCTGTTTTTAATGTGTTAAGGTTTAAATTTAGTATTAATATTTATAAGTGATTAAAGTAAATTGATAGGATTTGAAATAAAGATATAAAACTCTTTCATATATCAAGATTTTAATTTAATATTAATATTAATGTTGATTTAAATATTAATAACTTATTAAAGTTATGGTTATTTAGGAATGGTTTTTTAATTTTTTTTAATATGGAACAAATTTTTTATAGCAATCCAAATAATATTCTTAAAGTTTGATAAACTAAAATTGATTTCAGTAAACTTTAACTACCATCATTATCATCAAATAAATTAATGATATAATTTTTAATTTATTTAATATTAATATTTAAATTTAAAATTATTTTTTGCCAAAGTGGAAGGTAAAATTTGAAAATGAAAATAAATACTAATTAAAAAAATATTTAAAATAT
Organism: Larix kaempferi; assembly: GCA_027924585.1. Lineage (NCBI taxonomy): Eukaryota > Viridiplantae > Streptophyta > Pinopsida > Pinales > Pinaceae > Larix > Larix kaempferi. The sequence continues at coordinate 4,679,716 of BSBM01000541.1, read as the reverse complement.
ATATTTATAAAAAATATAATTATGTTTGATGGTGGACAAGTCACAAAATTTGGTTGAAATATTTATTCAAATCATTGGTTTACTCTTTCAAGTAATATCAATATCAATATGAAATTGACAATTAATATTGGTTAACATTAAATTGATAATCAATATTTATTATATTTGTTAGAAATTAAACATGTAAAATTTGAATATGATATTAAGTTCACCACCACAATATTCACTTTGAAAATCATACTTATGGATAATTTTTATCATGGTCGTTAAAGTGTATTTTGTTAGGAGATTATTTAACCATATAAAAAAAATAGAAATTAATAAATATAGCTAATTTTATAATAACAAAATGTACTAGTAAAATGTTTTTTTTTTGCGATTTGATATATTATGTTATTCAATAAATTTATATAGACAATTGATGATGTTGATAATACATAGTATAAACTAATATGTACCCAAGGGAAGTGAAAGTTAGTGGGAATTGAGGGATACATTGTGGAATTACATTTTATTATTATTATTTGTTATGTCCTTAGTGGCCTCAGTTCCCTATTTGGACTACGAGGATCTTTTTTTTCCCTTCCTACTTTTGATATAAACACATTATTGTATAACTCCAAGTTATTATATCCCGCAACATCCTTCACCACATGGTCTCAATACACTAAATGTGGCACTGCGTGTATAACACTTTGATCCATATGTGATACCGCATAAACTAACTTGACCTTGTCAATTCCTTTATTGTGCAACTATATTGTGCACGTGATACCAAACCTCCGTGCGATCCATTGTGCGACTATCTATAACCGCTCCATGACTACCACTGCACAGGTTAGCCACCCTGTGGCAACTTAGCTTACAATGCCAATTCACTGTCTTCCTGCAGAGTTAGCGGTATATGCATAAATGGACTTCTTCCATAAATCATACATGTAGATGCAAGCACTAGTACAAAATGAGAGATAAGTGACTAGGTGACTAAACGTTAGTTGCCATAGTTTTTTCAAGGGATAAATGACCAAAATTGAGCAATTTTAAGTGAGACAACTAAAAATTGTTAGGATATTTCAATACTCCATCCTTGTCCTACCTAGCATTATTTATTTTTCCTAGTTGTTGATGATGTCATTTGCCCCCTAGTGGTGTGTAGATGTCATCCAGGATCCATCTACCACCTTCTGAGCCCTGCATGCATCATTTTAGGACCACTTCAGCTAGTTCCCTATTTTATAGGAACCTACTAAGTATTCTCCTATCCGAGTTCTGCTGCATTATTATTATTCTGCTCTTTTTTATTGCAGTTTTCACTCTTATTCAAATTTTCTGCTCATTCTTTCTTTGGGAGGTATCCTCAACTCTTTAGATCTACTGTGACATAAAATTTTACATGGTATCAGAGCCATGGAGCGAATAGGTTGAGCAGTTTCTTTAGGTAGTGCACTAGAAGCCTCTGGATTTCCACAACAAATCCTGGTGCCATTGCATTGAATTCATTGGAGAAATCCAATGAGGTCTAGCCAGGTGTGAAGGATCCGGATAAAAGTGCCTACTATCCTAAAGCAGTGCTCAATAGCAGTCTACCTCAATTATTGAGAGTTTTTTTGCAGGTTATTCGAAGCTTTTGAGTGCAGTAGCAATTGTAGCAGTTTTCCGCAGTTGCAACAGTTTTCTACAGTTGCAGCAATTTTCTGCAGTTGCAGCAGTTTTCTATAGTTGCAGCAGTTATGTTGCAGTAGAAGTAGCATATATTTTCCATTATTTTTGTGGGTATTCTACAACAACTTCCATGAATTTGAAAGCAATTCCTCCTCTCTCTCCATTCAACTATGATGAGTGGAAACCGAAGATGATAGCATATCTGAAGAGACAAGGTCTTTTTGACATGTGTATTGGTGTTATCGAAGATTTTGCTTCCTATGAAGAAGAGAATGATTGGCTAAATGACTATGACAGATCCTTTGGAGCAATGTGTATTGCTATTTCTCCTAGTATGTGCTACCTCAAGGAAACTGCTGAAAATACAAGTGATCTACGGGCCCAACTAGACAGAGCATTTGGAAAGCATAATGAAGAGATTGGTGCAAATTATTTGGAGAACAAGCCCAATGATACCTCCTTAAGTGTTCTCTCTAATTATGCCTTGGCTTCAATCATATCTCATGATGAAGTTGTTCAAGATTAAGAAGAAGATGCATATTCAACACTCATGTTCTCATTGTCTTCTATTTCGAATTCTAAGCAAGATAAGCCAGTTCATACTCTAGAATATGAAGAGGTTCTTAAATCCTCTCTTTCACATGAGTTTGCTGGTGTGCAGAATGATGATATATTAAATGATTTGGAGGTTAAATCAGAGTTTGGAGGTGATACATTCGCACTCCTTGATCACATGCTTCCTATTAGCTTCTATTTGATCATTGGCACATGCTCTCAGATTTTCTCTGAAGATGGAGGACCCTTGTAACATCCCGTAAAAATACCAAAATTTAAATTTTTTTATAATAGCCATAATTATCGAAGTCGTTAATGCGGAACATAGAAATTAATTAAATTTCTTAACTAAGATAATCAATAACGATGACACATCATACTTCTCAAATAAAATAAGATATGTTTGTATTTGCTATTTCAGATTTGAACGGATGCTAAACTTCTTAACGAAATATTCTTTTATGATTATGCATATGAGTACAGTTTACAGATTTGCTTAAGTTCTGGATATTATTACACGTTGTGCACAGTTTGTACTGTCGTGATGTTCTTGATGAAGTGCTGACAGTTTGTTTGTATGTTGACGAAGGGGTCCTACGAGGTACCCTGGAGTTTACTTAGCTATGTTTAGCTAAGGCATTTGAATCCTGTTTCCATGTGCAGACCAGAGGTAAGAAATTCTACGACAACATGTGTTAAGAGTACATGTGTCTTTCAATTCATCGTCAATGTAAAATTAGAATGCTAAGTAATTCCTTGCGAAACAAATTACTGGAGGTATGGATACTTGGTTCTAAACTAGTTTGTATGTTGACTTTCAAAACTCCTCAGTGTTATGATTTCACGTCGTCCAAGTATTTATTATAATGCTGCAATTATTATATTGCGACTATTGTCATTATTATAAAATCAATGATAACAATATCTATTGGTGAAGCTATTAGAAGGTTTGTAGAAGATAGTATTTATACTCTGGAACTATTATTACGTCTTGGTTCTACAGAACTTAGGCTATTCTAAATCCTGAATTCATTATTTGATTATCATTACACAGTTAATAAATGAACGGTTTAGTGACTAGTGTTATGAACTCTGCATTATAGTGCATAATATCATCATTTCAACTAAGCCTTAGGTATCATATTTATCAATTAAACTTACAATACATGGCTAGCATATTAGAAAGTGTATTACTTGACTATACCTATAGGCTTACACTATTATTATGAAATGGAAAGTTATAGCTATTATATGAAATCTATAATGTATATAGCATTTAATTCTACTTTTGCATAGTTAGAATCCTAACTATGTCTATGGTCTCCATTATCAATGATTACCAACACACATATATATATATGGCTAGCTTTATTCTATATAAATCTATGTCCGAGCCTTAGTGAATGAATTGTTAACATTATAAGGTGACTATACATTCACACCATAACTTAGCATATAATACAATATTACGATGCATAACAATAGACTATAGAGATTGAAATGAAATTTGATCCACGGGTCTAACAATACAATCATTTTGATGTTGACAGGGTAATAACTTGGCATGCTTCCCAAGTTGGCGTTGACAGGCCTAGCATTAACGTGTTCCATGGTTAAATGATGTGGAAGCCCAGTTGCAAGGTAATCATGTGGACTATGTTTGAAATGAGCATAAAAACGAACTGAGATGTGCCATGCACAAGCTCTCGATTTGCTTACTTGGCAAGTAGTAGATGAAGTAATTAATGCAATACTGATTGCAATCTTGGTTCAAAAATCAACGTGGTTGGAATGGAAGCTATCCACCGTTGATCTTTGTAGGATCTAGGGTGGTGGATGAAACCCTAAACCCGCATTGGTAAGTCATGACATTTGGTTTTCATGTCTTCATTGTTACGCTTAGTGGGACGTTAGCAGGGCTGACAGAATGCTGCAATGTAGGGTTGTTGGTTTCTCAAAGAAGAGGACTCCTTCCTCAGTCTTGAACCTGGGACCTAAGTGAAGAAGTTTATAGGTTTCAGGCTTATGCATTTGTGCAATAGAGCCATGATACAGTTCTATTAGATGTGTGTGTTTCTTCTGTCAGTTGTTGAGAGTGATTTGAAATTGGGGTTCAGATTCTCCATGTGAAAATTGCTTTCTGAGTTTTGAATTCATGGTTACTTTTATTGCCACCAGGCCTCGTCATTCTTTTGCTGGTGTGGTGTGCCCTTGTTCCGAACTTTGATTAAAAAGGTAATTGTTCACGATAATGAATTAATACTATGTTGTTTGTTTGTATTCTTGTATCTTCTGGTTTTTAACCTCTCCGGATGTAAACTTTGTAGGGACCACTTCGAAGGATGGTTCCTGTGCAAAAGATTTGAGAATGGAAAGCTGCTACTGCTTCCTGGTAAGCTCCGGTGGTTCTCGAAAACCTCGTAGGTGCCCTTTTGCATGGTTTTGATGGTGACTATCGTATGCTGAGGGTTGGAACTATTCGACTTTGTTTTCGGTGATGGTCGAATGTTGAGTTCTAGGGTCTTAGTTTTGATGAATACTATACAGTGGATAACCTTCACTGGTCTAAATAGCTATTTGGCTCTTTAATTCCTGGCTACGTTGTTTGCTAAGAACTTCGAATTCATATTTTAAATGCTATTTGATAAGGGTATAACCCTATGTACTTTGTTGCTCCACGGTCTGGTTGAAACGGGTTAAGCCCTGTATACTATGGAACCTTGACAGGTCTGTAATGTAACTCTGATATAAATTTTGAATGGAAATGAGAACCGAGGGTTCTCCTTCTCTAAAGACAATGGTTCATTTTTGAAATAGAAAAACTTGTTTTATTTAAAAATTAATAGTAGTTGAGAACTCTGTGTAGATTGTAATCCTATACTTCATTCTCGTTGTTGCTATTCATGTCTGGAAAATTGATGAGATAGTTTGACTGTTGTAATGTCCCCATTTTGACCCCCTTTGTATTAAATCGTAAATGATGTAAATATTGTAATTTAATCATGGTGAGGAGCTCAAGGCCAAGGCCCCACCACTGATTTAGCGTTTCATGTATCGGCAATTAAAAATAGATGCCTATGGTTCTTGTGCTAGATAGGCACAATGTAAATAAGACATCATGTAAATACGAATTTTAATGAAAATACCCACAACTAGCTATGCAATGCAACAAAGAGATGGGGGCATGATTCTACAAGGAATAGGGAGGAAAATTATTCAAACCCTTGAGCCAATGGTGTAATCCATGTGTCAATGAGAAAACCCATAAACTACCAACTACCCATTTTGGGTTATGGACCCAATCATTTAATTCTTCCAAGAGTTGGTTGAGGCAGTTAATGCCTTGGGATTGGAGAGGTATGGTAGCCAATTTCGTGCATGGGAAAGCCATAAACCTGGGAAATCATATTTTGTCTCATTAGGCAAGAAAACACCCATGAAATGGTGCCCAAAGCCATTCTAAACCGATAGTCTTTGCCCTCTCACGGAGTCTGAACTACAGGGCCTTTTCCCATCACGTTTTTCATCATTTTTCCTGCATTTTCCATGCCGGGGAGCTCGTTTTTGCATTATACAGTAGCTGGGAGAGAAGGGCCATGATTTGGGACTGTGATGGAGGTCGTTTTTGCCCCAAAATACCGATGGGCGTTTTTCTGAAAACGATTTCTGCTCTCCAGGGTTGTTCCCCAATTGCCATTTCGTTTTTAAGCTTTCCCACATTTTTCTGGGCTTGTAGAAACCCCATCTTTGGGCATCTCACTGTAAAAACGTTTTGATCATGCCCGACACTTATACTTCTGCTGTTATGTGCATCCTTGTCTTGGTTTGAATCTGTGAGCAAGAGATTGGAGTGGTAGTGGACAGAGAGGGCTTGATAAACCTAGTGGGGGAGATAACCTCTCAAGAAGATCAAGAGGGCTTTGGCTACTCTTCTATGCACACCCTGAGAGCACTAGATGGGGAAGGTATGGCTTGAGGGACTGTACATCAGTGAAAAGAATACTTCCTTGTGCTGGGTGTGTAGGTATTGTGGGTGCCAAGCTAGATAGATCTTGTAAGGTTACCCCTGGCTCTGTGCTTGAGCTCACTAGCTTAGCCACTCTTCCTTTCCATTTCTTAGCAGCTTGATAAACCCAATTGCAAATTGGATTGGCTCATCTTGGTGTATGCTTGGCTATGTGTGAGTCTGCTATTCCCTAATTCCTTGTAGAGATCATGCCCAGCTCGGGGGGTGGCAGTGTGTTGAGTTATTGATGATCACAACTGGCCTATGGTTGGGTGGAACGTTGCAGTTGCATAGCCAGTTGCTTGGGACTACTTTGTTAAGATAAGTATTCTCTTGTGTAAACTTTGCAATTATTTATTTGATGAATATCTTGAATGTATGATGGATGTGTTATTGAAATTACTTCCACTGTGTTTTCTTACCATTACACATTTCCATATGATCTTTTATATTATGTGAATGCTTATAATGTAAGAGTTCATGGGGCTAGATGCCCGGTTTTAGCATCACGTCCTCTCTATCATGCTGGTATGGTAGGAGGGGACGTTACATTTTGGTATCAGATCCGCGGGTTGCAGCATTGGGCCTCTATGGGCCAAATCCAATCACACCCACATGGGAAGGTCCCTTCCTGATCACCACAGGTCTCAACATTGGGCCTAAATAGGCTAAGTTGGATAGATTACAGAGGTAAGATCACCTCCTGCTGAGCAGCAGTCATCACTGAAAGAAGGGAATATTTCAAAAAATTTCTTAAGAGTTTTTGGAAATTTTTTTGTTTAAGTCTGTTTCGGGAAGAGTTTGGGAAATCGTTCCGAAATTTGCGGAAGAGTTCCGCGAACCGCCCCGAAACTACGGAAGGAATTCCCTTCCGAAATTGCGAAAGGAATTCTTTTCCGAAATTGTGGAAAATTTTTCTAAGTTATTCGGCGTCGAAAGGAAATTTTCGGAAGGAATTCTCTTCCGAAATTGCGGAAGGAATTCTCTTCCAAAACTGTGGAAGACTTCAGCGAATCGTTCCGCAACTACGGAAGACTTCGACGAATCATTCTACAACTGTGGAAGGCTTTGACGAATCATTCCGCAAGCCATTCCGCAATTGCGGAATCATTCCACAAAACGCCCCGCAATTGCGGAAGGCTTCCGCGAACTGCCCCGAAACTGTGGAAAGAATTTCCTAGTGTCTTCCAAAACTGCAGAAGCATTCCGCGAATGGCTCCGCAACTGCGGAAGCATTCGCCGAATCGCTCCGCAACTGCGGAAGCATTCACCGAATCACTCCCCTTGACCCCCTTTGTCCCCCTCATATGTCGTTGATGGTGAGAAAATTCGATGATTTGACAAATTGTCAACGTAATATTTTCCCACATGCATGAAGTAATTTATGAATTTCTGAGAATATAATGCAGCTAACAATTGTGTTGATGAACACATTTTGCAGAATCACAGTTACAGCAGGGTAGCACTCTAGATAGTACAGTTGGAAAGTTTTGGATCTTGGTTGGGCCAAAAAAAAAAAAATTAACATCATGGATAATGCACAGGATCCCTATGAGCTTGAGACAGATGCCATGGGGGAGAACATACATGTTGAAAATGCTGAAACAGAATCTAATGGGAGAAGAAATCAAGAGACTCCTCCAGGTATTGCAACCACCATGAGAATCCTAAGGGTGGAGTTGCAAAGCTGTAGAGAAGACAATGAAAGGATGATTAAAGATCAGAAAGAACAAAATCAGTTGAATGCAACCATGCTACAGAGTTTGACAGACATCCAAAGGCAAATAAACTCTGGGCATCAGACATCAAATCTAGAAAGGGGTGGGAGTAGTTCTAGGAGGAATTCCCGCAAGAGGGCCAGTAGCCCAAGAAAATTTTCTACAGACAGAACATATAGTCCAGAAATCTCCTCTAATGAATCATCTGACTCTGAAGAATCCATTGAGGGTTCAAGCTATTCATCTCGCAGGAGTAAGAGGAAGAAGCACTACAAGAACAATTCACATGGGGAATTTAAGAAGGCGAAACCTCCTACATTTGATGGAGAGATAAAGTCTGGTCAAGAAGCTGAAGCTTGGCTTCTTGGAATGAGAAACTATTTCCAAGTCCAAGACTACTCTGGTAATATGAAGGCAAGGGTTTCCATCTTCAACTTGAATGGAAGAGCATCTATATGGTGGGAACACATCAAGCAAGTGAAGAAGATCAATGAAAGGAAGATTGTGTGGAAGCAGTTCAAGAAATACTTCAAGCAGAAGTACCTCTCTGACAGGTACTATGATGATAAGATCAAAGAGTTCCATGAGCTGAGATTGGGACAATTGACCATGGAAGAATATGCAAACAAATTCTTGGAGCTGCTAAGATATGTCAAGTACATTCGAGATGATAAGGTGAAAATTCAGCGTTTCCTAAGTGGACTGCCCCAGTCATATAAAGACAGAATTGAGTTCGATGAACCTCGAACTCTAGAGGAGGCCATAAGAAAGGCCAAGTATTGCTTTTATTAAAACAGAAGCAAACCAGAATTCCATAAGGCATGGAAGGATAGGAAAAACGAAAAGTTTGATCAAAGGAAGAAGGAGTTCAAGCCTCCTCAATTCCGGAATCAACAAAGGCAACCATCACAGGTTGTGACTAAGCCAACTAGGATGATGGGAGACAAGCCAAGAGATCCAAAGGAGCCAAGAGAACCACTTCAATGTTGGGGTTGTGGAGGAGACCACATGCTTAGGAACTGTCCACATCGGAATGGGAATGCAAATCAAGTTCACAACATCCAAGGAGCTGAAACTGTGGGTCAAGTGGCAAGGACAATCCCTAGAATCTATGCAGCACTTGACAACCGCTAGGCATATCATAAGTCAACTGTGGTTGAAGTTGAAGGTAAGATTGCTAAGCAATCTATTTCTATTTTGATTGATCCTGGATCTACTCACAGTTATGTCACTCCTAGAATTGTTGAGATTTGTGCTTTTAAGAAATTAAAGCATAGTAAATCATGGTTAGTTCAACTAGCCACTGGAACCAAGAGAAAAGTTAGCGAAATAGTAGAGAAATGTCCATTAGAGATGGATGGGCTATTCACTTATGCAGATTTGAATATTTTGCCACTGGGTTCCTATGATATTCTCATTGGAATGGATTGGTTAGAAGCACACAGGGTTAAACTTGACTGCTACAATAAGACATTTGAATGCATGGACGAAGAAGGAAACCCGAGGGTTGTAAAAGGCATTCCAAAGGTGACTTCTGTTAGACAGGTTTCAGCCATGCATCTGAAGAGGTTCTGTAGGAAGGGATGTCAATTGTATGTAGCTTACATTTTAGAGGCAGCAGAATATGAAACTCTTAAATTGGAGGACTATCATGTATTGCAAGAATTCAGGGATGTTTTTCCTTATGAGATTCCGGGACTCTCTCCAAAGAGAGACATTGACTTTACAATTAAACTTGTGCCAGGAGCGACACCAGTGTCTAAGACACCCTACAGGATGAGTACACCGGAATTGCTAGAATTAAAAATGCAATTACAAGAGTTGCTGGAAAAGAAATATATTAGGCCAAGTGTATCCTCGTGGGGAGCACCTATGCTATTTGTGAAAAAGAAAGATGGAACACTCAGGTTATGTATTGACTATAGGCAGTTGAACAAAGTCACTGTGAAGAACAAATACCTATTGCCCCGAATTGATGACCTTTTTGACCAAATGAGAGGAGCAAAGGTATTTTCAAAGATTGACTTGAGGTCTGGTTACCATCAGGTAAGAATTAAAGAAGAAGATATTCATAAAACAACCTTCAGAATGAGGTATGGACACTATGAGTTTGTAGTGGTACCATTCGGTCTCACAAATGCACCAGCTACATTCATGTGTCTCATGAATAATGTTTTTAGCAAGTATTTGGACAAGTTTGTTCTTGTATTCCTAGACGACATTCTCATCTATTCTAAGAATGAAGAAGGGCATGAAGAACATTTGAGAATGACAATTCAATTACTAAGGGAGCATAAGCTGTATGCAAAGTTGAGCAAATGTGACTTTTATAAAGATAGAATTCATTATTTGGGTCACATCATCTCCGACGAAGGAATATATGTAGACCCTGAAAAGATTGAAGCCATTATGAATTGGCCGACTCCAAGGAATGTGACTGATGTGAGATCTTTTATGGGCCTTGCTGGTTACTATAGGAGGTTTATCGAAGGATTCTCCAGGGTTGCAAACCCGATCACTTCTTTGCAAAAGAAGGGGATAAAGTTTGAATGGTCACCAAGATATGAGGAAAGTTTTCAACGGTTGAAGAATCTTCTTACAAGTGCACCAATTTTGAAAATTGCAGACCCAGAAAAAGACTTTGTGGTGTGTACCGATGCATGCAATCAAGGACTTGGAGGAGTTCTTATGCAAGACAACCACGTGATATGCTATGAGTCAAGAAAGTTGAAGGAGCATGAGAAGAACTATGCTACTCATGATATAGAACTTGCAGCCATAGTACATGCCTTAAAGATGTGGAGGCATTACTGAATGGGAAGAAAATTTGAGTTAAGGATAGACCATTGTGGTCTGAAATACTTGTTTGATCAGCCAACTTTAAATGCTAGGCAAGCTAGATGGTTGGAATTTTTGTGTGAATTTGATTTTGAAATCAAACACATAAAAGGGAAGGAAAACAAGGTGGCTGATGCACTCAGCAGGAAGGTACATGAAATGCATGTGGCGGCGATTAGTACTTTCCAACCAGATTTGAGACAACAGATTGTTAACCACATTGTTGAGGATGAAGTGTACGTGCAGATAAAGGACAAATTGCAGCAGCAAAACCTTGAAAAGAAGTATGAGGGTTATCATTTGGAGGAAGACGGACTTCTTACCTATAAAAATAGAGTCTATATTCCCAATGTGGCAGATTTGAGGAGGATTGTTATGGATGAAATCCATAAAGCTCCATACTCTGGTCACCCAGGATATCAGAAAACAATTGCTATAGTAAGAAAATATTATTTCTGGCCAGGCATGAAGAAGGACATCGTGGAATACATTTCTAAGTGCATGGAATGTCAGCAGGTGAAAAGTGAACACCAACATCCAGCAGGTTTATTGCTTCCAGTGCCAATTCCAGAATGGAAATGGGAAGTAATATCCATGGACTTTATTACAGGATTTCCAATGACTAAGAGACAACATGATTCCATCATGGTTGTGGTGGACAAGTTAACAAAGGCAGCACATTTTATACCGGTTAAGTCCACACACAAAGCCGATGCCCCAAATATCTTCATGAAGGAAATTTTCAGATTACATGGGTTGCCTAAGGCAATAATTTCTGACAGGGATACCAAGTTCACTTCCAATTTTTGGAAAGGTCTCTTTGCAGATTTGGGTACACAACTAAGCTTTAGTACCGCATACCATCCTCAAACCGATGGGCAAACAGAAAGAGTAAATCGGGTGCTTGAAGACTTGCTCCGCATGTATGTAATGGACAAACCATCCAAGTGGGAAGATTATCTACACTTGGTATAATTTGCATATAACAATGGGCAACAAGCATCGTTGGGAATGAGTCCTTATGAGGCTTTGTACGGCAGAAGGTGTAGGACACTAGTGACTTGGGACAATCCAGTGAACAGAATTGTACTTGGGCCAGAATTGCTTAAGGAGATGGAGCAAGAAGTTGCCAAGATCAGACAGAATTTAAAAGTAGCCCAGGATAGACAGAAAAACTATGTAGATAAACATAGAGTGCATAGGGAATTCAATGTTGGGGATCATGTGTATCTTAGAGTGAGATCAAGGAAGAGTTCCTTGAAGCTTGGGAGTTGTGAAAATCTATCACCTAGATATTGTGGGCCATTTGAAGTGCTTGAAAGAATAGGGCCAGTTGCATATAGACTTGCATTTCCTGCTAGCACTAAAGCTCATAATGTTTTTCATGTCTCTTTGCTAAGAAATATGTACATGATCCTAACCATGTGATTAATTGGGATGTGATCCAAGTGGAGACCGAGGGAGAATTCCAAACCGATCCATTGCGCATCCCAGACAAGAAGGTAACATTGCTTCGGAACCAAGCCAGCGGACATGTAAAGGTGCAATGGAAGCACTACGGTCCCGATGAGGGTACATGGGAGCTGGAGGATGCCATGAGGGTGGCATATCCATTTTTGTTCAATTTTGATGAGCACCGAGGATAGTGCTAATGTAAGGGGAGGGGAATGTAATGTCCCCATTTTGACCCCCTTTGTATTAAATCGTAAATGATGTAAATATTGTAATTTAATCATGGTGAGGAGTTCAAGGCCAAGGCCCCACCATTGATTTAACGTTTCATGTATCGACAATTAAAAATAGATGCCTATGGTTCTTGTGCTAGATAGGCACAATGTAAATAAGACATCATGTAAATACGAATTTTAATGAAAATACCCACAACTAGCTATGCAATGCAACAAAGAGATGGGGGCATGATTTTACAAGGAATAGGGAGGAAAATTATTCAAACCCTTGAGCCAATGGTGTAATCCATGTGTCAATGAGAAAACCCATAAACTACCAACTACCCATTTTGGGTTATGGACCCAATCATTTAATTCTTCCAAGAGTTGGTTGAGGAAGTTAATGCCTTGGGAATGGAGAGGTATGGTAGCCAATTTCGTGCATGGGCAAGCCATCAACCTGGAAAATCGTATTTTGTCTCCTTGGGCAAGAAAGCACCCACAAAATGGTGCCCAAAGCCATTCTAAACCAATAGTCTTTGCCCTCTCACGGAGTCTGAACTACTGGGCCTTTTCCCATCACATTTTTCACCATTTTTCCTGCATTTTCCATGCCGGGGAGCTCGTTTTTGCATTATACAGCAGCTGGGAGAGAAGGGCCACGATTTGGGACTGTGATGGAGGTCGTTTTTGCCCCAAAATACCCATGGGCATTTTTCTGAAAATGATTTCTGCTCTCCAGGGTTGTTCCCCAATTGCCATTTCGTTTTTAAGCTTTCCCACGTTTTTCTGGGCTTGTAGAAACCCCATCTTTGGGCATCTCACTGTAAAAACGTTTTGATCATGCCCGACACTTATACTTCTGCTGTTATGTGCATCCTTGTCTTGGTTTGAATCTGTGAGCAAGAGATTGGAGTGGTAGTGGACAGAGAGGGCTTGATAAACCTAGTGGGGGAGATAACCTCTCAAGAAGATCAAGAGGGCTTTGGATACTCTTCTATGCACACCCTGAGAGCACTAGATGGGGAAGGTATGGCTTGAGCGACTGTACAACAGTGAAAAGAATACTTCCTTGTGTTGGGTGTGTAGGTATTGTGGGTGCCAAGCTAGATAGATCTTGTAAGGTTACCCCTGGCTCTGTGCTTGAGCTCACTAGCTTAGCCACTCTTCCTTTCCATTTCTTAGCAGCCTGATAAACCCAATTGCAGATTGGCTTGGCTCATCTTGGTGTATGCTTGGCTATGTGTGAGTCTACTATTCCCTGATTCCTTGTAGAGATCATGCCCAGCTCGAGGGTGGCAGTGTGTTGAGTTATTGATGATCACAACTGGCCTATGGTTGGGTGGAACGTTGCAGTTGCATAGCCAGTTGCTTGGGACTACTTTGTTAAGATAAGTATTCTCTTGTGTAAACTTTGCAATTATTTATTTGATGAATATCTTGAATGTATGATGGATGTGTTATTGAAATTACTTCCGCTGTGTTTTCTTATCATTACACATTTCCATATGATCTTTTATATTATGTGAATGTTTATAATGTAAGAGTTCATGGGGCTAGATGCCCGGTTTTAGCATCACGTCCTCTCTATCATGCTGGTATGGTAGGAGGGGACGTTACAACTGTTATATGTTTTCGAAATGGCTATGCCACAATGTTCTATTTTTAATTCACAATTGAAACCTACCTGTAGCTTTTGATTGCTATCTGGCTTGTAATGAGCTTTTGGATATGAGACTTAACCTTTGCAACAATGGTTTTGATGCTGTGTATGTGTTCTTACTAGGGTTATGAGCTATCGAAATACATTAGTACAAAATTGTGCTTTCTGTTAAGTGGTGAATATTGTCTTGTAGTAGTCTCGAAATTGTAGTTAGGGTTTGGAAAACTTTAACTGTTATGAATAGAATCTAGGGTCTGTAGTATCTAGGGTTTAATACTAATGTGTGGATATTCAATAATTGAAAATCAAAGGTGAAATTTAGTGAAGAAATAAAATATGTATATCTGTAATAAATCTATGCCAAGATTAGTTCTTGCAGCTACTATAATTTTTGAAAATACAATTGCTTGAAAAACATGAAATGTATAATATTGATCTGCATTCGCTTACTATCTGAAATAAATAGAGTTTAAAAGAAATACATAGAACTGTGCAGAAACATACTGTGTTTTTCTTACATGTATTATTTAAATGAATTCTATACTGATGTTTATACTAAACTGTAATGTTTACTGTGTTAAAACATAGGACAATATTTTAACAAGAACACTACTAAAATCATTTATCCAATCAATGGCATTCTGACTATCTCTCATCTTTCTTTAATTTACTTCTCTATACTGGAGTACGATGCAGAGAACAACATGGGGAAAAATATAGAGATGGCTATCGAATCAAATATTTCACAAAGCTTTATCATTCACAATCATAATTAGATTAGAACATAAATTAATTTCTTTTGCATGACTGAGTTTAATAATTCTGTAATGCAGAAACATTTAACTGTAAACAAAAGTAGGAACAGTAAAACCTGGTTGACTGTAGGAGAAACAAACAGCCCAAGGAACCTGTTCCACCCAACCAATTCCTGAAGATAGCCAAGTTACTTGCCTTAGGACCCTCGATCTTGTTCACTGAACCACCAAGAGGAAGATTCTATAGAAGCCTTAGTACATCAACTTGTAATAGAATGTAGATTGTCCAGTCATCAAGACTCAGCAGTCAAAGAGACTTGCACCAGCACCTCTGGTATTCCTTCTCAGTATAATTAGAAGACTTACAATTGCACTCTCACATAGCCTCCCTATTCGAATCTATCAATGATCACCTGATGCACTTGAGGAATATTTCTGCAGAAAATATTGTAAGGGGTTGCCTACCCAATTCGAATTGCCTTATGTAGGCTGCTTAGGCCTTTTAGTGGTTAACTGGTCATTAATGATATGCCTACTCACTCCCATCCACCTGAGGGATAATGCCACATTTTTAGGGGTAGTTGTCCCATAACCAATAGCTAGTAGTGGAGTGCAAATGCTGCCATCCGTCCCATACCTTCTAACAGCTTCCATTCCTCCTAGTGGGTCAGTGAACACTCATTTAATAGTTCCCTTGGGTGTTTGTCTCCTACTTTAATTTATTAAATAATAATAATCAGTTATTACATTCATCCTTGACCAAACTTGGTCATAATTACAAAACTTTGTAATTAAAATTTAACATAAAGTATTTTGCAAATAAAATAATATTCTCAAACTTTGGGTAGGTGACAACCCTACCATTCACTTGGGTTCAAGTCTCAGGCATATTTTGGTGATTTTGGTTTTGATCTCACCCCTACTAGTTCAAAGGAGATCACAAGAAACCATCTATCAATTCTTGGAGTTGATTTGAAGTCCGAGCCACCACAATCATGTCATAGTTCATTTGGTTATGATCTCACTTATGTTGGTTCAAAGGAGATATTAAAGAAATATATACACATTCTTGGAGTTGACACTACCTCAGCTGGTTTGAATCACAAGTTCTAGGATGATCTTCATATTTTGGATTTGTTCTAACCATGTTCGGTCTGAAGAGCAAATTCAGAAAGCCTCCATATTCGCTTGCATCCACTGAAGGAGAATGCAAGCACATGTTTTTGGAGCATGATCCACTTCTTCCCAAGAGCAAGATACCTCCATACATATGATCAAGCATCACACCTACTTGAGTTTGGAGCAATTAAAATTTTGGTGTGTTTCAGTCCAATTTGAGGGGGGGGGGTTTTCCCATGAGGTTTTCCCCATTTCCTTAGTTCATGGATTGTTCTTTATTTTTTATTATTTATTTGATTGTATGGGTGACCTTTGGTCTTAGTAACCAGGGTCCATGATGCAAAAGTATGGATTAAGGGGGTGTGTTAGGATATTTCAATACTCCATCCTTGTCCTACCTAGCATTATTTATTTTTCCTAGTTGTTGATGATGTCATTTGCCCCCTAGTGGTGTGTAGATGTCATCCATGATCCATCTACCACCTTATGAGCCCTGCATGCATCATTTTAGGACCACTTTAGTAAGTTCC
The DNA here is from genome assembly GCA_027924585.1 of Larix kaempferi. Classification (NCBI taxonomy): domain Eukaryota; kingdom Viridiplantae; phylum Streptophyta; class Pinopsida; order Pinales; family Pinaceae; genus Larix; species Larix kaempferi. The sequence goes on along the minus strand of BSBM01000541.1, from coordinate 4,663,203 downwards.
CTACTTTATAGGAGCCTACTGAGTGTTCCATTGTAGTCCACCTGAGTTATCTGACTCTTGTGGGGGGTTAGAGCTCTGGATGCCATTGATTGTGGCCTCATGTTGCCTTTTCTGACTAGAAAGCATGATAGAATCACTATTACTCCCTCCTTAGTCAGTTAACTAATTGTGACTTCAGTTAGCTGACTTTAGGGTTAGTTCAGTTGACTTTGAGTCTCCTAGAGCACTGCACTAGTGATAATCCCTATGCTAGACCAACTGTTGGCCTCAACCCAAGTTAAGGCATTTTTTTGCAATACAATTTTGGAGCTGCAAAGTTATGGCGAAGTGCATCAAGGAAAGAATAACCGCGCCACAAAAGATACAATGCCGCGAAGTTCCAGCGCTGCGGAGATCGAGCACGGCAAAGTTTTGGACGGAAAATGGTATAAATTCTGGTGAGATCGAACGAGGATCTACTTTGGTTAAGATACTCCATGATTCCCAGCATGCGGGTAAGGAGTGGCGAGGAAGGAAAATGACCGGTGGCACGAGCAAAGGCAGCACTACGTGAACCGGCCGCATGAAGCCGTTAGAGAAGGAACGACAGGATGAAAGCGACGCGTCGGCATGCACTCAACAGAGGGGCTAAAAGCGACTTGATCACGCGCAAAAGGATGGACACGACGACAAGTCATTGTCAGAGTCTAACAGTCCTTGTTAGCGGGGTAACCACACCAATTTTTGGTAACAACCTTAGGGTTTTTGAGCCCAACGTGAATGTAAAGACGTGACCTAAGGGCACGATCTATATAAGGGAAACTTTTGTAAGGGAAAGGGTTAATTATTAGATGAGATTGAGAGTATTGTTGAATACTAATCTTCGTTGAGAAACTATTGTAAAAAGGCTCTGCAATTGTGTGTACAGAGACCTACTGAAGAGAGAGAGAGTCTGCACCTGAGTGCGCAAACTGAAACTGTTGTACCCTTCCCTTGATAATATAACAACAGTTCCTGTGGATGTAGCTCCCATCCTGGGGGTGAACCACGTTAAATCATTGTGTTATACAATTGAATATGTGTTTGCATCTGTGTATTTACTTTTGATGAATGGTTAAATTCATGTTTATGTGTAAATGTCTTTTTCTTTCATGTATATTCCCCAGAAGAATGAATGATAAGAATAATATGCTAAGTGTTGAATGCATATGAGTGAATGTTGTATGCAAGTATTTCTAAGTCAGATGAATGCATAAGTAGATTGGGTAAACACTTAAGCCAACGAAGTCTGTATAGTGTGATTCCCTGAGCCCAGCACCGGAAGTGCGCATTTACATTGTAGTTCATCGTGTCATATAAGTTTGCAAGGGTTATAGCTTAAGATGCTTGTTGAATGTGTAAAATTACACTAAGTAAAGTATCTTGAAGTTGTGTGATTGTCGAGGAGGAAGCGCAATCCTCAGTTGCGTTGTCCTGTTGTTAAGCGACCATCCTGCATTACGCAGTCCGTGGATGCGCGATAGTCTAAGTGTTAACTGTGAAGTAGGGGAACTTCGCACAGTTCACCATTCTGTTGAAGCACGCATCACCTAGTTGTGGAAACCCGATTCCACAACCTCCCCATAACTTCGCCTCGGGTGAGACCTCAGTTTGCTTGCAGACTGTTGCCAAAAGGGCCGATGAAAAGGGGTTTTGTTGGTTCCCTAAACCGTGCGGAACCCGGGTCTATCTTGTAAAAGCTTAAAGAACATATTAAGAGCCAACATATGGTTCTGTTTCCGCACTTGAACCGGTGATGAGCATCAAAAATTTGAATCCTGAGAAAACAGAAATATGGAACTGGTTGGACAAGATAGAAAGAGATTTTGCCAGAAAGGAGAATAGACATTCGTGTCTCTTCGACGTCGAGTGGTTACAGAAGTACCTGTGGGCAGACATTTATGAAATTTTCTTCGTAACCCTTGGAAACGAGTTGCACGAGTGGTTGTCAAGACTCGCAGAGCGAAAGAACTGTTTCCAGGAGGGAGCACCTACTGAGTGGAACCCAGAGCTCATTCAGAGACTTAAAGCAGTAGATAGTCCACTCTCACGAGCAGTCAACTTTTGGGTTGACAGTATTATAGAGGGCTTTGTGACAGAGTTCGATGTGGACACGTTGAAATCCTACATTGTAGTAGAGGCCGAGTTCTTCAAAGGATTCAGAGGTAAGTACCTGAACAATCTAAGTTTATATATCAAAATGCTTTTAGCTGAGAAAGGAGTTTTAAGAATAGAGCAAGATACATAGTTGCTTTGAGTCTGTAATGGTTGATAATACTTATAGTGATATAGAAGAAGATATTCATATATTAAGAAGTGGTAAAAGATATAAGGTTAGTATAGAAAAGAACCTTAATGAACATGAATTCCGTGCTTCACGTAGAAACTGAGTTCCAAGCTGAGCCTAATAGCGAAAATCCTCGCATAGCTACCTATCAGCCTATTACTCCTCAGAACCCTCCATTTGCCAATACTATGCCTCCTATTCCACGGAATATGCCAGTTCAAAATCCTCCAATTTTCAATACTGCTAATCCTTAGAGTGTCAATACTAGTAACACCATAGGGGTGAGTGCTCATAACATTCCAACTCAGAACATTCCGCGCAGTAACATCCCTATCACCACTCAGACCACTGAGCAGAATACTGCACCACCTAGAAGGAGAATGACTGATGATATAAAACTTCCGATATTTAAAGGTACGGGTCTAGAAGACCCCGAGCAACATTGGTTTCTATGTGAAGTCGTGTGGAACGTCAAGCAAGTCTATGATGATGCTGTTAAGCACGCACATCTCATCACTACATTTAGGGACAAAGCATTAATTTGGTTTATGAAATATTCTGTTGGATAGAATAGGACCCTACCAGATATCAAGGCTGCCCTCTTAAGAGAGTTCAAGAAACCAAAATCTGAATCACAAATGTATAACATAGATAAAGAGATTAAGCAGAAAAAAAACTAAGTCAGTATGGGAATTTGAACATAAATTTAAATCATTATTAGACCAGGTAAGCTTTGACATTGCACTGCAACAACACCAAGAGTGGTTCATAGTTGCGTTGTTGCCACATATCAGACTTCCACCGATGCAACAAAAGGTTGCGTTGTAGACAGAGGCATTAGAGATCACGATGAAGCTAGAAGCTTCCCCAATAGGAGAAACAAGCAAGGAATGATCCAAATCCATAACCATTTAGAAACCCTAACGTTACAACTCCAGGACATTAAGAAAGGAAAAGAAGTCAGAGAAGAAATCTGGTGCACAAAATATAAAGCAGAGGGACACTTGAAAGAACATTGTCCAGTTTTCAAAGATTACATTGATAGTGGAGCACCAAATCCACTAAATTAGCAACAAGGACCATGGTGTGAAATTTGTCGATGTAGAGGACATCGACTAAAGAATTGTTATTTGATCCAAAAGTATGTGAGAACACCCATGGATTTGTATTGCAATTTCTGTAAATCAGTTGGGCATGATGATTCCAACTGTAGAGCATGTGAAATGATGATAGAAAGGAAGCACGATGTTTACAGAGTTCAAGAAGAAACACCCCAGCACCATGACAATGCGCAGTATGATCAAGGCGCATATAGAGGCCGTGGTGGATTCCGCGGAAGATGAAGAAATACTAGCCCAGGAAGAGGGAGAGGTCAAATGATTTGTTATAATTACGCTCAGCCTGGTCATCTATCTAGAGATTGTACAAATCCTTGCACTACATGTAGATACTGTGAATATTTTGACCATATTATTGAAGCATGCCCGATATTGCAAGCGAAGATGCAAGAAAGAAGAACATAAGCACCAAACCAAAACGTTCAGATGATTGCAGAAAGGGATCCAGACATCAATGATGTGACGCAAAGTGGTACTATGACATAAAAAGATAAAGAACCAGAAGCTTTGACTTCTAGAGAACACCATGCTAAGCAGACACCTACTGGTGGAGTCTGGATAAGAAAAGCTACTGGGAAAGCACCTGCTTTCGATCTGGCAAGAAACAAAGAAGTCTTTGTAGAAACAAGGGAAACCTTCAATGAACTAGCACTTGTGACACCAAGAATCCCGTTGCGAAGTGAAACAACACATATGAAAGATATGCCAACTACATATGATCAAACAAGTACCGTAGAAGAAACAGGGACTTTTGTTGCGCAGTTCCTACGGAGCTATATGAAGCTGCTGAAGAGCGAAGATGCTTTGGTGGAAATACAAAAAAATTTGAACCACTATGAACAACGCAATTGCACAAATACTGTTCATAGTGCAGTTCACCACATAAAAATCCATAAGAGAACAGGCATGTACAAATTGGATATTATGAGATGGATGAGATCATCCTTGATTTAGGATCTGAAGTGAATGTCTTGACCAAGTAGAAATGGGTACAGATGGGGAAACCAGAGTTTTCATGGTCACCCATACAGTTGAGGTTAGCCAATCAGCAGAAGGTCATACCCTTTGGAAGGATAGAAAATGTACTTGTGGACATTGATGGAGTAAGCAGTTCAACAGACTTCAAGGTTATTGAGATCATCGATGACAGTAACCCATATCCAGCATCATTGGGAATAGACTGGGTGATGGATAACCTCACAATCATTGACTTGAAGAAAAAATAGATGATATTTGAAGGAGAAAATATCAGGGTTATCGTGCCCTTGGACCCTTTACAAGGACCGAGATACATTGAACTGATCAAAGAAGAATGTAGAGCTCATGATCTAAACCGCATCTATAAGATGACAGCAAACCATGCTGACTACATCAATCCTACAACCGATGGAACGCTTAGTTGGAGCTGCAACAGTTCTTGCGTATCATACTTTGATGCAGGACTGGAGAATTGGAAAGGCCGACTGCATGAAGTATCTGCAAGAAGATGCGTGCAGATCACCAAATCACTGCGCTGGATTGGAACCGAGTTAAGTTCAATTCCCAGTTATGATGGTTCAACTAATGTCTATACATTTTTTCAAGAGTATATTGTATTAGTTTCCGCTAAACATCGCATACCAGCGTTGGATATAGCACAGCGCGCTACACCTGCCAGATGGTGGGCCACGTATAAGAAGACTTTGACCACATGGGAACAGTGCAAACACATGCTGCAAATCAGATTCGTTGAGAAAGCTTCCTTGACCATGGTAAAATATTATGGACAAATAGACCCAAGGGATCACATAGAGACTTGTTCAAAAGCATGGATATACAGACCACAGACAGAATGGGTTCATTTGTTTGTGCACACACTAGAGCAGATTCCAAAGAATTGGTACACAGACGTAGAGCTTCGCAGAGGAACCACAGATTGGTCTATTTTAACTACGAACTTCGAGAGAACCTTTAGTTTTGAATATGACTGTATAAGCATAAATGAGGCTCTGTAGCTTATCAAAGAAAGGATATTTAGAGATGAATGTCCAAGTACGAACGAGGCATTAGAGGTCATCAAAGAAAAGATATTTGAAGACGTAAAGGTACCTATGAACCTACAACCAGAATGGGCAATAACGATAGAGCATGCCCTTGAATGTTATAACCTTGTTGAAGATGAACAAGATGCAGAGGAGAGTGATGAGGAGGATCCGCGCAATGTTAATATACCTGAATCAGAGGGAGTGCGCGATGTAGAGGGACCTCCATTAGAAATTCCAGATATGAGTGGCCCAGTCAAGACAAAAAAAGTTAACATTGGCACAAGCGAAGAGCCAAAGTTCACATCTATTGGAGACTACTGGGATGATGAAATGGTCACGCAAATCGTCGACCTTCTACATGAATATCAAGATCTGTTTCCAACAAAGTTCGCCGAAATGAAAGGCATTTTGGGTGATTTGGGAGTGATGAAGATACCTCTCAAGCCAGGCGCAAAGCCTATCAGACAGAGGCCTTATAGACTGAATCCTAGATACAAAGAACGAGTCAAGGCAGAACTCGACAAGATGCTTGATGCGGGGAACATTGAGCCAGTGGAAGAATTAGAGTGGATAAGCCCTATGGTTATCCAGGACAAAAAGACTAAAGGTGAGATTAGAATTTGTGTAGATTTGAGGAAGTTGAATGATGCTTCGCTACACGACTAATTTCCTACCCCATTTACAGATGAAGTACTGGATAATGTTGGAGGAAATGAGGCCTACTCATTCACTGATGGATTTTTTGGGTACCATCAGATTAGAATAGACTCAACAGATAGGCATAAGACCACTTTTGCCATTGAATGGGGATCATATCAGTATACAGTTATGCCATTTGGATTGAAGAATGCACCTGCTATTTTTTTCCAGAGTTGTTGTAGCTGCATTCAAGGACTTTATCCATAAGTTCTTAGAAGTCTATTTTGATGACTGGACTGTCTTTGGTTTACTGAAGAACCATTATGAAAACCTAAGAATGATGTTAGCTAAGTGCATACAACATCAAATCTCCTTGAATTTGAAGAAATGCATTTTATGTGTACCCTATGGTATACTATCGAGACACGTTGTATGTAAGCAAGGCCTGATGGTTGATCCTGCGAAGATCGCAATAATTGTGAATCTTCCGGCACCAAACTCAATAAAGCAACTTCGCACAACTTTGGGACATACAAGATATTACAGAAAATTCATCAAGGGTTATGCACAGATAATCGTGCCAATGGAGAAACTTCTGAAGAAAGAAGCACAATTCATCTGGAATATAGAATGCGAGAAGGGATTAGATACACTAAAAGAGAAAATGGTAATTGCGCCTATCCTTGTTTTTCCGGATTGGAACAAGCCATTTCATGTACATGTTGATGCTTCATATATAGCATTGGGCATTGTGCTCACTCAACAAGGTGAAGGGGGCATTGATCACCCCATTGCATTTTCAAGCCGAAAGCTATATTCAGCCGAAAAGAACTACACAAGCACAGAAAGAGAAGGTATAGCTATGGTTTACGCACTCTAGAAATTCAGGCACTATTTGTTGGGTGCGCACTTCTCAATGTACACTGACCATTCAGCTTTGAAGTACTTGGTCAATAAGCCAATGTTTGGGGGGAGAATATGCAGATGGTTACTACTCTTTCAAGAGTATGACTTTGAAATCATTGTTAAACCAGGAAGACTGAATCTAGGACATGACTATCTCTCAAGGATTGAGTCAGGCGAAGAACCCACTAATCTTGAAGACAATCTGCCTAACGTGCAGTTATTTGCCATACAAGTAGAAGACGATTATTACAAATATATTGTTGAATTTTTTACTATGGGATTGGCACCCACAAAGTTCACTACGTAGCAAAAGAAACAACTGGTAGTTAAAGCCGCGGACTTCACTATCATCACAGGGAAGTTATACAAGTTGGGACTGGATGAAGTGCTGGGAAGATGTGTGTTAGAGCATGAGAATCCATTTATGTTGGCGGAGGCACATTCAGGTGTCTCTGGAGGTCACTACGCAGGTAGATCCACTACGCAGAAGATATTACGAGCATGTCTATGGTGGCCAACGCTGCACAAAGATTCAAAGGAACATTGCCAGAGTTGTAATGTATGCCAAAGGACTAGAAATCCATCACAAAGAGATGAAATTCCATTAAGACCGCAACTGACTTTACAGGCATTTGATAAATGGGCTATTGATTTCGTGGGACCAATTAACCCACCAAGGAAAAGAACTGGTGCAAGATACATTATCACCGTGATAGATTATCTCACCAGATGGGTAGAATCTAAACCAGTGAAGGACTGTAGCGCAGTTATTGTCGCACAGTTCATCTTCGAGAACATCCTTACCAGCTTTGGATGCCCAAAAATTTTAATGAGTGATCAAGGAACTCACTTTTTGAACAGAACCATTGAAGCACTAACTGAAGAATTTCAAATATACCATCAGAGGAGTACACCGTACCATCCACAAGCCAATGGAACTGTTGAGGAATTTAACAAAGTGTTGGAGAATGCGCTGACAAAAGTATGCAACAAAATCACAGATGATTGGGATCTACGCATTCCAGCTATACTCTGGGAATATAGAACAACTTGTAAAAAAATGAGAGGCCTATACTTTTCAGGTTGGTCTATGGACATGAAGCTGTGATGCATATGGAGTACATTGTAGCAAGCTTAAGAATTGATGCATTCACAGACATGGATGACGAAGAAACATTGCAAGAAATTATTCTACACTTGGTTGGATTGGAGGAGGATCGCTTCATCACAGGCTTTCACCAGCAAGTGCAGAAGGACAGAGAAAAAGCGTGGCTTGATCGCCATATCAAGCATAAAATATTATAGGTAGGAGACCTTATCCTCTTGTATGATAGTAAGTTCATGAAATTTCCTGGAAAATTTAAAATGCATTGGCTTGGTCCATATACTATTATGCATGTTACTAACGGTGGAGCAACTCAGTTTGCCACGTTAGCTGGTGACAACTTACTAGGTCTAGTTAATGGAAGTAGACTAAAACCCTACAGGGATAGTCCTACTTTGCAGATGCCTCACTGATAAGAAGAGCAAGGAAATTTCTAAGTGTCAAGTATAGTTGAAATTGGACACTAAAAATTCAACAGAGTCTGTACACAGTTTTGGTCCGATACGCGAAGTTCGATGGAAAGGATGCATTAACCGCACAGCACTAGTCAAGAAGTGAAGCTGCGTAGAGAGAAAAAAAAGAAGTAGAAGCGTGTAGTTGCGAAGTTCAAAAGGAAGCTGTGTAGATCAAAAGAAATAGGACGGATGCGAAGACCAATATGAAGAAAAGTAGCACCATACAGTGATCCGTGCCAGGAGTGATGACGACCCGTCCGCGTAGTTCGACGCAACTCCTCAAAATAGTCGTTAGAGCTGAAAACTAGCAGTTATAAAATGATTTTTCCGATGACCATTTGAGCATTTAACGCAAAATTAGCCGTTTTGAAATAGTTAATGAAGGAAAGGAACGAAATCCTCAGTGGATTTGGCCAACGGGCATGACAATTAATGCTTATCTATCCATTTATGGGCACGACTAATCCGAACTGTGCCTATAAATACCATCAACACTGGACTCGCGGGCGTTACCAAAACTTTCAATTTTTTCAGCAAGCCATAGTCTCAGTCTGTTTACAGTGAGCGCTAAGTAATTCCGTGAGTCTACAAAGAAAGTTCTAGTGAATATCTGACGATTCCATAGTTGAGCAAGAGTCCACAGTCGAGCAGGCTATCAGGGATTTTAAACAAACTGGCATTGAAAGGTTGATGAGAACCTTTTCCAAGAAGGTCGCTACAGAAAAAGGCCAGGGTTCACACCGCTCACCACGACATTCTGCACCAATGCAAAGCAAGGGTAAGGAACCTATAGCCGAGAAAGTAAAGCAGAAGGTAATGGGCTCCAAGGTACCAGAAGCTCCACCAGAGGACAAAGAGTTGCCATTATCCTTTACCCCAGAGTATATTTTTTCGCGTGCACCAGATGCACCGGCCGTAAAGCTTGCCAGAAACGCCAAGTATGAAATACCACTGCCGCCGATTGTTAGAATTTTGATAATTTCATTCAAATATTATCTAGGATCCTACTAAGAGAATAACATGCATAGCATAACAATAATAGACACAAGAGACACAATGTTTCCTTGGGGAAAACCAAGAAGGTGAAAAACTCTGCAACTTCCTCAGAGATAGAATAAGCACCAATACAAAGATCACAAAGATGAATCCCCAAAAGATAGATGTCTTCAACAACTCCTCCTCCTCCACTTGTGCGCACTCCTCTCTCTCAACTATGCGAGTTGGATATGTGAGTGAATGAGCAAATAGAGTGGTGCAACCACTCTATTTATACTTTAACATAACTTTCCTTTTACCCTAACTAGGTCGACTCCCTAAGGGAGTCTAATAACCCTTCCACTTAACTCATATAGGGTCGTGTTGAAATATTGTAACTTCAAAGAATATTATATTTGTACTTTATTATTCTGGAGATGTTTCATTCCTCCGATGGGACTTTGCTATGTATCCGGAGATGTTTATTCCTCTGAGAGATTGTGGTAACTAGGGTTATTAGATCTCCTAGGAGAGGTCGGACCTGAGTTAGTTATTTGAGGGTTATTAGAGACTCCTAGGAGAGGTCGGCCCCATAGGGTAAAAAGTCAGTTGGAAAACAAGTATAAGTAGAGGAGGATGTTCCTCACTTATCTCATTCATTCATCCACTTGGGAGTAGCACACAAGTGAGAGAGAGATCTACATAGGAGGAAGAGGAGCTCTTGTTTGGTTTCTACATCTTGTATTGGTTGATCATTTATATTGAGGAAAGATTTGCTAGGTTTTCTACCCCATGAGGGTTTCCCAGGGTAAATATTTGTCTATCTTGTGATTGTGTTTCTTTCAGTGATCTTGCTAGTCAAATTAGTATAAGCTTAACATGGTATCAGAGCTAGCCTGAATAGGACATCTTTCAGAAGGTGAAAATACCTCTCTCTCCTCCTCTGGTGAAAATTAGGGTTTCTGCAAAAGTTGGAATTTTTGGATTCTGATTGCATGGATGGATAACCCTCCTCAAAATCGAAGTTTTGAGCCCTGGATCGAGATTTTTGGTTGGGTAGAACTCCAGGAAAGTCAAACCCTAGTTTGACCAAAAATGCAGAAAACCAGAAAAACCAGAACCAGATTTCCATAGTAGGTCCAAAATTTGCTGGTCAAGTTTGGAGGCTGAAAAATTGAAGTTTCCAGAAAGTAAGCATACCCACAACCTCGCCTCAATCAAGCCAATCTCCTGGTAAGGTCAGTTTTTCATTTTTGAAATTTTCAATTTTTGGTGATCCCCTGGATAAGATGGCCCCAAGCACTAAGCTTGAGGACAAGCTAGAAGGTGTAGAGAATTTCCGGGCATGGAAATATAGTATTGGTCTCATTCTTGAAGAGAATGATCTTGCCCAATATATCAAGGATGAAATTGCAGAACCTGAAGAAGATGAAGCCAAAGAGAAGTATAGGAAGGACTTGATTAGGTCAAAGAGAATCATTACTGATTCTATAAAAGACCACTTGATTCCCCAAGTGGCATCCAAGAAGACCCCAAAGGAAATGTATGATGCCCTTTCTAGAATGTATGAAGGAAAGAACATCAATAGGAAGATGAACCTGAGAGCTCAATTGAAGAGCACCAAGATGAATCAAGGAGAATCCATTCAAGATTATTTCTCAAGGGTTTCTCAGTTCAAGGAACAACTAGATGCCATTGGAGATACCCTTGATGAAGATGAACTAGTCATGACTGCTCTAAATGGTCTCATTAGACCATGGGAGTCATTTATCCAAACCATGTGTGCTAGAAAAGAGAGCATGAAGTTTGATGTGGTATGAGAAGATTGCAACCAAGTAGAAGCTAGGGTTGCCAACAGAGAAGCCTTGCTCAAAGAAGGTGACCAAGCCTTGGCCACTCACACCAAGAGAAGAAGGAATAAACCCTACTTCAAGAAGGATAGTCACAAGGAGTCTCAACCTCCACAAAGATTTCAGAAGAGAAGAGGAACTACTCAAGGAAGAAAGTATTCCACATTCCAATGTTTCAATTGTCATAAAATAGGACACATTGCTAGGAATTGTCCTTAAAAGGAAAAGAAGAAGGGATTCCACCATAAAATACATCAAGCACACCTAGCAGAAGATGAAAGTGAAGAAGAAGAAGAAGAGGAAAGGCCTCAGAAGAAAAGAGCTAGAATAGAAGAAGAATATGTAGAAGAATATGTTCTATTCTCTGCACTCTCCGGGACTGTAACACTTGGAGAAAATACATGGCTCATTGATAGTGGTGCTTCAAAGCAAATGACAGGTCAAAAGAAAACTCTCACAAAACTTGAAGAGAAGACCTCTCCACAAAAGGTATCTCTAGGAGATGACTATTAATATCCAATCCAGGGAATTGGTGAAGCAAGTTACAAGCTTGATTCTGGAACACCATTGAAGATGAAGGAGATATTATATGTCCCAGGATTAAAGAAGAACTTACTTTCTATCTCAGCTCTAGATAAGAAAGGTTATAGGGTTGCATTCATAGATGGACAAGTACTCATGTGGTCCAAAGGAAAATCAATTGAGGATGCAATTATTATTGGTGAAGAGGAAGGAGCTCTATACAAACTCAAGGGACATCCAGAAGATGCCCTTGTTCATGAAGCCACTAGCCCTAGTGAACTATGGCATAGGAGGCTTGCTCATATTAACTACAAAGCACTACCTCATGTGAGTAAAGTAGTCATAGGACTACCAGATTTGAAGATTGATCATGATGGCACATGCAAAGGATGTGCAAAAGAGAAGAATATCAAGAACCCATTTCCAAAGAGTGAAACAAAGACTAAGAGTATTTTGGAATTGATTCATTCAGATGTATGTGGACCAATGCCCTCCACATCTTTGAGTGGATATGAATACTACCTTACATTTATTGATGACTACTCTAGAAAGACTTGGATATACTTTCTAAAAGGGAAGAATGAAGTCTTTGGAAAGTTCAAGGAGTTCAAAGCATTGATAGAAAATCTTTCAGAAAAGAAGATCAAAATACTCAAGACAAATAATGGTGGAGAATACACTTCAAAATATTTTGAAGTCTTTTGTAAAGAAGCTGGAATCAAGGGGGAGTTAACCACTCCCTACAATCCTCAACAAAATGGTGTTGCGGAAAGAAAGACTAGAACCATTATGGAAGCAGTGAAGACAATGATACATGATCAAGACCTACCTATGTATCTATGGGCTAAAGCAGTCAGGACAACAATCTATGTGCATAATAGACTATCTCATAGTGCTCTTGAATTCAAGACCCCAAAAGAAGTGTTTACAGGGAAGAAGCTTGAGGTAAGCCACCTCAAGATATTTGGGTGTCCTGTATATATTCACATTCCAAAAGAAAAGAAAACTAAATTAGACCCTTCCGAAAAGAAGGGAATATTTGTTGGATATTGTGAAACATCCAAGGCATTCAGAATATACATCCCAGGATTCCACCATATGGAGATTAGTAGGGATGTGACATTTGATGAAGAGACAGCTCTCAAGAAATCTAGGAAGTGCCAGTATGAAGAAGTATATGAAGAAGATGCACCTCCCAGAATTGCAAAGACCGTTCCCATCTCTGAAGATGTAACACCTGAAGACCATGATATAATAGAACCACAAGAACTCCACATTTCAAAAATTTCAAGGAAAAGAAAGCTAGCATGGGCAAGAGATATTATACTAGGAGCAGAAAAGTATGGATCTCCTGAAGGCTCCACTAGAGTGAGCAAGAAACCAAAGCCTTTCTCCAACTATATGGCTTTGATGTGTGATCTTGTAGATCAAGAACCTATTAGTTATGAAGAGGCATTTCATAAGAAAGAGTGGGTAGAGGCAATGACAAAGGAATACCAGTCAATAATGAAGAATGATGTTTGGGATATAATTCCTAAGCCTAAAGACAAAAGTGTGGTATCCTCCAAATGGATATACAAAATAAAGCATGCTGCGGATGGTATCATTGAAAAATATAAAGCAAGATTTGTGGCTAGAGGATTCTCTCAGAAAGAGGGAATTGACTATGAAGAGACATTTGCACCAGTTGCAAGGTACACTTCCATTAGAACCATCATGGCACTTGCATCCATGATGAAGTGGGATTTGCACCAGATGGATGTGAAGACAACCTTCCTGAATGGTGTGATTGAGGAGGAAGTGTACATAGAACAACCTCAAGGATTTGAGGTGGAAGATGGAAGAACCCATGTATGCAAACTAAAGAAGGCTTTGTATGGGTTGAAGCAAGCTCCCAAATCTTGGTATGGAAGAATTGACAGTTTCTTGACAAGCTTGGGCTTTACCAAAAGTAAAGCTGATCCTAATCTTTATCTCAAGGTTATGGATGATGAACCTGTCATATTGTTTCTATATGTGGATGATCTATTTCTGACTGGAAATGAGAAACAGATTATCAAGTGCAAGAAGAAGCTCTCATCAGAGTTTGAGATGAAAGATCTTGGATTGATGCACTACTTCCTAGGTCTGGAAGTGTGGCAAGGACTAGATGGAATCTTTCTCAACCAAGGAAAGTATGCTGTGGGAATCTTGAAAAGATTCGATATGTTGGAATGCAAAGCCATGGCCACTCCCATGGATTCCAACTTGAAACTGTTAGTTGATGACTCTTCAAAGTTAGAGGATGTGACTCTGTACAAACAAATTATTGGGTCATTAATGTATCTAACAAATACCAGGCCAGACATATGCTTTGCAGTGAACACCCTGAGTTAGTATCTAGTGGAACCTAGATGAGTTTACTTGATTGCTGCAAAGCATGTGATGAGGTACTTAAAAGGTACGATAGATTTTGGTCTATATTATCGAGGAGATCATGACTTCAGATTGTATGGCTACATAGATGCTGATTGGGTAGGAAGCGTATCAGACAGGAAGAGTACATTGGGTGGATGTTATTGTCTGGGATCTGCCATGATCTCGTGGTTTAGCAGGAAGCAGTCAAGTGTGGCTCTTAGCATAGCTGAAGCGGAATATATAGCTGCCTGCTCTGCTAGTTGTGAAGCGGTATGGATTCAGAAGTTGTTATCAGGATTGTTTGACTTAGAAATGGACCCCACTGTGATCTTGTGTGACAACCAGAGTTGTATCAAAATGACAGAGAATCTAGTATTCCATGATAAGTCAAAGCACATACAGATCCGATATTTCTATATACGGGATATGGTGCAGAAAGGAGCTATCAAGCTCGAGTATGTAGGCATTAATGAAAAAGTTGCTGATGTGTTGACCAAAACTCTATCTCGAGTAAAGTTTGAGTATTTTCGAGACAAGCTTGGTGTAGTTCAAAAGGACCCTCCTCGAAAGGGGGAGTGATATGGTCAATAAAGACATATTTGAATACTGGTATCGATGAGGATACCTGTATCGATGATGAGATTGCCTATATTGACGGTAAGGTCAATGATGAGGATACATGAGGATACTGTATCGTTTATGTGGATACTGTATTGATGAGGATACTGTATCATTGATGTGGATACTATATTGATGAGGATACTATATCGGTGATGTGAATACTGTATTGATGAGGATACTATATCGATGATATGGATACTTGTATCGATGATGAGGCTACTTGTTCTAACGATGAGGTCAGTGTATGGTACCTAGTTGATATGATAGGATTGCATCGTCCCTGAACACCTAGTTCAAAATTTACGTGATGGGGATTGCATCATCCTGGAACCACTAGTTCAAAATGTACGTGATGGGGATTGCATCATCCCGGAACCACTAGTTCAAAATGTATGTGATGGGGATTGCATCATCCCAGAACCACTAGTTCAAAATGTACGTGATGGGGATTGTATCGTCCCTAGACTTCTGTACCTGAATTGATCCGCAGACATATCTCTCTGTGGTCCCTAGTGGACGAGAGGGGATTGTATCATCCCTAGACTTCGGTCCCTAAATTGATCCGTAGACAGATGTCTCCGAAAAGTGGTCCCTAGTGGACGAGAGGGCATTGTATCGTCCCCAAACTTCGGTCCTTGAATTGATCCGCAGACATATGTCTCCGTGGTCCCTAGTGGAGGAGAGGGGATTGTATCATCCCCGAAATTCAGTCCCTGAATTGATCCGTAGACAGATGTCTCCGAGAAGTGGTCCCCAGTGGACGAGAGGGGATTGTATCATCCCCGGACTTCGATCCCTAAATTGATCCGTAGACATATGTCTTCGAAAAATGGTCCTTAGACTTTTCTAAGTTGACGAGTGGACTGCATCGTCCCTAGACATGTTATGGTGTCTTGAATGGATCATGTGTTTTGCAGGGTATGCTGCTACAATGATGTTGATCATGATGGTCTAGATGATGATGATGTTGATCGTGATGGTCTAGATGATGATGATGTTGATCATGATGGTCTAGATGACGATGATGTTGATTGTGATGGTCTAGATGACGATGATGTTGATCATGATGGTCTAGATGATGACGATGTTGATCATGATGGTCTAGATGATGATGATGTTGATCGTGATGGTCTAGATGATGATGATGTTGATCATGATGGTCTAGATGATGATGATGTTGATCATGATGGTCTAGATGACGATGATGTCGATCTAGATGATGATGCTGATGATCGTGTGATCACGATGCTGATAATCGTGTGATGACGATGTTGATGATCATGTGATGATGATGCTGATGATCGTGTGATGATGATGTTGTTGATCGAGAGGATCCATATGATGATGCTACTGTAGCCGTTAGAGTGCTACAGAAGATGAAGACTCAGTACTTGATGTTCTAGTATTGAAGATCTTGAAGATGTTCCAGTAATTGGTTGAGTTACTGAAGAAAGCTTCCAATGATTTATAGATGTATCATGTATCATGTAGTTGATGACTCCTTGCTATTGCAGATATTGTTATAATATCCTTCTCGTTAAGGGGGAGTGTTGAAATATTGTAACTTCAAAGAATATTATATTTGTACTTTATTATTCCAGAGATGTTTCATTCCTTCGATGGGACTTTGCTATGTATCCGGAGATGTTTATTCCTCCGAGAGATTGTGGTAACTAGTGTTATTAGATCTCCTAGGAGAGGTCGGCCCTGAGTTAGTTATTTGAGGGTTATTAGAATATCCTAGGAGAGGTCGGCCCCATAGGGTAAAAAGTCAGTCAGAAAACAAGTATAAGTAGAGGAGGATGTTCTTCACTTATCTCATTCATTCATCCACTTGGGAGTAGCGCACAAGTGAGAGAGAGATCTACATGGGAGGAGGAGGAGCTCTTGTTTGGTTTCTACATCTTGTATTGGTTGATCATCTATATTGAGGAAAGCTTTGCTGGGTTTTCTACCCCATGAGGGTTTCCCAGGGTAAATCTTTGTGTATCTTGTGATTGTGTTTCTTTTAGTGATCTTTCTAGTCAAATTAGTATAAACTTAATAGGCCGACCCCTCTAAGGTGGTCTAATAACCCATCAAAAATAAGTTATGACACTTACAATATAACTTGTGACACTTGCAAATACAAATGATGACACTTCTAATCGGAGGAATAATACATCTTTGTTGGGGATACAATAAAGTAAAAATATAATACATATAATATACAAGTGAATAACTTTCGAAGTTACAAATACATCAACACTCCCTCTTAACTAGGAAGGTATTCTCTTGACATAGGTCATCAATATATATAGGCACAAGTCTTCAATACTGGAGCTAGATCATCGTCACTAGATCATTAGAGCATCATAGTCAGTGCTGCTATACTCGTCATCTCGATCACTGGTGCTATCTCTCAATTCTACTCATCATAGGAATTTCTATAGAGCCAACCCTTTTTCATGCTGGACGTAGGCCTAGCCTCCATGTAGGTCTTCATCATCTCTGCGAGTGGCCCATCCGGTGGAATCTCAGGACTGATTATGTGCATCTACAAAACCTCTAAAGAGCATCCCAAGACTGATTACGAGCTACTACTCAACCTATATGACATCCCAGAGACCTATTATATGCAAACAAGCAAAACCTCGAAAGGGAATCCCAGGATTGATTATGTGCCAAGCACAACTTGCAAGGTCTCCCAGGGACCCATTACATGCTACCAGGAAAAACCTCGAAAGAGCATCCCAGGACTGATTACGTGCCAAGCACAACTTGCAAGATATCCCAGGGACCTATTATATGCCACTGCACAAGCAAAACCTCGAAAGAGCATCCCAGGACTGATTACGTGCCAAGCACAACTTGCAAGATCTCCCAGGGACCTATTACGTGCCATTACACAAGAAAAACCTTGAAAGAGCATCCTAGGACTGATTACGTGCCAAGCACAACCTGCAAGATCTCCCAAGGACCTATTACATGCTACTACACAACTTGTAAACTATCCATGGCCACAGAACATCATCTGGATGCTCATGATCATATAGATCATCATCATATAGAAAGTCATATGGATGTTCATAGCGGAGCATCGTTCGGATGCTCATCACACAACACTTACATCCACAGCCATGGGGAGGACCTGCCTACCACCATGCTTGGAAGGGCTCCTACATCCATGTCCCATCACTTCCTCCTGGAAGTATCTTCAATCTGAAGAACACCAAGCCTCTCTCTGAAGTACTCGAACTTCACCCTGGCTAGTGGCTTGCTCAACACATCTACTATCTGCTCGTCCTTCGCAACATATAGGAGCTTCACTGCTCCTCTCTACACCATATCCCTGATATAGTGATAATTGATCTCAATATGCTTCAACTTGTCATGGAACACCGGTTCTCGAACAACTTCACACAAATATGGTTGTCACAGAAGATACAAGTAGCATCCAACTCGAGATCAAACAAATTAGACAATAGCTTCCTTAGCCATACTGCCTCACAACTAGCCAAACAAGCTGCGACATACTCTACTTCGGCTGTACTTAGTGTCCTACTAAACCAAGAGATCACCCTAGATCCCATACTGAAGTAGCACCCCGAAGTTCTCTTCCTATCTGCAGCACTTCCTGCCCAATATGAATCAACATAACCCTCTAGGTTAATCTTTTGAATCGCATCATACTTGAGCCCATAATCAACCGTACCCTTCAGGTACCTCAGAATATGCTTTACAACAACCAAGTGAACATGTCTAGGATCCGTCAGGAACTGGCTCAATTTGTTCACAACAAAGTAGATATTTGGTCTTATGTTCGTCAGGTACATCAAGGACCCAATCATCTGACGATACATCGTGGCATCAACCGACTCAGATAAAGCATCACTCAATAGCTTCAAGTTCGATGCCATAGGTGTGGTTATGGCCTTGCAGTCCATCATCCTGAATCGCTTCAAGATATCTACTGCATACTTCCCTTGTCCAAGGAAGATTCCATATGCACTCTGCCACACCTCGATGCCTGGAAAGTAATGCATCATACCCAAGTCCTTCATCTCGAACTCGGCAGCAAGCTTCCTCTTCGTATTAGCAATCAACCCAATCTCACCTGTCACAAATAGGTCATCTACATATATTAGGAGTATCACTGGATTTCCTTCCTCAACCTTGTAGTAAAGGTTGGAATCCACTTTACTCTTGGTAAATCCCAAACTAGTCAGGAAGCTGTCAATCCTTCCATACCATGTCCTGGGTGCTTGTTTCAAACTGTACAAGGCTTTCTTTAATTTTCACACATGTGTCTTCCTGTCATGTGTCTCAAATCCGAGTGGCTGCTCCACATATACTTCCTCTTCGACTACACCATTCAAGAAAGTTGTCTTGACATCTATCTGGTGTATATTCCACTTCATCACTGCAGCCAGAGCAAGTACTATTTTGATGGAAGTGTATCTAGCTACAGGTGAAAAATTTTCTTCATAATCTATCCCTTCTTTCTGGGAGAAGCCATGAACCACAAACCTTGCCTTGTATTTCTCTATGCTACCATATGCAGCATGCTTGATCTTGTAGATCCACTTGGAAGTCACAACAGACTTCCCTTCTAGTCTTGGGACCACATCCCAAACATCATTCTTCATGATCGATTGGTATTCTTCGACCATGGCCTCCTTCCATTCTTTCTTTTCTACTGCTTCTTCATAGCTAGAAGGTTCTTTGTTCATTATGTCACATAGTAAGGCTACATAGTTGGTGTGTGACCTTGTCATTTTTATTTCTTTGTGTTCCTCTTCTGGAACACCATACCTCTCTGAATCTTGGATGATCTCTCTTGCCCATGCTGGTTTCCTCTTGTGAGAGTTCTTTTCACGGGGTGGATCTACAGGCTCTTGTGGATCTTCTACTTCACGATCCTCTTCTCGAATTGCTTCGTTCATGGTGGTGTCTTGTATTCTGGGTACTCTTGGTTCTTCATTGTCTTCAACATGTGGTTTCCTGGATTTGATGTATGCTGAGTCTTCATCAAAAGCCACATCCTTGCTGATGTCAATATTCTTAAGCCCTGGAAAGTAGATTCTGTATGCTTTCAAATTTTCACTATAACCCACGAATATACCCTTCTTTCCTGAAGGATCTAACTTGTTCCTATTTTCTCTTGGAACATGTGTGTATACTGGAAAGCCAAATATCCTGAGATGGCTAACTTCTGGTTTCTCACCGGAGAAAGCTTCTTCTGGTGTCTTATTGTCAAGTATCCTGTGTGGTGTTCTGTTCTGTACATATACAGTTGTTCTTGCTGCTTCTGCCCATAGATGCAGATCTTGGCCATGAAGCATTGCCCGTGCTGCTTCCATGATAGTTCTATTCTTCCTTTCTGCAACTCCATTCCATTGTGGATTGTAAGGAGTAGTCAACTCCCTCTTAATCCCTGAATCATTGCATAACTTCTTGATGTCTGCTAAAGTGAATTCTCCACCATTATCGGATGTAAAATTCTTGATCTTCTTTTCAGTGTGGTTTTCTATCAAGGCTTCGAATTCCTTGAATTTGTTGAATACTTGATCTTCATTCTTCAAGGAATAAATCCAAGTCTTCCTAGAGAAATCATCAATGAAAGAAACATAATATACATACCCACACAGAGAATTGAATGACATCGGACCGCATACATCGGAGTGGATAATTTCCAAGATTCCCTTTGCCTTGATTTCACTGCTTGGAAATGCCTTCTTTGTGTTCTTTCCTTTTGCACATCTTTAGCAAACACCTTCATGCTTTGAATGGATTTCAATAAGACCTTCTGCTGCTTTGCTTGCAATTGGTAGTGCTCTATCGTGCAAATGTGCAAGCCTTCTGTAACAAAGTTCACTTGGCTCCATGGATTCATGTACCATGGCCTGTTCAGGTTGTCCCTTCAATTTTCTCTCCAATCACTACTGCATCATCTATGGTCTTACCTTTTGGCCACATAAGTACTTGGCCATCCAAAAATGCAACTCTCATCCCCTTTGCATCCAAAGATGATATGGAGAGAAGATCCTTCTTGAGTCCAGGTACATATAGAACATCTTTCATCTTCAAAGAATTCCTAGAGTCTAACTTGTAGGAGGCTTCACCACTTCCTTTTATAGGGTATTGATAGTCATCCCCAAGTTTCACCTTATGAGGTGACTCATGTTCAGATAGGTCCATAAGAGATTCTTTAAATCCCATCATATGTTTGGAAGCCCCACTATCAATAAGCCAATCATTACACCCATGTGTAACAGTACCTATGAGAGCAGAGATTAGAACATATTCTTCGCCACTTGAAGAGTCTTCACTTTCTTCCTTAGTCTTCTTCCTGGGAAGTTCATCATCCTCAGTAGCATGAGCATGATATATCTTCTTGTTTTTCTTGTTGTTGTTGTTATTTAAGCCTTTTCTATTCCTGGGACAATCTCGAGCATAGTGTCCCTTTTCATCACATGTGAAGCATCTAATGTGAGAGTGATCTTCCTTAATGTTCTCCCTTTGATGATGGTGAGAAGATATTTTGAAGTGAGATTTCTCCCTCTTGAACTTACTTCTCTTGGTGTGTGTTGTGAGGGATTGGTCTTCACTTCCCATCTTTTCTTCTCAGGACACAAGTCTAGCTTCGTCTTGTGAGCATTCCTCCCATAGTCTACTGAAAGAAATCAATTTCTTTCTTGCACAAATTCCTTGGATGAAGGAGTCCCATGACGTAGGTAGGCCATTCAAAGTGTTCATCACAATTTCTCCATTCTCCACCACTTCATCCACAACTTCAAGTTGTTCTTTGATTTGAGAGACCTTAGTAAAGTAGGATTGGATGGTCTCTCCATTCTGGATCTTCACAGTCTTCAATTGGTTATGCAATGTCATCTTCTGATTTATATTCTTTCCTTCAACCAACTTGGTCAAGGAATCAAATATATCCTTGGGTGTCTTTAGGGAAGACACACGTGGTATGAGATGGTATTTGATGGAATTTGCAATGATTATTTTGTCCTTGACCAAGTTCTTCTTATGTAAGGCCTTAGCCTCATCTCCCTCTAGAACTAGAACCTCTTTGCTTATGTAGGTGTCCAATTCATTCTCTTCTAAGATTAACCCAATCCTATACTTCCATGCTCGAAAGTTATCAGCCCCTTCAAGCTTATCCTCAAGCTTGGTGTGGTGAGACATATTAATGAGAAACTCAAACGGAAATAAAAGATTTAGGTCTTACCACTTGATTTGCTGAGACTGGATTTGGAGCTGGCTAGGATTTGACAGAGAAACCCTAAAAATCCAAACTTGGAATTTCAAAATTCTGTTTGGACAAGGAGATGCAATTAACTGAGGCGAGCAAGCTGGTGTGATCATATTTTTAAAACTCCAAAAATTGACCCCTCAAAATTGACATGCGAATTTCGGATCTACAATTTCTGTCAAAATCTGGTTTTTTGGTCCAAAACTCGAACTAGGGTTTGATAGATCCTGGGGTTCCGCCCAACCAAAAAGTTTGATCTTGGTCTCTAAACTTCGATTTTTTTGAGGAGATTAGTCCTATGCTAAGAGAACTCCAAAATTCCACTTTTGTCAAAAGCCCTAATTTTTCGCAGTAGTGACGGGCCAAAAACTGAAAATGCTCAGAATCAAATTCTGTTTCGACAGAAAGATGCCCCTTCCTTAGGAGAGTCATCCTAGCCTTCTCCCTTTGATGATCTGAGGAGAGAGACCCCTCTAAGGTGGTCTAATAACCCATCAAATATAACTTGCGACACTTACAATATAACTTGCGACACTTGCAAATACAAATGATGACACTTCCAATCGGAGGAATAATACATCTTTGTTGGGGATACAATAAAGTACAAATGTAATACATATAATATACAAGTGAATATCTTCCGAAGTTACAAATACATCAACACCAATATCCCGTCATGTCAAGCCACAAGAAAAATTGCTGGGCAAGCTCGCAGATTGCAAGTTTGAGGATTATGACTTGTTGCAACAACAAAAGGATCCAGACGAGCCGAAATACCCACAGTTTCAGCCAGACAGATACATGTGTTGGAGAATGGATGTGAAAAACAACCCACTACTGGTAGCGTAGAGATGGCTATACGAAGTTGTGGAATTAGGGCTTCTAAAATTTTCGCGGCTTCTACTCTTCGACGGGAGTTCGGAACTGAATGCGGTGGTGTGCACACTAATATCGCGCACACACCAAGGATACCTTTGGCTAGACATAAATTTCAACCTCAACATTGACCTGATCAATAGGACCACGGGGTTAAGCAAGCGAGGCGACAACCCTAAACATTTCTTTTCCGGCAAAACCTGAGATAAAGAGATCGCCACGCAGATGAAGGAGGAATACCAAATTCCTAAAGGAAAAAGAGGGTTTTTCATAGATGATTTAAAAGATGATGCTACGTGGTTTGTAGTACAACTAATCGTAGGAAAAGTCTTGCGGAAGGAAAGAACAATAGAAGTACCAGTAGGATCAATTCACCTCGCTACGAAGGCAGCATAGGGAGTCATATTTAACTGGTGTCAATATCTACTGAATGATTTTCTGGATGATGTTCGCGAAACTCAGGTCAATGGAACTTCATTTCATTACAGTTGGTTAATGGTGTTGATCGCCTTTGTAGGCTGGAAGGAGACAAGGCATTATGTTGGTATCACTTCTCTTGTCAATGATTGCTGTGGACCATATATGCAAACCTCTGGGAAAATATGCTACCAGACCGACAGTGCACCTCAAATGAAGTATTCCTCACATACCACGAGGAGATGTGTGATGTCATCGTCTGCACACTGCGCATCTCCAAATAGGTAACAACAAATTTTATTCGCACTTTAAATTTCAAAGCTGACATGCATTTTATTTACATCTCTCCAAAGGCGCAGAAGAAGAATCCAGAATGGTTTGCGGGGAACTATCACCTGGATGAAGCGGGTATTGACCTCATCATGAAGGAATGGCTAGATGAATGGAAGGTAGAAGGACCGATGGTCATCGAAAGTGACTCAAATGAAAGTGATCCATCCCTGAAAACGGTCATTGAAGAATCATTGATAGGAAAAAGAAAGGAGCTTGGAAGCTCAGTACCAGATAAAGTGTAGAGAAAGAAGCAGAAAGCAACAAAGCTACCATCCAAAGTGTAGTTGCATGACAACGATTATGAGATCATCGCGGGAAGGGTCAGCACATTCCTAGAAGATGCGCTCACCCTAAAAGACACCAAGAATGAGTAGATTTAGACGAGTCTACAACAGAATCTCACAACTTTGCAAGGCATAGCTGCGAAGATGGAGCAAGTCCAGTGCAACTTGGATCAAGAATCTAGGTCAGAAGGAAGGTCAGGGGACACCTCTTAGCCAAAGAAAACACCTTTAGCTCTAACCATGGCACCAAGACCGTGCATCGTCCGCATTAAACCACTAAGTGTAATTTTTCCGTGCGATGAGATAGCTGCAAGCGCGTAGAGAATAGAGCATGTGGATATGGATATCGTGATGCTACCTCTCGAGGGCCTACATAATCTGCACCTGCAGGTTGTGGAGGAAACACATGATAGAGATATGGTCATCCTGAACCAACACCAGGACTTACAAGCAAATTATAGATAGTTGCAGGAAGCATGTGCAAACAAGGCTACATCACTTGAAAGCGAACAGGAGCAGCGAAGAAGAATAGAGAAGACTGTTGCTTCGGTCTGCGCAGAGATACCAGAGTGCAACGAGCAGCCAGAGCTTGCATACACTATCCTTAAGATTGGCTCAGTAGTGAGCGATCTTAAGGCTGAAATGAAGGACATGGAGATAAACTATAAAGAGAATCTTTCCACTTTGGAAGCACAGAATGTCCCGAAGACACCACCAGATCAGATAAAACTTAGAGTAGCAGAAGTGAAAGCTGTCGCAGAAAACATAGTTGGCGAAATAGCTAAGTGTCAGAGCTTGCTGGATGAAGCAAATAGAGTATGGACTACTCTGCAAGAGGACCCTCAGTTGCTGTAGGTCCAAACCAGCTTACAGGAAAAACAAGCAGCGTCAGACGCTCTAAACATGGAGATGAAGAATCTGCTGCCAAGAGAGAGACTCCGCTGATTTGCGTTAGTAAAATACCTAAAGAGGGAACTTCAAGTGTTAAGAGAAAAGGAGGCATAAACTAGGGAAAATTCATAGCCCCTGCAGGAAGAAGCTCATGCTATCTCGCAAGAGATTGAAGAGAAGCTGATAGAACTCCAAGAATTAGAGAAAATAGTAAAGGAGCAGACTTAGGCATATCTAACACCAGATGTTTTGGAAATTGTTAAGGCAGTTGAACAAGACTTTAAATACACAGTTGCGAAGCTAACCACAACTTATCAAGAATTCACTGCGAAGATAGATCAGCCAGGAGAAGCGCAGCGTAGTGAACCTATGGCGAGTGGCTCAGGGACGAGCCACATGTAAGTGTTAGGGGCCTATTGGTCTCAACCCAATTTAAGGAATTTTTGTGCAATACAGTTTTGGAGCTACGAAGTTATGACGTAGTGCATCAAGGTAATAATAACCTCGCGGGAAAGATATAGCGCCGCAAAGTGCCAGCTCCTTGGAGATCAAGCACGACAGAGTTTTGGATGGAAAACGGTATAAATTCTGGTGATATCGAACATCAATCTACTTTGGTTAAGATACTCCATGATTCCCAACAGGCAGTAAGGAGTGGCGAGGAAGGAAAATGACCAGTCGCACGAGCCAAGGTAGCACTACGTGAACCGACTGCATGAAGCTGTTAGAGAAGGAACAATGGGATGAAAGTGACCTGTTGGCATGCGCTCAATAGAGGGGTTGAAAGCGATGTGACCACACACTAAAGGATGACCACGACGACGAGTCGCTATCAGAACCTAACAATCTTGGTTAGTGGGGTAACCGCACCAGTTTTGGGTAACAACCTTAGGGTTTTTGATCCCATCGTGAATGTAACTACGTGACCTAAGGGAACAATCTATATAAGGGAAAATTTTGTAAGGGAAAGGGTTAATTATTAGATGAGATTGAGAGTATTGTTGAATACTAATCTCCGTTGAGAAACTATTATAAAAAGGCTCTGCGGCTGTGTGCACAGAGACCTACTGAAGAGAGAGAGAGTCTCCAGCTGAGTGCGCAGACTGGAACTATTGTACCCTTACCTTGATAATATAACAACAGTTCCTGTGGATGTAGCTCCCATCCTAGGGGTGAACCACATTAAATCATTATGTTATGCGATTCAATATGTGTTTGAATCTGTGTATTTACTTTTGATGAATGGTTAAATTCCTGTTTATGAGTAAATGTCGTTTGCTTTCATGTATATTCCCCAGAAAAATGAATGATAAGAATAATATGCTAAGTGTTGAATGCATATGAGTGAATTTTGGATGCAAGTATTTCTAAGTCAGATGAATGCATAAGTTGATTGGGTAAACACTTAAGCCAGTGAAGTCTGTATAGTGCGATTCCCTGAGCACAGCACCGGAAGTGCGTAGTTACATTGTAGTTCATCGTGTCGTATAAGTTTGCAAGGGTTATAGCCTAAGATGCTGGTTGAATGTGTAAACTTACACTAAGTAAAGTATCTTGAAGTTGCGTGATTGTTGAGGAGGAAGCGCAGTCCTCAGTTGCGTTGTCCTGTTGCTAAGCGACCATCCCGCATTGCGCAGTATGTAGATGTGTGATAGTCTAAGTGTTAACTGCGAAGTAGGGGAACTTCACGTAGTCCACCATTCTGTTGATGCACGCATCACCCGGTTGTGGAAACAGGATTCCGCAACCTCCCCATAAATTGGCCTCGGATGAGACCTCAGTCTGCTCGCAGACTGTTGCCGAAAGGGTCGGTGAAAAGGGGTTTTGTTGGTTCCCTAAACCGCACAGAACTTGGGTCTATCTTGGAAAAGCTTAAACAACATATTAAGAGCCAACACCAACTGAGGTTCGAATTCTCCTGCATGATTCAAATTCTCTCCATTGTATTATCATTTTTCATTATACTGATAATTGAGTAGTGTGACATTATTCTGCTCCTATCTGAGTTCTGCTGCATTATTATTCTTCTGCCCTTTTTTACTGCAGTTTTCACTCTTATTCAAATTTTCTGCTCATTCTTTCTTTGTGAGGTATCCTCGGCTCTTTAGATCTACAGTGACATAGAATTTCACAAAAATGACTAAGATAAACGACTAAGTTAGTCGCGGCATAAGATATATGACTAAATAACACATGACTAAAATACAAATGACTAATTTAGTCACATGAATACAAATATGAATAGCTAACAACAAATGAGAATATTAATTAGTCATTTATGTTAGTCATTTTTAGTTGTGATACCCCGTCAATTGAAATTACAATTTTGGCCATGAATTTGTACAATTTACTAAATTTTAACACTACAGATGGATTCAGAGACCCCTTAGGGGTATCTGGATCCATCTGCAATGTTAAAATTTAGTAAATACACTATATTAGATGGATTTATGAGAGACCCCCTTGTGTCACTCGACAACATTTTCTTCTTTCAAGACATCCAATGAGGTTCCTACATCTCCATATGTTGGTGGATGTGTTTGTTTGCCTCAAGCCTCTTCTGTAAGTGTAATATTGTCGTCATCATATGCACTCAAAATTATAGACTCAATTCATATCAACTCAATCCTAACTATGCTATGTTGATCAATATCCCCATAGCAATTTCGTTTGATCATTAAAATTTGTATTAAAAACTTATAATATATAAAAAAATTACAATATATAATTTGAATCCCTGCCAAGGCAGAGATATACTTTTCGTTTAGAAGTCAAATCTTTTTTACTTGTATTAGTTTTATTTTGAAACAAAATTTTTTATTATCTTTTACAATGTTTTGAATAATTTTAATATTAAACATAATATTTTGAAAATTAAAAATAATTTTGACAATTTTCAAAATACAAATTTTTTCGTTTTTTAATTAGATAAGTACAACTTGGATGGGACATAAATCTCTACAGGAGAGATTTTTATTTTCAAAATTTAAAAATAAATAAAAAATAATTTATAAAATGAAAAACAAGAAAAATGCCACATGTCCTGTCCTGTGTTGTCTTGTATGTCTTGAAAACACCACCCTATGCTTTTTCTGGAAAAAGCATGGAACACTTCTTGAAATACCTATCCAACGTAGCCCCATTCCTCTTCTCTTGCACTGACGCACTCAAGACCAACAAATTCGACTTCCATCTCTGCGAAGTGTGTCTGGAGGCAATGACAGTTCCTAGTTTCTTTAAGCTCCGTTGACGGTCAGACAACCTGTATGGTGATCGACATGGGATTGGTGATGAACAATCCCATTGCAGCAGCCATAACACATGTTGTGCATAACAAGCAGGAGTTTTCATGGGTGGGAGGCGTTGAGTATTTGTTGGTGTTGTCTGTCATAACGGGGCAGTTAATTCGGGATTACGATTATGAGAAGGTGAGGAAGTGGGGTGCCAGCCATTGGGCTAAGCTCGTAATTAAAAAAAAAATCGGAGATGGAATTTCTTACACTATTGATCATGCCATGAGCATGGAATTTGGCCAAAACAGTCACAATTACTCAGGATTAGGTTTCAGGTAGCCTAAAATTTGATAGTCTTATGTCTGTCTAATGCTATTTTTTTAAGTTATAAAAAAATATAAAGTGCAATGTAACCTTTTGTCCTTGACAACAAATTTCAAGCTTGACTTTTGCAATGTCTTCTGCAGTGCATTTTTCTATTTATGCCCATTTTTCCGTGTACAGGACAACATCATTGTTATGGAATTTAGAGGGGAATAGATTCAGAGAAAAATGCATGGGCGACAAGGACGATCAGAGCGAGGCAAACTGGCCTATAAATACATTTCAAGAAATCTAAAACACAATACAAACCATATGGCTATTGCTAGAGATTCACAAGGATGCCATATCTCAATAATCAAATCTGAGCGCACACCAAGACTCTCCACTTTAGTTCCTTATAACCATTGCTCATGCTAAATTAACCAAGCTCAAAGAAACCAAATATTACTCCTTAAATATCCACAAAATCGTCCAAACCTAACCCTTAAAACTATCAATCCTGGTGCCACAATTTACTCGTTTAAATTGGGACAATAGACTAAAGTCCGCATTTGAAAGCTTTTATCTTGGCACATAGAACAATTTACTTGTTTAAATTAGGAGAATAGAATAAAGTACGGAGTTTAAAAACTTTTGTCTTGGCACATAGTATTCATGGGATTCTGTTTGATGATATTTTTTGGTGGTGTGGTTGGTAGATTCTAAGGTAACTTTTCTTACTCTCTTAGATTTTGGATTAGTTGACAATCAATCATATTGAAATAGGGTGGTTTGTTGATGGAGTTGGCATGCACCATTTTCTTACATTAATTTTGAACCCTCTTATGAGTTATGAGGCATATCTCTTTCCCATATTTTCCATGTATACATTTATATCCTCCCAC
This sequence comes from Larix kaempferi, assembly GCA_027924585.1. Taxonomy (NCBI): domain Eukaryota; kingdom Viridiplantae; phylum Streptophyta; class Pinopsida; order Pinales; family Pinaceae; genus Larix; species Larix kaempferi. Next base: position 4,633,801 of record BSBM01000541.1, on the reverse strand, counting down.
ATTACATACTCCTCTATGATCGCATGTCTTCGTGCCTATGCTGCAATAAGTATATTACTCATGATCTTATATTCATAAAAACAACTATATCTAGAAAAACGGACTTAAAAGGAAAAATTAATCTAAAGCCTCCATTCACAAGGACTTCTATATAGAGAAAGAGGGTCCTTATAGCTAAAAGTCTAATATGCTTTGAGGGCATTTTAGTAATAACATTTGATTTACTTAATTATTATCATAAAGGCAAATCCAATGTGATAAGATGGAATACAATTTTCATGTTCCATGGTAGTTTACTTTAAAACAAATTATTATTTTTAACTATATTTATATGTGACCAAATTATATTTTGGAATGTTTAAACACTAAAACACAAATTTATTTCATGAAAATTCAATATTATTTTGTTGGTAAGGATAAGTTGCATTGAAGCTTTTTCTCTCTTGTTATATTATTACAAAACATATATTATAATAATATTACATAATATCATATTAAAAATATACAATATAATAACACATATAATATACTAACCCAACATATAATGTATTATATATAACTACAACATATTTGCATACAATATATATATATATATATATATGAAACAAACAAAACAATATATATCAAACAATTACAAAACTAAAACCTATACTCCATTACAAAAAATAATATATAAAAACGAATATCAAACAAAACAATACTAAATTGTTAAAAAACTAAAACCAATGCTCCATCATGTTACAAGCGTCCATTAATGGTATTCCTCCATCATGGTGATATGCAACTAGATTCCTTTATCCGTAGGATATGCAACCGAACTCCAAAATGGGGGAAAATTAACGACTGACTACATTCGTGAACCATTTCATGTAGTTTAACCTTATACCAGTGCCGTGAAACCTTAAATCGGCGAGAGTTTACCCTCATACCAGTTCCATGAAACCTTGAATTGATGCCAAATTTTTGGCTTTGGCGGGAAGGGGGGTTCATTGGGTTTGAGAGGGGGCCTGTTTGGGTTTGGGAGGCCATTACTTCTGAATTGGGTCTAAAATGAAGTTTTCGGCCATTTTTTAAACTATTAAACCTCTAAATGAATGGTGCCGATTGGAAATTGCAGTGATTCTGTTTGGGGGTTTGCAAATTTGGTATATAATTGCAGTTGTTTCCATGGATAAAGGCACATTGGATAGAACTCAGAGGCTCTTGAAGAGGAAAGCTAAGGCTACTGCAATGTTGGAGTTCAAATCCGAGACTTCCCATCCAGTTGTTACAGATTCTCAGGTAAATGCCATTCTTTCTGAATTTTTTTATAATTTTTTATATGATGATAAAAATAAGAGTGATTTCCCATCCTTCCCATCCTTGTACTCTTGTACATGAAATTTGACCCAAAGGTTTGGATATCATCAGTATGCCCATAGTTGTATGTGTATTTGGCACTCTATCTGCGTTGGGTTTCTCTTTCAGATTTGTTCTTAAATCTTAGATCTGCTTTTCTCTTTCTTTCTCAGGAATGGCTTCTATATTCCCACTTTGTCTCAACACTGGTCTACTTAGTAGTTCCATTGACCTACTTTAATAGATCTATTGTCTTGAAAATTCCTAACTAATGATGAAGCTAAACTATAAACCAAAATCTGGTTAGAACTTTAAAAGTAGAGTTTCCCCAAAAGTTAAGAGATGGGCTTGCATGAAGAATGAAAGGTGTTTTCCTTTTGTTTCACTTGTCCCTCCTTAACAAATCATGAACCACAACTTAACCACCTTAGTATAAAAGCTGTCGAACGGTTCATTCAGGGGGCATTGAACTTATTTTTCTCCTAATGCCAGAAGTGCCGCAGCTAGGATACGACGGACGGTCAAATCCACTAAGGTCCTGTTGAAAGGTATGGGAAGGAATTTCCTTAATGAAATAAAGTGGCACTCGTTCGTTGAATGATCACTCATGCCCCATGTTACAGTGGTAATGTTGTGCCTTCTTGCAATAAAAGATGGTGGTGCCGGGAAACTATGTGGATGGATGAAAGGGGGTTTCCACCTTGAATCTTGTACGATAGGTCTTGGTTAGTAAGGGAGAAGGGTTGGTTTCGTTGGTACAGACTGCTGCAAATATTGATTTCATGGCTTGGATATACCGCCCAACCATTTCCCATTCATGCAAAAAAAATATACGGTGCTTCGATATTTTGTTCATCCCATTTGCAAAATTGTGAGAGCTTAATTTTTTCTTTGGGATTTGGGAGACTGCAACACAAATTAGATAATGGCTCACTTCCTACTTTAGATCGTTGAAATAGTGGGATGTTATATACACCGGTAGGAAGTCAGAATTCCATGGAATACTTCGTTTGGAGTGTAAGTGGTCGAGTATTTGGTTGGATTGATTGTAGGTTGTGGGTGTATTTTGAGAAGTTTGGTCTTGGATCATCAATGTGCTTGGAAACAAAATAGTGTATGTCTTGCTCAGTTCCATTATGAGCCAGGAAGTGTATGTATTGCATGGTGAGATTGTTATGTTTGTTCAGTTTTTTTCTGGGTTAAAACTTAAAAGTAAACCGTGAGCTCATGGAAATTGTCCAAAATTAAGAGTGAGCAATGAAATAAAATCAGATGGTGCTTGTGAGACAATTTTCTAATAGTTTCTTTACTATGATTAATAACTAGTATGGACTCTAGAGGATTATTGAAGTTTGGTTTTCAATGTTCATCTAGGTGATACATTCATTTTGCTGGTCAATTTTGCTTCTTGATTAAAATTTTGAACCGTTGAAAATATTATACTTTTTTCCTGCAATATTGATCATATCAAATTGTTATCTTGCTTTTGAAGGGAACCTATTGCATAATGAGAAAATAAAATAAGAATACTATTAATTCCATGTGTACGTTTCATCCATTGACCATAGTTATTGCTGCGGTTTGTTTTATAGTATGGCATCTAGAGCAATTTCTATCTCATGCCTGATGCTAGTGTTATCCCATTAATAAATTTTAATGTAGCTAATTTGTGTTCTTTCACATCTACATGCAGTCTTTTTTAAAGAAGATTCTAAAATGCATGGGTATCCTTATGATAACAGGGATGTGATCGTGAAGTCATTGGAGCAGTTGTATGTTCTTGGAGCTTTGACAGATGAAGGAAAACTATCATACCATGTTGGTTTGAAAATGGCTTTATTTCCTTTAGAGCCTTTTTATGCAAAAGTTATTCTTGTGTCTTGTTCATTCAACTGTTCAGAAGAAATGTTAATAGCAGTTGATATGCTTTCGGTTGAGTCTATATTTTATACTCCTCGTGAAAAGATGAAAGAGATAAGCCTTATAAGTGACTTTTGTACCCAATTGTTTTTTGATCTGATAAGGATTGAAAGTATGTTAGGTACAACTAGAATTAGAATTACATGATTGTTTTACAAGGGAATAACTTGATTTTATCTAAAGGAAAGAACAACTAGGAAATGCTTTTGCAGTCCAGATGGAGATCATATCACATTGGTGAATGCATATAAAGCTTGTTTAGAGGAGTCGCAGAAAAACAAGTCTACAATTACCGATGATTCCAAATTAAGTATGCTTGACAAAAGGATCTAAAAATGGTGCAAGTCAAAATTTGTAAATAGTCATTCTTTCAAGCATCTTGTCAATATTCACAGGTAATGTTATATGTATGTATGTATTGATTTACTATTTTTTACATTCAGTTATAAATTATAATGATAATTTTTTGTGTTTCAATTTTCTCTTTAATATTCATGCTTTTCAGGCAAATACACAGGTATGTGCAAACAATGGGGTTTCCCATAGTCTCATGTGGAGAAGATTGGATTCAATTATGTAGATGCCTTCCTCCTTCCTTTTTCCTTAATGCAGCTTGTAAGAAACTTGATGGGACATACAGTTACAACTCTAAACTAAGCATTAAATCTCTGTATTTTGGTCTTCGATGAAATTATCCCTGTTTATTTTTTTGCATCTTTTCAGCTAATATAATTTTGTTTTCTTGCAGAGCTATGGCAAATGGCCAGCTAGTTTCAGTTCACCCCTCATCTAGTTTCATTTCACCCCTCATGCCCATTATAATAAACCAATACACATGACTTTGATTTAGATTTATTTGTCCAGATTTTAGAAATTGATTCTTCTTATGGTGTGCCTATGCTATTTATTTAAAATGCAGTAATTTAAAACATGCTATATGTTTTCTTCTTGCCCAAGGTTCTAGGGAAATGACATGAAAAAATGCTTTTTATTGCAAAGACTACGAGTATATCACAGAAAATGCATAACTAGAAATGACATATGTAGTATGTATACAAGGTAAAAAGTTAAGTGAGTGTGACTTGCAAAACAAGTGGGAAAGAACATGGAATCGATGCATATATTGTATATTATTGTTTAAAAAACATATTTCAATAATTTTGTGGACTTATTTTATTCAGATATTGGTGTTGGTAAGGGCTCAAATGCAAGGGAGAATGGTACCTATAAAATTGAAAACAAGGTTGACAACTTTTCCATACCTCCATTTGCAAATGAAAATGTCCAAGCTAAGGCATGTGCTTCAGGAACAAGGTAGAGAGATTTAAAAAAATTGTATTCTGGTAGGCATGGATTTTACTTTATATTATAGTATTATACCCTCTGATTATGATTAATTAAACAACACATTATAGCAGGTGAAGTTGTGAAGTTGATTCAGAAATGGCCTTAGTTTATCTTGTCAATAGTGTCTATCACTTCTGTAGATATGTTTTTCTTTTTGGTTACAATGATATAATCTGCCATGTATTCTAACTCAGTCTAACTCTTCCTTTATAATGTGTGAACATTGTCAAATGAAATTTCATTTTATTGCATACTATTTAACTGCAATAAACATACATATATAAAGTTTTGATATGTTGGGAAGCGGGAAATGTTTATTACTATTTTAAATGAAACAATTGTGAGGCTTCAAAAGTATACATATAGGTTCAAATAGGTTGATTCCCAAAAAGGAGCAGAGGAACAAAAGTCTATCCTTTAAAAAATTTTACTTGTTGGTTCAAACTTGCTTCCACTGACAATAGGAAAACTAGCTAGCTTGTTGTGAGCTAAGAGCCAAAAGAAAGTATTCATTTTTGGGATTGAATGTTTGGCCCCAATTATTTCCAATTGTGTGCGTGAAGCCTAGTGCTGTCTGCTTGCTTCCACAACTACCTATATGATTCTCCAACTATATACTCTCCCTTAGGTCTCCATGTTCTGGAGTATCTTATATTTTATTTTTTGAATTGGGGCACATACTATTAGGCTTCTATGAAGCCTTAGCTCATTTGGTAATTGAAGAGGAAGAAGGGCAGACAGAGGGATTTGCAATGGTGGTGATATTCTTTATAGTTATCCGGAATTTGATTTTGCTGACTCTTTCATTTGTCACTCCAGTAGGGTGAATCCTATCTACCCATATATTCTTTGAGGTTTCTCCTTTTGGCATCCAAAACATGGAATTCTTAATTAAGTGGAGATCCTGACTTTTATGGATTTCCATGAGTGGGAACTTGGAGGGAATGGTTGCTAGTAGTTAGTAATTCCTTTTCTATCTACCAGGTTGCAGCATTTTCATATTGGAATTTCTTTCTACCATGAGTTCCTTGTTGTGAGCATCGCATCCACAGATGCTTGGCCACTACTGCTTGATTTACAACTGAGAAAATGATATGTATTATTAGTAGCTTCAATGTAACATCATATCTTGAGGAATAGTAGCTTTGAAGTTAGTGCTTGTATAGCATCATAGTTACTAGATGCAATAATCACAGTATGAGTATGTTATGTGTAGACTAATGTTTTTGGCAATCAACTCGATTGGGCAATAATGATCATGTTTTCAGCTCACCTTTTACTTCCTGCTAACTTCATGCACTCCATTTTATTAACATGTGCCACTTATTATCTAATATAATATATGGTCTAGATATTAAGAGCTAAAACTATGGTGATCCTATTAATTACAGATCCTTATAAATCTTGTTTTTTCCAGTGTGGAAGACATCGTGTCGGCAAAAATATCGCCGAGGGTCCGGAACACAACTTATTGGCAACGTCGGGGAAAATATCAGAAACGAGACAACCAAAAAGAGGTAAGCATTGGTGCAATACACTTGTTGGGTTTAAATTCTTTGAAATGATTGTTTGCTCTAGTAATTTGACATTTTTATTTCTTTTGACTCTTTCTTATATTGAATGACAATAATTGGTATGTGTTTTGTCATCCTTGTTGTGTTGTTCAATATTCAATGTTTATCATCACATTATTTTGTGACCTTTGTCCCTTATCTCAATAGCATGTTTCTTGCATGCATCATTTTCTCAACCAGCCTTTATGTACCTCCTATGAGATCGTCTTGCAATGATGATTCCCAAGAGAAAACCTTTTACTATTGGGAAAGAGAACTTGGATGTTGGAAACATATATGTAATGCTTCCTATGATATACATCACAAGATTGTAGAGTGTCGATTACATGAATTTTATACAACATACCCTAGATAGTACAATATATGGATTGTTGAAGAAGTGTTACAAGATAATGCTAGCATTTTTTATAAAAAAATTATGTTTGCAAAATTAGACATGTACAAGGGTTATTTAAAGAAGCCATAGTTAACGGTATAATAAGATTTATATATGTGACGCTTCCTATGATATACAACACAGGATTGTAGAGTGTCCATTAGATTAATTTTATACGGTATACCCTCGATAGTAAGATATGCCATATGGATTGTAGAAGAAGTGTCACAAGATAATGCTGGCTTTTTTTTATATATTTTTTTTGTTTTCAAAATTAGTCATCTACAAGGGTTATTTAAAGAATCAATAGCTAATGGTATAATAATATTTATATAGACTAAATGAGGATACTGCCATGTTGTTTTCTTAAGTGTATAAACTTGGATTAGATCTTAATCTTTAAAACTGTTAGGGCTGGCAGCTATGCTTGTGATCATACAAAAACATTTAAAACAGGTGAAATAGTAGACACAAGATGGTGCTTTAACTATGGAATAGGTCATGGATTTCATTTGAGATTCCTTGATCCCTTGAATTAAGTACATTGCATGGTTTTCATTTGGATCTTATCAATTCTTCAATAGCTACACTAAGAGATAGCAATTGTATTCCTTTTTTGTCTCCCTCAAACATCCCTTGACATGAAATATTAGGAGTATATCTGTACCCACGGAAACACTTTCATGCCTTCCCTTCATTTTTCATTCTGTGGCAACACTTTTATCCCATCCCTTCACTTTTCATTTTGTGGAAGACTTGCAAGATGGATATATAGATTTTGCAAAAAAATCACAAACAAGGGGCTGCCTTTTGTGTCAAAAACTATGTAGGGCTTGTTTTTGTCCACTCCCACTTAAATATGGAGCCAACTTGCCAGTGATAGAATTTAGGTTGGTTTCCTGGCATGTGTTGTTCTTGTAACTTACCACTAAGATCCCGAATTACTCCCTATGTTTTTTGTTTGTTTGTTATATGAAATAACATATTTTCAAGCCCTTATCATTTATTTGTGGATGATTATTGTGTTAATTTAACTAGTGCAAATGTCTTTTTAGGGTTAGGAATTCTATTTTTGCTCTCTTCTGATCTAGTATGTTGGATAGATTTGATATGTTGTATTTGCATTAATATTAAAAGGGAATTCTAAGCATAGTTTTGCTTGTGATGATTTTGGTTAATGCACTTTTACATTCAAAGATCTGATGCTTAATAAAGAATTATATTTGTACATAACACAAGCATTCAAAACTCTATGGATGCCATACCAAGATATGGAAATCAAGGTCGAGGTGGAAGGGGGGGATTGTAACATCCTGAATTTTCATAAAAAATTAAAACTTTTAAAAACAACATTAAATGTGATGATTATAGTTGTGGAAATAATAAATGCTTGATTAAGATGACAATGATTAAGAAGTCATTACATACTAAACATAATTAAATCACTGAGTGAAAAACATTTTAGATATCAGGGACACATCATACTTTTGACAACATGCTTACTACAATAATTGCTCAAGTTAACTGAAAGGTTAGAAAAATGATGCAACGGGTTTCTTTTTGACAAGACACTGACGGTTTGTTTCCTTGATGTCCAAGGGTGTCCTACGAGGTACCCTGGAGTTTACTTAGCTACAAAAGCTAAGGCATTTGGAATGTTTCTATGTGCAAACAACAAGTAAGAAGTTCTATGACCACATATTTTAAGAGTACGCGTGTCTTTCAATTCAACGTTGGTGTAATAATAAAATGCTAAGTACCTCATTGCGAAACAAGTTGTTGGAGGTATGAATTACTTAGTTCTAAAACTAGCTCAAGTGTTGACTTGTAAACTCATCAATGTTTTATGAAAAAACGTCGTTTATTTAATTCTTATACTGCTAAGCTTATTATCATGACTATCGTCATTAATGTTGAGTGGCTTTACCATCATCTTAAGGTAGTTCTACTTGTATGTTGTAGATATAGTATTTACACTTACTGGTTTATCAAAACAGTTTGCAATATAAGCTACGGTGTGAATTATAATTATTGATCATAGTGTTTTATGCTATTATTTGGTATTAGATAGCTTAAGAACTTAACACGTAGTCCTACTCTTTTTAATTGTTCACAATTTTAAAACAATATATATAAAATATAAATAATATATTGCTAGCATTATAATTTGTATAAAATAAATAATCCTATCTACCTATAATCTCCAATTACCAATAATTGACAATGTTTGGCTAATATACAAATGTATAAGCCTTAGCTATGTGACTTGTACACAAGCCAAGGAATACGATGTAAACATTGTAACTTGACATAGCATAAATTCTAATACTATGATGCGTGAATATTACTTTGAAACTATACCAATTATATAGATTGAAATTATCAAGTTATACGATGCATGAATGCTACTTTGATACTATACAAAAGATATCTCTCTCTCTCTCTCTCTCTCTCTCTCTATATATATATATATATATATTGATACTAACTTTGTATTGAATTTTGATTTGACAGGAGTTCTAAAGCTTAGTGCTTGGCAAGCATTTCAACCTGGCGTTGATGGTGTCCCATCCCTGCATTAATGGTTCATACCAACTACGTAGTGGAAAATGCTGTTGGCACTCCACGTAATACCATCCACGTGAACATGGTGGATTAAATGACTATGAATCTAAATGTGCATGGTTTCCACTTCTATTCTCCTCCGTGTTGGATATGGTAATGATCCTTAGTAAGTAATGCTGGCACTATCGTGGTTGTGGTAATTTATGAAGAAATGAATGTTATGGTTGCCCGACCTCCAATGTAGCTTGCTGGCACTCTCTTGCTCGTTGATTGTATTAGATCTGGATCGTTGATTTGCTAACCCTAGAATCTCGTTGTAAGTGTTTGATGGAGAGTTCTTGGTCTTCAATGTTACGCTGGTGTTTCAAGTGATGAGGCCAACAGGCTGCTGGAAAGTAGGGTTTAGACAAAGTATCTTAGAGGTTTCGACCTTGAGACCTGTAGGTGTGATCTTAATAGTTGCAGGTTCACCCCCGGTGTCATGGTGATACAATATAGTTAGTGTTTGCTGTGTTAGGTTTTACTGCTGTCGATTTATGTATTTGTAGCTTGATTCCTTCAGTTAGTGGAAGAAAATATTCTGTAAAAAGTTCATAGCCTCGGTCCAAGCCATTGAGCTCGTTGTTTTTGCTGGTGTAATGTACAAAACTCAAAACGTTGATTCTAAAGGTAAGCACTCACCCAAAGAATACGTTATTGTGTTTAACTTTCATGCTTACGTTTTTCTTGTCATTAAACTCTTCACTGTGTTTTTGGTAGGCCCCGGTTTCAAATGAAGTTCCTTGGCAAGGGTTTGGAAATGGAATGCATGCATCCAATTCTTGGTAAGCTCCGGTGGTCCTCAAACCCTCATAGGTTCCTTTGGACTTGGTTTGATGATGATTATGTTGTCGAGAGTTAAAACTGTTCAACCTTGTTTTCGGCAATGGCTATCTGTCGAGTTTTCTTTAAGGTATTATGTTGACATAAAAATTGTACATAGGGTAACCCTCGAATGTTTATATTGTTACTTGGTCGTTTTGATGCCTAGCTCATTGTTGATAAGAGTTTTAACACTCGTTTTCGTAATGCTAGATGTCAAGGGTATAACCCCGTGTATTTTTTGGATAATGTGATCTCGTCTGATGTTTGTTAATAAGCTTCTTCGTACTGTTGGAACCTTGATAGGTCCGAAATGTGAACTCTGTTGAATTTTTGGTTATTTCTGTTGAGTATGGAACTCAGAGACGAGGGCTCGTTTATCTCTGTATACCATGGTTCGTTTGTTGCAATGGAAAGTTCTGTTTAAACAAATCGTTGAGATCACTGTGTAAAATAATTGTTTAAGGTTTGCCAAGCCATGATATTTGTCTTTGGCCAAGGGTTTTATGGTTTGCGTAATGTATGTATGTACTTAGTTCTTGTTGTTGATAATCTCAATTTTGGAAAAACGTTGAGGTAGTTTCGACTATTAAATATTTTCAAAACTGGCTATGCCCCATGTTCTAGTTCTCGATTTTTACAAAGGATATCTTACTTGTAATCTCCAATAAGCTTTCGGGCTTGTACTAGGGTCTATATCCAAAATTAAATCATTGACAAAATAATTTTGATATTGCATGCGTTTAGATACTAGGGTTATAAGCTATGGTTTAAACATGAATATGTAATTTGTATATTTAGCTAACTGTTAGATGATTCTTAGTTAGTAACTTACTATCTAAATAAGATAATATGGTTCTGGAAAGTAATAACTAGGGTTTAATAAGTCATAATGTTATCATGCTTTGAATAATGTCCATAGTTTGTATTTGAGATAGAAATTATGATATCTAAATACAGAGTTAGGGTTTACAGTGTATTAGGTTTTGATACTATTGAAATAAATAATTGATACATGAAATCAAACAGGAAATTAGTGAAGAAATAAAGTATGTGTAAAGATAAGAAAACTATATATTGATCAGTTCTTGCAGCTGTTAAAATCCTTGGAAATACTATTACTTGGAAAACATGATATGTATAAATTTAATTGCATTTGTTTGCTATTTAAAATGAATAGAGATAAGAAACAAGTATATTTCTATACATAAGTTAAACTATATTTTTCTTTCATGGAATAACAAAAGAGTCCTAGATTATTGTCGATACTATACAACAAATTTTTCCTATGTTAGATATAGGATAGAATTGTGAATATAGCACTTACTATAATTATTTATCCAATCAATGGCAATCTGCCTATCTCTCATCTATCATTTAATCTGCTTCTCTATACTAGAGTACGATGCAAATAACAACATGTGGAAAAATATAGAGATGGTTATATAATCAGATCTTTAACAAAGCTTTATCATTCAAACTTAAACAAAGTTAAAAAAAAATACATTTACAAAACAGAGTTTGATGATTTCACTAAACATAAATATTAAACTGTAAACAAAATAAGAAACAACAAAACCTGGTTAATCTGTAGGGAAAGAAACAACCCAAAGAGCCTGTTCCACCCAACCAATTCTTGAAGACACCCAAGTACTTGCCTTAGGACCCCCGAGCCTATTCACTGAACCACCAGGAGGAAGAAACTTAGAAGCTTAGGGCGTCAACTTGCAATAGCATTAGTTATCCAGTCTTAAAGACTTATCAGTCAAAGGGACCTGCACCAGCACCTCTGGTTCTCCTCTTAGAATAATTTGTAGACTTACAGTTGCACTCTCACATAGCCTCCCTATTCGAATCTCTTAGTGATCACCTGATGCACATGAGGAATATTTCTGCAGAAAATATTGTGTAAGAGTTGCCTGCTCAATTCGAATTTGCCTTATGTAGGTTGCCTAGGCCTTTCAGTTGTTAACTAGTCATTAAATGAGCTCCCTGCTCACTCCCTCCACCCGGGGGATAATGTCACATTTGTAGGGGTAGTTGTCCCATAACCAATAGCTAGTGGTGAAGTGCAATTGCTGTCATCTGTCCCATACCTTCTAACAGCTTCCATTCCTCCTAGTGGGTCAGTGAACACTCATTTAACAATTCCCTTGGGTGTTTGTCTCCTACTTTAATTTATTAAATAATAATAATTAAGTAATTACATTCATCCTTGACCAAACTTGGTCATAATTACAAAACTTTGTAATTAAAAATTAACATAAAGTATTTTGTCAATAATAATAATATTTTCAGAATTTGGGTAGGTGACAGGGATCTTTAATGGGTCGTGGATCAATTAGAGCAAGATATCGTTCTTTTTTACAAGGTATGATATTGCCATAAACCACTTTTTGATAGTGACAATACCATTGAATAAAATCATGCCCTTTATAATAAACCAATACACAGGACTTTGATATAGATTTATTTGTCCATATTTTAGAAACTGTATCTTCTTATGGTGTGCCTATCTTATTTATTTAAAATACAGTAATTTAAAACATGTTATATGTTTTATTCTTGCCCAAGGTTCTAGGGAAATGACATGCAAAAGTGACTTTTATTGCAAAGACTACAAGTATGTCACATAAAATGCATAACTAGAAATGGCATATGTAGTATGTATACAAGGTAAAAAGTTAAGTGAGTGTGACTTGAAAAACAAGTAGGAAATAACATGGCATCGATGCATATACTGTATATTATTTAAAAAACATATTTTAATAATTTTGTGCACTTCTTTTATTCAAATATTGGTGCTGGTAAGGGCTCAAATGCAAGGGAGAATGGTACCTATAAAATTGTAAACAAGGTTGACAACTCCACCATACCTCCATTTGCAAATGAAAATGTCCAAGCTAAGTCATGTGCTTCAAGAACAAGGTAGAGAGCTTTAACACAATTGTATTATGGTAGGAATGGATTTTAATTTAGATTATAGTATTGTACCATCTGATTATGATTAATTAAACAACACATTATAGCGGGTGAAGGCGTGACGTTGATTCAGAAATGGCCTTAGTTTATCTTGTCAGTAGTGTCTATCACTTTTTTATATATGTTTTTCTTTTTGGTTACAATGAAATAATCTGCCATGTATTCTAACTCATTATAACTCTGCCTTTATAATGTGTGAACATTGTCAAATGAAATTTCATTTTACTGCGTACCATTTAATTGGAATAAACATACATATATAAAGTTTTTATATGTTGGGCAGAAAGAAATGTTTATTACTATTTTAAATGAAAAAATTGTGAGTCTTGAGCAACATACATATAGGTTCAGATAGGCTGATTCCCAAAAAGGATCAGAGGAACAAAAGTCTATCCTTTAAAAAAATTTACTTGCTGGTTCAAACTTGCTTTCACTAACAATAGGAAATCTAGCTAGCTTGTTGTGAGATAACAACCAAAAGAAAGTATTCATTTTTGGGATTGAATGCTTGGCCGCGAGTATTTCCAATTTTGTAGGTGAATCCTAGTGATGTTTGCTTGCTTCCACAACTACTTGTATGTTTCTCCAACTGTATACTCTACCTTAGGTCTCCATGTTCTGGAGTCTCTTACATTTTATTTTTTGAATTAGGGCACATACTATTAGGATTCTATGAAGTCTTGGATCATTCGATAATTTAAGAGGAAGAAGGCCAGACAGAGGGATCTGCAATGGTGGTGATATTCTTTATATTTATCCGGCCATTGATTTTGCTGACTCTTTCATTTGACACTCCAGTAGGGTGGATCCTATCTACCCATATATTCTATGAGGTTTCTCCTTTTGGTATCTAGAACAAGGAATTTTTAATTAAGTGGAGATCCTAACTTTTATGGATTTCCAAGAGTAGAAACTTGGAGGGAATGGTTTCCAGTAGTCTGTAATTCCTTTTCTATCTACCAGGTTGCAGCATTTTCATATTGAAATTTCTTTCTACCATGAGTTCCCTTGTTGTGAGCATCGCATCCACAGATGCTTGGCCCCTACTGCTTGATTTACAACTGAGCAGATGATATGTATTATTAGTAGCTTCAATGCAACTACATATCTTGAGGAATAGTAGCTTTGAAGTTGGTGCATGTATAGCATCATAGTTACTAGATGCAATACTCATAGTACAAGTATGTTATGTGTAGACTAAGGTTTTTGGAAATCAAATCGATCGAGAAATAATGATCATGTTTTCAGCTCACCTTTTACTTCCTGCTAATTTCATGCACTCCATTTTATTAACATTTGTCGTTTATTATCTAATATAATATATGGTCTAGATATTAAGAGCTAAAACTATGGTGATCCTATTAATTACATATCCTTATAAATATTGTTTTTTTCCATTGTGGAAGACATCATGTTGGAGAAAATATCGCTGAGTGTCCGGAACACAACTTATCGGCAACATCTGGGAAAATATCGGAAACAGGACAACAAAAAAGAGGTAAGCATTGGTGCAATATACTTGTTGGGTTTAAATTATTTGAAAGGATTGTTTGCTTTAGTAATTTGACATTATTTATTTTGACTCTTTCTTATATTGAATGACAATATCTGGTATGTGTTTTGTCATCCTTGTTGTGCTGCTCAAACTTCGATGTTTATCATCACATTATTTTGTGACCTTTGTCTCTTATCTCAATAGCATGTTTCTTGCATGCATCATTTTCTCAACCAACCTTTCTGTACCTCCTACGAGATCCTCTTGCAATGCTGATTCCCAAGAGAAAACCTTTTACTGTTGGGAAAGAGAACTTGGATGTTGGCAATAGATATGTGATGCTTCTTGTGATATACATCACAGGATTGTAGAGTGTCGATTACATGAATTTATACAACATACCCTAGATATAATATATGGATTGTTGAAGAAGTGTTACAAGATAATGCTAGCATTTTTTATAAAAAAATTATGTTTGCAAAATTAGACATCTAGAAGGGTTATTTAAAGAAGCCACAACTAAAGGTATAATAAGATTTATATATGTGATGCTTCCTGTGATATACATCACAGGATTTTAGAGTGTCCATTACATGAATTTTATACATTATACCCTCGATAGTAAGATATGACATATGGATTGTAGAAGAAGTGTCACAAGATTGTTGGAATATTTTATATTCCTTGGAATGTAATAATGTCTTTGTATTATGTCGGAAGATATCCACAATCTTATGTAAAAGAGTAATACATTATATCCCATATTCATTTTGGTAAAATATACTCTTGATATTCATTATTATATAAAGAGATGTTATTATGGAGAATTATATTATCCCACGTCTAATATGTGAGAGTAATTCATCCTCATCTCTTAGTATATAATACATTCAAGGGAGTCACATCACTAATCATGATCTTTACTTATTCAACACAAGTATTGCTATATTGTATTGGGGTTATTGGCATTGCTCTCTTGCAAGCTTGAGGGAGATATTCTGGAGATAATAGAAGACTACCTTCCCGTGGACATATCCCAATTGGGTGAACTGGATATATCTAGTGTACTCTTTTCCCTTGATCTCTTTTTGTACTTATTGTTGATATATTATTGTTTTGCATAGATAGGTAAGCTAGTTTAGATAGATCCATATCTTTGACATGGTATCAGAGCTTGTCACCTGCTATTGCTTTCAAAACAATATTTTATCATTTGGGAATTATTTATTTCTTATAGATTTTCTTTCTATCTGGTAGCCATTAGGCTTCTCTTCAGATCTGGGCATTTTTCTGCAGTTTTTTTTCTAACCCTAACCTTGTTGTGTAGATTTTTGCAGATATTTTTCAAAGGTTTTTTTTTTTTTTTTGTAGATATATATGATTTTTTTATTATCCTTAAGGAGATCTATCTTCCAGTTGCCAAAACAGAAGTTTTTATCCAAGTTTGGTAGACTTTGTGCATTGTTTTTGGCCTTAAACTGGACACTAGCGACTTTTCTTTGTAGAACCCACGGTTAAGCACGACTGTACCTACTGCGAACCCGCGAGTATACTACAGACCTGCGAATTCCAGTGAGAAGAGCCGTGTATGCTACGGCATAATCACGATTGTTCTCATTGCTAACTTGCATTTACTTTAGTCTACTCGCTACCCTCCTGTGCAGAGATTCGCGAGTGCTTCGACATAACCGTGACTTTACTGCACAAACACCCTCGAACACCCCAATCAGAACGGCGACATTCACCTTTACAGACCTGCGACATTCACCTTTACAAACCCGTGAACCCGCGACTGACTCTACTGTAAACCTACGAGTAACCACAACCTTTGTAGTGCAGAACCCGCGAGTATCAGTGTTTATTTGCTAGTTTCCTATTGGCAGACCTGCGAGTGGATTTTCTTGGCATTTTTCAAAAGGGATGTAAGTAAAAGTTTCTTTCCTTTATTGTTTTTTCTACTGTGTTTCTACAGTTCAATATGGTAAAGTGTTTTAGTTTTTGTTACACCATATTTTGCCACGTTGTAAGCATTAGCACTCCTTGGCCTCCATTATCCATTGATGGACTCAAAACCACATTTTTGGTCCTCCTGGAAGCCTTTTTCCCTATTTTTACTCCTACACGTGAGCTGCTTCAATGCAACTCGCGCATACACAGGTTGCACCATTATAGCCCGCGTACATCGAGTTAATTGGTAAAAGAGAGTAAAATCTCCTTTTTCACTCCAAAAAGCGGCCATTGTGACCTTTGGCCCTCCATGTATCTTGAAACAACTCGATTTGACCTTTCACTTGCCTTTGGAGGGTTATATATTGAGCTATTATGCATGGAAGGAGGGGAGAAAGAGAAGAGCATTGAAACTCTATCGAAATTTTGCCTTGCTTGAGTCTACATCCATTGATCCTTGTTGTTGTGAAACATCCATTGATCCTTGTTGTTGTGAACCATTTATTTTCACCTCCCAGACTCTTTCATATCTTGTGAAGGATTCATTCTTTTTCTCGTGAGTTTTCCATTGTATGGGGGATTGAAGTGGTGGAGGCACAAGTGGAGGGACCTAGTTCTTGGTTCAGATGAGTTGCTGACATGACGTTGTATCTTGTACTTCTTGATCATATTAATAGAAATACTCATTTTCTCGTCCATTTATATTGTGAATGATTACTTATTATCATTGGGTACATTTGATTATATATATCATGGATTATGCTATTGTATATGCTAACATATTTTATATATCATATGCACTTGTTTGCGTTTATTGTGGAGACTAAGCTGTAGGTTCAAGTGTTGTGATTTGAAAGCTCAACGAAATTCTTCATCGAACATCCGGATTGAGGTAGGATCTCTATGTTGTTTATCTGCATTTACATCTATATAGCATATGATGGGGAATGGGTTTATTTTCTTCAGTTCATCTGTCTGTTGTGGTGTATCCCAAGCCATAGGAAGTTTTTCTCTGTAACAGAATTGGCAACTCCACTGAGGAGAAGCCTCCATTTGGGGTTTTTGGGAAATTTTCCTTATTTTGGGTCTCTGTTCTTTCAAGTTTCTGTGTCGTTGGTAGGTCGTCAGGTTCTTATAGAAAAATATTGAGTTTTTTTGTCCTTTCCACTCATTTTTTGGTCACTTATCTTTCCATTTACGTGATTCGACTGTGGTTTACCCGCGTGTACACGCCACTAATAGTTCACTAGCCCGCGTACATATGCAACTATTTACTGAACAGTCGCATACAACTGCAGTTTAACCTTATTCTTGGTGTTTGGTTGATGTTGGGTGAGTTCTGGGTGTTCCTGAGTTTTTCTGGGCCTATGTCCTAACTGGTCCTTGCCTCTTTAAGTAATTGGAAGCTCCTCTTTCTTTGTTTTTGAGAATTTGGTTTTTTAACTATTTTTTCTTTTTATAACTCATTAGCTTAGCTAAGTCTTGCTTTTTGGGGTTTGCTGGGTTATCTGCACTGCATTCTCTGCATTCTTTTCTGAAAGTTTTGATTCTACTTGCATTTTCATTCATTTATATTGAAAACACAAAAAAAAAAATTGTTGCATTTTCATTCATTTATAGTGAAAATACAAAAAAAAAAAAAATTGCTTTATGTATTTTCATTTTGTATTAGAGTGCTTGTGCCTTCATTAGGGCTTGTTTGTGCATGAAATATTAGAGAGATTGCATTTTATTTCTGAAAGAAACTTTGGTTTGACTGTCATTTAGTGGCATATTATTTCCATTGATAGAAGAGTCTAGTGTTTTTTGGGTGTGCATTTTATTGATTCATCTCACATCACTAGTTTCATGACCATATCCCTTTGAGTAATCACAGCCAATAAAATTAACGCTTAATTAAAAATTGATTATAACATTTTCTTTTCTAGGGTGCACCAACTAGTATAGGTTTAGAGTCTTGGAATAGATCCTGTGTGAGTTAACAATCCAAGACTATTAAACAAACATTATGTGTCTGACTAGGGAGTGGTGAAACCCATGGCATACATCCATGTTCTTAGGATGCTCTACTCACGCCAAAGTTAAGCACGAGGTCACGGGAGGTTAGTTGCAGAGATAGCCCTCCAATACTTGCTAAACGTGGGAGATATATCTAGGATTTGTTCGTATCTGGGGACTCTTGGGGGATTTGACCCTCTTGAGTTTCAGGATTAGCTACCTTGCCCATATGACGTATCCCACTTAGGATTGTTCACATGAGCATTGGTTATACGTGGTGGCCATAGTTGCTTTACCTAGGTATCACATAGGGCATTTGCAATGGTTATTCTGTGAGTGTCCTGAGTCGGATGGGGTCGAAAAACACAGTTGTGTTCACACAGTGAAGACTAAGGGCCCTTATAACTGCTTATGTTACCTCCTGTTATAGTTTGGGAGTCTCAAGCCTCTCCTAGGCAATACATATCGGTTGTAGTGTTGGGAGGTCCCTGCAGCCAGTCCCCTGTTGTGTGCATTTTGGCTGTAGTTTCTTTTAAGTGTATGCTTTGTGATGATTTAGTGGGCCGTTAGGAGATGCATATCTATTGACTCTTTGAAGTCATTCTGGATCGAGATCAGGCTCTTCGCTGATCTCGTTGGTTGGCTATTTTACCAGCTAGCGATCCCTCATAGTCTCTTTGCAAGAGACATCGGAGGACAATCGTTGGTCCTTTATTCACATCTTATGAGCTTCAAAGAGCTCCCATTATGACTTCCGCATCTGGCACGTTGGGAGTCCCCTTGACTCCTTCCGCTAGCACAAAGAGAACTTCCACTCCTCACGTATACTCTCCGGGGAACAAATGGGAGGGAGGTTCATCACACATCACTCCTCATGGGTTTGGGACATCCTAGCCCACTAGTAGGAACCCGTTCGATGATACATGGTCATCGGGTATTCCATATAGTTCATCTACGGGTGTGTCAGGTTTTGGTCCTATATCCATCTCTACAACCTCAGATCCTTTTTCATTGGGTATGCTCAGTTTTATGCTGAATATTACTCCCACCATGTCTGGTAGTAAAGCTAGCTCTAGCATTAGGATTGGGGGCACTATACCCCCTTATAATTCTTATCAGTTTGGGAGTGGTCACATCCCTTCATCTTCTTTGAATGTCGGAGGAGGTCCTCCTCCTTCATCAGCCCCTAGTGTTAGTGTGAATCCTTTCTTGAGTGGAGGTTTCACGATAGGCATCGGATCTACAACTTATATTCCATCCATTAACCCGAATGCCTCTACAGATATGCCTTCACCGACAAATGCTTATATGATCCCGCAACAACCTCCTCCTTCTAGCTCCTCGATTCCATGGAGTGGGAACGTACCATTTTCTTATGGACCTTACTTGACTAGTTTTCCTACGTCGAGTAGTTATATGGGACCCCATTCTTATGGGGGTAATTTTTATGGTTATTCAACCGGTCCTAGCCATTATCCCATTCCCTCCTATCGAATCCCTTCCATGCACATACCTGTGTATCCTTATATGGTTCAGTTTGGAGGAGCGTATCATCCTTCTGGTCATGGTCACAATTTCTATCAGAGTTCATCGGCACCTCAAGTGTCAACTTCGATGAACACAGTATCACCCTCAATTTCGCAAAGTCAATCTCTCTTAGGAGCTTATAATCAAGCTTCATAGACTCAACTCCCATTCCTTTCTAGGTCAAGCTTTCTTGATCTTTCTAAACTCACAAATGATCCGGTGTGTCATGATTCTACATGGCCCCCTGTTCCCACCAGGATCCCTTCCGATGTTCCAAATTTTGAAGGGAAGAAGGGTGAGGATCCAAGTGATCACGTCACCACTTTCCACTTATGGTGCTCCTCAAATTTCTTGAACCATGATTCTATCCGTTTGAGGCTATTTAAAAAAACCCTTACGGGTGGCAGCCGCGACATGGTATGTCTAGTTGCCTGGGGGCACTTACAAGAGCTTCTACGATTTGGCTTTGGTTTTTCTCGACCATTTCTAGTTTTCGGTTCATTACGATACTGGCATCGAAATCTTGTCCACCTTCCGTCAGGATAAAGCCACACATATTTCTGATCATATTCAAGAGTGGCGCCAACAGAAGAGGTTAGTGAAAGCCAACATTCCTTTGGAGTTTCTCTTGGAATGGTTCTTCAAGTATTTGATTCCTTATATTTCAAAGGACGTTTCATTGTTCGGAATTATGATTGAGGAACAAGACATCTTCAAAGCCCAACAGTTCGACCTGGTCTATGCTCAATATGGTATTTTGTATGATATTATACTTGATGCTCCACGATCAAGACATGAGCCCAAGCTTGTTCCTGGACTACATGCCGATGGCATTGTTGGTTCTGCAAGCACTCGTTCTGTAGATATGGTTACGAATCAAATGCATAATCTGTCTATTAACCAGTCTACTTCTGGACAGGCTCCTGCCTTGTACGTTTCCACCCAGTCATCCGATGTACATTCTGTGCAATCGACAAACCCATCCGGTAAGCAGCAACCTGGTGGGAAGAAGAAGGGGAAGAATAACCGTAGAGGTGGGAATAATAAGAACAAGAAAGAGAACGCTAACCATCCTCGGGATGGCGAAAATGCTGGTGGGGATCGCAATCCTAGACATAAGGTGAATTTTCCTTGTAAAATTTGCTTGGAGGATCACCTTACACATTTGTGTCCTCATATGGAGGAAGCATCGAATAACATCATAGAGAGCTCAGCTGTGTTGACAAATCCCCTTCCTCATCATCAGAATATGGCTTCTGGTGATTTCATCACCAGTCATGGGACTATTGAAGGTTCGAATTCTTCTACCCATGATGGTGGTTTTGGATGCATGAACATGGTCAAATCTGAGGTTTGTGTTGCTACTCGCTCACGTGATTATGGAGCTCCACACACTTCTTTGGGGAATGATCCCCCTCCACCTGAGACTCTATTACATATTGAGAAACCCAACCTTATGCCATGGGTACTGAAAGGTTTCCTCAAGTGCTCGATGCATAGTCCTAATGCCCAAGCCACCCATAACTACTCAATTGTGGAAGATCTGAGCCAGACTCCGTATGCTATGTTGGCTCTCGAGGTTCTCTAGGCTTGTCCTTCGCAAAGGAACGCCCTTTTATTTGCTTTGGGAGCCCTCGATTCTGATAGCCCGAATGTCATCAAGTTTGATGTTACTGATGTTCAACCTCATTTTCCCTATCATGTGGCTTTTCAAGTTCATTTTAGGTGTTTAGAGATGATTGTTAAGTGTACCATAGTTGACAAAGGTGCTTCCACTTCAGTGATGTCTTTAGCTTGTTGGAAGGCTCTCGGCTCTCCTTAGTTGTCAAAGTCTATGACCATGCTCACTGCATTCAATGGTCATTCTTTCAGGCCGCATGGTATTATTCCTTCCCTTGAGGTCCACTTGGGTGGGAATTCCATGCCTATAGAGTCGAGGTGGTTGATTCTCCACGTGACTATAACCTTTTCTTGGGTCAATTGGATCTAGGCTATGAGAGTGATCACATCCTCTATCTTTAGAGTCATTTGCTTTCCCCACGAAGGTAAGATTGTGATGGTCGATCAACTATCCTTTGCTAGTTCCAGTCCCATAGCATCGCCAGGATCTGTGGTCCCTCAAATTGAAAACTCTCGGCAGACAACTGGGAATGTTGGTGTAGGCTTATATTCCTCCTTGATGGGATCTTTCGATTTTTCTGCACCAATATCCTTTATGGGAACCATCTCCGATGATGCTCCTTCATCGCTGCATTATGTACCATTCTGGACATCATACTTTAATGATCTGTGGATTCTATCTTCCATGAGTTCCTCATTGAGAGACTCTTCGCACATCGGAATGGCCATGCCCTTGTTTGCAGTTGAGCTTGATTATCATGATATTCAACAAGCCACTGCAGAGCTGGATCTCTCTTCTTCGGGGATAGAGGAAGAAGATCCTGTTATGCTTCCCGCATGGGTAGTGGAATCTTCTTGTTCACATGACTTCCTTAATGATACTTTACCTTCAGATGAGGCCATTATCGAGGCCATGAACGACAATGACAAGCCTTGGGAGGACCTTCATCATAGATATTATTTCCTTCCCAACCTTGATCTTATTGAGCAAGATGAAAGTATTTCTACCACAATGACTTTTATCATATATTTCTTTACATATGTTTTAGATATGATCTTGGTACTAATGTTTCTTGGATACAGGATTCTTAGCTAGACTTATGCTTGCTTACTGGTCCTTTTTCGACACTTTGTTCGATCATGTCGGGTATATTCGAAGCCTTGCATATAGGTTTAGGCTTCCTCGCTGTTATGATGCATTTGAACCTTTTACCATCCGAATTCGCCATAGGGTTGAACCTGTTGGCCATTGGTGTGTTAGCCATAGTTATATGCATTGTGCACCAGTCTGACAACAGATCCTACCTAACATGGGTCACCCTAGTCAGCACCCTTATGCCATTTTGGTGCCCATGCTAAGTTTTTTTCATAGGCTCAGGATCCTTTTTAGATTTACCATGACTTTGAGAAGAAGCCTCATATCTTTCTTTCTCATATATTTATGGTCATCCCTTATAAGGCTCCCATTTTTGTGTTTAAGTCGCATGTGCATTTATTTTGATCCCGCTTGTGCTAATGAGCCTGATGTCGGTTTCCACACTTTTAGCTTGTTATATATGCCTCCATATCTGATCTCATTTTCGTTAAGCTATGTATCACTTTGCCTGTGTGATTTCACATACTTTACCCGGAGGAGACACCCCCTGAGTGTCCTTATCTTTTTCATGTTCCTTGCATTATGCATAGCTTTGTTCCATGCCCTTGGAACTAGTCTTGCATATCCCTGACACTCGTCTGCTCCCATGAAGAGCATTCTTCCATATCTCCTTTGAGCTCGTTCAAAACAGTAAGGAGGTCACGAGTATACTTGTCATTTCAGAATCGTTAAAGTATTTGAAGCGACATCCACGTAGGTATAAGTTTACCCCTTTTCCGGACCTTTGCGGATTAATTACGAAAAAGGTATACTCTAGTCATACGTGACTAGAAGATTTCTTATCTCATTGTTTTACACTTTTTCGGGTGAGGAGACTAACTTTACGAAAAAAGACTCCCATTTTATGTCGAGTTGTGAATGCATTGCATTATTCTTCTTGCCTTTGAGCCTTGTTCCGGCTCTCTCTTTCTCAGTTATTAGCCATGTGCTTGAGCACTTTTCCTTTCGAGCCAAGCAGAGCCTTAATTTATCTTTTGCAACTTGATGACCCTTACCTTGAGGGAACACCCCCTGAGTGTCCATCTCCTACACATGCTTCCTTGCATTGAGCATAGGTATGTTCCAACTCCCAGAACTAGTTTCCTCTCCCGTGACGCTCGTTCCCTCACCATTGTACCATAAGAAATTTTATTCTTTTTCAAGATTTATAATATGAAAAAGACAAAAAAAATCATATAAATTAAAAAGTCAGGAGGGAAAATTTTACTTCCTTCTATTGGAAGCTGTCGTGTCTCCTTTGAACAGATCATTCATCTCCACTCCATGTATCATGGGTCGGGACATCGGTATGACCTTAGGAAGCTGTACTCGTTTCTCAGATCTTATTCCACCGACTAGTTAAGCTTCCAGCCATTATGGAGCCTTTATTGATGCCTCATGCGTCTCAAAGCATTACCAATATCTAGTGCTTGAGTCTATACATATGCTCATGCTCTTGTTCAAAGGAAGTATTGAAACTAGATTCGGCCACTCCACAGATCTCTTGACTATTGCATGTCGGCCATCCCTTATGAGTCTAGTTTGATCACATATGGTGTTCAGCCTATTCATCCAAGTTCTTCCAAATATTTTATCCTAGTTGCTACCTCGTGCTTGTTGATGGGGGATCCATTAATGCCCTCCTTCGAACGAATCTCATTCCATCGACTCCAACTCATTTATTATGGAATCGATATTTAGAGTCATTTGAGTACCTTGATACTTGCAGTCATTATTGGTAGGTCCTCTCATCATTAACAGTTGGGAATTCATTAATGTCCCCTGATCGATGGATTCGTCAAGTGTTCGAACTCAACACATCTATTCACACTTGATGAATGTACTCAATGCCTTGATGCCCATTTTCATTATTGGTGGGTTATCTCGCGTCTGTTAACGGTATACATCAATGACCGGTAATCAGACGATGCCACATAAGGTTCGACATCAGTACCCTTATTCACTTGATGGGACATGCACGGTAGACGGTTTGTGTAGAAGACCATAGACTTTAGTGGCATTCAGTATGCTACTTGTGATCGTGATTATACATATGGGATATTATTCTCATACATCAGCAGTTTGTACCATCAGTCTGCACCAATTGTCTCCTATTCAACAGGAGACCATCTCTTACTGTATATGGGTCATGGCTATGACCATTCATGACATGTATTCATTATATATTTCCTATTCATGGCCATTGTATCAGATTTCTATGTATTGTATCGATATGTACACAGATATATTATTGTATTGTGACGAGTGGGATACTCTTGCCATTTGTGTCTCCATCACTCCACTTCTGATATTTATAATGTATGTCGGCCATCGTAGTACCTTCTCTGACCTCACACATTAGGGGGCATCTATTACACCATATTTTTCCACCTTGTGAGCATTAGAACACCTTGGCTTCCATTATCCATTTATGGACTCAGAACCACATTTTTGGTCTTCCTGGAACCCCTTTTCTGTATTTTTACTCCTACACGCGAGCTGCTTCAATGCAACTCACACATACGCATGTTGCACCATTATAGCCTGCGTACATCGAGTTAATTGGTAAAAGAGAGTAAAATCTCCCTTTTCACTCCAAAAAGCGGCCATTATGACCTTTGGCCCTCCATGTGTCTTGAAACGACTCGATCCAACCTTTCACTTTCCTTTGGAGGTTTATATATTGAGCCATTATGCATGGAAGGAGGGGAGAAAGAGAAGACCATTAAAACTCTATCGAAATTTTGCCTTGCTTGAGTCTACATCCATTGATCCTTGTTGTTGTGAACCATTTATGTTCACCTCCCAAACTCTTTCATATCTTGTGAAGGATTCATTATTTTGCTCGTGAGTTTTCCATTGTATGGGGGATTGAAGTGGTGGAGGCACAAGTGGAGGGACCTAGTTCTTGGTTCATATGAGTTGCCGACATGAGGTTGTATCTTGTACTTCTTGTTCATATTAATAGAAATACTCATTTTCTCGTCCATTTATATTTTGAATAATTGTTTATTATCATTGGGTACATTTTCTTATATATATAATGGATTATGCTATTGTATATGCTAACATCTTTTATATATCATATGCACTTGTTTGCATTTATTGTTGAGACTAAGCTGCAGGTTCAAGTGTTGTGATTTGAAAGTTCAACGGAATTCTTCATCGAACGTCTGGATTGAGGTAGGCTCTCTATGTTGTTTATCTGCATTTACATCTATATAGCATATGTTGGGGAATGCGTTTATTTTCTTGAGTTCATATGTCTGTTCTGATCCACCCCAAGCCATAGGAAGTTTTTCTCCATAACAGTTCTCTATTATTCACTTTTTTCTCTTGTCATTTCTAGCATTTGGGTTTTATTTTTTTACCATTATGACTTCAGAAGTAGCTTCTGTTCCTGAACTTATTGGTCATAATTATCTTGCATGGAAGAGAAAAATTATTGATGTTCTCAAGAGTAAGAATCTATGGAGGATTGTTAATGGTGAGCACACGAAACCTGTTGATGCTCAAACTTTGGATATATGGGAAGATAAATGTGATAAAGCAAGAGGGCTCATTGGTCAAACAATTTCAAATCATCTTCAGGTAAGTATAGAGGCAGAAGATAGCCCTGTTGAGGTATGGAAAATTCTTGCTTCTTTATTTGATAAATATGATGATGTTTCTGCTTATTACCTTGAAAAGAAGATTTTTGAGATAGATCCTACTAAATTTGAAAGAGTAGAATTATATCTTGCTAAAGTGAAAACCTTAAATGGAAAATTAAATAATTGTGGTAAATATTACAAGAAAACAGACACTGCTCTTATAATTCTTGTAGAACAAAAATTGCCATCTTGTTTTGATATGTTCATTCAAACTAGGAATAGAGCTCTTGAATTGTCTTCAAATACCAGGAAACCTACTTTTGATGATTTTTGTAAAGGGTTGATAAATGAGCAAGAAAGATTAATTGTTTCAGGACAACTCTCACCTAATAAATCTCTAATGGCACATACTAAGAATCCTAAGAGAAGTTTTAATAATGATAAAGGTTCTTGTTCACACACTTCAAAACCTACTAATAATTCTGGTAATGCTTCTAATGCACATCATGAATCTAGTAAGAAGAAGAAAGTGTATGATCCTTGTAAACATTGTGGTAAAACTAATCATCCTGAAAAGAATTGCTTTAAATTGAAACATTTAATGTCTAAGGCTAAAAAGAATGGTTCTGATGAATCACAAGTAGCTTTATGTGCATATGTTGTTTCTTCTAGTAATTCTTCTTCTAATGTGGAATGGATAATGGATTATGGTGATTCTAAACATATGACTGGTAATGCTTCTTTATTTACATCTTATGACAATAATAAAAAACACCATAGGACAATGTCCCCTGTAAATATATCATAATTCTCTTTGCTGATGAACTAAGTAAATTATTCCTATGTTGCTTATGCTGATAAACTAAGTAAATTATGGCATGAAATATTAGGTCATTTGAATTATGGTAAAATGCAAATGTTAACTAAAATGGTACTTGTCTTTCCTAATATTTTGTCTACTAACGGTGTTTGTGAAGGTTGTGTTCTTGGTAAACATCATAGAGAAATGTTTGATAAAGGTAAAGCTTGGCGTGCTAAAGAACCTTCACAATTAATTCATAGTGACATTTGTGGTCCTCTTGAAGTTCCTTCTATATCACATGCAGTCTATTTTCTTACCTTTATTGATGACTTTAGTAGAAAATCATGGCTTTATTTTTTGAAACATAAAAGATTAAAATCATGGCTTTAAATCCTTGGTTGAAAATGAATCTGGTAAAAAGATTAAGACTTTAAGAATTGATAATGGGGGAGAATTCATTAAGAAAGAATTTGAAGTATTTTATCTAAACATGGAATTCAACATCAAAAGACTATTCCTTACACACCTCAACAAAATGGTGTTGCTGAAAGGAAAACAAAACTTTAGTTGAAATGGCTAGTTGTATGCTTTATTCTAAAGGATTACACAAGAAATTTTGGGCGGAAGCCATAAGTTGTCCTAAATTTATTTTAAATAGAGTTCCTACAAAATATGCTAAGCATGTTACCCATGAGGAAAAATGGAATGGTAAGAAACCAGATATTAGTAACTTTAAAGTGTTTGGTTGTGAATGTTGGGCTCATATTCCTGATGCAAAACGAAAAGTTAGAACCCAAGTCTCACAAGTGTATATTCATTGGTTATTTTGAGGATTCTAAGGATTATAGGTTGTTCGATCCTTCTATTCAAAGTGTCATCATTAGAAGAGATGTTCAATTTATTGAAGTATCTCCACCACTTAAGTTTGTTGAACCTCATGTTACTCTGAATATTCCCTTATCACCTGTTACTCCTATATCGATTACCCCTTCCAGTTCTGTGACTGATCTTAGTTCACCTTCTTCTTCTTCTTTAAGTATTCCACCTGAATGTCTCAAAGCTCATGAAGTGACTTCTGTCCCTTCTAACCTTCCTATTTGGGCCTGAAAAAATCTTGAATCTGCAGAAATTGATATCGGAATCCCTTGTGTTAGTCATAGAACTAGATCTAAATTTGCTCTTGTGACCAAAGTTTTGGCCACATATGATCCTACTACTTATGCTCAAGCTAAGAGTAAAACTCATTGGGAACAAGCTATGTCTGCTGAGTATGATTCTCTTATGAAGAACAAGACTTGGCCTCTTGTTCCTCTTCCTCCGGGAAAGAATTTAGTTGGTTGTAAATGGGTTTATAAAACTAAATTTACTGCAGAAGGACAAATTGAAAAGTATAAAGCTAGATTAGTTGCAAAAGGTTTTAATCAACTTGAAGTTATAGATTATACTGAAACTTTTGCTCTTGTTGCTAAAATGAATAAAATAAGAACCATTTTATCTATTGCTGCATCTTATAAATGGGAAATACACCAAATGGATGTTAAAAGTGCTTTTTTAAATGGTGATCTTAATGAAGACATTTATTAGCAACAACCTCTTGGTTTTATTAATGCTGAATCATCAAGTTTAGTATGTAAATTACACAAGTGTTTATATGGTCTTAAACAAGCACCTAGGGCTTGGTATGATAAAATTGATGCATATTTCTTGAATAATGGTTTTAAGCGTTGTACATATGATCCTAACCTATATGTTAAGCATGTTGATGATAATATCATTGTTATTGTTTTATATGTGGATGATCTTATTATCACTGGAAGCCAACTTGTTCTCATTCAAAGTATGAAAAGTGACCTTCAAAAGCAATTTCAAATGATTGATCTCAGTATATTGCACTATGTCTTGGGTCTTCAAATTTGGCATCTGGCATATGGTATTTTTCTCTCTTAACCGAAGTATGCTACAGATTTATTGGCTCATTTCCACATGAGTGATTGTAAACCTGCTCCTACGCCTTTTCAGTCTGGTGTAAAGTTAACTGTTGAGTGTACTACTCCTCTTGTTGATGCTACTCTTTATCATCAGCTAGTCGACAGTTTGATATATTTAACTCACAGCAGACCAGATCTCTCTTTCGCCATTAGTATGGTTTCACGGTTCATGCAACAACCTCATGAAATTCATTGGAAAGAAACAAAGAGAATTCTGAGATATTTA
Source organism: Larix kaempferi (assembly GCA_027924585.1). Classification (NCBI taxonomy): domain Eukaryota; kingdom Viridiplantae; phylum Streptophyta; class Pinopsida; order Pinales; family Pinaceae; genus Larix; species Larix kaempferi. The sequence goes on along the minus strand of BSBM01000541.1, from coordinate 4,604,507 downwards.
CAGGGGACATTGTACTATGGTGTTTTTTATTCGAGCGATACTACAGTTTCACTTTCTAGTTATACCTATTTTGAATGGGCAGGTGACAGTTCTGATCGACAGTCAACTATTGGTTATATATTTCAACTTGGTTCAGGTTCGATTTGTTGGTCCAATAAAAAGGTGAAGACTCTTTATTTATCTTCGTTTCAAGCAGAGTATAGAGAAGCCAAAGAAGCAACAAAAGAAGCAGTTTGGTTACGACATGTTCTCACTGAGCTTGGTCTGGTTCTGAAATTGTCCACTCTGTTGGAGTGTGACAACCAGGGTGCAATTCAGCTTGCCTATAATCAGGTATATCAATCCAAGATAAAGCATCTCGATCTTGATGCTCACTACATTCCAGGTCTCGTTGCAGATGGTGTTCTTTCTCTTGAGTATTGTCCTACAGAGCAGCAGGCACCTGATATCTTCACCAAATCCTTAACAGCAACGAAGTATGTGCATCTTCATTCCTTACTTGGGATGAGGGAAGTTGTCATCAAAGGGGAGCAGTAATGACTCCTTCCTTCCTTTGTTAGTGGGATTTTCTCCCAGTGATTATTAAGGGGGAGTGTTGGAATATTTTATATTCCTTGGAAGGTAATAATGTGTTTGTATTATGTCAGAAGATATCCACAATCTTATATAAAAGAGTAATACATTATATCCCATATTCATTATGGTAAAATATACTCTTGATATTCATTATTATATAAAAAAATGTTATTACGGAGAATTATATTATCCCACATGTAATATGTGAGAGTAATTCCTCCTCATCTATTAGTATATAATAGAGTCAAGGGAGTCACGTCACTAATCATGATCTTTACTTATTCAACACAAGTATTGCTATATTGTATTGGGGTTATTAGCATTGCTCTCTTGTAAGCTTGAGGGGTATATTCTGGAGATAATAGAAGACTAAATTCCCGTGGACATAGCCCAATTGGGTGAACCACATATATCTGGTGTACTCTTTTCTCTTGTTCTCTGTCTGTACTTATTGTTGATATATTATTGTTTTGCATAGATAGGTAAGCTAGTTTAGCTAGTTCCATATCTCTGACAAAGATAATGTTGTTTTTTTTTTTATAATTTTTTGTTTGTTTGCATAATTAGACATCTACAAGGGTTATTTAAAGAATCCATAGCTAATGGTATAATAATATTTATATAGACTAAATGAGGATACTTCCATGTTGTTTTATTAGGTGTATAAACTTGGATTAGATCTTAATATTTAAAAACATTAGGGCTGGCACCTATGCTTATGATCATACAAAAACATTTAAAACATGTGAAATAGTAGACACAAGATGGTCTTTAACAGTGGAATAGGTCGTGGATTTCATTTGAGAGTCCTTGATCCCTTGAATTAAGTGCATTGCATGGTTTTCATCTGGAACTTATCAATTCTCTAGTAGCTACACTAAGAGATAGCATTTGTATTCCTTTTTTGTTTCCCTCAAACATCCCTTGACATGAAATATTAGGAGTATATTTGTACCCATGGCAACACTTTTATGCCTTCCCTTCATTTTTCATTTTGTGGCAACACTTTTATCCCATCCCTTCACTTTTCATTTTGTGGAAGACTTGCAAGATGGATGCCTTATGCAAAAAATTCACAAACACGAGACTTCCTTTTGAGTAAAAAACTATGTAGGGCTTGTTTTTGTCCACTCCCACTTGAATATGGAGCCAACTTGCTGGTGATAGAATTTAGGTTGGTTTCCTAGCATGTGTTGTTCTTGTAAGTTACAACTAAGAGCCCAAATTACTCCCTATGATTTTTTTCGTTTGTTATATGAAATAACATATTTTGAAGCCCTTATCATTTATTTGGGGATGATTATTGTGGTAATTTAACTAGTGAAAATGTCTTTTTAGGGTTAGGAATTTTATTTTTGCTCTCTTCTAGTCTAGTATGTTGGTTAGATTTGCTATGTTGTATTTGCATTAATATTAAAAGGGAATTCTGAGCATAGTTTTGCTTGTGATGATTTTGGTTAATGCACTTTTACATTCAAAGATCTGATGCTTCATAATGCATTCTATTTGTACAGAACACAAGCATTCAAAACTCTATGGATGCCAGAACTAGATCTGGAAATCAAGGTTGAGGTGGAAGGGGGGGATATTTAGTGGGTCATGGATATGTTAGAGCAAGCTATCGTTCTATTTTACAAAGTATGATATTGCCACAGACCACTTTTTTATAGTGACAGTACCATTGAATAAAATCATGCCCATTATAATAAACCAATACACAGGACTTTGCTTTAGATTTATTTGTCCATATTTTATAAATTGTATCTTCTTATGGTGTGCCTATGTTATTTATTTAAAATGCAGTAATTTAAAACATGCTATATGTTTTCTTCTTGCCCAAGGTTCTAGGGCAATGACATGAAAAAATGCTTTTTATTGCAAAGACTACAAGCATATCACATAAAATGCATAACTAGAAATGGCATATGTAGTATGTATACAAGGTAAAAAGTTAAGTGAGTGTGATTTGCAAGACAAGTGGGAAAGAACATGGCATCGATGCATATACTGTATATTGTTTAAAAAACATATTTTAATAATTTTGTGGACTTATTTTATTCAGATATTGGTGCTAGTAAGGGCTCAAATGCAAGGGAGAATGGTACCTATAAAATTGCAAACAAGGTTGACAACTCTACCATACCTCCATTTTCAAATGAAAATGTCCAAGCTAAGGCATGTGCTTCGAGAACAAGGTAGAGAGCTTTAACACAGTTGTATTCTGGTAGGACTGGATTTTACTTTAAATTATAGTATTATACCCTCTGATTATGATTAATTAGACAGCACATTATAGTGGGTGAAGGCGTGAAGTTGATTAAGAAATGGCCTTAGTTTATCCTGTCAGTAGTGTCTATCACTTTTGTAGATATGTTTTTCTTTTTGGTTACAATGATATAATATGCCATGTATTCTAACTCAGTCTAACTCTGCCTTTATAATGTGTGAACATTGTCAAATGAAATTTCATTTTACTGCGTACTATTTAACTGCAATCAACATACATATACAAAGTTTTGAGATGTTGGGTAGCAGGAAATGTTTATTACTATTTTAAATGAAACAATTGTGAGGATTGAGCAGTATACATATAGGTTCATATAGGTTGATTCCCAAAAAGGAGTAGAGGAACAAAAGTCTATCCTTTCAAAAATTTTACTTGCTGGTTCAAACTTGCTTTCACTGACAATATGCAAACTAGCTAGCTTGTTTTGAACTAAGAGCCAAAGAAAGTATTCATTTTTGGGATTGAATGTCTGGCCCCAATTCTTTCCAATTGTGTGCATGAATCCTAGTGCTATCTGCTCGCTTCCAAAGCTACCTGTATGCTTCTCCAACTGTATACTCTCCCTTAGGTCTCCATGTTCCGAAGTCTCTTATATTTTATTTTTTGAATTGGGGCACATACTATTAGGATTTTATGAAGTCTTGGCTCATTTGATAATTGAAGAGGAAGAAGGAAAGACAAAGGGATCTGCAATGGTGGTGATATTATTTATAGTTATTCGACCTTTGATTTTGCTGACTCTTTTATTTGTCACTCCAGTAGGGTGAAGCCTATCTACCCATATATTCTCCGACGTTTCTCCTTTTGGCCTCCATAACAAGGAATTTTTAATTAAGGGGATATCCTGACTTTTATGGCTTTCCATGAGTGGGAACTTGGAGGTAATGGTTTCTAGTAGTATGTAATTCCTTTTCTATCTACTGGATTTACTATGTAACGTTTGAATAAATCGCACGATTTTTCTTCCTACTCCATTAACTTTGATTCTTCTATTTAAGGGTGCTATCTCAATAGAAGAGCACTTGCCTTAAAGGCAAGAGGTTGGTGGTTCGATTCCTCCGTGCCCTATATACAAAAATCAATGACTAATTAAATGACCAGTTAACAACAATCAATGACTAAATAAATAGCCAGTTAACAACGATCAATGACTACAAAAATGACCAGTTAACTACAGTTAATGACTAATTGAATGACTAGTTAACCACAATCAATTACTAAATAAATGACCAATTAACAACAATAAATGACTACTACAAATGATAAATTTGTGACTAAAAAAATGACTAAAATTCGCATATAAACGACTATTAGTAGCTAATGTCCAATATCTTATAGCTCGACTAACTTAGTCCTATTTATTTTAGTCATTAATAGTTGCCTTATTTAGTAGTATATTTGGTCATTAATTGTGGAAATTAATGACTAAATCAATGACCAAATATGCGACTAAATAAGGAAACTATTAATGACTAAAATAAATACGACTAAGTTAGTCAAGCTATAAGATACTGGAAATTAGCTACTATTAGTCACCGACTAAAAAATAGTCATTTATATGTGAATTTTAGTCATTTTTTTGGTCACTAATTTCTCATTTTGTACTAGTGAAGCATTTATAAAGCGCATCATCATATATCCATCAAATAGATATCTGAAACAAAATTACTTCTAGCTAAGCAATTCATAATTCATAATCATTATATACAACATGCATCTCATCATTTATTCAGATCAACATTCATACAATGGAAATGAATAACAACAATGAAACATCACATCACATTTATCTTGAATGAAGCTTATCCGAGCAACTGACTGTGCAAGAGCAATGTCCCACCCAACCATAGGCACTCTGTCTAGCATATACTTTTTCTGCTAAGAGGCCACCACCCCACGCTAGGCATGATTCCTTTCGAAAGGGGAAATATCTAGATCTCACTCATAGTCAAGTAGGCACAAGGCCACAAATAATCCAGCCTTTGCTGGATTAACAGGCTGTTATAGTCATTCAAACTCAATTCTCAAGCCAAGGATGGATTAACAGACTATTATAGTCATGCAAACTCAATTTCAAGCCAAGACAACCTATCTCGGGTTAACAGGATTTTACAGATAGTAGAGGGGAAATGCTAACTAGTGACTCACCACAAAGTTACCAGTACCTCACGCAGACTCAGTTAGCTTGGGGTACACAATACCTACCCCACACAAGATCAAGAAGGTACCCCTTCACTACTTAATGGTCCCTCAAGTGCCAACTTCCTCTAGGTTATATACCAATGTGTGCATAGAAATATCACCCAAACCCCGCTATTCCACCAGGAGGTCACAACCTTCACTAGTATCTTATCCAGTTTTATGCTCTACACCACTCTAGTACTCAATACCAGTAATCACCTCAAGTAGACTAGGTTAATTTTGGGTCCACGATACCCACTCCGCACAACACCACACAGGTGCTATTCCAGTGTGTGCGTAGAAAGACCATCCAAACCTTGCTATTCCGCTAGGAGGTCGTGCAACCGCTATTGGATTTCGATCCACTCAGTGCTCAACACTTATTCACTTCCTAGGGATCACAAAAATTCAAGCAGGACAAACAGTTAGATATTATATACCTCTAGACTATAGACACCTTGCACATAATCGACTAGCTTGGGGTCCACAATGCCTTCTCCACACAACACTAAGAAGGTACCCCTTCACCACTCAACAATACCTCAAGCGTCACCTTCCTCTAGGTGCTATACCAATGTGTGCATAGAAAGACCACCCAAACCCCAAATCATCTTCCTAAAGGATTCTTCCTTGATCTAAATTTGTAGGAACTTTATTAACCAAGATTTATGTGAATTCTTCAACAGTTAGCTTTAGAAGAAAGACTTTAAAAAGGATTTAAAATGATACTTTCAAAGAGCACATAAGCTTAAAAGAATGCAAACCATAATATGGGACAACAACTGATAACAAAGTTCGTCCAATATGGACTGCATCTCCGAGGCCCTTCTAGTGAGACCAATTTGATTAGTCTTCAAAAATGCTTTACGAAGAAAAGTTAGGAATCACCCCAAACATCACCTTAGTGTTCTGTTGTTCTGGAGCAGAAACAAACTTTGGTAGTAGCTTCAGAAGGAAATTCTGATTCTTTGAAGTGTAAACATGGCTATACTTCGGTGTAGCTAAAGGGTTCTGTGAGCACTTTTTTTTCCAGTGTTTGGATGCAAAAACTGAAGCAGGATCCAGACTCCTTGCGAAAAATCAAGTCTTTTGAGTATAAAATCGATATAGCTATGAGCTGGACCTTGGGATTCCCCCTTTGGCACAACCTCCAAGACTGCCTCTGATCCGTACAGTCTGTACGGAATTGAACTGTGTGCACTCTGAAAACAGTCTTAGGATGTGTGCAAACCTACCTCAGGATGTGTGCAGACTAGCCTCGAGATGTGTGTAGACTATGTTCAACCACCTTGATAAACGTGCAATACTGCCTCGATATGCATGCAATACCACCTCAATATGCGTGGTTGGAATTGTCTCGAAACTTGTGCAAAGATCGGCCTTTGAACTCTGTTACGGATCTTGAAGTCCATGCTTGGTTTTATAGGACGTGGGAAGCACAACCATGATCCGAATTCATTGGCTATAAGTTAAATATATTAATTTCGAATTGCTATAATATGTAATTCGTTTGAGCTTTTTTGACGAAACGAGCATTGTCGAAAAGCTCTCAGTGAGCCCTATGCAGCTGTATACTTATGTTCATCATTTGAAGACTTTAAAATTTGGTCATTTTGGGAGATCCACCTGGATCAAACCTCCCCATTGGAATCTTTTGGACCACCAAAATATTGGAATCATCTAGTAAACAGGTGAGGGTACAACTCCCTCACCTTCCCGATCTCTATCCATTAAGCTTTACTTGGATGCATTCCTTTCAGACCCACACGAAGATATTCCACATCTCCTCTTTGTGAAGTTCTTATTCTTATGTCAAGGATGAGGTCTTTCTACAACTCATCAAGATATTCAGGTGCAAAATCATCAACATAAGGAAAATGAATAATTTCCTCTTCATCCATGATCATTGGAGGCTCATACAACTTTAAGTTCTCCACATTCACAACAGAATACATCTGCATGTATGGAAGAAAATATAACCGGAAATAATTTTTACCAACTTTATCTGAAATTGTGAAGGGTCCATACATGAATGGTTTAATATTTTTACCTTCACCTTTAAGTCAGTCTTTGCTGATGTGAAGCCAAACTTGATCACCAACTTGAAAATGATGATCCACTCGATGCTTGTCATACCTCATCTTGTGCTTGGACTGACTCTTTTCCAATTATTCATGTACTGCATGGTGTACCAAATGAATTTGTTGGATAAAATTCAAAGCCTTGCCTGCATCAACTTGTCCATCTTCCACAAAATATTTCCCATAAACAAAGTCTAAAGGACACTTTGGAAAATATCCAAAACATGTTTCAAATGGAGACCTCTTTGTAGAAGAGTGAATAGATCGGTTGTAGGCATGCTACACATAATGTAACTGTTCATCCCAAATCTTAGGATGCTTGGAACAATATCCTTGGAGTAGATGTGCCAATGTGCATTTGATCACTTCAGTTGACCATCTATTTGTGGATGGAAGGCAGTGATCTTCTTTAAATTAGTGTCCATAAGTTTCCACAAGGTTGACCAAAACTTCCCAAGGAATCAGGTTCCCAATCATATACAATAGAAGTGGGTAACCCAAAGTGGACCCAAACATACTAGAAGAACAACTAAGCAGTCAACTCTGCAATGACCTACTTTTTACAAGGCATTAAGATGCACATTTTACTGAAACTATCCACAACCACATACAAGTAATCATGACCTTTCCTAGACTTCTACAAAATCCATTGACACACTTTCCCATGGACGAGAAAGTACAGGGAGTGGAGTGTACAAGCCCAATTTTTCGTTGCTTGGATTACTTGTAGCACACATAACACATCCCTTTACATATTTTGATACCGTTTCATTCATCTGAGGCCAATAACAATATCTCTGAAGTTGAGCTTCTGTCTTTCCTACACCAAAGTGACTAGATATAAGAGAAGTATGAGCTTCTCCGATTACATGAAATCTTTCACTCTTTGGAATACAAATTTTTCCAAGATGATATAATAACTTATCATGAACATGATAATCCAATTCTTCAGTTTGAGTGCCATGCATTAAATATTCATAAACAACTTTGAAGTCTTCATCCTGTGCATATTGTTCAATGTAACTTTCATGAGCCAAAGGAATATTTTGCAAGACAACTGATGCATTGATTGGAGGTGTTGATAACATGTATGCAAATTTGTTGTGAATTCTTTTTTTATATTTAATGACCAAGTGAAATTGTTTTAAGAATCCCATCCATCTGAAGTACCTTGATTGTTGTAGCTTAGTTTGTGATTGAAGATATTGCAAGGGTTGATGATCAATGTGTATTATTATTTCTTTACCCATTAGATAATGTTTCCACTTCTTCACACTTTGTACTAATGCATACAACTCTTTATCATATGTGGGATAGTTAGCTACTGCTTTAGGGAATATTTTAGAATGATAGCAGATTGGTTTCTTATGTTGCATTAAGACTGGCCCATGGAATAACCACTAGCATCCGTCTCAGTCTCAAATGGATGTTGTATATCTGCAAATGAAAGTATTGGAGCTGTGCTGATCTTTTCTTTCAATGTGTCGAAGGCCTTCTACTCTTTACCTCCCCACTAAAAGACATGTTTCACAGTTGTCAAAGCATGTAAAGGAGAAGCAATATATGAGAAGTTAGTAATGGACTTCCTCCAGTATTGGGTTGTCCCCAGGAAGCTCCTAACTTTTGTTACATTAGTTGGCTTGGGAAAATTTTGAATGACTTCAAATTTAGAGGGATCAATCCTCAGTTCACCACCCCCTACAATATGGCATAAGTAAACCAAAGATGTCTTTCCAAACTCACATTTGGACATCTTCAAATACAATTTTTCCTTTTCTAAGACATCTATGACTTGCTTAACATGCTTGACATGATCCTCCCAAGTACGACTGAATATGAGAATGTCATCTACGTAGACTATTAGAAAGTCATCAATGAATGGGATAAATACATCATTCATAACCCGCATGAAAGTAGTGGGAGCATCACAAATCCCAAAGGGAATGCATGACCAACCATTCATATAAACCGTTTTTAGTTTTAAAAGCAGTTTTCCAAATATCATTTTCATGGATTCTAATCTGATGGTAACCACTTCTCAAGTCTAACTTAGTGAAATATTTTTCATTCTTTAACTGATCCAAAAGATCATCAATACGAGGAAGAGTATATTGATTCTGTTAAGTCAGTAAATTTTTCTGCATTTTTAGTTTTTCTCCCCATTTTTGGTTTGATTTTTTGAGTCTACCTTAGTTAATTTTTGGTTTTCAGTTTTGGTTTTTGTCTTCTTAAGAACCTTATGAGTGATTGAATAAAGTTTGAACCCAGTCCTTTCAGATGTCATTTGATTTTGGTGACTTTTTATATTGAAAAGGGGGTCAATGAGAGTTATATTTTCAAAGGAAAAATCATTAATGACTTTAGAGAGTGGTTGAACTCATGTCCTAAATCAAATAGCTGCCAGAATCTCCGACAAATTAGCAAAAAGTTGGAAAATCGCTAAATTTTGGTTAAAAGATATTCTTGTAGCGCTACACTAAAGTTTAACACAGAGCGCGCTACAGGAATATCGTGGCCTGAATTTTTTGTCAATTTTCGATCTGATTTCAATCATGATGTAGAGTGCGAGTGTCTAATCACATTGTGTGAGTATTAACACGTGTTTGCAGCATTTTGAGCATGATTTTAGTTGGTTGTTAATCACGAAGAGAAAACAAGGGCATCATTGCATGGTATGCGGGTTCAGTGGCATAGAAACCAGCAAATTCCGGGTTTAGCTGTCAGTTTTCTCTTGTTACACGCATCATTGCAGGAGAAGTAGTGTTTGCGAAGGAGAGTTCACTGTTGAAGGGTGGATTGCGTTGCTGTGGATAGGAGACAGGTGTGTTCTGGCGCCAGCGAAGATTAGGGCTTTTGAATTTATTCACCTGAGGCTAAAGAATCGATATGAGGACACCTGTGCTCGAAGGAGAACATCATTGACACCCCAAATTGAAGACATTAAGCCACAATGGACGAGTAATTGACAGGTATTACGTTATAACCCTTATAGCTGGAAAATTTGGGTTTTTGCCGCTGCACGAGTTTCTGGAAAAATTGGTTGCTGAGGAGGACATAATAGACCGTAAAATGAGGAATTCAACACAGAAATAGTTACCTGAAGCCCGTTAGGAGGAATGTGTATGAATATTTCTCCCATGCCCTAATGTTTTAAAACATCAGAATATACAGAATAGGGCGTCATTTTTACACAGAAGTGAATTTGTTAGTTGGTACAGGTGTTACACAGAAGGGGTCTGATAATTTGTGCAAGTGGTTTAAATATCACCGAAAATTGTTATAGCCTGTAAAGTTACTTGCTCAGAAAACATTGATTTAAAGGATTGTCCAGGAGTGTGCAGAAAACAGCTTATAAAACATTTTTGAAACCTGAAACTAGACTGTGCTTGTTCGCTGACAAGAAGGATATGGGAAAAGGTAGTAAAAGTGGTAAGGTTAACAGGGCTGAGCCCACAGACTTGACATGGATTCAGAAACTTCCAGATTGTGCAGAGCTGTTCCAGCAGGCAGGATGGTTGAAATTTTTCAAAAAGATAGATGGTTTTAATGCTCAAGTGTCCTGCAATTTTGCTAAAGGACTTAAGAATGAGATGATTATAGTGGATCCTTTGAGATTCAAATTGACTGTGGAATTAATATCAGAAGCCACTGAGATTAGTAATGAGGGTGAGCACTGGTTCAAGAAGTCTCCTTTCGAGTTTGATCCTCAAAGATACTTATTGCCTAATGTTATTCCTGACTGGAACAAAGGTATTCTCATACATAATTTCAGGAAGGAGTGGATTGAACCTATAAGGATTCTTCAGAGTTATGTGACTTGTGAAGGAAGCTCCAAGTCCATCATTGAAGACATTCCTGGGAAATTGTTGACAGAAGAGATTAAGTCAGTACAGGCCACAGATGATCCAAGCCCCACCATTGAAGATACTGGTGAGAAGCTATTGACAGAAGAAGCAATATTTAAGAAGTTTGACATGTTTTGCAAACCTAATGAGGAGCAAGATGCTGCAATAGAAAAACTGGTTAATTCTGACAAGGAGAATTTGAAGAAGACTGTCAAACAGTATAAGCATCAAATGAATTATATGCAGGAAGTTAATGATGGTCTAATGATGGCAAATAGAAGATTAAGAGAAGATCTTCAAGATACTCATGACAATTTTCAGGAGTTAGTGATTGATGCAAAGGAAGTACTCAAAAGAAAAAGGGTTGCTGATAGGCACTGCTCAGAATTAGAAAAGACTGTTGAAACCTTGCAGCATGAAAATGAACACCTACAGAAAAGGATAGCTGAGCTGGAGCAAAAGCACAAAAGAACGAAGAAAAGATCCTCAAGTCCAGATGGCATATCTTTTCTTGTGGAGGCATCGAAAGAAATCTAAGGCAGTTAGGTTCATTTAAGACATTTTGTTAAAGAATTTGCTATTTTTAGCAAAGATGTAATTTTGTAAAAATGTAATTGTTACTTTACCTAGTCTAGTCATTCGATGGAGAATTAGTAGGAAATACCCTAACTGTTTTTGGAGATGAAAAACTATTTAGAGAGGGAGAAAAGACATTGTAAGGGTTCGAATTTTTGGAGAGCTTTAGGAGGTCTGCAAGCTGTTGATTCTTCCAGACTTGTTCACTGCTAAGTATTGCAAACTCTCATATGCATTTTTGATGAAACTATGAATATATGACTCCTTATCCCACTTCTGATATGTATTGGCTTCATTTTGAACTTATATAGTTTCTTGATTGACAAATTCATTTCTGGTTTTATGTGTAATTTCCAGTGATGCTTGTCTTTTATTGTATGAACTTCATTGCAATCTTTTGTTGGATTCCTGAGATATATATGCATCTTCATGGATATATGTGTATGAATTAGTTTTTATTTATCTGCTGAATGTATTCCCTTATGCTCTTGAAGTTTCTAACCAAAACCTACAAAACAAAACCCTAAAAACCTAGTTTGGATTGATTTTATTTTTGAGATTGTGTTGGCTTGTTACCCTAGCCTTAGTAACAATTTCTGACACAAACAGATTCTTTATCGCGATTCTGTTCAAATCTCTGTAATCCACGCACATCCTCCATACACCATCCTTCTTTTGTACCAAAATAATCGGTGAACCACATGGAGAGGAACTTGGTTGAATGTCCCCTCTCTCGAGTAACTCTTGAACCTACTTCTTGATTTCTGCATTCTTGATCACTGAAGACCAATACATACAAATATTCAGAAGAGGAGCATCATGCTGCAAATGGATCCCATGTTGTATTTCTCTTTTAGGAGGTAATCCTTTAGGTTCCTGGAATACTGCGTCATACTTACCAACAACCCTAACCAATTCATCTTTAAGTTTAGGATCAGAACCTTTAAAAGCATCATTCGTATCAACACCCTTATCTTTAACAAACATGAGAACACAAATCTTACTAGCATTTACTAATCTCTTCATTTGACTTGCAGAATCCAAAGATAAGTTAGTTTTCAAACAGTGAGCTCGAACAATGTACTGAACACCATCCTTGGTTAACTGGTACTTGTTCTCTTCTTTGTAAAAGATTGCTTTCATGTCATAAAGATAAGGCTACCTAAAACAATACCACATATATCCAACAAGACCACATCCAATTCAAGTTCATCCATAAATCCATAAGTGATTGCAAACCTGAGTCGACACTATTTAGAAACTTGAAGTTGTGCATTTTCACAAACCCATCAAAGTGGATATGGTTTGGGATGAGGTTTTGTTTCTAAACCAAGTTTTTTAACTATATCTTCTGAAATCAAGTTAGCCTGTGATCCACTATCAAATAAATTATCAATTTTAGTATGCTTATAAATCACCCTTATGTGGAATAACTCACTCCTTTTCTTTTCATCATGAACATGTTCAACTTTTGAAACAAAAACGGAAGGATTTTTACCTTGTAAGCCCATGGTTGTAATTTTGGTCTCGTCTCTAGAGTCTGATCCCAAATCAAGCTGAAGAGTGGTGATAGTCTTATGATCTTCCTTCTTATTCTGAAACTTTTCTGGCTTAAGCTCCAGGTGAAGTTTACAACATTTGGATACATCATGACCCCATTTATAACAATGTGTGCATGTGGGATTATCTCTTCCTTTCTTCAAGGTAGTTGTGTGCTTACCTTTCCCTTTACCTTTGAACTTGTTTCCACCTGGTTTGAAAGGATTCTTCAAAAATTTATCAGCTGGACTCTTCCCCTTAGATTCGATGTGGGTGGCTTGAACACACACTTCATCTAGGTTATTCCGATTGAACATAAGAATTGTATGTATTAAGTAACTATGCAATCCTCTTATGTATATAAGAAGTGTCTCATGTGTATAGAGAGGTATACCAAGTACTAATTCCCTTCTTCTAAATTCTTGTGTGTGTTCTTGAATGTTCTGACCCTTACCTTGTATGAAACTCTACCAATCCATCATAGCCTGCTACATATAACTCAACAGATAGAACTGTTTTTTTCAACGTTGCAGTAAAATCATACCATGCGGGAATAATTTTACCTTTTGTAAGAAGGTCCTCTTGAGTTTTTCTCTCCCACCAGATGAGAGCAGTGCCACCAAGCCGAAGGGTGTCCAACTAGATTTTTTCTTCATCACCTGCAAGTTTATGGATCTTGCAATATACTTCAATTTGTCTTATCCAATTTTTCAGCGTTAAGTTCTTCATTAAGCATGAGTAAATCAAAATTTACAACAAGCTTTAATAATGGAACATTAGCCACATATTTTTGATGACCTTTAGAATGATGGGAATGATTAGAAGAAGCAGAATTAGAACTAGAAGGTGAGGATGGAGGTTCATGAGGGCCTCCTCCATCTCCCTGATTCACTGAAGCATCACCTTCCTCTTTTGATTTCTTCCTTTCCCTTTTTTCCAATCTCTCTTCATAATCTGCAAACAAATTCTCAACCATATTGACATCCCGTCGAAGGTTTTATGGAAATCCTTATTGTGCTCTGAACGAGCATCATCCTCTACCATTTTCTTCCTTTGAATTATACATTCAATTTCTGGATCAAAAGGCACGAGCTCTCCTTCACCTTCTTTAAGATTGCCTCTAGTAATCATTCACACACTCACAAATCTATGGTTAAGAAGGATCTGGTACCAAACATGATCTGAATTTGCAAGATCTTTATTAACCAATATTTATGTGAATGCTTCAATAATTAACTTTAGAAGAAAGACTTTAAAATGGCTTTAAAATGACACTTTCAAAGAGCACATAAGCTTAAAATAATGCAAACCATAATATGGGACAACAATTGATAACAAAGTTCATCCAATATGGATTACGTCTCTAGGCCCCTTCCAATGAGATCGATTTAATTAGTCTTCAAAAATGCTTTACAAAGAAAAACTAGGAATCACCCCAAATATCACCTTAGTGTTCTGTTGTTCTAGAGCAGAAACAGACTTTACCAATGGCTTCAAAAGTAAATTTTTGATTCTTTGAAGTGTAAACATGGCTATAATTTGGTGTAGCTAAAGGGTTCCGTGTGCACTTTTTCTTTAGAGTGTATGGACATAAAAATTGAAGCTAGATTCAGACTCCTTGTGAAAAATCAAATATTTTCAGTTTAAACTCAATATAATTATGAGCTCGACCTCGGGATTCCCCCTCTAGCACAGCCTCCAAGACTATCTTTGATCCGTGCAGTTCGTATGGCCTCGAACTACGTGCATTGTGAAATATGTCTCAAGATGTGTGTAAACCTGCCTCAGTATGCATGTAGATTGTGTGAAACTACCTCGATAAATGTGCAATATCACCTCGATATGCATGCCTAGAATTGTATCGAAAACTGTGCATAGCTCAACCTTCGAACTCTATACCTGTTACAGCGTATTTTGCCACCTTGTGAGCATTTATACTATTTGGCCTTTGTTATCCATTTGATTGACTCAGAACCACTTTTTTCCCTCCAGGAACCTCTTTTTCCCTATTTTTGTTCATGTACGCGAGCTGCTTTACTGCAACTCGCGCATGCGCGGGCTGCCCCACTACAGCCTGCGTACATCAAGTTAAATGGTAAATTATAGTAAAAAACTCACTTTTTACTCCAAAAAGAGGTCATAGGGTGACCTTTGGCCCTCCATGTATCCCGAAATGACTCGATTCGACCTTTCATCTACCTTTGGAGGGTTATATATTGAGCTCTTATGGTACATGGAAGGAGGAGAAAGAGAGAGCATCGAAACTCTATTGGATTTTTTCCATAGCTTGAGTCTACATCCATTGATCGTAGTTGTTGTGAACCCTTTATGTTCACCTACCAAACTCTTCCATATCTTTTGAAGGACTCTATCCTTTACTTGTGAGTTTTCCATTACATGGGGGATTGAAGTGTTGGAGACACAAGTGGAGGGACCTAGTTCTCAGTTCATATGAGTTGTCGGGAAGAGGTTGTATCACGTACTTCTTGTTTACATTAAGAGAAATACTCATTTTCTTGTCCAATTGATCTTGTGAATGGTTATTTATCAACATTGGCTAACATTTGCTTATTATATCATGGGCCATGCTATTGTTTATGCTAATATCTTTCATATATTATATGCACTTGCTTTTGTTTATTATTGAGACTAAGCTGCAGGTTCAAGTGTAGAGATTTGAAAGCTCAGCGGGGATCTACATCTAACGTTCGGTTGAAGGTTGGTTATTTATTCCACATCTTAGCATTTACATTTATATAGCATTGCATTGGAATTGGGTTGATTGCTGGTAGTCATCTGTCTGTTGTGGTCTACCCCAAGCCATAGGAAGTTTTTCTCCATAAGAGAAATGGCGACTCTGCTGGGGAGGAACCTCCATTTTGGGTATTTTGGGCATTTTTCATTACTTTGAGTCTCTATTCTATCGATTTTCTGTGTCATTGATTGGATGTTAGGATCTGCATAGAAAATCCTATTTTTTCTTGGTATTTGGATTCATTTTTGGTCCACCTACCTTTCCATGTACGCAGGTCATCTTTGCTTAGCCCACGTGGATGCGCTACTATTAGTATAGTATCCTGCGTATACACGCTATTGTTCTATGAATAGTTGTGTACAACTCCAGGATTGTTTTGTTTATGATCTTTGGTTGTTGCTGGGTGAATTCTAGGTGTTCCTGAGTCTTAGTAGGCCTGTATTATGACTGTTTCATGCCTCTTTACTAACTAGAAACTCCTCTTTCTTTAGTTTTTGAGCTTTTGTTTTTTAACCATTTTTTGTTTTTTATAGCTCATTAGCTTGGCTGAGTCTTACTTTTTGGGATTTGCTGGTTTGCCTGCTTTGCATGCTCTGCATTTTTCTGAAGAGTTCTGATTCTGCTTGCATTTTTCATTCATCTATATTGAAAAAATACAAAAAAAACTTTGTTTTTCATTTTCATTTCATCTATTATGAAAATACAAAAAAAATGGCTTTATGTTATTGCATTTTGCATCAGATTGCTTGTGCTTTCATTAGGACTTGTTTGAGCATGAAATTATAAAGAGATTGCATTTTTTATTTTTTTTAAATGAAATGTTGGTTTGATTGTCATTTAGTGGCATATTTTTCCCATTGATAGAAGGGTCTAGTATTCATTGGATGTGCATTTATTGAGTCTATTCACACCATTAGTTTCACAACCATATCCTTTGAGTAATCACATCCATTAAAATTAACGCTTAATCTAGATCTGATTAGAAACGATTTTCTCTTTTATAGGGTGCACGAACTAGTATAGGTTTAGAGTCTTGGAATAGATCACTGTGAGTTAACAATCCAATACTATTGAACCAAACATTATGTGTCTGGGAGTGGTGAAACCCATGGTATACATCAATATTCTCAGGGCTCTCTACTAAAAACAGAGTTAAGCACGAGGTCATGGGAGGTTGGTTGCGGAGATAGCCCTCCAATACTAGCTGAATGTGGGATATATTTCCAGGATTTGTTTGTGTTTGGGGACTCTTGGGGGATTTGACCTTCTTGAGTTTCGGGCTTAGTTACCCTGCCCATACAACAAATCCCACCTGCGACTGTTTTCCTAAGCATTGGTTATACGTGGAGGCCATAGTTTCTTTACCTAGGTATCACATAGGGTGCTTGCAGTGGTTATTCTGTGAGTATCCTGAGTCAGATAGGGGTCGAAAAAGAGAGTTGTTGTTTGTATAGGGATTTGACCCTATGCACGTAGTGAAGTATGGGGGGCCTTATAACTGATTCTGTTACCTCTGGTTATAGGTTGGGAGTCTCAAGCCTCTCCTAGGAGAGAGATACTGATTGTAGTGTCAGGAGGTCCCTTGAGCCAGTCCTCTTTGTGTGCATTTGGCTGTAGTTTATTTTAGGTGTATGCTCTGTGACGATCTAGTAGGTCTTTAGGAGACATTTATTTGTTGAATTTTTTTAAGTCATCGTGGATCTAGATCCACCTCTCCGCCGATCTCGTAGGTTGGATGGTTTACCAGCTAGCGATCCATCGCGGTCTTTTATTAAGAAGTGTTGGAAGACTACCACTGATCTTTCATTTACATCTCACGAGATTCAAAGAGCTCCTATCATGAGTTCTGCATCTGGCACGATGGGAGTCCCCGTGACTCCGTCCGGTGGCACTGTAGGAAAATCCTCACCATCCACTCCTAGAAATGGATGGGGAGGAGGTTCACCACACAACATTCCTCCTGGGTCTGGAACATCCTAGCCCACGAGCACAAACCATTTTGATGAAACATGGTCAACATGTTATTTATATGGTTCATCTTTGGGGATGCCAAGTTATGGTTCTACATTCGTCCCTACAACATCGAACCCTTTTTCATTGGGTATGCTTGGTTATATGCCGACTATTACTTCCAGCATGTCTATTAGTCATGCTAGATCTAGCATTGGGATTGGGGGCACTACAACCCCTTTTACTACATATCAGTTTGGGAGTGGTCACATCCCTCCATCTACTTCGTATGTTGGAGGAGGGCCACCTCCTACGACAGCCCCTATTGTTAGCGTGAACCCATTTTCGAGTGGAGGTTTCACGATGGGTATCGGATCTACAACTTACATTCCATATTTTAACCTGCATACCTTTATGCCTGTACCCTCGAACGCTTTTATGATGCGGAATCCTTCCCTTGTCTCTAGTTCGTCAATTCCAATGGGTGGGAACATACCGTTTTCATATGGCCCTCACTCGTCTAGTTTCCCTTCCTCGAGTGGTTATATGTGACCCTATTCTTATGGAGGTCATTCTTATGGCTTTTCAACTAGTCCTAATTATTATCCCAATTCCTCCCATGGAATCCCTTCTATGCACATACCTGTGTATCATAACACGGGTCAGTTTGAAGGAGGTTATTATCCTTATGGTCACGGTCACGGTTTCTATCAGAGTTCGTCGGCACCTCAGGTGTTGGCTACGATGAACACAATCTCACCTTCACAGAGTTAGTCTCTTTAGGGAGCTTATAATCAAGGTTCATAGCCTCAGCTCTCATTTATTTCTAGATTGAATTTACCCAATCTTTCGAAGCTCACGAATGATCCAGTGTGTCACGATCCTACATGGCCTCTAGTCCCCACCAAGCTCCCTTCTGACGTTCCAAATTTTGAGGGGAAGAAGGGTGAGGATCTAGGCGATCACATCACCACATTTAATTTATGGTGCTCTTTGAATTCCTTGAACCACAACTCTATTCGTTTGAGGCTATTTCAATGCACCCTCACGGGGGTAGCGGTGAAATGGTATGTCGAGTTGCATGGGGGAACATATAGAGGTTTCAACGATTTATATTTGGTTTTCCTAGATCACTTCCAGTTTCTAGTTCATTACGATACTGGTACTGAGATTTTATCCACCTTCCGTCAGGACAAATCCACACACATCTCTGACGATATTCAGGAGTGGTGCCGGCGGAAGAGGCTAGTGAAAGCCAACATTTCTCCAGAGTTTCTGTTGGAGTGGTTCCTTAAGTCTTTACTCCCTTACGTTTCAAAGGACGTTTCATTGTCCGATATTATGACTGAGGAACAAGCTATTTTAAATCCCAGCAGCTAGACCTAGTCTATGCTCAATCTGGCATCTTATACGACATTGTACCTGACGCACCATGATCACGACATGATCCCAAGCCCGTTCCTGGACCACATGCCAATGGTATTGTTTAATCCACAAGTACTTGTCCTGTAGATTTGGTTACAAATCAGATTCACAATCTGTCTATTATCCAATCTACCCTTGGACAGGCTCACAACTCATCCATTTCCACCCAATCGTCTGATGTTCACTCTATACAATTGGTGAACCCATTAGGTAACCAGCAACCTGGTGTGAAGAAGAAGGGGGGGGGGAATAATTGGGTGGGAATAATAGGACCAATAACCCTAAGAAGGAGAACGCCAACCCTCCTCGGGACGGAGAAAATGCTGGTGGGGACCGCAAACCTAGACATAAAGTGAAGTTTCCTTGTAACCTTTGCACTGAAGATCACATTACACATTTGTGTCCTCGTATTGAAGAAGCATCGAAGCATCTTGCACAGAACCCAGCTATGATTAAGGATCCCCTTCCTCATCACCAAAATATGGCTTCGGGTGCTTCCATTGCTGGTAGTGGGACTAATGAAACTTCAACATCCTCTACCCATGCTAGCGGTTACGGATGCGTTAACATGGTTAAATTGGAGGTTAGTGTTGCCACTCGCTCACGTGACTATGGAGCTCCGCAACCTTCGATGGGGAATGAGCCCCCTCCACATGAGACTCCTTTGCATATTGAGAAGCCTAACTCTAAGCTGCGGATATCGAAAGGTGTTCTCAACCGCTCGACGCACAATCCCAATGCTCAAGCCACCCATAACTACTCCATTGTAGAATATCTAGGCCAGACTCTGTGTGCCATATCGGCTCTCGAGGTTCTCCAGGATTTTCCTTCACAAAGGACTGCCCTTTTATGTGATTTGGGAGTCCAGGATCAATGTAGTCCTAATATTATCAAGTTCGATACTACTGATGTTCAACCTCGGTTTCCCTATCATGTGGCTTTCCAAGTCCATGTTAGGTGCGTACAAAATATTGTTAAATGTACCGTGGTTGGTGAAGGTGCGTCCACATCGGTAATGTCGTTAGCTTGTTGGAAGGCTCTAGGTTCCCCTCCATTGTCTAAATCTATGACCATGCTTACTGCATTCGATGGTCGTTCGTTCAGGCTACATGGTATTATCCCCTACCTTGAGGTCCACTTGGGTGGGAAGACCATGCCAATTGAAGTTGAGGTGGTTGATGCACCCATCGAATACAACCTTTTATCGGGCCGAAATTGGATCTATGCTATGAGAGCGATCGTGTCCTCTGTTTTTAGAGTTATCTTCTTTCCCCATGAAGGCAAGATTGTGATGGTCGATTAGCTAGATTTCACTAGTTCCAATACCATTGCATCACCAGGAACGAAAGTTCCTCCGATAAAAAATTCTCAACTAGCAATTGGGAATATTGGTGTAGGATTGTATTCTTCTTTGATGGGATCTTTCGACTTTGCTGCACCAATCTCCTTTACATGAACCATTTCCAATAGTGCCCCTTCCTCATTACATAATGTACCATTCTGGACGTCTTATTTTAATGATTCATGGAATTTACCTTCCACGAGTTCCTCGTCTGGAAACGTTTCGCACATCGAGATGGCTATGCCCTTGTCTGCAGTCAAGCTTGCTTACTGTGAGATTCAACAAGCCACTGCAGAACCGGATCTCTCCTCTTCACAGATAGAAGAAGAAGATCCCGTTATGCTTCCCGTGTGGGCAGTCGACTCATCTTGCTCGCATGATTTACATGATGGTACTTTGCCTTCAGATGAAGCTATCATTGAGGCCATGTATAGCAGTGATAATCCTTGGGAAGATCTTCATCATTGATCTTATTTTCTTCCCAACCTTGACCTTATTGAGCAAGAGGAGTTTTGGTCGACTCTTGCAGAGAAGGTTGATCACCCTGTGGCTCCTTTGGATTCACATGGTATTTACGCAGAGGGGAATATGGCTAACATTTCCCCAACCATTCCGATCAACATCTATCACACTCCACGAAAGATTGAAAACGTTTACATCGGTGACGATTGTTCCCCCGAGGAGATCTGCATTTACACTGAGTTATTCAAAGAATTTCGGGATGTTTTCGCCTGGTCTTATGAGGAGATGCCAGGTATAGATAGACCCTAGTATTTTCGAGCATGAAATTAAGACTTATCCAAATGTTTAGCCTGTTCCACAACATCTTCGAGCTGTGAATTCTAGGAAGGCAACCACGATTAAGGCAGAAGTAGAGAAACTGCTCAAAGCTGGTTTCATCTACCCAATTCTCCTTACCGAATGGGTATCTGATCCCGTTCCTATGGATAAGAAGCATGGAACCATCCATGTGTGTACCGATTTTAGAGATCTAAATCGAGCGTGTCCTAAGGATAACTTTCTCACTCCATTCATAGATCAAATCTTGGATGCATGTGCGGGAAGTGAAGTGTTTTCATTCATTTACTGTTTTTTAGGTTACAATCAGATCCATATTAAACCCGAGGATCAACATAAGACTTCATTTATATGTCCTTGGGGTACCTTTGCATACCGGAAGATTCCCTTCGGCCTTAAAAACGTCGGAGCTACTTTTTAGCGTGCCATGACCTATGCCTTTCATGACCTTAAGCGCATAGTGGAGGCTTATATGGATGATCTTGCTGGTCACTCTCGCAAGATAGTTGATCACCCCAGCCACCTACGCCTTATTTTCGAAAGATGTCAGTGTTATAAGATTCGTTTGAATCCAACAAGTGCATCTTTGTCGTGAAAAATGGTCGCCTTCTAGGGTTTGTAGTTTCCAAAGAGGGTATTAGAGTCGATCCTTTAAAGGTTGAGGCAATACTTCAGTTGCCTCCCCCACATAATTTGATTCAACTTTAGAGCCTCCAAGGGAGAGCCACTTTCTTGCACCATTTTATCGTGACTTATGCCAATCTTACTAAGGGTTTCATGCGATTATTGAAGAAGGACACCCCTTTTATCTTGGATGAGCGAGCCCAACAGTCCTTCGATGCTTTGAAGAAAGCCTTGGTATCGGCCCCTCTGCTTAGTCCACCCGACTTTGCAAGATATTTTTTACTTTATGTGGTCGCGTCTCAAGAGATGATTGGTATGGTCTTAGTTCAGGTGGACGATGTGCTTTAGGAGTATGTTATCTATTATCTTAGTAGAAACCTCATAGATGTTGAACTGAGATAATCTCACGTTGAGAAATTGGCCCTTGCAACTATTCATGTAGTCCAACGATTACGACATTATATTTTTCTTAGGAAGACCACCGTTATAGCGCATGTCAATCCGTTTCAATTTGTGCTCTCACGACGCATAATTGGGGGTAAATATAATAAATGGATTGTCATCCTTCAGGAGTTTGATCTTGATTTTGATTCACCGAAGTCGGTGAAGTCCTTAGTTTTTGCAGAATTGATGTCGTATTTCCAGAGACTTGATGAGGAAGTAGTCCATGAAGAATCATTTGTGGATGAACATTTGTTTCTTATCTTGTCAATGGACCCTTGGTATGGGGATATCATTATATATATCCAAACTCTGAAGTTCCCTTCGCACTATTCGCGATATGAGCGACGGCGTGTGAGACATCACACTAAAGACTGTCATTGATGGTGAAACTTTGTATCGCCGAGGAAAAGAATCTATCCTACGTCGTTGCTTAACTCATGAAGAAGCAGAGCTAGTGCTTAATGATTTCCATAGCGGAGCGTGTGGTGGTCACTTATATGGGATTACGACATCCCAACGTATCTTGCGAGTGGGATATTTTTTTCCTACGATATTCAAAGATTTTGTAAATGCTATGAAGATATGTCACCATTGTTAGGTGTTTGCTTGGAACATGCACTTGCACCCTACTCCTTTGCATCCAGTTGTCACCATCGGTCCCTTCACCAAGTGGGGGGTATATTTCATGGATTTCAACCCAGCTTCAGCTGGGGGGCATCACCATATCATTGTGGTCGTTGATTATTTTACCAAATGGGCTAAGGCCATGCCGACTGTTAAAGCCGATGGTGCTACAGCAGCCCACTTCGTATTCAATCAAATTATAGCTCGATTCAGTATCCCGAAGGAGATTATCACTGACCATGGCAGTCACTTTCAAAACAAGATGATGGCATAATTATCACTCAAGCTTGGGTTTAAATAAGATCGTCCCTCTTCATATTATCCCCAAGCGAATGGTCAGGTCGAGGCAGTAAATAAGTCCTTAAAGACCATTCTCCAACAAACCATCCAACAAAGCAAGAAATTGGCATATTATGTTATATCCTTCTTTGTGGGCGTATCGAACCGCAGTAAAGAATTCCACCGATTTCTCACCATTTTAGTTACTTCATGGTGTGGAGTCTATCTTACCAATTGAATGCGAAATCCCTTCCTTGAAACTAGCTATAGAGCTCCTACCTACTTCATAAGTAGAGCAATGTCTAGTCTACCTCGAGCAAATTGACGAGCAATGTCGAGATGTCACCGTAGCAATTGATGCTAACAAATGTCGTGTTAAGGTTCAATATGATAGGTCTGTCCATCCTTGGCAATATGCTGAAGGTGACTTGGTCCTCCTTTATGAACAAGCTAAGGAACCCCTAGGGGCCGAAAATTTTAACGCTATGTCGCACGGTCGTTATGTTGTGAGGCGTGTCCTGGCTAAAGGAGACTACGAGGGGAACACCTTGAAGGAGCCTAGAAATGGGCTCTACCTCAAGCGGTATTATGCTTGAGCTTCTAGCTCGAGCTGATACTGTTGTATACTATTGTATAGTTTTCTGTACATAATTTAGCTTTCTTTTGATTTTTCGAGTCTGCTGATTAGCTTCTGTTTGGTTGACAGATGTCAGCAAAATATCCAGTGTTCTTGGGATTCACGGATGGGGCTAGCCATCATACGCAGAGACTTGCTTCTGCTGCGTGGGTTATTTACTCACCCGACCATCAGATTGTGTCTTCAGGAGGTGCTTGTCTCGGTCCTACATCCAACACTGTGGCCGAGTATAGTGCTGTTGTCGAGTTACTTTGCGATGCCATTTCGCATGGTATCCAGTATTTAGAAGTCCGCCTGGATGCACAACTGGTTGTGTCTTAGTTGAACGACCAGTATTGTGTGAGGTATCCTACGTTACTAAGGAGTTTCTTAAGGTTTTTTTCGACGAAAGTGGATTTTTCAACCGTTTCGCGCCTTTGGCAGGTATTTTCTACACCTGCCATTTAGGTTAGGATGTCGTTTTGCCTGCATTTTTTTGACCTTATGACCACATTCATTATCCTTAGGTGTGACCCCACTTTGTAGTTGACACAGAACCTCTATGCTGCTTTAGAAGTGTCGTTATTTTGCAGTAGGGATTGTCCGACCATGGGTGCCCTAGTTAGATCCTTTTATGTCTTTTGGCACCCATGCTGTTGTTCCTCCTTAGGATTTGGAGTCCTTTGTAGTCACGCCATGACATTGCGATGAAGACTCATACTCTACTTCATTTTATTCTGGCCATCTCCCATGAGGACTCCCCATTTATGTCGAGTTGTGATTGCATTGCATTATCCTTCTTTCCTTCTGAGCCTTGTGTCGACTCCCTCTTTTCGCAATTATTAGCCATGTGCCTGAGCACTTTACCTTCTGAGCCAAGCAGAGCCTCCATTTATCTTTCACAGCTTGATGATCCTTACCTTGAGGGAACACCCCCCAAGTGTCCACATCTTGCACATGCTTCCTTGCATTGATCAAGGTATGTTCCACTGCTTGGAACTAGTTTTCTTGCACTTGACACTTGTTCCCTCACTTATTGTACTATAAGCAATTTTATTCTTTTCAATCTTTCATAATATGAAAAAGACCAAAAAAATCATATAACTGAAAAAGCCAGATTGAAAAATATGTACTACCTCTTATTGGTAGCTGTCGTGTCACCTTTGAATAGAGCATTCATTTCCACTCCATTCATCATGAGTCGAGACATTAGTAGGACCTTAGGAGTTGTACTCATTTATGAGATCTTACTCCACCGACAGATTAAGCTTCGAGTCATTATGGAGCCTTTGTTGATGCCTCCTGCATCGTAGAGTATTATTATCATCTAGTACTTGAATCTATGCTTCTTGAGTCTATCCATCTGCTCATGCTCTTGTTCAAAGGAAGTATTGAAACCAAAGTCGGCCACTCCTCATATCTCTTGACTATTGCATGTCGGCCATCCCATATAGTTCGATCTGTTTCTGAGTTCTTCCAAATCTTTCCCTGTAGCTGGTTGATGGGGGATTCATTAATTCCCTCCTTCTAGCGAGTTTCATTCCGTCGACTCCAACCCGTTTATTATGGAATTGAGACTTAGATTCCATTGAGTACCTTGAGGCTTGCAGTCATTAGTGGTAGGTTCTCTCGCCATCGACAATTTGGGAATTCATCAATGTCCCTTGATCGATGGATTCATCAGAGTGTTCGACCTCAACACCTCTATTCACACTTTGATGAATGTACTCTGTTCCTTGATGCCCATTTTCATTATTGGTGGGTTATCTCGCATCTGTTAATGATATACATCAATGACTGGTAATCAGACGATGCCACATCAGGTTCGACATCAGCACCTTTATTCACTTGATAGGGCATGCACCGCAGATGATTTGTGTAGAAGACCCCAGACTTCAGTGGCATTCAATATGATACTGGTGATCGTGATTATTCTTATAAGAGATCAGTCTCATACATCAGCAGTTTGTACCTTTAGTTTGCATCAGTTCTTTCCTCTTTCATTATATACTGCCTATTCATGGCCATTGTATCAGATTGCTATGTATTGTACCAATATGTATTCAGAGATATCATTGTATTATGATGAGTGGGCTACTCCTTCCATTTGTGTCCCCATCACTCCACTTCTAAGATTTATAATGTATTTCGGCCATCGTAGTAACTTCTCTGACCTCACACATTAGGGGGCATCTGTTACAACATATTTTTCCACCTTGTGAGCATTTATACTATTTGGCCTCCGTTATTCATTTGATTGACTCAGAACCACTATTTTCCCTCTGGGAACCTCTTTTTCCCTATTTTTTTTCCTGTACGTTAGTTGATTTACTACAACTCGCGCATACGCGGGCTACCCCACTACAACCCACGTACATCGAGTTAAATGGTAAATTATAGTAAAAAACTCACTTTTTACTCCAAAAAGCAGTCATAGGGTGACCTTTGGCCCTCCATGTATCCCGAAACTACTCAATTCGACCTTTCATCTACCTTTGGAGGGTTATATATTGAGCTCTTATGGTACATGGAAGGAGGAGAAAGAGAGAGCATTGAAACACTATTGGATTTTTGCCATAGCTTGAGTCTACATCCATTGATCCTAGTTGTTGTGAACCCTTTATGTTCACCTACCAAACTCTTCCATATCTTGTGAAGGACTCTATCCTTTACTCGTGAGTTTTCCATTGCATGGGGGATTGAAGCGGTGGAGACACAAGTGGAGGGACCTAGTTCTCGGTTCAGATGAGTTGCCTGTAAGAGGTTGTATCACGTACTTCTTGTTTACATTAATAGAAATACTCATTTTCTCGTCCAATTGATCTTGTGAATGGTTGTTTATCAACATTGGGTAACATTTTCTTAATATATCATGGACCATTCTATTGTTTATGCTAATATCTTTCATATATTATATGCACTTGATTGTGTTTATTGTTGAGACTAAGCTATAGGATAAAGTGTAGAGATTTGAAAGCTCAATAGGGATCTACATCGAACGTCCGGTTGAAGGCTGGTCATTTATTCCACATATTAGCATTTACATTTATATAGAATTGCATTGGGGATTGAGTTGATTTCTGGTAGTCATCTTTCTGTTGTGGTCTACCCAAATCCATAGGAAGTTTTTCTCCGTAACAGTACCGGATCTTGAAGTTCGTGCCTAGTTTTATAGGTCATGGGCAGCCCAACCATGATCTGAATTTATTGGTTGTAATTAAATAAATTAATTTGGAATTACTATAATAAGTAATTCATTTGCGCTAATGGTTAAAGCTTTGAAGTAATATATGGGAGGTTGTGGGTTCAAATCTCACGAACCTCTCCATCATATACACGTTACATATAACACACTATATAAAGTGTATAGTTAGGATAAAAACCCAAATTTTCAAATCTTAAGCCTTCATGAGCATTTCATGGATGTCATGTGGAAGCTTTCCATTGGTATACATGGTCATCACATGTCAACTTCCCATTGTGCCACGCCATGCCCAGTCATCATTTTCCACCTCAACACCTTCCACGTCATCACATGCCACGTGGCACTTCCGGATTGGTTTGATTGGGTTCCAACTCGTCCATTTCTAGGTGACACATGTCATCCTCTCATGCTACCATGTCACAATGTTGCTGTAATATCTTCCAAGTCAGCTATATGATCATGCCACATGGAAGCTTATGGGCCTGCCACGTGGCACCCCCTTTTGCCATTTTTACATGTTTTTCTGAAAAATTAGAACGCAATAAATTTTGCATTTGGAGTATGTTTTTGACGAAACGAGTGTCGTTGGAATTCACTCGGCGAGCCCTACGCAACTGGATACTTCTGTTCAACATTTGAAGACTTTAAAATTTGGTCATTTTGGGAGATTCGCCTGGATCATTCCTTCTAAGGCTTACCAATCTAACTTGCACACAATCAATTGGCTCAGGGAAAATAATCCAAACGTTTTACAACAGACCACACAAACTACAAAAGGATTTAGAGGTGACAATACTTGGACTGACTCAATATCGAGGGATTAGGACTTTCATGCACACGACCAAGGATTGACAACACTTTACCACTCTATTATCCTGACTCGGACCAACTTGGAACAGAGATACAACATGGTTCAGCGTGCACCAACACTTGTTAGAAACTAGGGAGCTTCATATCACTTTACTGCTCAAAACAATAAGTGAACTCACAACAACCACACTCTTAGGTTCCTCTTTGGCTCTTAGCTAAGCACTATGTCGCCATTCAAAGACTGCTTTCTGTTATATAAGGGTCAACTATTTACCCACAGGTGAGAATGATAGATTAATCGATGTATGGATGAATGAATTCCTCCCAATACAGGGTGATATAGATACACCCATGAAGGATCGAGGTAATTGACCACATAAACTAATTAACTGGCTAACAAAATCATTGGTAGGCTGACTGACAAACTCATTGATAGGTAATTTAAGGATGAATTCAATGTAACCAATCACTTACCTAATAATCAATCTCCATGTATCCCCAGTTCTACAAGGCTAATGCCACTTATCGATCATATGAACTTAGACCCATGCCTTCCTTTCCCCAAGAAAATAACCATCTCAACTACCTTCCTCTTGGAATCATTAAATTATTGGAGCGCATCAGTTAAGCTAACATTTGATGTCTCATTAGTCCTCTCTAGGACACTTGGCTATCAGCTATTGGCTTCATGGATTCAATACGTCCCTCCCTAACCTTAGAATAATCATGCCCCATGGTCATGTTTCCTTGCATAGTCAATTGTGGATTTATTTATTATTATCATGCACATGTGCATCACATTTAGAATAATACCACACTTGGCCAATGCATGGTTCACTGGCCATATACATTCGGGGAATCCATGGTAGGGCCTTTGCCTTGATTTCCTCACCATGTTCCATCAATTACAACAATGATATTACATCCATTACATATTTTATGTCAAGGGTTAGAACTAGGGATATTACAATACCCCCCCTTGAAACAACACTGTCCTCAATGCTCTTTAAAAATGAACAAAAATGGGTATGCTTACCTCATGGGGTCTTCCATTTCTCATGTAGCCTCATCTGGGCTAAATTTATTCCACAACACCTTTACCTGGCCGATGGTGTGGTAACAGAGTATAGTCTCCTTCCTTCCTATGGTGCACATAGGCACCACTTAGAACTCTCCCTCGAGTTCCACCCGAATCACTTTCCAATCAATAATGTGATTAGGATCATGTATATACTTCTTAAGAAAAGAGACATGGAAAAC
This sequence comes from Larix kaempferi, assembly GCA_027924585.1. Lineage (NCBI taxonomy): Eukaryota > Viridiplantae > Streptophyta > Pinopsida > Pinales > Pinaceae > Larix > Larix kaempferi. Next base: position 4,575,290 of record BSBM01000541.1, on the reverse strand, counting down.
ATTATGATATTTCATATGCACAAGCAATCCAATCCTATATGCATATGGTCCTATTCTATCAAGTACTTCAAAAGGTACAAAATATCTTGGTGCCAACTAGGCAGAGTTTCCAAACTTTAGAGAGCTCTTCCTTGGCTTAACTCTCAAATAAGCGTGGTATCCAACTTTAAATTATCTATACACTCTTTTCACATTTTCATAGCTATTTTTCCTATCCTGCGCTACTTTCAAATTCTTCTTGATTTTAACTATTTCCTACTCCATTTCCTTGAGAATTTCTGTCCCAAGCACCACTTTGTTTACTGGGTTTTCCCAACTCACAAGAGTCCTACATTTCCTACCATACATGGATTCAAATGGACTCACACCCAATGATGTATGATGACCATTGTTGTAATAAAATTCAACCAAATGAATGTAATTCACCCACTTGGATGGCTTATCCATCAAATACATCCTTAACATATCTTCCAACACTAGATTTACTCTCTCTATCTAGCTATCTGTTTGAGGATGACAGGATGTGCTGAAATTGAGATGAGTTCCCAACTCCTTAAACAATCATTTCCAAAAATTCAATGTGAATTTCACATCTCTATCTAATATTATTTCCTTCGACAATCCATGTAACTTGAAAATCTCCTTCATGAAAATATGCGCAATATCAACAGTCATATGTGTTGACTTAACTGAAATGAAATGTGTTGCTTTTGTTAGCTTTTCCACCACTACCATGATTGAGTCATGATGATTCGTTGTCATTGGTAGTCCTGTAATGAAATCCATAGATATTTATTCCCACTTCTACTCATGAATATGAATTGGATGCAATAATCCTACTGGGTGCAAGTGCTCAACCTTCACTTGTTGGAACTTCTAACATCTCCATATGTATTGCGCGATGCCCTTCTTCATCAATGGCAAAAAATACTTTGTTCTTGATACTGTAAAGGTCTTTTGACATCCAGGGTGACCTGAGTAAGGCATCTGATGAATCTCATCCATTAATAGCTTCTTCAATTCAACGTTGTCTAGAATGTACATCCTTCCTTGGAACAAAAGAATCCCATCTTCTTCTAATTGATATCCCTCATACTTCTTGTCTGGCTCTTCTTGCCTAAGTCCCGCGCTCACTTGCACGTACTTCTCATCTTCAACTGTGACCCTACCGACTCTTGCTCTGAGCTCAATGCTACATGAACTTATGGATACCACTTGAAACCTTCCACTGAGTGTGTCAACAACATTGTTATCCTTAACTTTGACATGCTTGATCTCAAGATTGAATTCGGTTAGGAATTCTAAAAATTGATCTTGTCTTGCATTCAATTCGGCTGATCAAACAAGTACTATAAGCTCATATGATCGGTGCACAACCCAAATATTCTTCTGAGCAAGTAGCGTCACCACATCTTTAAGGAATGGACTATGGATGCTAACTCCAACTCATGCGTTGCATAACTATTTTCATGATCCTTTAAATTTATGGACTCATAACATATCACATGTCCTTTATGCATAAGTATGGGTCCAATCCCTTCTATGCAAGCATCTATGAACACCAAAAAATCCTTATCCATACCTACAATCTTCAAAATAGGGGCACTGGTAAACATTTTTCTAATTTGGGAATGTAACTCCTCCCTTGTGTCTCTCTCTCCCCCCCCAAATTGAATTTCTCTTGGGAAATGGGATTTGGGTGGATGGGAGCTAGTCTCTCTTGTTGGTTATGCATGCTCTTGGATCTTGTTTTTGCTATGATATTGGTGTGATTGGTTTTGGTTTCTCTTGACATGATTTTTTGTTGGTTGGTGCACCCTTGCAAAGCCTATGCCCAAGTTGAGTTACTATGGAATTGCCACTGTTTTGTCCTGAAATTGCCTCTGGAGATCCTGGATTGGAAGTGACGTGAAATCCAATTGCCATTGGATTTGAGTATGGACTGATATATTTCTGAATCTTTTGTCCTGGAGCCATTGGAATTTCCTTGGAGTGGAATTCGAAGAAGACTTTCTATTGGTTTTTGGTTGGACTGATTTCTCCTGAAAACTTTGTCCTAGAATTGCCATTAGAGATCCTAGATTGTGAGTGATGTGGAATCCACTTGCCATTGGATTGTGGTTGGACCAATGTTAGATGGGTTTTGTGGTTGAGTGCACTCTCTAAATAGGGATGAATATTCTCTATTAATAAGACATAATTTATTTCTTACATCCTCATTATATATCACTGGGTGTGTGTCATCTTCTTCTTGATGTGAACGCAACTGGTATTCTTTCTCCTGCATGGTCTACTATTTTACCTTGTTTTGTTCCCTCTTTTCAGTCTCTCGAACCAAACCCATCTTTCTTACAAACTCCTATCCTTTTATTTTCTCCTCTCATTTATTGGAAGCTGAAATGTGGTGACCATTCCACTTCTCCTTCCGTCTTAATAATTTTGATACCTTCTTGTAATTAGCCCACAAATTTCTATGAAGTCCACCAAGGCACGTGTAGTTATGGAACACCTAACTCATGGCCTTTTACTAGAATTATATAGCATGTCTGGGGTTGCAGCTCTTGCGATGCAATACCAAGAGTCGTAGCACTTGTGTTGCAGCAAACAAAATTTGCATCCCTTTTGTTGCAACAAACAAAAGTCACAACCCTTGTCTTGCATAAAATGGGAGCTATAATACTTATTTTACCCTACAATTACTAGTTTCAAAGTGAAATGTTTTTTGTTGATGTAGATTTCCTAAGGCCAAATATGTTCCAACATCAAAAGTTAAGGCCAATTGTTTCCTCAATGAATTCTATACCGAATGACATATCATTTTCATAGTTTCAATTTCATTTTCTATTTTTTATTCAATTTCTTTTAAAACTTACACTAAATAAATTCTAACGGTTTCAAAGGTGCTTACAAAAAAATAAATGCCATAAAAAATACATAACCAAAAAATTATAAAAAGTATGTGGAATCTCTGTGGATATTTCCTCTTCAAAATGGAATTTTTGGTTTTTCAATTTATATAAATAGTTGAAAAGAAATTGACGAGAACACAAAGGTGTATAGAATGTGATTAAAATATTAATGTGCCAACTTCAAAAAATTAAAAAAAAAATTATATGTGTGTGTGGGGGGGATTTACTACGCTATGTAGATCATTGTGTGTGGGGGATCTACTACATTATGTAGATCAATGTGTGGGGGATCTACTACATTATGTAGATCAGTGTGTGTGGGATCTACTACGATGTGTATATCATCCTGCTATTTTTTTTTTTTGAAATTACATATTGGATATTGAATTATCTTATGGAAACAAAACTCACTTATTGAATTTTCCATAAATTTGCAAGGATGGGCATTTAATTAAATGTAAATTTGGCACATCAAATTATACTAATATTCTTAAAAAAATGATAGAAAGACAACACAATTTACTACAATTTTATGTTTAACTACACATGAAAATTCACAAGGCTTATATGAGCTTTTGTGGCTTCAATCTAAAGAATATCCAAAATACCAAATTTTAAAAGTCATATTTCATTAAAAATTTCTACCTATCTTCATGGTTTCACCACGGGGGGTTCACTAGTGAGGCAATATTATATCACGTTCATTCATATTGGGGGTTTGAATACTCTTAAAAACCTCAAAAATATATTGCCCCATATTAAGGGGTCAAGGGGGGTTTTTAATTTCACATAACTTAATATAAATATTGGGGGTTATTTTATTTGGGTGGGCTAAGGAATAACCTCCAAATCATGGGATGGATTCATACCTCCAAATAATGGGATCAATTCATACCCACCTAAAACTTAAGGACTCTCCATTTTTATTTGATATTGCTTATGATCCTAAGTTTTGCATAAATATGATAATATTGTACCAATGATAATATCGATGGAAGTCTCTTCGGATTATTGGCCTTGATCCATACTCGTTTAATTGCTTATTTAGGTTCAGAATGAATACTCGGAATTTCCACAAATCTCATGATTTTCATCTTGAGATATGAGATGAAAATCATGAGATATATGGAAATTTTGAGTATTCATTTTGAAGCCAATCACCACAGAAACCTAGCAATAGAGCTTATTTAGGATTGGTTTGAATTGATACATTACATTGTTTTTCATATTTAAGTGAAGAGATGTAGCTAATTGGGAGTTTCGGAGTTGAACAATTGTATTTTATTTTTTGTAGGAATTTGAGTAAAAGATCTAACTCTTCATTTTTTAGGTTAGGGTTTAGGTGGGTATTGAGATTCAATCAAACCTTGCACCATTAAAACCAAGAAAAGTGAGATCAATCTTTCTTGGCTCACTCGAACCAAGAAAATTTATATCAATCTTTATTGACCAATTATTTCTTTCAACCTTTTGTATTCTTCTTTAATATTTTCACATTGCCAGTTAGGAATAGTTGTTATATTGAGTTATATTTGTAACATTCATAATTGTAATTTCAATTCTTATAATATCCAAGGCATACATCTTAATATTGTATTGGAACTAACGTGAACATAGGTGAAAATATAAATCCTGATTTACATACCCAATGTGTTATCGTTACCATGAAATGGTATCATATAAGTTTCTCCATCTGTGTATCTTTATAACTATTGCATGCTTGAAACCTAATAATGGATATTTTTCTCTCTCCTGTAAAAAAACACTAGATATAACCCAAGAAAAGGTAACTAAATGTTGTTGATTTCCTTATGGCAGGAATAAATGTAGAGGAAGTTGAGGAAATTCATCGCATCTTGTGAATGATCCAAATCCAAGCTATGCACACGATCATATGGCATTATTGAAAAGTAAGAGGAATTTTGCTATGTTCATTTGGGTTCAAACATCAATGATGTTTGTTTTGATAGGAAGGTAGGGGAGTCCATCCACGAAAGGGTTTCAATTTTGAATTTTTATGGAGTTTAATTTATTAAGATTATAGAAAACATGAGCTCTTTATGTCTATACTTATATTTACATGATATAAAATTGATAGATTGGCAGACTATGGTGTGAAACATTTGCAATTCTGCTCTTTTCTAAGCATTGCACTATCTATTGGACTATCAACTTTTTACATTATTTGTTATGTTGATCTCTTGAATGGGTTTCCTTTTACACATTTTCCTTCACAATACTATTTCATTGTGTCTTCCACTATCCAATGCTACAAATTGATCAGTCACCCCTGCAATCCTGGTTGGATCATTATTAGCATTATCCTATCATTTTATTTAGCATCATGTTTTCTTATACTAAGATTTGTTAGGGATCCTATTTGTTACAACTTGATAATATGATATAAAGGGGATATTAAAAATGGGTTGATAAAAATAGATACATACAATATCTGATGAAACAGTGAAACTAGGGGTTTTCTTGATTGGAAAGACATATTGGGAGGGGGGTTCAACAATAAAAGTTTATGAGGAATTTTCCAATATTTAGTAAAATTAGGGATATTCTTTAATATCATGCGAACGATCGTGCTATGTAACAAGTTCACTAAGTGAACTCCCCGTGGGTTTCACCCCCATTTAATTTCATCCCCAAAGTAAAAATAAATAAAATTACGTGATAGAATTTTTGTAAATTAATCTTAGACGATAAGGGTCAGTGTTTGTGTCATATACTTCCATTTAAATAAAAGCAATTTTACTACAGATGTAGCTTCCACTCACATTTTGGATGGTGATGACTCTATAGGGTGTAATATTTCAACATAAAATTTTATTCCACACACACACACATAGCATGTTTCATTGCTAGAAGTGATAACTCAGCCTCCTCCAACATCGAGAATCAAATTGTTAATATTTCTAGATACAACATTCTAAGCACTATAATATAATCGTCATAACATACTTATATTCTTTTATGAATGCCAATTGCATTCCTATATAGTTGAATAATGTCATATTTTCATCACTCCTTCATATTTGTGTGTGTGTGCAATAAAGAAATAGGGTGTCTTCCCTTAGTCCAATATCCTACTAGCAAATCCAATGTGCTAAGGAGATAATTATGCATTTATTATTTTTGTTGTGATAGGCATTTATTTGCAACCTTGAGTTACATGCATTAGAAATTATAATGAGTAAGTTGTGTTCAATTGAGTTAGTTGCATTTTAATATAATATTATTTTCTAGATTGAGTGATGTGCATTCTATATTAGTGTTTATGCCCCAATAATAAAACTATGCTTCATGTTATGATCTATCATATTTTAAGCATTTTGTTGGATAAGTTCAATGTCATGTTTCATTTTCTCTTAGTTTTTTTTTATTTCTACATCTAGTTTCTTACTATTTGGTATTAGAGTAGTAAAATATGGGCCTACTCATCTCTCTCTCTCTCTCTCTCTCTCTCTCTCTCTCTCTCTCTCTCTCTAAGTGAGATTTTTTATGCCACTCTCCCACCAAACACATTTCTCTCCACAACTTCCTTTTCTCTTGGATCCATACCCACCTAGAAATAGTTTAAGGTGTTAGGTTCATTGAGGATTTACCTCCACCCCAACAACATTTCACTATGCAAACACCCTTAGTTAGGATTTCTTTGGCCTACATCACCCTTGATTGGGATTTTTGAAGATTTCCCTCCACCCCAAATCTCCTCTCTAGGGTTGCATCACCCTTGATTTGGATTCTACAAACTGAATCTCCCCATCACATCAATCTCTCTCTCTCTCTCTCTCTCTCTCTCTCTCTCCACAGGGTTTTTAGAGGCTAGTCTCCCACCCCACTCAAAAAACCAAAATCCAACTTCTTACGATGTAGAATATTTGTAACTCTACAATTCATGGATGTTTTGGAGGTTTCCCTTCCAACCCAACAACTCTCTTCTTCAATTCCTTGGCTCAACATTCTTGATGTGTAGCTCCATATCAATCCAAACAATGTGACCTAGGGTTTTCTATCTTCAACATCTCACTCCTTCTAAAAACTAAATTATCAATTGACCTTCTTCGAACTCCAACTCAATCATAGTGAGTTATATATTAGTGCATTAATCCACCATTTCTTTGTGGTTTTTTCCTTATTTTTAATGGATCTCCACATCTCAAACATCCCCTCCATCTAGAACCCTCTCAAGAAAAATCGGTTTTTCCATCTCTTGATCTAACATACTCTCAAATTTCATCCCTCCTTTCCCATCTTATCACATAAAGGGACATCATTTGTGCCTCTATCACTGGCCCTCGCTTTGACTAAAACATGGGCTCTCTTCCACACTCATTCAAACATGGGCTCTCAACCACACTCATTCACATCGCTTTACTCTAATAATGTCTCACCCAATTCCATAAACAACGTTCCTCATTTATAGCACTCACACTGTTGGCGGGAAATACTACCCTATAGTAAGGAAACGAATACTATCAACTTAAGGGGCTTGACAGGTAAGCACACTACTTGCATTACAGAGATGTTTATGAATGGAAATAGATTATAAGTCTTGAGGACATACCTTTTGAATGAAGTCTGATCCTAGCTTTTATCTGATCTTGTGCTCGATCCTCAATCCAATCTCTCATTCAGTAAACCTGCAACACAAAGACCTTTCTCAAGGTATCTTGGCCAATATAATAATGATGCAATAGAACAATGATTCAAACATCAAATATTAGCCAACATAATCCAATAAGTACTTGATTTGGGACGAGAAATATGCTTCAACCTTTATTATCAAAAACAAGTGAATGATACACAGTATACCTGACTTTGCAGCGTGTTCATGCAACCTGATCCTGGGCTCCTGCTCTTCTCTGGCTTGGAAATATTCCAGCATAACCTCCTCCAATACATGCTTCTCTTATGAAAGAGTCTCTCTATAGTTCTCATGTCTAACCCCTCTCTTCATTCCTCCTTGTATTTATAGGACAAGGGAAACAGATCAGGTCAAGAGATGGTTATGGAGGAAGTTGGGGAAGTTGGGAAACCAACTGCAACTAATCCTCTTCGTGAAATTAATTATTTTTTAATAATCTTTTAAGGTGTATGCTACTATTTCACAGTAGAGTAGCGCCCAGGGCGCCACTATAGTGTTTCAAAACTAGTGCTCATCACTTTTTAAATGTTGTATGCTACTCTATTGAAGAGGAGTAGCGCCCATGAGGGTTGAGCGCTACTATTGTACACTGGAGTAGGGTACAGGCGCTAGTCTGTTAAGGTAGAGTAGTGCCCATGTCTCAAAATGACATTTTTTAGGGTTTTTCCAGCTTGCAAGGAGGTGGAGTAGATCAAGGTCTCATCTAAGGTCAACATGCTCCTCCATCCAAGTTGTCCTTTTGTGTGATCAACAACTCAAGGTGATCACAGACGGAGAGGTGCAGGTTTGACCTATAACACACACTCTTCATGATCTCATTGGTTTCCCCTTCTCATATATCTAAAATCCCTTAGGTATCCTCTCAAACCACATTGCCTACTATGCTTTCAAGTACTTTTCCACATTCCATACACAACTTCCCCCACTTGTTATACAAGTAGGTCAATCCCCTATTGATAAGGCTCAAAGAAACTTATCGAAGAACACATGAACAAACACAAAAAAGAACCAGAATAATGGTGAGAAAGAAGAGCAAATATAAATATACAAAACATATTTGATTAATTATTCACTTGGATAAAGGGCCTTTTTATAGTTTTACATTAGGTCCACATTAAACTAACACTCAAACAAAAAATAATGAATTAAGATGCGCATAACTTAAAGAAACTAATTTAATCAAGACTAAGTTGATTTACTAGAAGGTGTGCTCTCAAGAGCAAGTGTTCCTTCCTGAAGAGATGAATTATTGTTGGTGAGGTGTCCATATAGAGAGTTTCTCCCATGTTCCTTATCAATTCCTCTTGGTTTATCTCAAAAGTGTCCATGCTTCCTCTTGAAGTAGAGAAGTTAAAAGTAGGTGCATTTGTCCTACTGAAGATGGTTGTGCATGATGAGAGAAAAAGAATGTAGAAATCAATCTAGATGTCTAGATTTGAAAAAAAGTGTAGGATAACATAGAAATAATTGATTAGGTGCAAGAAACTCTATGGGTCTCTTTTGTAAACTAGTTTTCCATGGACAAAAAACATGTGAGTATGGTTTGTCACATGGTAACCTCTTGGTTGAAAAATGACACTAGGGAGGTTAAGAAATGCCACTATGATGGTGTTTGTTGTTAGATTTGGAATTGCCACTATGGAATAGATGTTGTAAGCTTGAATGTATGAAAGAGGTCAACAAAATGAGAGGCATTTTGGGACCGTGGAAGCAGATGAGTTGAAGGTATTATTGTTGACAACTATATTCATGTTGTGAAGAAGATGGAGATTTTGTTGTTCTATGTTCCTTACTATAGAATCGATGAGGATATCTAAGATGATTATGGGATTAAGATATTTGATCCATATTTATGAGGGAATGAAATGTAAACAAGAATTTAACAGAGACAATGAAATACTGTAAATCACACTTTCTATTAGTGAATACAAATATGCAAAAAATGTAAAAGAAATACACATGTTGAATGGGGGCAACTTATCTATGAGAAGAGATGTGACAGCTACATGCATTCGCTTCTCTCTCTTACAATGAGTCCCAAGGGCCTTTTTAATATGATAAGGAAACCCTAAACATTAAAACCCTATCCCCAGAAGATGAAACACCAAAAGGTTTGTGGACCCCGTTATGGTTAGTTGATACAACAACTTCATTGGGGTGTAACGTTTATATACGATCTCCGTTTGGGGAACTCTATACACTGTTGGAAAGGTCTCGCCTAAGAGTATATGGTGGGGAGTCAACAAAAGTGTTAGCTTTAGCTAACACTTTTGAAAATTGATCACAAAAAAACATCGTTTAGGGCCTCAAAATGGCCCCAGAAGTTTAAGACCCTAAAAATAGTAAAAAACTACCAAACTGGGAAAAAATTATTTTGATCCAATGGAATAGGTGGGTGGCCACTGATATCCATTTGGATCAATATTGATGGAGTCGCAAGGGTGGCAAGGGGTGTTTTGAATTGGTTCTAGATTGCATCAATGCTCCACTTTCATTAAGAGTAGTAGGGATACAGAGAGATTTGTAGATTGATAGTGAGGGAAAGGGTTTGTGTAGTAATTATGTAGTCAAGGTGCAAGAAGGTGGAGAGGGTTTGTTAATTAAAAGAGGAGGATGATGTTGAGGAATATCACTTGTTTGAACATTGGAGAGGTTATTAGTTGTACAGTAAGACTAGGCATGTCGATGGGGGGGTTGTATAGAGAGTTGGTAAGAGATGGAGGTGGTGAAGAAGAGAAATAAGATAATAAAAATCTAGGATTGGATGAGGGAGGGATTGGGGAGAACCGGGTGTCAATTTCATTGGAAAAAGGTGATATGGGGAAGGCAAGAGATATTATTTTCCTCAAGTCGAGTGAAGGAGTTGTGGATGGAGTTAGGCGGGTAGGTTGTGGAGGCATAATGGGGTGACCAATAGTCATAATATGAGGTTGAATACATCTATGGGGTGGAATATAGAGGTATGGGGAAGAGAAATAAGGTGGAGGATGCGCAACGTGGGTCAAAAGTACCTTATGGGGGAATGGGATTGTTGGTGAGAAGGTGTATTGTCGAGGTGGGATAGGATTAGGGTTAGGAAAGGAAGGGACATTAGGACTGTGTGCCAGTTGATGTTCTAATGCTATGGCTTGGCTAAAGGAATGGTCAAGGCTACTATTCTCAAATAAGGGCACTTCATTGCAAAAAGCACATAATAAACTAGAATTAAACTTAAGAACAAGTACATCTTTGGAATCTTGAATCTAAAATTGAATCTAGAGTTTGGTGAAGATTGCAATATATAGTGTTGTACACTTTGTCCTATAGATTGTTGTAGTTGAAACTAGTGAAACATCAAATCCTACATGTACCCAAATGGTAGAAATGATTACAAAAAACTTGGCAAAATGCAACCCAAGTGAACAAGGGTGAAGAAGTGAGATGATGCTCAAAGTGAAACTACCACCATGTTATGGCCACATCTTCCAAATGGAATTTTGCAAGTTTCAAGCATCGATCTTCAATGTTTTCTTGACATAATTTAAAGTAGCACGAGGTTGTGGATCCATAAGTCAAGAAGCTCTCCTTGCATTTGGCCTCCATGTTTAGTTAGAGAAATATGTGCGTCTATTTGAAAAGGAGTGGGAGCTCGAATTTATTTGTGTATTATCTCTGCAAGGGATAGAGCAAACTCTTGTATTGCTCGGGAATAAGGAGATTTGTCATTAGCTAAAGAAGAGGGACAACCGCGACATGGAGACATGGTGAAAGGCGAAGAGAAAGATGTATTGTATGTGTATTATTGTTTTTGGTGTCACAAAATCAGTTTTGTTTTAAGAATCCTTATACGGTGAACCTTGGCACCTCGAGAATAATCCTGGCACAAGAGTATGCAAAAACGCCCCAAAAAATAGTATTGTTGAGATGATAGTGGCAGATATATGTACAAGGTAAAGATGTTGTGTTGTAGAAGACTACAGAATGGATTGGGTCCTGAAAATTGATAACAGTGGGATGTCCTTGATCAAATGACCCACTTGGATTTTTCATTAAGTGTCAAATCTATAATGTTGATGATAAAATGTTGGGCTCAGGTCTAGTGCAATATATGTTGCTACTTTGTGGTAATGAGGAAAGGAGAACTACATGGCTTTCTAAAGATATAAAATAGAGGTGGTGATGATATATGCATAGAAATGAAAATTTAGGGATGGACCTGTACATACACGGGCTCACATAGTTCAAGAGCCAAATCATAAATTTGTCAAAATTATGTTGTAATTTGAATGTGTATCAACGAATCTTAATCATAAAAGAGTGGTGAAACAGTGGTTGGAGACTGTTATGGCATCCCTGACTTTATCACAAAAGCATCCAAAAGCATGCTAAAAACTAATATAAGTTTGTTATAAAGAAACAAAATATGCACCAACGAACATGGATGACTTGAATGGACTAGAGCATAACCTCTCAAGAGATCTTTCTAGTGCATCGATCTGTCTACAGAAGAGGATAGTTGTGCTTCTTGTGTTGGCGAGATAGAGTTCTATTTTGCACTGATTAGAAATGTTGCAGGACTACAAAAAATTGCAGAGGTAGCTCTTAAACTTCTGTAAGTGGCCTCAAGTGACCACGTTGTTGAAACAATAGAAAGACTGTACTTTGGAGGGCTTCACTGCATCATTCCACTAAGTTATTGTGCTATGGCCCTATGGTACTATAAAAATATAGCACCAAAATTGTCTAGATTGGGCATGAGGTACTCGTAGCACTGATGGAAGTGCCCATGTAGCTTGGTTGTGGATAAAGGTGCTCGCCAGGAAGAGCCAACACCATAAAGCCAGGCGTTTTGGTTGTCTTTTATCTTAAGCGGGTTTAGATGGACATAGATCTGTTAATGCTCATTTATCGATTTAAGATTAAGCAGAGAAAGAGAAACAATACCAGATTCACTAGAAATTGTCTTTAAAAAAACATAATAGGTAGGATCCGTTCCATTTCTCAGAGGTAGAGAAACCCTTAGGGTTACACATAAAAATTAGGGTTGTTGTTACAATCAATGGTGATTAATTAATCTTGCGACTTCCCTGGTTGGTGAAGGCTGATGACAACGCTGTTGTTGTAGCTGGGAAAGTTGGCATTGTTGCTAGGGTGGGTGGAAACACTAAACTTGGCGTGAGACTAGAGAGTAGAACCACGTCGCTAGAATGAGCATGCATGCAAACTTAAGGAAACATTTGTCGGAGTAATATGTTCGACCTAAAATTTGTGCAAAGAGTTGGGAGATTGAAATTTGGACCTGCCATGGCTAGAAATATCATGCCACACATCTAGAAGGTATGTACACACTTTTGGTTGGGAGTGTGGCCTAGCAAGTTCCAAGACCATGCTTTGATATCAAATCACAATGTTAAGAGAGTCTTATAGATCAGCAAAGAACAATGGAGGAAATAGAAAAAACTATGTACACACTTTTGGTTGGGAGTGTGGCCTAACAAGTTCCAAGACCATGCTTTGATATCAAATCACAATGTTCAGAGAGTCTTATAGATCAGCCAAGAACAATGGAGGAAATAGAAAAACCTATATAACATATTTGATTTTTTTCTCCTGTTTATTTGATTGTTGTTTATTTGGTTAAAGGAATTTTTTTTATAGCTTTACAATAATTTCATGTTAACTTAATTTTCAAATAGAAAACTAGCATAGATCTATCTTAATATTGGATTTATCTTGGGTCATCAATGATCAAATCCCTCGGTGTGCAAACCTTTTTTAGAATGCAAAAACTTGAGGAAAAGTTTGCACATAGAGGGATTTGATCCCTATCAACACATGATATATTCAAAGAATCATAAAAGATGAATACCACCATGATTATAAAAACAAATATAAAAATTGTAAATATAGACAAATTACATAATATTCATAATTGTAAAGATGGACAAATTCCATAATATTCATATAAAGTAATTAATTGGACATAGCCAAACTTGTATTGGTTGAAAATTATATCAATTGGTAAATTAGATAATATGTTGAAAACAATGATAACTACAGTAAGAATCTTCCCTAGATCACAGGTAGATCCCATACCACATCCCATACCAGAGCAAGATGCATCCAAGTTTCATAAAAACAATTACCTTTAATTAATTGGAATATATAATCTTTGTTTTGAACTTTAAGTTTGGGTGGACATTGTATTTTTCACTTACTATTTTATTATTTTATTAAAGTGCCACGTGTCAGCTCCACAATGAGTATGGAATTACACTTATTCCTCACAATAATAATTTAGGATGCAAGTAGCTTGAAACAACTAATTTTATCAACAATAAAAATTGATTTCTTAGAAGATATGTTGTCAAGATGGAGTGAGTCTTTTTGGAAGAGTGAGTTGTCGTTGGTGAGGAGTCCACCTAGGAAGGTACATCCATGTTTGTATCACCTATCCACCACTCCTACACTATTTTTCCCTTACAATTTACCTTCACACATTCTTGTCTTCTCACCATAGGGCACTCCCCTTTTCTCATTATATGGTCCTCTTTCCCTCCTCAACTATGGAAAATACTACCATGCTCATTCAAATTTTGAAACCATATCACTCCCTTAACTTGGGCTACTAGCTAGTTATATCACATATGGCAACCATCCCCAAACTCCTTCAATAACACAAACCCAAACCCTACTTTTGGTCATCTCTTTTCATTTATGTACCAAGTTCACGCACTCTTCTCCTTATTTATTCACCTAAACTACCTCTTATCATAGATGCCTACCTTTCAATTAGATCTTGCCTCTTTACTTTTTGGTCATCTCTTTTCATTTATGTACCAAGTTCACCCACTATTCTCCTTATTTATTCACATAAACTACCTCTTATCATATTTACCTACCTTTCCATTAGATCCTACCTCTTCATTGTTATTTTTTTTTAAATAAATGAGGAAAATTTATATTATAAAAGAGTTGTGGAAAACCTAAACAACCAGGATTTACAAAAAAATTCACAATTTAAATAAAATTTATCTACTAAATTGAAACAATATATATAATTGTTGTTAAAAGAATAGGCAAAGAAATTACTAATAATTAATACCAAAAAAATTGCAATAAAAAAAAAACATAAATAAACAATTTGATTAGGAGACTAAAAAGACAACTCATAAACTATAATTAACGGAAAAATAAAACCAAAAAGATGGAAAAATAAAACTAAAAAGAAAGAAAATAAGTACTAACCTTAAAATTGTATAATTAAAAAAAAAACTTAACTACCTTACAAACAATAAGCACTAAAACGAATAAACTTACTAGCTTGCAAACAATAAGCACTAAAACGAAAAAAAGAAAGCAAAAGAGAGATGGAGAGGGCTTTAATCTTGGAGTTTGGCCCTCCAAAAAATTGAGTCAACACAGTTTAAGGTAGAGAAACTTGAATCTTGGCCCTTTTGGGTAGTAAACAAAAAAAAATTGAGTCAACACAGTTTCAGGGATAGAAGTTTTGGAGCGCGTTTTGGCCCTTTCCAATGTTTTTTCTGGTTGAAACAAAAAATAAATTGAGTCCACCCAATTTCCCCATTGAAGAGTTCGTCCTGAACTTTCCAAAATGATAACACTCTACCATTGGGGTCTGTAGTTTGTATGAGTATTTATGCATTCAACAAGTAGAGCGTTGTTTTGTTCACTATAAGCCACATCATTGGGTATGCATGTGGAGCTAGAAATATAGGGGTTTAGAAAATGTTTTTAAAAGAGTGAAGAAAATGCAAAAGCTTTAATTCTAATCCATTTTTCAGAATGTGAAAAAATATAAAGGTTTAGAAAAATGAAGAAAATGCAAAAGCCTTAACCTTAATCCATTTTTCAATAAGTGAAAATAAATTTTTAGCCAGCAAGAGAGAAAGGGGTTTAACTCTTACTTTGGAGGTGTGTTCCATAATAAAGCAACACAAGAGTAAGAAAGCATATAGTAGAGAAAGAAAGATGATCTTATATAATTCAACTTATAATGTTCATTTTTCTTCGAAGGAGGAAAAGTGCTTTAATAGTAAGGATTGTCAACTTAGCCTTTATTGATATTATCTCAAGACCTTACATACAAAGGCTTCATGTTAGGTTTATGTGAGGGTTTCCAGGTGGTTACTTGGGTTTTTGTAGGTGTTCGTACTTTTTTCGCTTAGTATATCTAGCTGTGGGGCGGATTATATGTCTTGGGGATCTTTTGGTTTCTGAGACGATGCTTGGTGGGGGTTATTTATCGTTTCGGGGGACTTTCTGGGGTCTTTTCGAGTTGATGTTGGTGTACTCCTGTGGTTTTTTGTCTGAATGTGGCTGCCCCACCTGTCTAGGGGGCATTTTTTCCAGTCTTGTCATTTGATGATTAATAATTACTATTTTTCATTAGCTCTGTTGCAATGATTATTTCCCTAACCTTCTCTGTCTATGGTTTTTGAACCTGTCAGTTTGATGGCACCCTTGATCACTATGGGTGGGGCCATTATCCTTGAGTCTTGGGATGACACTAAGGGAATCTCATCCGGGGAGCTTGCCTTTACTGGTGACCCCTTACTTGTGTTGTCGGGAGAAGACCCTCTTTCTTCGAGGCATGCTTTGGATTCTTTGGAGAATTTCAAGATGGATAAGCTACCCTACCGTGGTGGTGGTATTTCTAGAAGAAAGGGGGGAAATGCTTGGAAGCATTGGGCACTAAAGGGTTATAAGCTTAGGTCAGAGACACCTGAGATGACGGTCGGCATAGATGTTCAGCTGGGTCGTATTATGAGCTTATCAGCTCGTGCCCTGGTGGGTAAGGTTTGTTTTACCACTGTTAGCCATTCGGATATTTTGACCTAGATGTCGGAGGTTTGGAAGCCTTTTTTGCACTACTTCCCTCGTGTTCACATTCTAGTTAACAACTAGATCGTCTTCCATTTCCTGGATGAAGACCATGCTTTAAAGATATTGGAGCATCCGTGGCTGATAGGTAGGGGATCCCTCTGTCTTAAGAGTCGGCACTCTAATTTTAATCCTCGTTTGGAGGTTCTACAAAGGATGCACTTTTGGGTATTACTCAAAGGGTTTCCTTTGGAGCTTTGGTCTCATGATATCTTTGTTTCTCTGGCAAACAGGCTTGGACGTTTTATTTATTTTGATGATAAATCCCTGTATCATCAAGACAAGCAGATGGTGTGGGTCTTGACTGAGATGGATGTCGAGCGTGGTCTTCCTACGGATATTTCGATCAAGTGGGGGGACAAATCCTTTGTTCATCCATTGGATTATTGGAGGACACCGTTTAGGTGTCATTTGTGTGGGGTAGCTAGCCATTTAAAATCCATTTTTCCATCGAAGAGCTCTGGAGTTGCTTTCAGGGTTTCTACTTCTCCTTCGGCAATTGGGGTTGCATAGTCGGCTCTGGTCTGGAGTCCTAGTATGGATTGCGCGGAGGTTCGTGACTCGCCCTTGTCGACAAATAAGATGGGGGACTTCTTGGGTAAGTTAAAGTCACACTTTTGATCTTTTTATGAGTCTTTAACGGATTCAGAGCATGCTAGACTTAAAGATATGGATTGTAAAACTGGTGGGGAGGACTCAACGGCTTTGGGAGAACCAATTCAGGCAGTTTGGGAATACCCACTGCCCGATTCATTAAATAGTGTGGGAGATTCTGATCCTCTGGTGAATATTCTCCTTGTCTCCGACTCACAATTTTTAGAGGATTAGCTAACTGTTTTGGGACATGTGGATGTGAATTGTGTTGTGGGTCTTGGGGA
Organism: Larix kaempferi; assembly: GCA_027924585.1. Classification (NCBI taxonomy): domain Eukaryota; kingdom Viridiplantae; phylum Streptophyta; class Pinopsida; order Pinales; family Pinaceae; genus Larix; species Larix kaempferi. Next base: position 4,557,966 of record BSBM01000541.1, on the reverse strand, counting down.
AGTGCCTGTTTCGGTGAGTCCTACTCAGGGGTTATTTTTGGCTCCTTTGAATAGTCATAAGGGTTTAGTGTCTCCTTCAACCCTTAGCAACAGCATTAACCCTAATGTTACTGTAAGGAAGAAAAATGGTGGTAGGATACACAAGGACTTGGATAGGGGTTTAGCTGGAGAGTGCAGAGGTCTCTCTTCTGATTTTTCCACTTCTACTCCTTCCATTTTTTATTATGACCTAGGTTCCCCATTGTCTGATACTTTTGGGGAGCAATGCAGGCCTCGACTTTGGTTACCTGATGATCCTTCTTTCATTGAAACTTCGAGGGGTAAGGGGGTGCCCCGAAACGGTGAGCCCTCAAACGTTTGTTGGAGATTATTTATCCGTATTTTATTTTCCTACAAGAGACTATGGTGGCGAGGCTTAAGGCTCGAGAACTTATTTGGAGCCTAGTTCCCTCTTGGGAGTGTAGTTTTTTGGATTCAATTGGTTTTTTGGGGGGATTTTGACCTCTTGGAATCCCTTATTATTCCAGGCTAAGTATTACAAGATTGAAGGTGGTATTCTTCTTGTTGGGAGAAGTCGAGAACTGGATTTACCTCTTTATTTATTAAACATCTATGGGCCCTATGCGGAACGACAAAGGTACTTGTCGGGGTTGGTGTCTGCTGGTGTCTGGAATCTTCATTCCCTTATTTTAGGAGGGGAACTTAATTTGACTTTACATGCGGGAGAGCCTTGGGAGGCCAGGTCTCGTTTAGATCCTCTCCAAGATTGATTTTAAGACTTGTTCGGTCATTGGGGTCTCATCGATGTTGCCCCAAAACCTATTGCCCCTACTTGGAGGAATGAGGGAAAGGGCCAATACTCAATTTCTAAAAGGCTTGATCGTTATTTGATCAGTGGTGACTTATTTGGAGTTGTTGATAGATGTCCTTCCTATATTGAATCGACTTCATGTTTGGACCATCATGCCATCGTCCTTCGTTTTCGATAGAGTCCCAAACTCTACAGGTTCCCTTTCAAGTTTTGTCCAACATGGTCAACGGATTTTGAATTCCAGGCTTTGGTTCATGGCCAGTGGTTAAGCTATTACAATCAAACTCGGGGTTCGATGACGATAGTTCTTCCAAGGTTCCTAAGGTCATTAAAAGGAATTATTGGTCCTTGGATTAGGAGCAAAAAGCTAGCTCGGAGGGAGCGCTTAGTTCACATTGAAGGGATGATTATGGACTATTATTCACATCCGCTCACTGTTTTTTTAGCAGATCCAGATACTAGGGTTATTAAGGCTTTAAAAAGTGAAAAGGTAGAATTACTTCAGTCGAAGGAAGTCATTTAGCGCCTTAAAAGTTGTGCTTTGTGGATTACACAAGGTGACAATAATACAAAATTTTTTCACTTCTTTGCAAATTTACGTAGGAAAGTCAATGCAATTTGGGATATAACAGATCTACATCGCACAATGGTCACTTCCCAGGAGGCTATGGAATCTACGGCTATAGACTATTTTAGTAAATTATTTGCTAAATCTAATTCACAAAACCTAGTTGATCAGTTGGAGATCATTCAATGTATGCCTATGATCTTCTTAGATGAGGAGAGTGATTGGATTGGTAGACCAGTGTCATTGGTTGAAGTTGAGGCTTTTCTTAAGAAAATGGCCAAGCACAAAAGTCCTGGGCTAGATGGTTGGACAACCGAATCTTATGTACAATTATTCGATTTGATAGGTTTGGAGATTGTTTGGTTGGTAAAGGAGTCTTGACTTTCTGGAAAGGTTTCTGGCAGATTTAATGCTACTTTTTTGTCCCTTATTCCAAGGTGTCAAATCCTTCTAGTTTTCGGGACTTTTTTCCTATTGCTCTTTGCAACTTAATTTATAAGATTATCACTAAAGTGATTGTGAATAGATTGAAAGATGGTCTTTCCAAAAGCATTTTGAAAGAGTAATTTGGGTTTCTTCACCAGCGCCAGATCTTTGATGTGATCAGACTGGCCCAAGAGACCTTACACTCGGCTAAATTGAGTAGAAGACATTTTTTTTCCTACATATGGATCTAATTAAAGCTTATGATATGATTGTTTGGTCTTTTCTTTGGCTTATATTATTGAATGCGGGTTTGAACTTCGATGTAACTCAGTGGATTCTCAGTTGTGTGTCTTCTGCCAACTTTACAGTCCTTATTAATGGTTTCCCTTCTACTTTTTTTAAGAGTGCTTGTGGTTTAGGTCAAGGGTGTCCCCTGTCACCTCTCCTTTTCCTTCTTGTGATTAAAGGATTGAGAAAGTTGCTGACAAAGGTGAAAGAGGAAGGTAAGATTAAGGGGATAAAGGTTTCTAAGCATCATTTTATTACTCACTTACTCTTTATGGATGATGTACTAATTTTTGGTATTGGTAGTTTGGGAGAGTGGCAGTGCTTCAAAGACATACTGGACCTTTTCTACTTGGCCTCAGGGATGGTCATCAATGATTAAAATTATGGTATCTATCATTTCTTCTTGGAGGATTAGGTTCATAATCTAATCTATTCGCTCTTCCCTTTTGATATCAAGGATGTTGATGAGGGTTTGAAGTATATGGGATACTTTATAAAGCCTAATGATTATCACATTTCGGAATAGCATTGGCTAGTTAAGAAATTTGATAAAAAGATCAATGCCTGGTATAACATGAAACTTTCTTTGGTAGGTCGTCTTACTCTCTTATAGTCAGTTTTGTCTAATTTGCATGTCTATTGGTTGACATTAGCGAAAGCGTCGACTGGTATTCTACATCAGATCGGGTGGATCACCTTTCACTTTCTTTGGTTGGATGTATAGTAAAAATATGGGACCTCTCTAGTGGCTTGGGATAATCTTTCACGGTCTAAACTCGCAAGGGGTTGGGGAATTCACAATATTTTTTGGGTGAATTCTGCATTACATCTCAAAATTTTATGGAGGGCACTACAACATTCATGAATGTGGGATGATGTTATGAGGGATAAATATTTGAAGCATTTGTCTGTTATTGAATGGATATGACAACCTCATAAACTGATAGTTGGTATATCCAACATGTGGCGTCGTTTCTTGGAGGTTTTCCCACTACTTAATAAGTGGCTAGTTTGGAAGGTGGGGGATGATTTCCATATCAGACTAGGAGAGGATCCTATGGTGGGTTTCCTCTCCTTATTATCTCAGGTCACGAGGAATTTTCTCCACTCTAAAGGTCTATTCTTTCTAAATCATATAAAGGCTTCCTCTGGGGATGATGATGCTCATTATTGTCGGTCGACAAAGGACATTGGACTCGTGGGGGATGAGGCCAAAGAGTGGGGCATTTGCATTACATATATTACACACTGTGATATTAGATTACAGGACAAAGAGGATAGACTATATTGGCTATGGAAGGAGTCGAATGGGGACATTACCATAGGACATGCTTATTTGGATATTGAATCTTCTCACTCCTACTCCTCAGTAGTGGTGGACTCACAGACTTTGGAGATGGACAATTCTAACAAATATTCAATTATTTATTTGCTTGGCACTGAATAATAAAATTCTCACTGGTGATAACTATACTAGGAGGGGTGGAAGGGGGACCACGTGATGTCCTTTTTGCTATCAAGATGCAGAGACAATAGACCACCTTTTCATCCATTATGTTTACACTCAACAAATCTGGAATGAAGTCTTTTAGAGGTGGGAAGTTGACTTTGACTAGAATTTGGGATCCTTAGATTCCACTCTTGCTGAGTGGTTTAGTATAAGGAGATCAAACTTGTTCTTTCCACTAATTATATGTCATTTGGGGCCTTTGGATATTGAGGAATCTCTTTATTTTCGAGGACTTACAGTGCTCCTTTTTGTAGGAAGTTACATATATTTTGAAGTTTTTCGTAGGTAATCTGGATAAAAGGACCCTTATTAAAGATAAAAGATTATCCATGCACTTGTCATATTATTCCCTCCCTTTTGGTTACTTCGACGGTGCATAACAAAGAGGACATTGTGGAGTCGGTTTTATCCTCTATGCTTCATTGAATAGCTATTATGAAGGCATCATTGGTTGTGGAAGAGGTAGCAATACTAGAGCTGAATTATTGGCCTATTGGGGTTTACTATCATTTGCTATCTCAAAAAATATCCTAACAATTTAGACTTTTGGTGACTCCTCAGCTATCATAGACTGGGACAACAGTAAAACGAAGTTACACGTGGTGTGACTAGAACACTGGATGCAAAGGGTGATTATCCTTCAACGAGCTTTCACCTCCTTTTCCACTCAACATGTCTCGAGGCATTTCAACCAGAGGGAAGATTCACTATCTAAAAGAGGATTATTTTTGGAAGAAGGTCATCTTCATTGTACATATTCTATTGATAGGATACAGGTAGAGGAAGGCCATATTAGAATCTATTGACTCCAGTATAGCATTTTTAGATAATGTCCTTCGAGGATAGTTTTTGATACAGATATTAAGACTCATTACGAGATTCTCTGTTAATTGTTGATTGTATGGTTTTTTTGTGAAACATTGTATATATATATCGGATTAATAGTAGACACTTTAAATGGATGACTAGTAAAAGATATGTACACACGTTTTATACTATCCATGGGATAGGAACTCATTGTAAGTTTCTATGAATAACAAGAAACGTTTTTTTTGGTTGAAAAAAAATCATTGTGCATAAATAAAATTGTTCGGGTACACAAGGTACTACCAAAGGACCGAACACCAAGAGCAACCACTTCACACAAACAGATCACAGATCAACACGCCAATGTTTTGACGTGGTTTAAACCCTCTTGAGGGAAACACTCCACGGCCCCGGCCAAATAGCTTCTATGGGACAATTTATTATGCAAAGAAAGAAAGTTACAAATGAGCTTCTCATAATCGATCAACTAAACAATGACCCTCCATGCTCTTTAAATAGAGATCATGGACCAATCGGGTGTTAAGCCACGGATCAAGGTTAGGTTTGATCTAAGAGAAGTTGAGTCGTCGGATCACTCTATGTCGGAAACATATCGTGACCGTCGGATTAAGTATTTACAAATGCATACTAATGCATACTAAAGAAACACACTATCCCTAACGGATATATTACACAAGTTGATCTTAACTAACTCCTAAGTGTCTAAATATCCTAACATCCCCCCTTAAGAACAACTTGGGATAGGATTGAAGGATTTACAAAAGTGACACTATTAGGAGAAGGAGGAGGCATTAGAGCCTATCCCCCCTTAATGAAAAGTTCCTGAACGCCTAACATAGATCGAAGTTTAGAAAACTTCGCTTCTGTAAGAGACTTGGTGAAGATGTCTGCAACTTGATCATCTGTAGGGAAAAAGAGCACTTCAAGAACCCGATCATGAGCAAGATTTCTGATGAAGTGCATATGTAGCTCAATGTGTTTGCTGCGTTGATGTAGAACTGGATCTTTGGCAAGCTTGATGGAACTTTGATTGTCGCACCAAAGTGGAGTAGGCTGCTGCTGCTCGAATCCAAACTTTGAAAGGATCTGTCGAAGCCATAAAGCTTCCTGACTGGCATTAACTGCTGCTCGATATTTTGCCTCTGCTGAAGAAAGAGCAAGAGCTTATTGTTTCTTACAAGCCCAAGTAATAGGTCCAGATCCCAGACTGAAAACATAACCTGCAGTAGACTTTCGATCATCAGGATCGCCGGCCCAATCTGAATCAGTGAAACCAACCAACAAAGGTTTCCCCCCTGTACTGTAATGAATCCCAAACTGAACTATGCCTCGAATATATCGAAGTATTCTTTTAGCTGCTTTCCAGTGACTTTCATGAGGTGTCTGCATATAATGGGAAACACGACCAACGGCAAAGGAAAGGTCAAGACGCGAATGAGTCAAGCATAAGAGACTACCAACAAGCTGACGATACAAGGTGGCATCGACATCAGGTGAAGTACAAGTGGCTGAAAGTTTGACTCCAGACTGGAAGGGAGAAGGGGCTGGTGTACAATCTTCCATGTGAAAGTGACGAAGAAGGTCACAAGCATACTTAGACTGAGAAAGAAAGATTCCTTCTTTGGTTTGTAGGACTTGGAGACCAAGAAAATAATGCAAATGTCCTAAGTTTGACATTTCAAAATTTTGTTTAAGACTGGATTTCACATGGGTTATAGGCTTGGGGTCACTACCAGTAAGAATAAGGTCATCAACATATAGAACAAGTATGATGAGATGGTTTCCTACTTTCTTGGTATAGACGTTGGGGTCAGAATAACATCTAGAAAAACCAGTGTCAAGGAGAAAGTTATCCATTTTGGCATACCAAGCTTTGGGAGCTTGCTTAAGGCCATATAAGGATTTCTTAAGGCGGAAGACAAGGCTAGAGTTATTCTGAACATAGCCAGGAGGTTGTTCCATGTAAAATTCCTCCTGTAAATCACCATGTAAGAAGGCAGACTTGACATCCATTTGATGGAATTCCCAGTTGTGTAAGGCTGCAAGGGAAAGAACAAGGTGGATGGAGTTCATTTTTGCGATGGTAGCAAAGGTTTCATTGTAGTCAATCCCTTCAACCTGGGAAAAACCTTTGGCAACTAACCTTGCCTTAAGTCTTTCAACACTTCCATCTGATGCATACTTAGTTCTGTAGACCCATTTACATCTACCAAGTTTTCTTCCTATTGGAAGAGGTACAAGATCCCAAGTATCGTTCGCCATTAAGGAACGATATTCTTCATCCATGGCTGCATCCCAATCTGGATTCCCTGAAGCTTCTGCAAAATTTTCTGGATCATGATTCTCGGAAACTTGAGCCAAAAGAGAAGAGGCTCGCTGAAACTGAGAACGTGTTCGACATTGATCTCTAGGATCACCAGCAAGATCACCAGCTGCTTCACATGTTGAACGGACCCATCGAGGAAGCACTTGTGTTGGTGCAACTGGAGGAACATGAGCAGGCGGAGGTGGATTTTCATCCTCACTATCATCATCAGAAACTGGAGTTGGAAACCTGTCAAGGAAGTTGGAAGAAGAAGAAGAAGGCACAAACGTCGAATCAGGCTCGCAAGCCAAAGATGGCACAATCGCTGAGTTAGGATCGCAGGCCAATATATTTTCATCAAATTTAACATCTCTTCTAATGATTATATCATGAGAATGTGGTTGAAGAAGTCTATAACCTTTTACATCTTCAAAATATCCAACAAATATGCACTTTTCACTTTTAGGCTGCAATGCTTTCCGTTTTTCATCCGGAATGTGAGCCCATGCTTCACTACCAAACACACGGAAGTGACTTACATCAGGTTTAGTTTTACTCCATGCTTCTTCCGGTGTTATACCTTGTAATGCTTTAGTGGGGGTGCGATTAACTATGTAATTTGCACAATTAATGGCTTCAGCCCAAAATTGAAGACTTAGTCCCTTAGATTGGATCATACAATTAGCCATTTCTTTTAAAGTGCGGTTCTTCCGCTCAGCTACACCATTTTGTTGTGGTGTATATGGAACAATGTGTTGTTGTTGGATGCCTTGTTCAATGCAGAAAGTAGTGAACTGTGTGTTAACATATTCTCCTCCATTGTCAAATCTTAACTTAATAATTTGATGACCAGATTGTTTTTCAACAAGGGCCTTGTAGGCCAAGAACATGTTAAATACTTCACTCTTAAGTTTTAGGAAATAAACCCAAGTGCGTCTGGTGTAATCATCAATGAAAGTTAAGAAATATTTGAAACCAGAAAAGGAAGCAGATGGAAGAGGACCACACAAGTCATTATGCACAAGCTCCAAGGGAACCGAGGCGTGCCAAGAGGCACGTTTGTCAAAACTGTCCCGATGATGTTTTCCGAGTACACAACCGGAGCAAACACCATCTCTGCAAGATACCATCGGAGGACCTGTCACCATATTTTCTTTACATAGTTGTTGCAATGAGTGATAATTTAAGTGACCAAATCGCTCATGCCAAAGTTTGCTCAAGTTATCACTATGAGCAACAAAAACTGAAGGGAAAGGTGATGACCCAAAGTTGTTAAACTTGTACAACCTGGTATTATCATCAACAATTCCGGTAGCTAGGACCTATTGAGGATCTTTAAAATCCTTGATTACAACTTGGTGAGGTGTAAAGGTCACAGTTTTATTTTCACCAGAATGAGTGATCTGATAGACTGATAACAAATTACAGGAAATTCTTGGAACACATAGTACATCACTAAAATGACCATTATCTACTGGAACTGTTCCAACTCCTACAACACTTAGAGATCTATCATCACCAACAAATATTTGTTTGGTGTTACATTCATGCATAGTAGAAAAGATGGATTGATCCTTAGCCATATGATAAGATGCTCCAGAATCAATGAGCCATTCATTTGAAGTAGAAGAAGAAGATGCATTATAAGAATAACCAGAAGCACAAAGTGCATGTCCATGAGAGGCAGATTCTGAAGGCGAATCTAGGCTGATGTGGTGCTTCTTCATTGCTGCTTCCAAGGCTGCCATCTTCTTGAAACACTTAGATTCATCATGATTATCTTTCCCACAATAGTTGCAATGACGCTTAGTCTTCTTGCCTTTTGGCTTGGATCCTTTGTCATTTTTAAAAAAAGGAGCTGACTGAGAGGGTTCTGGACCCTTGTTTGACTTATTATTGCGAAAATTTTGTTTCTTGGGAGGCTTGGACTTTTCTTTCTATTGGGACAATAAGGCTTTCCCAGATGTATCTGCATTGTTGATTATTCCAAGATGAATGAGTTTATCTTGTTCCCTAATCAAGGAATCACAAAAGGATTCAAGACTAGGCTCTTGATAGCTAGCTGTATTCAAGGATGCTTTCATGGAGTAAAATGTAGATACAAAAACAGAATATGCACGTCCAAGTTTGGAAATAATATGATAAATGCATTGTTTGTCTTCCCTCTCAATCTTACATTCTGCACATAAGAGCTTAAGAGTTTTGTACTTAGATAAATAATCTTGAATGCATGAAAAGTCACTTGGATTTAAAGAAATCAACTCCTTTTCGAGTTGGTGACCTCGAATTTCATTGTGTTTACCAAACACAGATTCCAACTTGTCCCAAGTAGCATTAGGTTCATCAATTCCAGATATGTGGAATCGCAAATCAGTAGAGATTGACATCCCAATCAATCCACGGGCTTCATCACATCTATTTGCCCATTTTATTTTCTTATCATCATCATTGGGTTCTTTTTCTTTCCCTGTGGTAATTCTGAAAAGTCCCCTACTTCGTAGAACATCCTCCATACGAGATTTCCATGAGAAATAGTTGGAACTGTTAAGTAGAATATCACAATGGGCGGCCATATTTGTAAATTAATGGCTGTAAAAGTAGAAACCAATAGTCTAGATGTGAAGAGCTTGAAAAAATAGGCGGTTTCAAAGAAAACGGCACTGAAAATTGACTCTGTATGATGAAGTTATGCTTGAACAAAGAAACTGTTGAAGATGTCCCCAATAGTGACGTGGCAACTAGAGAATGTCCAGCAAAAAGTGAACCCCCCTCTTCCCAAGATGAACCTTTTGACAATCACTTTACAAGAAAGTTGCTTTAAGTGAACCACTTTTGTAAAATAAGTGATTTCACTTTTACAATGATATTACTTTTAAATAGTGCAACAATAAAAAAACTTAAGTGACTCACTTGTATTTTTATTTTTTATTATTTAAGTGAGATGCACTTTTACAATAAAGTAACTTGAAATTAGAAATTGCATGCACTTTTTCTTTTAAAAGTAACTTCCTAAGACTTGAACTCAAGACCTATTAAAGAATAAAGCAACTTTGAACCAAGTGAGCTAGATTAAAAGGTATGTAAAATATGAGAATAAGGAAGGGTTTTTTTTTTTTTTTACCCTTCTTGCTCGGTTTGCGTGCTTGCCCTTTTTCCTGCAAAACAAACCACAAATCGAAACAAAAAAACTTTTCCACACTTGTGGAGTTAGATCTTGTTAGCTTGCCCGGAAAGTCTACGTTTTCTCTCTGTTTCTGATTTGCCGAGATCGCGCAAGGTGCACGGCAAAGAGCATACGCAGCCGAGAAAAACCCTTTTCCTTTCTGTTTCTGATTTGTCGAGATCGCTCAAGGTGCACGGCAAAGAGCATACACAGACGGGAAAACAACAATCCAAACCCAAAAAAAATCTAACCATAAAAAAGATGAAATATGAAATTTTTTCTTTTTAAAAAACGAAATAAAAAAATGCGTCATTGTAACATTATACCTTCAGATCTGATGAAATACGCGTATCTGGAGCAACTGGGAACCATTTTCGATCAAACGAAAACTATTTTCCAATGGAAACGACGCTCCGGATGCAACGGAACACCTCCCACAGCCCAGAAATGAACAAAAATACCAGAACTACAAACCCTTTCAAGTTTCGGCAACCACAGTTCAAGATCTAGATCACAACCGGAAGCGACACTTCATAAAAGCTTTGATACCATGTTCAGGTACACAGGGTACTACCAAAGGACCAAACACCAAGAGCAACCACTTCACACAAACAGATCACAGATCAACACACCAATGTTTTGACGTGGTTTAAACCCTCTTGAGGGAAACACTCCACGACCCCGGCCAAATAGCTTCTACGGGACAATTTATTATGCAAAGAAAGAAAGTTACAAATGAGCTTCTCATAATCGATCAACTAAACAATGACCCTCCATGCTCTTTAAATAGAGATCATGGACCAATCGAGTGTTAAGCCACGGATCAAGGTTAGGTTTGATCTAAGAGAAGTTGAGCCGTCGGATCACTCTATGTCGGAAACATATCGTGACCGTCGGATTAAGTATTTACAAATGCATACTAATGCATTCTAAAGAAACACACTATCCCTAACGGATATATTACACAAGTTGATCTTAACTAACTCCTAAGCATCTAAATATCCTAACAAAAATATCGTCACTTGTAATAACTCATTAATAGTCCATAAAGGGATAGGCTTCCACTCCTTATTATTTCCTTATATCCAAAGAAGATAAACTCTTAGCCAAGCAAAATCAATGTTAGATCATGCTCCAAGTTTAGTACCATTTACACCATAGTAAGTTAACTTTCTTAGTTATTTTTATTGTAATGTTGAAAATAATAAAAGTATGACAATCATTTATTTTTTGCTAAAAACTTTCATAACAAATTTCACCAAGATGAATCACATATCCATAATATTCTATGATATATTCAATATAAATCACATATCATAATATTCTATAGATATGCTTAATATTACAATTACATGCACATTAAGTCCCTAACTACATGTCATCTTATTGAAGTGAATATAGTGCAATGGATCATGCAATTTAACTAGATAAAATTGTTTCACTTAAGTATAACATTAGAATTTACCTAATTTGCACCAAAATCCAACCAATGGTTAATGATAGTATTCATGTTGGTGATATTTCCATTAGATGACATCAAATGTAAGAATTAACAACCAATGCTAAGATGTGTCATAGCAACACAACTTAAAAATCATAAATCGGTATTCTTAAAAATAATAAATCATTAAAAAATCCTACACAATGCAATAGAATATAGTTTCATTCTATTTTATCTATGTCATTATCACATAAAATGTAAATGGTGTTTTTCACAGTAATGAGTAGTTTTATATTAGAAAATGCTATACCTGAATCAAACAAGATTGTAATACAAAATCAAGGAGTCTCGCCTTAGCCTACTATCCAAAACATACAATTCAACAACCAAATACCCCCTATTATTGACCTTCTAGTTCTAATATTTAAGATCCTATCAAGTACATTGCCTTACACGTTGAAATAACAAAACTTATGTTCAACAAAAAATACCAAATTAAAAAAATGAACTAGAAATTATGCCCTTGAAGGGATTTCATAATTAGGCCCACTGGAGTCTCCATTGTAGCTACCTCGGAGTGCTTCTCCACTTTCGAATGAGCTATAGGGATGACTTCACATGTGGCAGCCACCAATTCTTGATGTGGAGAGTGTGGGATGCCCAAATTCTCCCCGTTGTCTAGAGGAAAACCCTAGAAGGAGGAGTTCCTAGAGGACCTAGAATCCAATGGGGAGGAGACAACGCAACCTCCTAGGGTAGGTTAAGGTGGGACGATATCAATCCAACCAATGACTACATAGAAACCAACTAAGATGCTAAATCCAAGTATTTTTTATGGTGAAATGAGATGAATGCACTAATATCTTATAATATGAGTTGCAGTGTCAACTTCACATTGATACCTAACTTGATTTTCTACCTTAATCTTGATATCAAGTTATTCTTTCCAACGATTCTAATGAATGGTGGACTTCATGACACTATGTTATGCTTTGTTTGACTCACGCTCATGGTGTTTAACCGTTCTCTGAACCTCCTTTATCTCACACAAGAGACATCCTTTACTTTTGTAATGATAGTGCACCATTATCACCTATGTTCTGCCCAAAGTCGAGATGGAACCTTCCACAACCAAAGCAGTGTGGCCCACATCCGATGCTCACTCACAACTAAAGCTCAAAGTAGAGATAACAAGAATACCATTGAACTCGACCACATAGACATTCCCAAAAAAACCTAAACGTGTAGCATAACTCTCCCATTGTATTGAACATAATCACACATGTAAGGAGAAGAGGAATGTTATATAGTGGATAAGGGAGGAGCCTTAACTAACCATCTATTATCGATTGCATGACAAGATGGGTGTTGGTAGATGACATAATCACCTTGATGTGCAAGGAATTCACTATGGGGAGGGTGGAGAAGCATATAGCCTTCCCATTTTATTTATTGAAACCTTCATTCATCATAGTTACTCACTTGTTCAACATATTAGGGTCTAAATTTTGTTTTCACATAATGCAGAAAAAATCAACCTTCTTAAAGTCTTGAATCAAATTGATGATACTTTAACAAGTCTTAAAGTTTGAAAATTTTGAAAAAGAATTTATGAATTAAAATTACTATTCAAATTTTAACCACTAAACATTGTTGTTTGCATACTCCTTTCACCTTTAATACAACTAACCCTTGAAAATTTGTCATTACTTCTACCTCCTTATTGGTTGTCTCCTAACTCCCAAACACACTTGAGTTTGCTTTTTTTCCTAGAAATTAAAAAATGGCACTCTATACTTACCAACTCTCCACTTAACTTGTGGAAAGTGAACAAGATTAAAAATAATAATAACCACATTGTGGTCATAAAATAATAAAGTTCACACCAATTAAAAGTAGCTTTTCTAAATTAAAAAGAATTATGTGAAGATTAATAATTTTTGAAAATAAAGAAAATATATCCAAACTTATGAACCTCATAAGAAAAATCAAAATGGAAAATTATTATTTGATAATTGAGTTATGTTTTTCTATTTATTCAATCCATTCATTTATTAAAAATATCATTTAATAAAATACAAAATAAAAACTAAAATTCTTAGTGCATTTAAGAAAAAAAAATAGCATAATAAAGGGCTGGTGCAAGGTAATGATACCCACTTATGACCCATTAGTTGCAATGACATGTTGGAAAAACATAAATCTTATCATTAAAATGAATTATTAGAGGTACCTACAAAAGTTTTTAGAATTAGGTGTAAAAAGATGAAACGTAGAAAAACGGATCATCTTCCAGAATATATAACTTTTATTTATGTAAAAGTGGTATAACCACCCCAAAATGTCATTATTTTAAGATTGGTACGTTATTTTTCTCTAAAACATAATGCATATGTTTGTGTTGGTCCACCGGTTTGTTATGTAAATTGTCAATTTATGAGGAAAAAAATATGTAGAGGCGTAGCCAACAGATGAATCTTGTGCAGGGCTATTTTTCTAAAATTTTAAAAGTTAATTTTATATTTTTTTTAATTACAAAAGTCAATGAAGCCTTAAAACGACATGGTAGAGTGTTGGTACACCATATCATGGTCTGAGCATAATAAATAAATAAAAAGCTTGTAGGTATTCTTGTACTCTTGTGCGGGTTATTTTCCGTTCTCGAAATAGGTAAGCCAATCAAAATTTATAGGCCAAATAAACGACCTATGTTTTTTACAAATTTGACATGAGTGTAGTTAAAACTGAATTAAAAATAGAAAACAATAACAAATTGTAATGTCCCTTGTTAGGAATTTGATTAAAATGACAATTTTTCACTTTTTTCCCTAGTTAGATCTTTGACTAGTTTTGAGCTCTAGGTCCCCAAATTGCTCCAATTGCTCCCAAATATTCTGAGAATTTATATGGATGATGTTAGAACATAGATATGTATTTCAGGGATGCTTTTGGACCTTTAAAATACTTCTTCAAATCTTCTTTCAATTCTGGCCAATGAGGGAACTTTACTAGTAATTTCCCTTTGACTAGTATTGGTCTCTAGGTCTCAAATTGACTCCAAATGCCTTCAAATATTCAAGGAAGGTGTATGAATGATATTAGGATTTGAATATGATGTTCAAGGATGATATATGGCTACCAAAATACCTCTTCAAAATCTCTTAATATTATGGACCAAGTATGCAATTTTACTAGTAATTTGGGGTTCAAATCCCCCTGGGGTAAGTACTGAAAATGGCTTCCCAAATGCCTCCAAAACCACTCAAATTTATGAATAGAGGTAGGGAATGTATTAATTATGTTATTAAGGTCTCATTTGCACCATTAATTGATTATTATATCTATTCCAACCCTCTTCCATTTAGCTTCAAAAATCATCAATTCGACCCTTGGGGAAATGGCACTATTTCTTCTCCCAATGCAATTAAATTGAGTAAAAATACTTCAAATGATAAGGTACAATACATGAAACTTGTAAAATACATCCATGGAAGTCCATTAATCACAAATTCATCAGAGAATCATCCATCCATTCGAAATCATCGGCATTACATTGGTTCACAACAAGGTAGTGGGGAAATGGCGTTGTTCCTTCATTAAAAATGAGATTTATACATTTTTACTTGGAATTTCGATCTGAAACTTTCTAGAGATTAATAACAGAGTATTTAATTCATATTAAAAAATAAATGGGGCATTAGAAGCTCCCCCAAAGAGTACAATAGCTCACCAAAAACGCCCTCCTTCAAGGATCAAGTATATGCCACAAAAAATGGAAATGGTTGAAGGAGTGAGATGAAATAGAAGAAACCATGAGCTGCCCTGTAGCTTACACCTGCAAATAAATACTCCATTAAATATCCAAATGAAAGGTCTGAATGGACTTTCCAATTACCAACTTCGATGGGAATCTTTCACCTTCGAAATTGGCTAAGGCAAGAAACTAGTCATCCACTAGCTCTCCCTCTTCACAAATGCAATTGCAAATTCTACAAATGATCAAAAGCTGATTTCATTCTTTGTTCTTGAAATTTATAAAGTTATAATTTCCTCCATGGGTCGAATTCCTTCCAAGAGACTCATGCCAACTCAAGATGGGAAGAGATTCCAAAGAACGCCAATTGTACAACAATTCCTAGTCTCCCACTTCCACCAAATCACATTTGGAAGCATCTTAGCTTCCCTAACACCCTTGAGCACTCTATTGGAGTCTATTTTTAGCCCTGACATGTCATATATGTCATATGTTAGCCTTCAGGTATGATTTGTGTCATAGGTTTCATAGCATCTTCATCATTGTTGTCATAGAGCTAGGGAATCTAGCCCAAGTGTCTCACTAGCTCCAAATTGCCTCTTCCTCTTCCATGGGAGTTACTCTTCCTCTATATTTTGACCTTGGATGACTCATGCCATGAATAATACCTTTTGAACTCCCCCAATTATGTTACCATTCACCTTGAATTCGAATTGGTGAGAGAATGATGCCAAGTGTAGTGGAGAAATCTAGCCATATGTGGGTCTCACTTCCTCCATGTGTCTTCATGATCAAATGCCACTTTGCTTTTCACTTGTATATATTTATTTAGATAATTTACTAAATATTTATGCCATTCTAATTTTCAAACATCATTTATTACCCCCCTTATTTCAAATCCCAAATCTTCCACCCCAAACCTAGGAAACTAGTAATTTTCCACCTTGGCAATTATTTGACCTTTAGCATCAATTTGACAAACTCTAATGAATAGGGCCAATGTTATTAGGCCATTTTGACCCAATGCCAAATTTGGGACATGAAAAATCCTCCTTTCCCAATATTTCTTGTCCTCAAGCAATTTTAAACATGGGTGTTGAAGAACCTGCTTTTTGTATAATTCTTTGAAGTTGCCATTGAATTGCCCAACCTTGAGTCTTTGAGTTTCCATGAAGATTTTAGAGAGGAACCACCATGCTTGCTGCTGCACTACTTTGATAAAAATCACTTTATTAAGTGGAAAATCCATCTCCCATACTGCTTGTTTCCCAAAAAAATTGAAACCAATGAGACAAAAATGATCCCAGGGTCCCATTGCTTGTATTGCACCCCAACAATTAAGAGTGCTCTCCAACCCATACCATCAAATAAGAGGATTCCTGGATCCCATTTTCTTGTATGCATTCTTCCAAACATCATGAGTACAAAATATATATCATCAAAGTACATAACAACATAATGAAAATGTACATCAAGGAGATGCTTCATCAAAGAGTCATGAAAGTGCTTATACCTCCAAGCATGTAGACCACCATTTTTCAAATGCATACAATCTTCAAGTGACCCATCAAATCTACTCCAATGACATAGGTGAGGATCCCATGTCCTATAATTCTGCTCCAAACGGATGTGATATGCATCAAAATATTCAGCCATGTATTCCTTCATCCAAGAAGTGAATGAAGAGTCTCCACTAAAATTTGAAGCTAATAATGAGCATAAAAAACAAGGAGACTTGAAAGGACTCAAATAAGTCTCACCCATACATCCATGAATGTGAGAATCATAAAGATGTAACAAAGTATGTGGCTTCCAACAAAAATGTTCTCCCATTATAAATCTATTCACCCAAGTGTTGGATGAAGTTCTTCTAACATCAAATGAACCAAGTGTTGAGCAAGAAAAACCATGAGTCTTCAAGTGACTCAAATGCATATCATAGGTGCATCCATGTAGATGTGCATCATCATAAAGTGACAAATGATGATGCTGCAAATGTGAATAACAATGTGCTCCAACCATGTCATCATAAAAGGTAAATCTAGGAGTTCCATACTCCTCAGGTGGCACTATAAAAAAGAATCCTTTCACCCATACTTCATTGAGACTAATGCTGCAAAACATGGAATTGTAGGATGTAGGAGAATGAACTAACTCACCCAAATGATCAAAAAGTGCAGAAGTTTCATCATGGAAATGATCCATATGAGTAGTATCATGCAACTCCTTCAAAAGTGTGAAACCTTTTTCATAGATTGGTTACAATGCAAAGGACTCATGCTCTTCTTTAAAAATTGCATAACCTTCATCAAGAGACAATTTAAGTTCCTCTTCAACCACATCAAGTGTTTGGATCTCTAAATGGTCTTCAATATTTTCAATAGAATATTCTTCATGCTCATGTGATGTCTCTTCATCTTTTTCAGAGTCACTTGGGAGTGAATTTCGATCCTCTTCATGTATTGCTTCTTCTACTTCACCTATTTCAGAACTAGGTGGTTCATGGGTCTCCTCCTTTTTCTCCTTCAAGCAAACTGATGCATTTTTCCCCTTGGTTTTCTTAAAATCAGTAATTTCTCTCACAAGTTCGATAGCTAACAATTTGAATCCTTCCTTAAGTTGCTTTGTCATATCTTCAACGATTTTTTTAATGATTTTTATATGCTCCTCACCATCATATGAGGTTCCATTTTCATCCCTAGTCATAGTGTCCTCAAAAAATTTGCTCTTCTTCTCCTACTTTTTTTTTTCCTCTTCAACAAAAGCACTTTTGGTTTCAATATATAATGGTGGTACCTGAATTATTGTCCTCATGAATATCATACCACATCAGGTGCCAAGATAATGCTCTGATACCACTGTAATGTCCCTAATTTGGAATTTTATTAAAATGACAATTTTCACTTTTTTCCCTAGTTAGACCTTTGACTAGTTTTGAGCTCTAGGTCCCCAAATTGCTCCCAAATATTCTGATAAGGTATATGGATGATGTTAGAACATAAATATGTATTTTAGGGATGCTTTTGGACCTTTAAAACACTTCTGAAAATCCTCTTTCAATTCTGGCCAATGTAGGGAACTTTACTAGTAATTTCCCTTTGACTAGTATTGGTCTCTAGGTCTCAAATTGACTCCAAATGCCTTCAAATATTCAAGGAAGGTGTATGAATTATATTAGGACTTGAATATGATTTTTAGGTATGATATATGGCTACCAAAATACCTCTGCAAACTCTCTTAATATTCTGGACCAAGTATGCAATTTTACTAGTAATTTGGGGTTCAAATCCCCCTGGGGTAAGTACTGAAAATGGCTTCCCAAATGCCTCCAAAACCAATCAAATTTATGAAAATAGGTAGGGAATGTATTAAGGATGTTATTAATGTCTCATGTGCACCATTAATTGATTATTATATCTATTCCAACCCTCTTCCATTTAGCTTCAAAAATCATCAATTCGACCCTTGGGGAAATGGCACTATTTCTTCTCCCAATGCAATTAAAATGAGTAAAAATACTTCAAATTCTCAAGTACAGTACATGAAACTTGTAAAATACATCCATGTAATTCCATTAATCACAAATTCATCAAAGAATCATCCATCCATTCTAAATCATCAGCATTACATTGGTTCACAACAAGGTAGTGGGGAAATGGCACTATTCCTTCATTAAAAATGAGATTTATACATTGCTACTTGGAATTTCGACCTAAAACTTTATGGAGATGAAGAACAAAGTATTTGATTCATATTATAAAATAAATGGGTCATTATAATCTCTCCCAAAGAGTACAATAGCTCACCAAAAACACCCTCCCTCAAGGATCAAGAATATGCCATCAAAACTGGAAATGGTTGAAGGAGTGAGCGGTGTAAAGTTAGTCACAGCAGATCTAATGAACAAATAAATCAGTCACAACAGATGAATAAGAAGATATGGTGCAAAACTGTGCAAAAACATGCAGCAGTGCTCTCTATCCCAGAAAGGGTGAATGAATTACAATAGATTACAATACAATCCAATATCTGTCAATGGCAATTCGAATTGACTAAGTAGGCCATTCGAATCACTGAAATGGAGTAGCTTGACTCGATCTAGGAGTCCTCATCAATCATCGGTGTTGCTCATCAATCACAACAAACAGTCATCCAGGTGTCAAGCTGAGTCTAACTGATCATAATAAATGTAACTGAAGTGTGTAGCACTGATATAGGATCTGGAGGCTCAGTGGGGGCGCATGGGAGGCTAACTGGAGTCAGAGCAAGTCACCTAATCGAACTGGAGGTCAATCGGAGGTGAAACAGTCAGTCAGGAGTGAAATCGGAGTGAAATCAATCAGAATCGGAGCTAACTGAATGTAACTGGAGTGAATCTGCAGTGGTAGGTGAGCAAGTGCGCCCTTCTCAGTCAGTAGGTGAGAAGAGGGCGCCTTTCAGCTTAGGAGGGCTAAAACTCTGTGGAAAGTGGCTCCCGGGTGCTAGAAGAAGGTGGATAAGGTGCTGGAGGCATCAAACTGGTGACTGGACTACATATCCTGAAATAGATCATGCAAGATCCTGAAGTAGATATGTATCCCGAAATAGATGATCCTGAAATAGATATGTATCCCGAAATAGATGATGGATATCCGAACACCCCCCCTCAAGCTAGACTATGATGTGCCAACTAAAATAATGTGGGGCCCTGGTAACTAAGACCAAAGGTCACCCCAATACAATAATCCAAAAAATGCTGAAAAATAAACTAAGTGAGGAAAGAGGGAAAACCCAGTGGGAAGAAAGCCCCCCCTCAAGTCTAAAGCATAATAATGAATCAATCTGTCTCCACCATGATGGAACTCACCCCCAACAGTGAACGGAGGTAAGAGAACTTCTTCTCAGTGAAGCTCTTGGTGAAGATGTCTGCAATTTGCTCATCAGTAGGGCAATATTGCAGAATGATGGTGCGGTCATGCACCAACTGTCGAATGTAATGCATATGAATCTCAATGTGCTTGGTCCTCTGCCGCTGAACTGGATCTGTGGAGATCTTGATAGCACTTTGATTGTCACAAAATAGGACAGTCGAAGTAGTGCCACCAAAACCGAACTCGGAAAGAATACCCTGCAACCAAACTGCCTGAATGCAGGCATTGACTGCCCCTCGATACTCTGCCTCTGCTGAAGAAAGTGCAATGGCTGCTTGCTTTTTGCTGGACCAGCAAATAGCACCATGACCAATCATGAAAACATAACCGGAAGTGGACTTCCGATCAATGCTATCACCTGCCCAATCTGAATCAGTAAAACCAATGAAATCTAGCTCAGAATCTGCAGCATAATGTATGCCAAACTGTCTCGTACCTTGCACATACTGCAAGATCCGCTTGGCTGCTCGCCAATGAAGCTCATGTGGCTGCTGCATATATCTTGACACGGCACTCACGGCATATGAGATGTCAGGCCTAGAGTGTGTCAAATAAAGTAGTGAACCAATCAACTGTCGATACATACTGCAATCTGCAAGCGGTGTGGAATCTCCCTCCTCAAGACTGATTCCTGAGAGGAATGGGAACGGGGCTGCCTTACATTCAGCCATATTAAACTTCAATAACAGGTCGGAAGCATATTTTTGCTGAGATATAGTGATCCCATCGAAATTTTGAGCTATCTCCAAGCCCAAAAAGTGACTCAGCAAGCCCAAATCGCTCATGTCAAAAGCTAGATTTAAGGCAGTTTTTAGCTTGTTTATTGAAGTAAGTGTGCTACCGGTAATAAGCAGATCATCAACATAAAGTACAATAACCAACAAATTACCTTTAACTTGCTGAAGATAGACATTCGGATCAGATTTGCATCTTTGGAAATTCTGAGAAAGAAGGAAGGAGTCCATCTTTGCGTACCAAGCTCTTGGGGCCTGTTTTAACCCGTACAAAGACTTCTTCAATCTGCAAACCAATGATGGATCTGATGTATAACCCTCTGGCTGCTGCATATAAACCTCTTCAGCAAGGTCTCCATGTAAAAATGCACTCTTCACATCCATGTGATGCACCTCCCAGTGCTTGGATGCGGCAATAGCTAAAACAAGGCGGATGGAATCCATCTTTGCAACCGGTGCAAAGGTCTCTGTGTAGTCCACTCCTTGGACTTGGGAAAAACCTTTTGCCACCAACCTTGCTTTATATTTGCTGATAGTGCCATCAGCAGCAACTTTAGTACGGTAGACCCATTTACACTTCACTAATTTTCTTCCAGGTGGAAGAGAAACTAGCTCCCATGTATTGTTCTTTTGAAGAGAACTGTACTCTTCATCCATGGCATCTTTCCATCTCGGATCTCGATGGGCTGAATAATATGATTGGGGATCTGAACCAGCCATCAAATAACAAATCTCAGGAAGAAATGGATCAGCAATAGAAAGAGCCATACCTGCCCTTTGAAAGTCTCCTCTTGTTCGTCTCGGATCAGCAGGATTTCCAAGATTCGAACCAGCAGATTGTAGAGTATTTTGGGCCCACTTTGGTAACTGAGGGAGATCTGAATGGTCGGATTCCGAACCTGATATGTCATGATCATCATATGCTGCTACAATATCAGAAATATCAGAAATCATACCTTCATTATCGCTGCTCGAATCTTCTTCTGGTGAAGGCGGTGAATCGGCAGTTTTCTCCTCAACTAGTTGCAATTCTTGAAGCGGTTCTTCAAACTGCACACTGCGCTCTATGAATATCTTTTTAGATCTGATATCCATGAGTTTATATGCTTTTGATTCTTCCCCATATCCTATCAATATGCACTCGATACTTTGTGGATCCAAAGCTCGTCTCTTCTCAGAAGGAATTCTAGCCCATGCAGTAGAGCCAAAAACTCTCAAATTGGACACATCCGGTTTGTGACCAAAGAATGCTTCGAAAGGAGTCATACCTTTCACGGATGAATGTGGAACTCGGTTCTGTATATATGCAGCAACATTGATTGCTTCAGCCCAAAGATTTGCAGCCAAACCTTTTGATTCAATCATGCATGTAGCCATCTCTTTCAGTGACCGGTTTTTCCTTTCCGCTACACCGTTCTGCTGGGGTGTGTAGGGAACTGTATGTTGGATCTTGATTCCGCTTTGGGCACAAAGTTGCAGCAACTCGGACTTGATATATTCCCCACCATTATCAGATCTAAGAGCTTTGATCTTGCTCTCAGTGGTGGTCTCAACAGAAGCCTTAAAATCCTTGAATTTTCCAAGCACTTCTGACTTGTTTTTGAGAAAGAATACCCATGTAAAGCGAGAATAATCATCAATAAATGTCAAAACATACCTTGAACCATTTAATGACATATGGGGCAGCGGACCGCTGATATCAGAATGGATCAATCCCAAAATAGTAGAGGCTCTGCTAGCCTTGCCGCGGTCGAATCTGTGCTCGGGGTGCTTCCCAATAATGCAACCGGTGCATATTCCCTTCGAGGAACGGAGTTGTGGCAGCCCATCAACCATGGATTTATTTGATAGCAGCAGCAAATACTTATAATTTAGATGTCCAAATCTTTCATGCCAAAGCCTACTAACCTCATTACCATGTGTGCGAAGAGCAGTGGGCTTTGCAAGCGGAATAAAGTGCGAAAACTCATAACATTTTGCAGTGTGGTTTGCCTTTCCAACCGCAACTAGTCTTCCACTTTTGATATCAGAAATTTCAACTGTATTAGGGCTGAATGTGACTTTCTTTGGATCACCAGTATGTGTCATTTGATAAACAGAAAGGAGATTCGAAGCTAAGGAAGGCACATAGAGAACATTCTGAAAGCATCCATGATCTACATGAATCGTACCTTTGCCCTTTGAAGAAATTTTTGAGTCATCTCCCAAATGGATGGGGATGGAGCTGTTTGGATCGAATGAGGAAAAAGAATCAATATTTGCAGCCATATGATTTGATGCACCCGAATCTATCAAGAGAGTGGGCTTCGAAACCGTTGCCATGAGTGCTTGTCCTCTTTCATGATCGTCATTCCGATCCTTCTTCCTTGCACCGTCAGGAAGGGTTATGTTGTTCTTTTCCAAAAGGAGGGCCATTTGATCTATAGTCTTCTTCATACATGAACTTTCGGGATGAAAGCCACGGTTACAATAAGTACATTTAGATTTTTGGTTACCTTCTTTGCCCTTTTGCTTGGATTTCGAACTGGATGGTGCATCCGTTTGCTTGCCTTTGTCTTTTTGCTTGTGAGGCTCGAATTTGGGCTTCTCCTTCTTTAGCTTTCCTTTACCATTCGAAATCTTGGGTCCTTGAACAAATAGGGCTGAATCTTTGGAGCTTATGGACCCCATTTGAATCAACTTGTCATGCTCTTTCGTAACGGACTCAATGAAGGCATTCAAGGTAGGCATCTTCCAATTCGGGGTAGTTAGCCGACCGGAATTGAAAGTGGAGACAAATACCGAATAATCTTTCCCAAGCTTGCTTAGAATGGAGAGGATCAACTGCTTATCCTCTTTGATAACACCACTGTTCTTCAATTGCAAGTTCAAGTTCTTGAATTTTGTGAAGAATTCATTGATGGTCTCGAAATTTTCAGGATTAAGGCCAATCAATTCATTCTCTAATTGAAAAGCCCTAAGCTCATCCTGCTTGCCGAATAGTGTCTCAAGTTGCTCCCATATGGCTTTTGGAGTCTTCAATCCGCTGAGATGGAAGTGAAGATCCTTGGAGATGGAGAGACAAAGAAGACCATAAGCTTCATCAAGCTTGTTGTAGTGTTTGGTTCTTTCTGCCACATTGTTTGGCTCCAATTCAAGACCAAGAGTGACTCGGTAGTATCCTTTTGAACGTAATATGATCTCCATATCATCTTTCCAATCAAAATAATTGAATGGGGTGAGGATAGGCTTTGAAGAAGAGTATTCCATTGCTAGGAGCGAGTCAAATGATGAAGAAGAAGCTTGCTTGCAAACTATAGCGAATGGAAATGCTGTAGGGAAGCTTGCATGCAGAATGTAGCGAGTGCACTTGGAGGAGATAATTAACCTGCAAATCACATAAGAACAATCACAATAAGGTCGAACAATCCACCCTTTGAGAGTTGCATCACACCTGGGATTGGATTTCAAGCAATGTTGAATGGGTCCAATGTATCAAATCCAGGAATTATGTGGTAACTCAAGCTTCTGGAGTGGTATTGGAATAATTTTCAAGCTTTGCATGCACATGAGCGAATGCCCTTGAGATATCTCATGCCAAACTTTTTGCAATTTTTAGCAATTCAGTCAAATCTTCTTGTATAAACACCTGTAGAAAAGAGATCTTGTCCCTGCAATGGCTCTGATACCATGTAAAGTTAGTCACAGCAGATCTAATGAACAAATAAATCAGTCACAACAGATGAATAAGAAGATATGGTGCAAAACTGTGCAAAAACATGCAGCAGTGCTCTCTATCCCAGAAAGGGTGAATGAATTACAATAGATTACAATACAATCCAATATCTGTCAATGGCAATTCGAATTGACTAAGTAGGCCATTCGAATCACTGAAATGGAGTAGCTTGACTCGATCTAGGAGTCCTCATCAATCATCGGTGTTGCTCATCAATCACAACAAACAGTCATCCAGGTGTCAAGCTGAGTCTAACTGATCATAATAAATGTAACTGAAGTGTGTAGCACTGATATAGGATCTGGAGGCTCAGTGGGGGCGCATGGGAGGCTAACTGGAGTCAGAGCAAGTCACCTAATCGAACTGGAGGTCAATCGGAGGTGAAACAGTCAGTCAGGAGTGAAATCGGAGTGAAATCAATCAGAATCGGAGCTAACTGAATGTAACTGGAGTGAATCTGCAGTGGTAGGTGAGCAAGTGCGCCCTTCTCAGTCAGTAGGTGAGAAGAGGGCGCCTTTCAGCTTAGGAGGGCTAAAACTCTGTGGAAAGTGGCTCCCGGGTGCTAGAAGAAGGTGGATAAGGTGCTGGAGGCATCAAACTGGTGACTGGACTACATATCCTGAAATAGATCATGCAAGATCCTGAAGTAGATATGTATCCCGAAATAGATGATCCTGAAATAGATATGTATCCCGAAATAGATGATGGATATCCGAACAAGCGGCAATAGAAGAAACCATGAGCTGCCCTGTAGCTTACACCTGAAAATAAATACTCCATTAAATCTCCAAATGAAAGGTCTGAATGGCCTTTCCAATTACCAACTTGGATGAGAATCTTTCACCCTCGAAATTGGCTAAGGCAAGAAACTAGTCATCCACTAGCTCTCCCTCTTCACAAATGCAATTGCAAATTCTACAAATGATCAAAAGATGCTTTAATTCTTTGTTTTTGACATTTATAAATTTATAATTTCCTCCATGGGTCGAATTC
Source organism: Larix kaempferi (assembly GCA_027924585.1). Classification (NCBI taxonomy): domain Eukaryota; kingdom Viridiplantae; phylum Streptophyta; class Pinopsida; order Pinales; family Pinaceae; genus Larix; species Larix kaempferi. The sequence goes on along the minus strand of BSBM01000541.1, from coordinate 4,532,520 downwards.
CTTCCAAGAGACTCATGCCA